>JAPDEI010000018.1:0-600231 GCA_027569055.1 Aspergillus baeticus | reverse complement strand
CCCCCCCCCCCCCCCCCCCCCCCCCCCCCCCCCCCCCCCCCCCCCCCCCCCACCCACCCCCACCCCTCACCCCCACAGACTGTTGGGGTGGTGTTGGGTTGTTGTGTGGTTGTGTTTGTCTGTGTTTTTTTTAAAATCTCCCCGAACTGGTGGACTGGTCTTCCCACCACCCCCCCCCCCCCCCCCCCCCCCCCCTTCAAGCGTCAGTGGAACCGTTTATGTCCATACTGAAGTCTCCACCACAGCAACCGCCGCCGCATCGCTAGCCCTAGGGAGCTACCTCAACGCCAAATACCACATAGCAAAAGACCTGCGCAGCCTGCTCGTAACAACTCGCGCATTCCGACGGCACGATGCCGCCGCCGCCGCAGGGAAACTCAACACGTGGCTGACCTTCTCCGCAACAGCCGCCAAGTACCCCTCCATGCTGGCGATCTGGTCGCGCGAGGGGACGTACACGTACGCCGAGACGCTCGACCGCGCGCTGCAGTACGCGCACTACTTCCGCTCGCGCGGCGTGCAGAAGGGCGAGCTTGTCGCGCTGTACTTGCAGAACCGGCCGGAGTTTCTTTTCGCTTGGTTGGGGCTCTGGGCGATTGGGTGTGCGCCTGCGGCGGTGAATTATAACCTCGCTGGTGATGCGCTCGTGCATTGCCTAAGGATTGCCGGTGCGCGGCTTGTGCTCGTTGATGATGAGGAAGGGTGTAAGGGGCGTGTTGAGGAGGCGCGGGGTGTGATCGAGGGCGACCTGGGGATGGAGAGTGTGGTTATCGACGCCGGGTTCCGGGACAGGGTGATCGCCTCGTTCCCGACGACAATCCCCGAGGACGGAAAGCTTGCCCTCGATACCCCCGGATCCTACCCGTCCATCCTGCTGTATACCTCCGGGACGACGGGCCTGCCCAAGGGCTGCGCCTTCACCATGTCGCGGTTGTACCAGACGATGATCGTGCGGCGCGACGGGATGGACGACACGGACGGGCCCGACGGCGACCGCTGGTACAGCTGCATGCCACTGTACCACGGGACGTCGGCCATGTCGATGATCACCTACCTCGTGACGGGGATCTCGGTCGCCATCGGCCGAAAGTTCAGCGTGCGCCAGTTCTGGACTGATGTTCGCGACTCGGACGCCACAGCGTTTGTCTACGTCGGCGAGGCCGCGCGATACCTGCTTGCGGCGCCGCCGAGCCCGCTCGATAAAGAACACCGCGTGCGTCTGATGTATGGGAACGGGCTCCGCCCGGATATCTGGGAGCGGTTCCGCGAGCGGTTCAATGTGCGCGAGGTCTGCGAGTTCTTCAATAGCACCGAGGGAATGTTTACGCTGCTTAATCATAATAAGGGTCCGTTTACCGCCGGGAGTGTTGGACATCATGGATTGATCATCCGGCTGCTGATGAACAATACGTTTGTGCCTGTCGCGATCGATCCGAATACGGGGGATGTGCTGCGCGACCCGGGAACTGGGTTCGCGGTGAGGGCGCCGTATGAAGTCGGGGGAGAGATTCTCGTCAACGTTCCCGGGAAAGAGGCGTTCCAGGGGTATTGGGAGAACGAAGACGCGACGAACAAGAAGTTCCTGCGGGATGTGTTTAAGAAGGGGGATCTGTATTATCGTTGCGGTGATGCATTGAGGCGGCAAGATGATGGGCGATGGTACTTCCTTGACCGGTTGGGAGATACATTCCGGTGGAAGAGTGAAAACATGTACGTCCACAGGCCATCCCCTCTTATCGTTGGTATATATGCTAACAAATGTGTCCATACAGCGCAACCTCCGAAGTCTCCGAAGTCCTCGGCGCCTACCCATCCATCATCGAAGCAAACGTCTACGGGGTGAGCGTCCCCCACCACGAGGGCCGAGCTGGATGCGCGGCACTCCAGCTTCGACCCGGATCAAGCGATGCAGAGCTGAAGGATCTGGCCCGGTTTGTGCGAGCTCGGTTGCCCAAATATGCAGTGCCGGTGTTTTTGCGCATCGTGCAGAACTCTACACATACGGATAACCATAAGCAGGGGAAAGTGGCGCTGCGCGAGGAAGGGGTTGATCCAGGGAAGATTGGGAGTAAGGTAAAGGGGGGTGAGGGGGATAGATTCTTTTATCTGATGCCGGAGAGCGGCGAGTATGTCCCTTTTGGAAAGGGAGAATGGGAGGGGATTGTTGGCAAGAGTGCGAGACTGTAGGCTCGCCTCGCCTAGCAGTGGTATATATATATATAGAACGTAGCCGATGGTACTTTGCTTCCACAAGACTATCCATACAATATAACGACAATAAACATGCTTGGAACGGTTATAGACTCTATGATCTATCTGGAACTAAATCGTCATCGCGTGCTACGTAAAAAACTCTGGTATGGTATGTATCAAAGAAAAAGGCGTTTACTTTTTCAGGCCAAGCAGGTTAATGCTCTTCGGCCGCTCAATTGGCAGACCCAGCGCGCGGTCCCAGATCAATTGCACAAGAGGTCCGATCGCACGGCTGACACCGAAAGTGACGGTGTAGTATAGCGGCTGTTGGAAGCCGTAGTGGTGGAAGAGCACGCCGGAAGCGGCGTCGACGTTAGGGTGGGGGTTCTTGGTCTACAATTAATTAGTATACGGTCCGGATTTGAGTAGCTTTTATTGAGAGGGAGATAATAGCGCCTACCTTTCCATGTTCGGTGAGGACGCCTGGGGCGATTTCAGAGTTCTTCTTGACAAGCTGGAAGACTGGGTTGGCCAGCACGTCTGGGCGTGTGGCGGCAAAGTCCATCAAGGCTTGGAATCGAGGATCGGGCTTGCGTAGAACGCCGTGGCCGTAGCCAGGGACGACACGGCCGGACTTGAGAGTGTCCCAGAGGTAAGTGCGAACGTCCTCGTCGGTGAACTTGGTGCCAATCTTGTCCTGCATGGCGAGAATCCAGCGGAGCACCTCCTGTGCGGCCAGACCGTGGAGCGGACCGGCAAGACCGAGCAGACCGGCGGAGTAACTGAGGTAAGGGTCGCTCAGTGCACTGCCTACAAGGTGGGTAGCGTGGGCAGAGACGTTTCCACCTTCGTGGTCGCCGTGCAGCGCGAGGTAGAGACGGAGGAGATCGTGGAAGTCTCCGTTCTTGGAGCCGCCCTTGCCCAGGAGCTCGGCGAAGTTGTACGACCAATCCTGGGCAGGGTCGAGTTGCTGCCGGCCGACAAGGTCGACTTCGTAGGGGCGGAAGACGAGCGCCGCAACACGGGGGATCTTGGCTAGCAGAGCGATCGAGTCGTCAAAGGTCGGCTCCCAGTAGTCGGCCTTGTTGATACCCTTTTCGTAGAGCTTGGCGAACTTGGACTCGGTGTTGAGCGCAGCGACAATCACCGAGATCTGGGTCATGGGGTGCATGTTACGGGGGAACGACTTGACGAGATCGAGAATGTGGTCCGGGAGGTGCGATTCTTCAGCCAGCCGGCGAGAAAAAGCGCGGACCTGGCTAGTCGAGGGCACCTGGCCCGTTAAGAGCAGCCAGAACATGGCCTCGGGGAGCATCTCGGTGCCGGTGGGACCCTTGGGAAGCTCCTTCTGGCAGTCCTTGATGGTCTTGCCATGGAAGCGGATGCCCTCGTCAGCGTCAAGCACAGAGCCCTCCCAGAGCATGCTCTTGAGACCACGCATGCCGCCGATCACGTTGGCGACCTTGACCTCGCCAATGACCTCGTCGCCCTGCTTCTTCACCTCGGCCAGGAGCTCCCGCTTGGCAGGGATGACGGCCTTGAGGGCGGATTTAAGGTCTGGTTCGGCGGTAGCATACCCGCGGCGGGAGACGATCTACGACGCAGTGTTTAGTCCAGAGCTATGCGAATTGCGAATTCACTTGAGTCCGAATTTGTTGACCGAGAAAATGACGTACCTGAGCTAGCCGAGAGGCATGACGGGCGGTGCGGAGAGGGAGAGCCATCTCGATGTGTGGGAGTCTGAGGGAATCAGAGATATTATAATTGAGAGTAAAACGAGGTGAGGAGAGAATTCGAGCTCTGAAGAGAGAAGAAAAAGGAAGAAAGCAGAGAAAAAGAGAGGATGGACGCAGCTCGGAAGGGAGAATGAGACGGCCCGGTTGGCCGCGGTGTCAAGGTTAGCGATGCCACAGGCCGAGGTAGCCCCGGCACACATGAGGTCCCCAAACGGCTTCCGATTTACGGAGAGGTTCGATTCGGAGGTTTCTCTCTCACGGAGCTACGGAAGGGTATGATTCTCCCTACTATTACGATGAAGACTTTTCTGCTCGACAACGACATTTGGCGTTGTACGGCGCTCGGTTATCGCTTGAGGGGGTTCGGCAACAAGTACAGTACGGGGTAGCGACGGAGTATAGATGGGGCGACGGTGAACTGTACACCATGCCCAAGTATGATTAGGAAATTGTACGGGCTTTTAGATATCTATCCTATTGCCCTGGGCCATTAGCTTTAGATACAGTAATAATACTCATCAAGTGAGTGAGAGACGCAAAGGCAGAAGAGGGAGAGAATGCGACTTGGCGCGTGCGGGGTAAGCGTCAGCCGGAAACGGCAGACTCCATCACGGGGTAAGATGCCTGAAATATGAGGCACAATGCTGCTCACGTAAGGCGGCTGTGCGCACAGCCACAGAGCTGCCCAAGATCCGCCACACTCTGCTGGCCGAGTCCCTGATTGGCGGCTTCAGAGTTTTCTTCGCTTTTGCCTTGATTGGCCGACAATTTAATCTCTCTTGCCTCAGGCACAATTTCTTTATCGCTGGAAAATTTCCCCTCCTTGGACATTCTTCATTTTCGTCTCACACGCACTTCTCCCCCAGCAGTAGGGATCTGGCTTTTCTTGTCGTCTTGTTCTCGGTTTCTTTCTGTCTGGCCTCTTTTCATATTGTCATCTTTTTCCATTTTTTTTCCAGTTTGATACCCTCCCAAAAGTTCTTGAGACAAAGCCAGATTATTATGTACGGTTGCCCGCTCCCATCACCTCGAAGATTAACCTGCTGACAGCACAGATCGATAGAAGAATAGACCTGATTTAGAGAATGCCGCATCTCGAAGCCACGCCCGCCATGCCTACCATCGTCGCAAAAGCCCCCTCGACCGTTGCCCCCACCACGCAGGAGATTTCCTCGCTTCTCAATACCATCTTCAACGCGGAAACCTCGCAGCAGTCGCTTGATGCCTCTTACGCCTTGACGAATCTCCTTATTCAGAGTGTCGGTCCCTTCTCCTTTCAGACCTACACTACACTCCTCCCCGATATCAAGAAAGCCGCTACAGATAAGAAAAATGGCGCCAAACGCGAAAGTGCCATGCTCATCCTCGGCGCTCTCCTAGAGCGGTTCCCGACTGCACATCCCCTGAGCGAAGTTATATTCCTGCTCCAAGATGGCGGCGTCCTCAACATTGCGCTTGACGCGCTAGCTGATAAGGGTGCGGTCGTGCGCGATGCTGCCCAGTACGCCATCGATGCGCTCTACGCTGCCCTCAAGCCCGAGGCCAAGGTCAATGCTTTACTCCCTGCCCTCTTCAGCTATCTGAGCCGCGGGTCCGGCAAGTGGCAGGGATTTGTCGGTGCCTACGCCCTCATCGAGAAGATGGCTTCCGAAGCACAGATGGGCGCTGGTACCCAGGAACAGGAGCGCGACAAGGATGTCCTGCGCGAGGCTATGGGCAAGACTCTCAAGGATCTTATCCCCCTCGTCGAGTCCGGTATGCACGACTTGAAGAACGAAGTCGTCAAGCGCGCCTGCAAGGCCATGGCCGCCGTTACCACCCTCCTTTCCAACGATGATGTCGAGCCCCGCATTCCTCTACTTATCAAGACCATGGAGCAGCCCTCCCAGCAGACTTTGCAGAAGGCTATCCATGCCTTGTCTCAAACCACCTTCGTCGCTATCGTTACTTCTCCAGTTCTTGCTTTGCTTACTCCGCTGTTGGAGCGCTCGCTCAACTCTCCCACCACCCCTCAGGAGACCCTCCGCCAGACGGTTGTTGTAGTCGAGAACCTCACCAAGCTTGTGCACGATCCCGCCGAGGCTCGCACTTTCTTGCCCAAGCTCAAGCCCGGTGTCCAGGGTGTCAAGGACCGCGCCTCTCTGCCCGAAGTTCGAGAACTTGCCACCCGTGCCATGGATGTCATGGAGAAGGCTAT
The DNA here is from genome assembly GCA_027569055.1 of Aspergillus baeticus. Classification (NCBI taxonomy): domain Eukaryota; kingdom Fungi; phylum Ascomycota; class Eurotiomycetes; order Eurotiales; family Aspergillaceae; genus Aspergillus; species Aspergillus baeticus. The sequence goes on along the minus strand of JAPDEI010000018.1, from coordinate 594,105 downwards.
GGCCGATAAGGACGTCGCAGCTGGCTCCATCGCCAAGGTTACCCCGGATGAGGTTCTCACTTTCCTCAACGCTAAAATCCAGGAGGCTGGTGGTCTTGCGCGACCTGATGCTACCACTCTTTTTGAGCTCGGCAAGTCCTACGTTGCTGAGATGGTCCGCGAGGATGTGAACTGCCGCATGCATGACCGCATTCCCAACTGCATCGCTCCTTATCTGCGAGGGCTTTTGGCCGAGGGCAAACACGACGAAGTCGCCGCCGCCGTTCAGACGCATTTCATTGAGGAAGACCACCGCAAGTTCGGCAAGCCTGTTCAGGATGATCCTAACGAGGTTGAAATCGTCAACGCCAACTTCTCGCTTGCTTACGGTGGTATGCTTCTTCTGTCGCACACCAACCTCCGTCTCCTCAAGGGACACCGCTACGGTCTCTGCGGACGCAACGGTGCTGGAAAGTCGACTCTGATGCGCAGCATTGCCAACGACAAGCTTGAGGGTTTCCCTCCCCCAGACCAGGTCCGTACCTGCTTTGTCGAGCACAACCAGGGGGAGGATGCCGACCTGAGCATCTTCGAATTCGTGCAGAAGGACCCCAAGATTGCCGCAGAGGGAGACGACCACATCCGTACCGTTCTGCTTGAGTTCGGCTTCACAGATGGCCCCGAGGGTCGCCAGTCGCAGCGTGTCGGCTCTCTGTCTGGTGGTTGGAAGATGAAGCTCGCCCTGGCTCGTGCTATGCTCCTAAAGGCCGATGTTCTCCTGCTGGACGAACCTACTAACCACTTGGATGTTGCCAACGTCAAGTGGCTGCAAGAGTACCTCAAGAAGCACACTGAGATTACCAGTCTGATCGTCAGTCACGACTCTGGTTTCCTTGATGAAGTCTGCACGGACATCTACCACTATGAGCAGAAGAAGCTCGTTTGCTACAAGGGAAATCTTGCCGACTTCGTCAAGGTGAAGCCCGAGGGCAAGAGTTACTACACCCTATCCGCTAGTAACATCCAGTTCAAGTTCCCACCTCCTGGTATCCTCTCTGGCATCAAGTCGAACACGCGCTCAATTCTCCGCATGACCAACTGCACCTACACCTATCCCGGAGCCAGCAAGCCATCTTTGAACGAGGCGTCCCTGTCGCTCAGCTTGTCTTCCCGTGTCGCCATCATCGGAGGTAACGGTGCTGGTAAATCGACCTTCATCAAAATGTTGACTGGTGAAACCATCCCCCAGACTGGAAAGGTCGAGAAGCACCCCAACCTGCGTATCGGTTACATCAAGCAGCACGCCCTGGAGCACGTTGAAATGCACCTGGAGAAGACTCCTACCCAGTACCTGATGTGGCGTTATGCCAACGGAGACGACCGAGAGGTCTTCCTCAAGCAGACCCGTATCCTCACTGAAGAGGACAAGGCTCAGATGGAGAAGCCGGTCGACCTTGGTGATGGCCGCGGTCCCCGTCGTATCGAGGCCTTGATCGGTCGCCAGAAATACAAGAAGACCTTCCAATATGAAGTGTATGTTCCTTTCCCACACCATGCAGTTTGTTGAATCAATGCTAACATAACCTAGTAAATGGGTTGGCCTCCTTCCCAAGCACAACACCATGATCTCCCGTGAGACCCTCCTCGAGCTCGGCTTCTTCAAGGCGATCCAAGAATTCGACGACCACGAGGCTTCCCGTGAAGGTCTCGGCTTCCGCATCCTGGAGCCCAAGACCATTGCCAAGCACTTCGAGGACATCGGCCTCGACCCCGAGATCGCCATGCACAACGAGATCTCTGGTCTCTCCGGTGGTCAAAAGGTCAAGGTCGTGCTCGCCGGTGCTATGTGGAACAACCCGCACTTGCTCGTCCTGGATGAACCCACTAACTTCTTGGACCGTGATTCGCTCGGTGGTCTCGCCGTCGCCATCCGCGACTTCAAGGGCGGTGTGGTCATGATTTCCCACAACGAAGAGTTCGTCGGTGCGCTCTGCCCCGAGCAGCTGCACATCGCCGACGGTCGCATCACCGCTCGCACCAACACCGCCATCTCCCTCGACCGCTTCGAGGATAGCGCCGCCAGCACCCCTCAGCCTGGCAGCACCGCCGCCAGCTCCGTCGTCAACAGCGCTGCTGCATCCGCCGCTGCATCTGCCGCCAACTCGGGTGCCGAGGACCAAGGCGAGCTCAAGTTCCGCGCCCGCAAGAAGAAGAAGATGACCCGTGCCCAGATCAAGGAGCGCGAGGCTCGTCGCCGCCTGCGTCACATCGAGTGGCTCAACAGCCCCAAGGGGACCCCCAAGCCTGTTGATACCGATGATGAGGCCGAATAAACGTCTTCCTTATATCATGTTGCTTTTCTTCTATATTCTTTTTGGATTACCGCGTAATGACTTTATGTAATGTTTGGGTAGACGGAGTTAGTTAATAATCTTGCTCTACAATTTCCATAGACCTGCTTTTTCAATAGAACCTTATCGTCATGACTATTGTTTGATCATCCTTTTTTATTATATTGAAATACGGATTGTAAAGCATGTAGTGTAAACCTCATTTGCCACTAGACCCAACCCAGCTCTAGGCTATCCCTTATTTGTAGGGTATGATATCAGTGTTTTCTCATTTTATTCTATATTATATAGACGTCCCCTTTAATATAGTTTAAAAGGACTTAAATCTCTCAGAAGCTCTCTAAAAGGGTCTCTAAAGGGTTATTGGAGGCTTACATCTAATTATAAGGACTCCTATAGAGCACCCAAGCGCATCAAGTTATGCGGAGCGCTTTATATAGGTCTTAGTAAGGTCCGATAAAGCAAATCTAGAGCTGCCCAAGCGTAAGCAAGGAATAACAGCTCGTTATAGTGAACAAAAACACTGGATAATAACAGATCGACTCATACATAGTAGGAAGCTCAGAGCTAGTCCAGCTTAGCGCCCCACACAGTTCCGCCGCTAAATCTGCTTACGTGATGGCCCACTGCACCACTGCCTTGGGAGCTCAATGACCGTCCACTCCCCATTTAGGACTGCCTCTTGTACTTTTTCCCTCCTAAGCTATTGTCACTCATTCTCAATATAATTGTACTGTAATTCTCTTTCCAGGGCTAACACCCACTAGTCCATTACTTCCCTTCCCTTCATTAACCCCAATGACCCGATCATTCCACCAATAAGGCACGATGCCTAACTCCAAGAACTACACTCCAATTCACGACTCCATCCCGGAGGAAGACTGGGACCTCTCTTCCGAAGAAGAGAACGCCTACCGTCTCCGTCAAATTGACCGTTCCACCTCCCGCTCGAATTCCCCGCGAGAATACGATGCCGGCTCCGCCTCCGCCGCCGCCCGCAAATCCGCCGACTACGAAGCCTACCTAGAAACCCTGACCTCCGACGAGCAGCACCTGCTCTCCGCATCAAACAAAGATTATGACATCGATGATCTGGACTTGTATGGGGGTGGCAGGGCAGCCGAGCGCCGGAAGCTCGCGGAGGCGAAGAAGCGGAAAAAGGCGTTAGCGGCACGGGGTGGTTGGCGCGCGGTATACTATTCCAGAGCTTGGTGGCGCACGCTGGTCGTCGTCATTCTTGCCCTGGCGGTATTGGTCTGGGGGTTTTTGAAGTATACGTGGTCGAAGGGCGAGACTTGGGATGACTATGTGCGTTACCGGAGCGAGATTCCTGAGCGTAGTGGGATGATGTGCGTATGAAACTGACTTGGTTTGGATAGGATATGCCCGGGTCGGACTCGTATTTCCCTACGCCGAAAGGAGGGACGTTTAAGAGCTGGGCGGAGAGCTACGAGAAAGCCGCGAAGCTGGTCGAGCAGATGACGCTGATTGAGAGGATCAATGTCACCACGGGGACGGGCTGGATGATGGGAATGTGTGTGGGTAACACAGGTACGGCGAGAGCTCATTTATTCCTGATTTACAATATGTGCAGTCGGTCCGACTGACTACTGCCAGGTCCTGCCAAACGCGTCGGATTCCCGTCCCTTTGTCTACAAGATGGCCCGCTTGGCATCCGTTTCGCGGACCACATCTCCGCTTTCCCAGGCGGCATAACCACGGGCGCGACTTGGAATCGAGATCTCATGCGGCAACGTGGTGCCGCTATCGGACTCGAATCGCGCTTGAAGGGAGTGAACGTGATCCTCGGGCCGTCTATGGGTCCTCTCGGTATGATGCCCGCTGGCGGTCGCAACTGGGAGGGTTTCGGCTCTGATCCTGTCTTGCAGGCTGTCGCTGCCGCGGAGACCATCCGCGGCATTCAAAGCCAAGGTGTGATGGCTACCGCCAAGCACTACGTGATGAACGAGCAGGAACACTTCCGCCAACCGAATGAGTGGGGGATCCCGTATGCTCTTTCGTCGAATATCGGAGACCGCGCGCTGCACGAGGTGTTCCTCTGGCCTTTCGCTGAGAGCGTCCGCGCGGATGTTGCTAGTGTGATGTGCGCCTATAATCAGGTGAACAACAGCCATGCCTGTGAGAACAGCAAACTGCTGAACGGGATCTTGAAAGATGAATTGGGCTTCCAAGGCTTCGTTCAGTCAGACTGGCTTGCGCAACGATCGGGCGTGAACAGTGCTCTGAGCGGTCTTGACATGAGCATGCCGGGTGACGGTTTATACTGGGCGGACGGCAGGTCTCTGTGGGGTCCTGAGCTGACTCGTTCGGCGTTGAATACTTCGGTCCCGATGGAACGAATCAACGACATGGTGACCCGTATCGTTGCCGCTTGGTATCAGTTGGGTCAGGATGCTTGGGCGTCTCCCGCGCCGGAGGGCGACGGTGGACCCAATTTCTCATCGTGGACAGACGATGAGTATGGCTTGTCGTACCCTGGTAGCCCAGGTGACGAGTCGGCTGCTCTTGTGAACAAATTCATTGATGCACAGGGCACCGGGGAGGACGCGCATTCGATCATCGCGCGCAAAGTGGCTACCGAGGGCATTGTACTTGTCAAGAATATAGACGGATTTCTACCCCTACCTCGAGATCCAAAGGCCATTGCTGACCGCCCATACCGGATTGGTGTTTACGGGGATGATGCAGGCCCCGCAGCGGGCCCTAACGTGTGCAAGGACCGTGGGTGCAATTCGGGTACTCTGGCGATGGGTTGGGGTAGCGGGGCCGTTGAGTTCCCATACCTAGTTGCCCCGATCGACGCGCTGCAAAACGCCTGGACGAGCGATGTGGAGCTGACACCCTACCTGCGCAACGCCGTGATGCCAGCAGATACCTCGGATAAAGACCTCTGCCTGGTGTTCGCCAACGCCGACTCTGGTGAGGGATACATCGCCGCAGGGGGCATTCATGGCGACCGCAACAACCTCTTCCTCCAGAAAGGCGGGGACACCCTCATCGAAACCGTCGCGAAAAACTGCGGTGGACCCACCGTTGTCGTCGTGCACGCCGTCGGCCCTGTAATCGTCGAGCCCTGGATCGACCTGCCAGGCATCCAAGCCGTCCTCTTCGCCCACCTCCCGGGCCAAGAGAGCGGCAACGCTCTGACCGACGTCCTGTTCGGCGAGCTCGACGCCACGGGCCGCCTCCCCTACACCGTCGGCAAATCCCTAGAAGACTACGGGCCCGGCGCGCAAGTGCTCTACGAACCCAACGCACCCGTGCCGCAGGTCGACTTCTCCGACGCCCTGTACGTCGACCACCGCTACTTCGACCGGCACAACATCACCCCGCGCTACGAATTCGGGTACGGCCTCTCATACACAAACTGGGAACTCACAGACTTCAAGATCACACCGCTGCACAAAGGGGGGAAGAAGAAGCTATCCCGTCTCCCCGCCACTCGCCCCGCGGATGAAGTCGCTCCGCCAACGTACGATCCCAATCCACCGCCAGCAAACGAGTCCGTCCTCTTCCCGCCGGGCTTCCGCACCCTCGCCAAATACATTTACCCCTATCTAACCACCCTCGACGCCACAACCCCGCCACCAGCACCAGACACAGCAGAACCTGGTAACGGCGGCCAACAGCCAACTCGCCGTCGCACGAAACCCTCTGATGCAGGCGGCGGCCCAGGCGGGAACCCATCGCTCTACGAAGAAGTCGCACGCATCGACTTCTCCGTCGCGAACACGGGGAAGCGCGCTGGCTCAACGGTCGTGCAGGTGTACGTCTCGTTCCCAGAGGACGTAACCGAATCCGTCGTCCTTCCTCCCGCCACTCCCTCAAACCCCTCCCATCCACCACCCGCGCCTCCACAAAATGAACCGCACTCCGTGCTCCCTAGAGCCGCACAAGCAGAACCAATCGACTTCCCCGACCGTGTCCTCCGCAACTTCACCAAAATCGCGCTGGTGCCCGGGCAGAAGGGTGCTGTGTCGCTGACGCTCTCGCGGAAGGATCTCAGTTACTGGTCTGTGCGTGAGCAGAACTGGGTTCTGCCCGCCGATGGCGAGTTTTATATCTGGGTTGGGTTCAGTAGTCGGAATTTGCCGCTGGGGAAGACTTTCCAGGTCTAGGAGATAGTTCAGATGCCTAAATTTGGGTTCTAAAGTAGGCGAGGGTAAAAGGATGGGGAGCATTATTTGATATAAATAGATTTCACCACATATATATACAGCCTGGAGTTTTGTAACATAGCATTGCGATGCGTATACTGAATAGACATTTTGAAGGGAAAATATCCAACCTCCTCAGTTTGGTTTGAATTTCATTTCACCATAAGGAAACAGAACAGAACAGTGTTGGAATCATACGCAGCCGTAATCTAACATACACAAATCGAAGAAAAAAGGAAATCATTAATTTAAAGTTTCGACGCAGCCCCTGGAGACGAGATTTCATTGTACAGAAGACTCGTCAGGAAGTCTGCGTAATTTTCACCAGTCACCTGGCCAGCAAAGTATCGGGCGGCAAGCTGGAACTTGTTGCCCTTAGGGCCCTTGGCTGCAAGAGTGTCGGCCTGCTCCTGGAGTAGACGGAGAGCATAAGCCTTATCAACCTTCTTGCCCTCAGATGTGGTAACGCCGTGGCGGGCCCATTGCCAAAGCTGGCTGCGGGAGACTTCGGCGGTGGCGGCATCCTCCTATTTTGTTGTCAGTACTGTGCTTTCAATATCTAATAGTATGTAGTGAGACGTACCATGAGGTAGTTGATGGGAATGCAGCCGACACCACGGAGCCAGCCCTCCATGTAAGAGAGACCGATGTTGAGGTTCTTGCGAATGCCGTCCTCGGTGATCTTGCCGGGGACGTTGGTGTTGAGAAGGTCATTAGCGGTGATGTGGACATCCTCGCGGCGGATGTGCATCTGGTTAGGGGTGGGCATGTACTTGTTGAAGACCTCGGAGGCGATCGCTGCCAGGGCGGGGTGAGCGACCCATGTGCCGTCGTGGCCTGCACGGACTTCGCGGAGCTTGTCTGCACGGACGTTGTCCATGGCCTTGTTGTTGGCCTCGGCGTTGTCTTTGATGGGGATCTGGGCGGCCATTCCACCCTGTGGAGGTCAGTGTGTGCCCTAGTCTATCAAAGTAGGGGGGGCGTACCATGGCGTGAACGCCACGCTTGTGGCAGGTCTTGATCAGGAGCTTCACGTAAGAATCCATGAAAGGAACGGTCATGGTGACGTCGGAGCGGTCAGGAAGGACAAAGTTGGGATGTTGTCGGAATTTCTTGATGAAGGAGAAGATGTAGTCCCAGCGGCCGCAGTTGAGGCCGGAGCTGTGGTCGCGGAGCTCATAAATGATCTAAACAGTCAGCAAAGTCTACGACAGAGTAGAGTGACAGTGAGCGTACCTCTTCCATCTCAAAAGCAGCAGAGATGGTCTCAATCAGCACGGTACCACGGATGGTACCGCGGGGCAGGCCAACGTAGTCCTGCGCGAGGTTGAAAGCGTCGTTCCAGAGTCTAGCCTCAAGGTGGGACTCCATCTTGGGCAGGTAGAAGTAAGGACCGAACCCGCGGGCCACCAACTCCTTGGCGTTGTGGAAGAAGTACAGACCAAAGTCGAACAGACTACCGGAGATGGGCTCGCTGTCAACGGTGAAGTGCTTCTCGTCGAGGTGCCAGCCACGAGCGCGTGCAATCAGAGTAGGGAGCACACGGTCTGTGCGGAGCTTGTACTCCTTGTTGCCCTGCTTGAAGTCGACCTGGCGACGGATAGCATCGTACAAATTGATCTGGCCGTTGACCATGTTGTCCCAGGTGGGAGCGCTGGAGTCTTGAAGCTGTTAGCAGTCGTCCGAAAGTCGATTGATGTTTCGGATAAGGGTACCCTCAAAATCAGCCATGTAGGTCCAGACATCCGAGTTCAGCGCGTTGACAACCATCTTGCGGTCGGTAGGACCGGTAATCTCGACACGGCGGTCGACCAGACCAGGTGCTGGGGGAGCACCTTTCCATGAGGGGTCGTCACGGATGTGCTTGGTCTCTGGCAGGAAGTCAGGGAGATGGCCCTTGTCGATCTCGGCCTGGCGGTCAATGCGGCGCTGGAGGAGAGCTTTGCGGGTCGGGTTGAATGTGCGATGTAAGATGGCGAGGAAAGCGCATGCTTCCTTTGTGAGGATCTTACGAGCTTCGTTGCTCACGTTGCCGAGGATGGCAACATCCTTGAGCTGCGCATCGATTTGAGACATGTTTACTTATCTTCTGGTGACAAGATTCTAGATAAGTGAAGTTGAAACGTTCAAGAAAAAAGAAAGCAGACCAGGATCCGGGGGAAAGCCTAGACCAGACTTCTTATAAGTATGGAGAGCCGATAACAGTCATGTTTCGGCAGGAGCAGCACTGGAGTCTACGTCAGAGCGCGATGAACAACCGCGGTCCATCGCAGGACGCTAATTGGGAGGCGCTTGCACTGGATCCATGGAGACACGGAGAAGTCAGGAAGCGATGGAGCAGGGACGATAGGAATTGGGCCATTCACGAAGCTGTCCAGCAGTCGCAAAGCGTCAGGATGAACGGATCGACCCCGTTTGGGACGCTAGTCACGGGACTTTCCCACGGAGAAGTCACATGACACCACCCAGGGACTCGGCCGATTGCGGAGCGGTGCTTTCGCCTACAATAAATATACACGGCAGACGCCGTCGCCCGATAGGCTCTCGTCCGATTGCTGAATTGATTTTGTTATAAATATCAATTTGAGCTGGTCGTCGCGCAATTGAGACCGTCGCGAAAGCGCTGTCGGAGAGCTCAGCCCGAGTTTTGCTGCTGCAGGAGCTCCGAGCAGCAAGTGCCGAGGATGGGCAGTGGAAGAGTGGAAAGATCTCCCCGCACGCCCGAAGCTCTGAGCACCAAAACAAGCCGCGGTTCTCACCTCACGGACGAATGGTCACCATCCGCCGCCGCCTTCACCTCCTTCGAGCCGGCATTTTCCGCATCGGATATTGAACCTGGTCGTCTTATACAGGAATATGAACATATGAGTTTTTGGATGATTTTACAGATAACGGTCAATACGCGATCAATAAGTGGTATCCGTGTACTCTACAACAATATATATCACGATCGCTCAATAGCAGCGCCATTGCATGTGAAACCTCACGTTCTCTAGAACAGCCCTCAAGATTGCACGCAAGCATGTGATATCTCGCTCATGACCCTAGTTTCCGGGTCGCTCCCGAGCCTGACATGAGATCGGGATTCAACGGGTCAACCGATATTCTCCCAAGGTAGATCAAATCCGAGTCATCTAGACCGTTTCGATGTACCGTCTCACCTCCCTGGGACAAGTCAGTCAACGTAAACTCTAGGCGCATTTACTCCAGAGAAACTAGAGATCTCGGCGCACTTACCAATCGGTTACAGCCTCTTCCCACAAGCGCAGCTCATGTTCTCGAGTACCCCCAAAGTGATCTACAAATGCATCACCAAAGACTTCCCGCGCGACACTGTCTTTATGTGTAAAAGTGGCAACAGCAGCACCTAAGTTCTTGGCCAATCGGACTCCCTTATCGCTCGAACCACCCATATCCTCGCCTTTTGATAGCGGAGGAACCGGGATCTCAAGCTTCTTCTCCACACCCCGCCAGCCCAATGCGATTATCGCGGCCAGCACAAAATGTGGATTGGAATCTGCGCCCGGGACACGGACTTCCAATCGGGTAGCCTTTGCGCTGGCAGTCGGCGGTGTAATGAGGCGGATAGAGGCGGCCCGATGCTCCAGACCCCAGGATACTGTAACCGGTGCCCAGAAGTTTTCCACTAAGCGCTTGTAGGAGTTGACTGTCGGTGCAAACATGGGCATGATGTCCGGAAGCCCTGTTAGGATCCCTGCAAGGAAGTACCGACCGATATCCGACAGGTGAGCGACGTCTGGGTAAGGTGGGTTCGGGTCTGGCTCAGAGCGATAGAAAGCATTCGTGCCGTCACTGTTGACCAGTGATATGTGCATATGCCCGCTGTTACCCGGTAAGCCTTGGCGTGGCTTGGCCATAAAACTAGGTGTGATGCCGTGTTTCGTGCCTATGGACTTGACAACATATCTGAGTAACATTAGTATGCCAGCGCAACTCCAAGGCAGTCGACACTCACTTGAAAAGGCCCGCCTTGTCGGCCATTCCCTTGGCCTCGCCAAATTGCAATGCCTAATTCGGTCAACATCGTTACCGACACCCCGCTTCGAATGTAGTCACTCACAGCCTCATACACACCCGGCCCGCTCTCAGTATGCCACCCCTCAATCTCACAGTTAAACTGCTCGCACGCATCAAAGACCCCATAATAGTACTCCTGGTTATGGATCGGACGCGTCAAACTGTACCCGAACATGCCTTCCGTCAACGACGGCAGCGCCTCAACAGGATTCTCCTTCAGAAAGGCAGCGGTAGACGAGGCATTGCGGTCCGGCGTAGCAAACTGATAGAACTCATACTCGGCTATCCCAACACGAATCAAGTCAGCCAATGCGCCAACCTCACGAGGACACCAAAGTACACAATCGTCCATCACTCACCTCCCGCCATAGCCTTAAACCCCTCCTTCTCTGGCCCCACCAACACACTACTCAACAAGCCGCGCGGACAAGCAAACAACGGCTCCTTGGTGTCCGGATCATAGAAGCTAACCAGGAAGAACGGCACATTGTCCTCCCACGGAATGCGCCTGAAACTGCTCAGGTCCGGCTTCGCGAGGATATCCCTGTACCCGTTCTCCTTGTTGCTGATCCCTAGCTCGCGGAAGTATGTGCGGTCGTGCATGTCCCAGCCGAAAATGACGGAGCAGAAGCCGAAGCCGTCTTCGACCACTGAGAGGAATTTCTTCTTGCTGACCAGCTTGCCGCGCAGCATGCCATCGGCGTCGACGCCGGCGAGCTTTACCCGGGTGTCATTTGCGAGCAGGGAGGCGATGTTCGAGAGGGTTGCTTCTGTTTCGGCCATCGTGGGGATATATGGTTTGGTCTATGGTCGCGATTGTGCGAATCGGGGTATCAGGCCAGGGTGCGGTGTTCGACAATCGAGAAAGGAGGCAGCTGAACGAGGGGGAGATACGGCTTATCAGCGGAGTCGGAGGTGGGCTGGATTGAAACAAGCGGGCGGAATGCAAATTGCGGCGGCCAAGGATCCTATGAAAGCCAGGTCAGTTTGCTATCAAGATATTAGAAATATACACCACTAACAATTAGGCAGATTACAGCAAGAGGCGTGAAACGAGAGAGTCACCAGACCGGAAGTCCGCCGTGTGGGCGAGTTGGAGCTTATCTCCACTTTAGATAAGTGCGCGTGCCCCGGAGCCACCTCATCCCTGTCTTCCCAACTCGAGCTCCAACTCTTCCCCTTCATTTCTCAGCAATCCCTGGACTATTGTTTCAACAACTTCCAAACTCCTAATTTATACTTTCAACAGCTTCGCAAAGCTTCTCACAACAATGGCTACCCCCCGAGGCCGTCTCCAAGGCAAGAATGCCATCATCACCGGCGCCGCTGGGTGAGTCAATATCCCACACAGACACGCACACACACACACACACACACACACACACACACATGCACGGAGGGCCCCGATAAGACTTGAACTAACCGGACCAGCGGCATTGGCCTCGAAACCAGTATCCTATTTGCCCGCGAAGGTGCCAACGTCCTCATGGCCGACATCTCCGCCCCCGCCCTCGAGAAAGCCCTCGCCAAGGTGAAGGAGCTCGTGCCCCAAGCTCCCCGCGTCGAGACAATCAAGTGCGACGTTTCTAAGGAGTCCGACGTGCAGGCGATGGTCGAGAGCCAGGATAGCTGGGGCGGCACCGATGTGATATTCAACAATGCTGGTATCATGCACGCGGACGACGCCGACGCCATCGACACCCCCGAGAAGATCTGGGACCTGACGCACAACATCAACGTGAAGGGCGTGTGGTTTGGGTGCAAGCATACCGTGCTCTCGCTGAGAAGACACAAGAAGGCCCGTGGCAGTATCATCAACACGGCGAGTGTGGTTGCGCTCGTGGGCAGCGCGACCCCACAGCTGGCGTACACAGCTAGCAAGGGCGCTGTGTTGGCGCTCACGAGGGAGTTGGCGATTGTGCACGCACGCGAGGGATTCAGGTTTAATGCGCTGTGCCCGGCTCCGCTAAAGTACGCCTTGTTTTCTTACTGCTATCCTGGCTTGGTCGTTTCGACTAGAACTAATCGGTATCTAGCACCCCCCTCTTGCAAGACTGGCTCGGCGACGACCAGGCTAAGCGCCACCGGCGCGAGGTGCATTTCCCTACCGGACGCTTTGGTGAAGCTATTGAGCAGGCTCATGCAGTTGTGTTCTTGGCCAGTGACGAGAGCAGCTTCGTCAATGGCTCGGACTTTGTTGTTGATGGAGGCATGACCAAGGTAGGCACACCTCTCCCCTCTTGAGCGCGGGTATAGCTAGCTAACTAGGGCAAGGCCTACGTGACACCCGAAGGCCCGGCGTCTGCTGCTCCCCAGAACCAGGGCAGTTGAACGACTGTACTTCTCATGTATTCTTAGACGGTAGACGGTCGGCTAGAATGGAATTTAGTAAATACAACACCCACCTATATCTCATGCAAACCAGTCTCCCCCTTCCCCTTCCCTCTGGGCTTCCACCTCCACATTCAAATTACAGTGGTCTACCTGCTAGCAGGTAGAATACCAAGTGCATCCGGCTTAAGGACACCCGGAGTCAGGATAATTACAACTATCCCCACTGCCCCCGGTGATATCCACACCCTCAAAGGTGAAATCCTCACAACTGCCATCCCCACAAAGAATATAATAATCCTTACCATCAGACATGGTCCCCGTAACATCCACAAACTTGACCCCGGTGATACTCACCCCATTACTCGGCTCGCCCGTCGGCCCACCATTGAGATAATCCTGCTGGACGACAATGCCATAGTCGCTGATATTCTTCAGGGTGATATTCTCATAGACGATATTCGCCACGCTCCCCGTCTCGCCCTCATTCGTCTTGATCCGGCACCCGTTCTCCGAGTTCACAACGGTGGAGTCCGAGAATGTGACCCCGTCGACATCGTTGTCGCTCTTCCCGCCGATCGACCCGATGCTCAGGCCATGTCCGCCGGAGCAGTACATGTTGCTGACGGTGATGCTCGTCCCCGAGGTGATGGCGACGCAGTCATCCTGGTTGTAGACATTTGAGTTCGTCAGCGTGAGGTTCGTCGAGGACTTGATGTCGAAGCCATCGGTATTGTGGGCGGCTGGGTCACCGTCGCTCGCGTCGTTTGGCGCGTCGCCGGCGGTGTTGTTCAGTGTGATTCCCGAGAGCAGCACGTTTTCGGTGTTTTCGATGTCGAAGCAGTGCACGGGGTAGTTGATGATGTTGAGCGAGGTTACGGTTGATGAGTACAGGTGCTTGATGACGATGAAGTGGTCAGGTCTGTGAAGGGGATTGTTAGTATCTACATAGCCCTTGCTGGATGTTTGAGATGGAAAAAGGGCGGGGCTAACTTGTCTGTGCCACCGTTCGACCCCTGCCCGTCCCAGTATGCTGCGCCGTTGCCGTCAATGACGTGGTCGTCTGTCCCGGTGATGGTGATGTCCGTGCCGGAGATTACGATCGGGTCGAAATCGCTGTCCGGGGTGTCGCCGAAGGTCTATGGCTATTAGCTATTCTGGTAAAGCAAAGCAAAGCACACATGGGATAGGTCATAGAAGGGTGAGGTGGGTATGTACCGTAGTTCCCGCAAAGATAACCGCAGCCCCAGTCTGCAGGTTCTGCAGGTCAATGGTGCTAGAAGGCGGGGCGTAGACGTCGGAAAGCAGGATGTTGGTGCATGACTCGACAGCCGAAGAGATAGAAGCGTACTCAGTGACCGTGCAAGTTGTGCCGCCGTTTCCGAGCTCGGTTGAGGTCTGGGTTGGGACAGCCGTGGTCGATAGTGCCGCGGTCGTGGGGCTGCTCTTCACTAAGGTCGTGAAAGTAGAACTTGCAGGAAAGACGACGGGGGTCGATGAAGGGACAGTTGGGGCGGCCTGGTTGCTTGAGGGAGCGACCTTACTAGTTGTAGTCGTTATGGCGGTAGCGGTAGCGGTAGCGGTAGTTGTCGTCGATGCAGTGGCCGTTGCAGTCGCAGTAGCCGGCGCAGTCTCAAGACAGCTGCATGCGCTGGAGAGGTGCTTGACTTTGTAGTCGCAGTTGGAAAGGAGCGCGTCCGGCACGCCCGTGGTCTCGGTCACAGTGCTCGCAGTAAAGGTAGCACAGAAGCTGGCCGCTGCGACAGATGAGACGGAGTAGATCGAAGCACAAGAATGGGCAGAGTCTTTGGGATTGTTGCACCCAAGAGCAAGAGGAACGAATGGAAGGAGAAGCGCACAGCGCTTCATTTTGGCAGGGAAAGAATGAAAGAATGAATCAAGAAAGAGAAAAAAAAATAATGAAGGTAGGACCGGGCCTCTGAATTTGATGAGAAAGGGGAAGCATGAGACATGGTGGGGGGTTGTTTATATACTCCAGCTGCTGGAGCGCCGAGTCATGTCTGCAGCGTACTCTGGAATAATCGTAGCGCAGGCCCAGCAATGGATCGGTTCGTAATGCCGAATGCTTGTCATGCTTGACTCGAGTACAGTCTTGTAATTGGTGGAATTGGCGGGTCAAGCACCGTAGCGGGGATGCCAATGCAGGTGTTCATCTCCCCAGACTAGCTTGATTGAAAAGGGTGAGATTAAAAAGGGCGACGGGGCCGTTATGTATCTGAAACGGTCAGCTTTTTGTGCTGTTCAAACCACGTTGAAGAGAAAAAAAATCATTGACCATCTGTCTCGAAGATCATATCGAGTCAATTAGCTGAATCAACTCACAAATTCCGAGACTTAATGGCCTGGTATTGCAACTTTAGGTGACTTTTCTGAGACGAAAATCATGAACACAGTGGAACGACCTAACTGGCTGAAACAAGCGTGGGCGTTGTAATCTATATCTGAGACTTAGGCGAGCGGAGTGGAGACACAGTCAATTAATTCTTTCATCTTGGTCAGAAGGACCTTCGAAGCGAGATTCTGTTTTGGACCTGGTGGATGACCTCCGAAGTTCAAGGCTTCAAGCTGAGGTTGGAGACGACTAAGTTGTGGGGGTATGAATAAAGTACGGGGTGTTGAGGGAACCATTTTGATGCCTAATTTCTATGGCTGCAATCCTGATACACCTTGTGCCATATGATCGATCCCCTTGGGAGGCGTCTATTAATTGTCTGCATCCATGATTACCAAAGCCTCTCCTGACATTGTACGCAGCCGTAGTCCAGGGCTGTCCGCCGCGTGGTACTCTTTAGGTCCCTCTATCGGGAGAATCATCCCCGCTGGTTGTTTTGAGGAGCACAATCCTAGGTATCGGGGGGTTGATTACGGCGCCTAGTGCAATCTACCTTTTTGCAAGCGCAGTTACCCCTTTCCAGGTGACTCCCCAGAGGCCACAGGCGATATACTCTGGTTAATTAGACGGCCCTCACCCACACTATCAGAGCCTGCACATATCATTTCTTTCCCCAGGGCTGTGTGCTTACTTTCGGCTGTCTGTTTCCACTATTCTATCCATTGGTAGGATCGAAATGCAGGAACTCCGCCTAGTAATATCAAATTAGAAGTCCCGGTATCGCCCTCTAGGCGTGGGTTCCAACAGCATTCATTCCTTATGTCTCGTAATAAGTTCAACAAGTTCAGCTTATAGCGTAACCCCAGTGAGCGCAATCCGTAAGATCATCAAGTCCTTGCAGGAACAAAGCAGACAGCCCTGCACAAGGGCATGATCGCCATCGTCACATCAAGCGTATTCTTATATCCGTATATTCGTCGTTAATAGGCGTAATACAAAACTGACTCATCGTTGCTTTGTCGGATCTTGCGGTTGGCACGTATGAGCCACCATTTCATGATCCATGCACAGGTGGCACAAGCGACGGAAAATGCGGCACTGGAGGACATTGCAATTGTGTAGCGGGGTTCGTCAGATTCGGGCCACAGGTACTAGAGTTGAAATAAATGTTAGGTATTGCATTCGAACGGGAGGATAGTGTTTGTGAGAAGGAAAGGCGTGGGAAAGTGTAGGGGCTAAAATGGGAGACATACCGGTGTCCAGATGAAGGAGGCATTGGCGATGGTATTAACGATGGCAAGTGCCGATGCTTTCTTTTCCTTGGTCTGACCACAGGTACTCGAGACCCAACCGAGGATAATTGAGTTGACTAAATGGCTGGTTTAGTATTAAGCTGTGTATAGAGGTATTTGGACATACCCGCATAAGTTCCTATCGCAAATACAACCATGGCGAAGTATCTCGCACCCGTGTTCATGGTGGCACATCCGAGAATAAATCCAAAGACTGCAATTGCCTTAGCTATGGTAATGTGCCAGGTACGTTCATTGACACGGCCGGAGTTCCACGACCATACCACGGCAATGGCACCAGCAATAAGATAAGGTGGGCAAGTGAGGACCAGTGTGATTGTGGTAGAGAAACCAAGAGTCTCGACAGCAGTGGGGAAGAAGTTCTTAAACCCATTGGCAGCAAGATGCATGTGCTGCATAAAGGCAAAGAGCCAGACACGCATGTCCTTTGCGGCTTCCTTAAGACCAGCCCAGGAGCTGCTCTGGTGGCGAGCACCGACGGTATCAGCTAGAATACGGTCGTGTGCGAGTTGGCGCTCCTCATGCGTGAGCCAGCGGGTATGCAGGGGTTCGTCTGGCAGGGTAAAGATAGAAAGAATAGCAACTATGAATGTAACTGCGCCTTGCAGAATGAAGAGCCACTGCCAGCCTGTGAGGCCGCCAAGGTCGTCCATGCCGTGGAAGATACCAGCGGCGATAAGGCCTGCAAACGCAGTAGCTAGGATATTGCCACTGTACAGGATACTGATTCTAGTAGCGATCTCCTTTCTGGTATAGAAAATCGAGAGCATGTAGAGGGCGCCTGGGTAGTAGGGTGCTTCGGTGACACCTAGGAAAAAGCGGACTAGGAGGAGGCCGGTGAAGTCCTTGGCCAGAGCAGTGAGCGCACTGACAATGGCCCATAGAGCCATACACCCCGCCATGTAGTATGACGGTCTAAGCCGGGTGATCAACATGTCTGTCCATGTCAGCTTAATCATGAAAGGGGGTGGATAACCATACTGCTAGGAACTTGGCCGAGAAGATAACCAACGAAAAGTATGGACACGCAGGTCTGGTACTGAGACGAGGACAGATTCAGGTCTTCTTCGAGGTTATTCAATCTTGCGAGGGCAATTGCATTGCGATCAAGGTAGTTCAGCCAGTACATGCCCCACAGTGTAGGCATTATCCAGAGATCGAGCTTGCGCACCAGACGAATCTCAACTGGATCAGTCTTCTTGCGAGCACCAGAGTAGTCTCCGGCCCGTTGCTGTTTCTCATGATCAATAGTGTCTTCCCGGTGCAGGGCTTCGGGCTTCTCATCGCCGATCTCTTGTGAAAGTTTCTTCTCAGTCATGGCCGCGACTTGGGGCAGGGTGAAATTGGGGGAAGCAGTCTGTGGAATTGGACACTTCCTACCCGCACGACGAGCCCTTTATACCCATTCCTCGAAGTTACACGACATCGTGACAGGAGGGACCCATTTACCCCGGACGACAAACCCCGCGCAATGACACTCTTCCCAGATCGGCAAGACTACATGCGAGATTAAAGATCGAAGTCGGAGGAATGGAGTCGCGATGACATGTCAAAGTTTGGAGGTCGCCATGCCCAGATGTTCCAAGTTCGCCCAGCGCACACGATACGACGTAAGAGGCACCAAGAAGACTGGGCACTCGGTAAGGAGGGGAAGCATCAATTTAAGGGTTTGGTGCCACGGAGAGCCAAGACAATTTTTGGACCCTATTTGGGTGGTCTGGAGCAGATCTCCGCTGTCCAAGCCCGCACAGCCCTCCCGTCCCCGCGCTTGGCTTACGGTCACCCCGAAACAAATGGCATGCGGATGTGAGCGGGGGAAGACATGTCCGGTGTGGAGAATGTAAAGTCCGCCGATAAGCTATAACTTCTACTCGTCCTCGTGATATGTTAACCTTGTTTTGCCCTGTGGCGGCACGCCAAATGAGCCCAGTGTCTTGGGGCCCACCAACACCAGACAGCCAAGCTGGATTACGACGAGGCGTGATTATCTCCCCAAACCTCCTGCGGGATATTTTCGGGTAAACCTGGTCTTTTGTGCTTTGGAATCGATCGTTGACGCCCTTGGCATGGGGTATCCGCGCTCGATGGACCTATATACGAGGGCTGGAACGAGGAAGGCGAAGGACGGTGCGGATGAAATCGGGGAACTTCGTGTGGGCACGTTAGCAAACGGCGAAACTCCGAGCAATACGGTAGCCACTTCGTTTTGAATACGTTGTATAAGTGGCTTGCAGAGATGGAATATCCCTCAACTCCACACCCAAACAAGACGCCGCTCACAGCCAAGAGAACCCTATTCCCCCGACAGCAACAGTGGCTCCCAACCAACAGCGACTAGCACTTATTGGATCATGGCCAGCTTGGGATTGGAGAAAGGAAGAGTAACTTGAGAGAATGCTGTCTTCTTGTCACTTCCGGTCGACTCTCGGTACCCCCACGCCACGGCGATGTTGCGTTGCAATACCCATAATCGGAGGAGGAGCGTGTCTTAAAACTAGGAAAGAATCGGAGATCGGAGGCTAAATCCAACTATCAATTTCGCTCGAGTCACACCGTCAGGTAATGTATTTTCGATTTCACATCCCTGTGGAGGTAGTCTTTCCTTGGCCTAGGGCCGCTGCGACATCATCATCGTCCCATACGAAAATATCCCGGACAATGATGTGAAAACCCTTCATTCAGCGCGGAAACATGAGACCGAGAAAGAGAAGGAAAGTAGGAGCGGGAAGATGGAAGGGAGATGCAAGCCTGGGTCACTGAGTTGTGTTATGCGTTTGTAGACAATAGCTGGCAGCCATCAGGCGACCTTGATGTTCGGTTCTGCTCTCCTCGTCCTCCCTCCTCTCTCATTATCTGGGTTTTCTCCTTTCTTCTCATACACCGCTCATTTTAATCCTTTAGAGCACCCTCGGGCCATTAGAATTACGGCGATGCGGCGCTCGAACTACCATGCCTTAAGACTTCCTTCTCAGAAGGGTTGAAGTGGCTGAACCACAATGATCATTGCGCCTTCAGGACCGTGCAGAGAACTCCTGACACCCTAGTCGCAATATCCTATCATCTCCAGCAAGCAATGTGTTAAATCAGATCTCGTGGTTATTCCATCGTTCACTTGATATGGATAAACAACTCAAATCTCCGTGCTCACGACATGCCTCACTTCACTGAGATTTCCTACGAAGCGAGCTACTGGTGTGACTGCTGGTCTTTATACGAATTCTCCTTTTAGCAGGAGATGGTCTGACGGAGGATAACTCTCCCTCAGAAGGTCCGTGGTCCATCCGATGTCGTGGCTTGGTAACAATGCCATCGGATGAATTATCAACGATTTTCGTGAGAGTGCCCGTCCAACTGAGATCCTGAAGCAAACTTTTAGAGGGCAGTTCTTCATCGGAAGGTGTCTGTTTCGGAGCTCTTGGTTTAAGTACGAAAATAGAATGACGAGACGATGCGACTCTTGTCTTCTTTGGAGCTGTGTTTTCTTTCGGCGTCTTTGACCGGCTTGTTCTATGTCGACTTTTCGTAACCGTATTACTTGGCCTCTCGTTGATCGTTTGTGATTTTTTCAAATATTGTTGTTTGCTTTCAGCTATGGCATCCAGCCAGCGCTTTGACAACTTGCTGCGTTCATTTCGAGATCCGGGTCAAGGATTAGAATCAGCCACAGACTCGCGCTTCTCGGGAATTGGGTGCTCCATGTGATTAAATTTTTTACGGTCATATTGCCTAGGTGGTTCGACTGTAACTAGGGCAGATCTATTTTCAGGCGAATCATCTGGTGGTTCCAGAATGATCAAGTCTTCACCATCAGAACCTGTAATAACAAGGCTACTTTGGTGTGTAGTGTCCTTATTCATTCCTGGAACCTGCTGGGACTTAGGCTTGGCCAATGAACTTGGGACATGAGAGCCAATTTGTGATGCATGTTTGGGCAAATTCACTTCTGGATTGATGCCGCCGGGTAGACAGGTACCCAGACCGATGCCCAAATTATCCAGTGCACTCCACTGGCTTGAGGATGCAAGTGTCTCTTTGGTAGTCCATGTAGCATATGAGATATCAAGACTATTTTCGGTGTCTAAGTCATCATCGCCGTGTGCCGTTTGCCTCGTATGCACCGTAGTCATCCACCATTCGTGTGAGAGCGCTGCTTCTGCGGTTGCTCTATCCTGATGGATCACAGAGAGCAATTTCCGCACTAAATCCTGGCCGGCCTCACAAACATTGCGTTCCTGGAGAGCCCTATTTAACATATTGGTGTCATCAGGATCATCAATGTATGCGAGCAGATGCCGGATATTCTCAAATGACAGCTTCCCCGTGAGGAGGCGGAAACTATACCCCCCATGGACCACAAATCCACCGGCGTCGTATAGCTGTGTTGCCCCCTCGGAAGACACTCTGGCGTTGGAATAGAGCACTTCGGGGGCCAAATAATTAATGGTTCCGAATACGGATGCAAAAGCCATCAATTCTTGGTCGGCTTTCTTGGAGAGGCCAAAGTCGCCGATTTTCACCTGCCAGTTCGGGCCTTGTGAAGCAACAAAAATATTTTGGCAACGTTAGATACTGTGTATGCATGCGACCCGAGAGACTACATACAGCTGGCTTCAGGTCTCTATGGGCAAACCCGTCTCTGTGTAGGAATCGTAGACCCTCTAGCACTTGGAATGTGATCGTTCGAGTTTCGTCTTCTGGGAATGGCTTCACCAAGTACCTCTCGAGATCTCCTAATCTCAGATACCCCATGGCGATATATATATTGTGCAAACTCTTGTACCACCAGTACTATGGCCGCGCCCAAGGAGTCAATTATATGATATCCAGTTCTAGCGTTTAGTCAAGATAACCTACCTTTTTGACGAAAAGCGCACCATAGCGTCAAGTTCATGCGTGTAATCAACTCTTGCAACTTGCAACTTTCCCTTGGATATCTCCTTGACAGCTGAAGTTGCCCTAGGGCATTGTCGGTGCGTACGAGGAGATACCCAGTAGCATAGTTCCTTGAGCTTTTTCGGCCTCTTATCCAGAGCGATGTTTGGACCTAGAGAGATAATAAACCAACCAATAGTTGCGTTTTTGGGGATTACAAGGTCCTTGGAAATTGTCTTTGTGCGCTGACCAATAAACTGACTTTTTTGCTTGTTGAGTCCATTCAATTCCAACGATCGATGCATTTGCAAAAAAAACTCTCACAGTGCTCGGGAATTCCTAGCAGAAGTAGATATCTAATGGTTCATCTTTTCCAGACCAGGGGTTGATAGACGCAAGACGAAATCTGCCCTCTGACGCATCTCTGCAATCCTTGGACCATCACTTCCTACCTTGCCACCGATTTTCTCGAGGATTGCTTCGCAACACCGCCATATCCGACGCCGATTTTTAAACCCCAGCCAATTTTCGTGGCCCTTCCAAGGCCAATGATCATGACCCCAACAGGTATTAAAATCATATTGATATTCGTACCCGGGCTTGCGGCAATGCGGGAATTCCAACAGGGATCTGGATACAAGGTCCCTGGTCAGTTTGCGGTAGTCCATTCTGTGCCCAGCCTTCTTGAGTAAAGACACCTCTGCCCAGAAGCCAGTACCCGTATCCCATGTCAGTTGGTGAAATGTTCGTGTTTCCAGAAATCTCTCCGGGAAAGCCATCGAAGAGGGCACAAACACGTGGACTAGCAGTAAGAAGAGAATTGGCATCCCTTGGAGGTAGTAATTCCATGATCACAATGCATATATCAGGTGGTAGATCCGAGAATGGATCGCGAAGGTGAGTAATTGCAGGGACAAGAACCTGTGAAAAGCTTGGTTCCATGTTAGGGTCCGCAACAAGCGCCTGCAATATGTTAGTTCAATAGCGTTCGTATGCATCTTGTCTCGGATTTCTTCACACATACCTCGTGCCCCACACCTCAAATCCTCTTGCCAGTTTCGAACACCCACATAATCACCATATAACCTCTCGTCACCGTCGCCCCATTGAAGTGTCTCATCCCACTTATTCACCAATGCCTCCTGTAGGGTAAGATATAATCTTCGGAGAAGCAAACGTTCGCGTGGTCGTCCAGTACCGCTTGTTTGGAAAACAAGATCGAGTAAGTTCCAGCAAGTTGCACGGGCAAGGAAGCCATCTACATTGGGGGAATAGACAGCTCTCTCCGACAGGGGTGAAAACTTCACGCACGTCGTCATATGCACCCTGTAATTTGATTGCGGGTTAGCCAGCGGCCAAGAGGAGATTAAGGCCAGGCAGCGTTCAATGGTTACTCACAATTTTGGTTGAAAAAACACTGCCCTCCTCGTCCGACACTGCTGAGTTCTCCGGGGGAGTGTGCAGATTGTGGATACGAAGCACCTGAACATCATCAAGCCACTAGTATATGAAAGATCAATGAGAGAACTAAGTCGAAAAACCGGGTCCCTGAATCCTAAACCCACCTGGATCGCACGCTCAGATATAACCCGGCCATGGAAGCTATGATTTATTGCGCACGTGTCATGATGAGGCCCCAGGGACACGGAGCTTTCATCATCGGAGATATAATTATCAATATCCGATATAGTGGAATTACATTCGTCAGGGTAGCAGCGCTCTATCCTGTCTTTGGGTAGTGCGGTTGATACCTGGCAGAGACCATCCCAGATAAGGGGACCGCCGCATATGTTGCAGGTACAAAGGTTCAGTGTGTGGGATAAGCAAGTCTAAAGTGAGCGCCAGAAAGGGGGTTTGAGGACAGATCTTGAACAATTTCCGTATTTCTAGTTGGCGGTCAAAACAGGTCCCGCATTCATTTCTACACGAGGGAATCTTGCTCGCCTGCTGGATGAAAGGCCTAACACAGAAAGTCTCTCATTCAGCTTGTATCTTGCCATCTGCCAGTGCTGTAGGGCCGAACTCTCCGGCCCACACAAATTCTGGTAACTCTCTGTCTCCTCATTTGGGTTCTTGCGGTAGATTTAGAAAAAGCCACTAAATTCCTTCTTTGGAATAAGGGACTCGTGGACTCCCCTGGCGCTCACACTGGTTGACCTCCACGCCCAAGTAGTATCTCTGTCAAGGCCGTCCTGATTACCTTCAAGCACGTTTACCACGTACTTTCCAATAATTGGGAGAAATTTGTAACAGTGGAATGACCCTCCAACGGCAAAGTACAGGTTGCTTAATCGAGAATCTACGTGTTTGTCTATCAACGGATGCTGATTGTCGGAGATGGAGTCCCAGCATATTCGGTAGAAATCTGGCTTGCGCCCATGATCCAGCAGCTGGGGAAGACGCGCTCGGACAGCTGCGAGGGAGTCCTCCTGGAGACCAAAGGGTGCGTCAACCTGATTCTCTACCGGAACGGAGATCTCACGACCCGATGCTGTCCGAATCGTGTTCTTGAACGACGTCGTGCTGGTGAACTTCAAGATGCCGCTTGATGTCGGAGGTATGATCTCACCTGCAAGTTTTGAGTACAGAACTGACATTATAGTATCCTGATGGAGCATTGCATACCTTGTCCCCCATATACGAGCACCGGAAGCTTCGAATACAGCTCCCTCTCCGCATCCGAAAGCTGAAAATGAGCCACACATACCCCGGCAGCGGAAACCTGTTTTTCCACTCTCTGCGCCTCCGGTATATCCAACTCATCCTCCAGCGATGACATCAACCTGCTGGTCCACGCACCGGTTGCCAGCAGAACCCTATCCGCGCGAAGGATGTCCCCCGTGTCAGACTCAACACCCTGCACTCCATTTCCACCTTGCAAAAACACAACCCGCTTCGCTTTCCCACTCAAATACCTGACCCCAAGCTTGATAACCTCATCAAGCATAATAACCAGCGCCTTTCCCGCATCAACCCACCCCGCTGACCGATTCAAATAATACGAACCAAATGGTGAACAATCCGTCCGTGCCAGGATCCCATCCCAAGCGTGCCGAACCTCCTCTTCCTCCATATCAACGATGACACTATCATAACCACCGTTGCGGAAATTCTCGCGAATGCGTCGGGGCACATCGCTCCCTTTCTCGTCCATCGCGATCCATCCGGACTGGTGATACACGCCTGCGTCGCGGAAGAACGGAAGCGTTTTCCACGCTTCGATCGCCTCAAAACCTAGTTTCATATACAGCGGACTGGAGTAGTCTGCGCGAATTATCTTATTGATGTCGGCGGATGCTCCAAGCGTGTTGTTCAAGGTTGTTGGGCTGGGAGGCGCAGCTTGGTCTAGGAGGGTGATTCGTGATGGGTCTGGGACTCGCTTTGCAAGGTGGTATGCAGTGCTGACGCCGAAGATTCCCGCTCCAACAATAAGAGTTGTTCCTTCCATCCCTTTGCTACAGTTTGACTATTGTTTGATGTGGTGTTGTTGATATCTCTGGCGGGGTAGATGTCGGATGAATAAGGCGACAGAGGATCCACAGTATGTATCGAGGTACGATGACGTCCAGAGCTAGCAGTTCTTGGGCTAATACTAGACCACGAGGATTTATCAATGAGGAACAACGGAGTATAGCACCGAATCACAATATCACAATAGCCTTTCTGAACAAACCAAGGATCAGGCAAAGGTTATTGCGACTCAAATGCAGTTTGACCGCCCAAAATGAAATTCTTCTTGCCTCTGCCCCATTTGTGGCTTCTTTCATCAGCAACGATTCAAAGCATCCTTCTACCTATCCCCCTTGGCTAACAAAGGTGTCTCCACTCTACATACAGAGCACAATATACATCGCAATGGCGGCCGATAATCAGCGACCCGACAGCTTTCTTATCGAATATTCTTTTATACCACGCTTCCATCAACCCGCCTTTCCCTTTCGTATATCATCTTGGCGAGAAAGTATCCGCAGCCAAGTTTCCAGGGAGGAATACGAACTCGCGAAGCGCCTATACAATGAGCATGCCCCTTCTTCCTGGCCGAGCCTACCTATCCAGTCATACGATCTTCTCGCGCACCTGCGCCTGAGAGTCCACAGCCGTTTCTCACTCCGCGACGAAGATTTCCAGGCTGAGATCATCGAGTTTTACCGAGAGGTTGGTATTCTCGTCTCGCAGTTAAGCGAGCAGAGAGGGAACGACACATCTGGTGCCGAAAGTGAAGTAGTTCGCCTAAGAGAACGAGATGGGCGGATTTGGGAGGGCGATAGCGACAGCGGGAGCGACGACGGGTATTATGGATCGCGCGATGAAGTGAGCGATGCCATTTCCGAGATTTCTGCCGCGATCTATCACGAGTACTATGCCGAGAACTATGGCGACGTCGAGCTTAGTACGGAGAGCGATGACGAGAGCGATGCCAGTGTATCACCTGATTTCGATACTCCACAACCCCCAGCGGCGAAGCGAAAAGAAGTAGAAGGGGACTGTCCTATATGCATGGGCCCTCTCAAGCTGGATTGCCTACCTAAGCAAAGAGACAACACTTGCGAGCCTGTACAAGAGATACCCCTGCTCAGTGGTACTCACGGAGTTTGCAGCGATTGCAACGCGCAGAACCAGAATTTAGGTGACAAAGAGCAAGAGGATGGCAAGGACGACGAGAAAGAGAACGAAGATGACGACGACGAGCTGATCTGGTGTCAGAGCACCTGTGGCATTAACTTCCATTATCAGTGCTTCAAGGAGTGGGCTCATCGATTCGAACGCAGAGCTCAGGTTACTTGCCCTCACTGCTGCCGGCGCTGGATGGACTGGAGCCGATCCCCCAGCCATGGAGTATTCAGAATGACATCAGCAGAAGTAAGGCGGCTTACCCTTTCTCTTTGATCAAGAGAAAGCCCAGTCTAACCTTGCTTGATTGGGATATATGAATCCACATAATTTTGTTTCTTGAAGTGAGATGGTAATACATTTAGAATGATATAATACATATCTCAAAGTCGAGCGGTTTTCTCCGTTTGTTGTAGCCATGTCTCGATAGTCTTAATGAGGCCATCAATCTCCTCCATCGTGTTTCCGGCATGCAGGCATACCCGGACACGCTCTCTTCCTGCTGGAACTGTCGGCGGCATTATTGCGCGAACTATATATCCCTCTTGCTGGCAGACACTGGCAAGCTGTCGGGGCACGCGGCTCCGGAGCGAAAATATCGGCGAGTTTGTGAAGTGGTCGACCTCAAAAATCGAAGATCCCCACGCGCTGAGACTTTCAAGTCGTGTCCGAAAGTATACAATCAGCTGTCCGAGGGTTCGTTGGAGCTATAAGGTCGATCAGCAAGCACTGTGTAGTTGTAGGACATGTAGGGGAACATACCTGCACCGTCTCTCCTTCTGCAAGTAATTCGTAGGCACTGCGAATGGAGGCAAGCATGGGAAATCCTAAGGCGGTGGTGTATATCAAGGTGCGGGCGTAGTTAATCAGGTAATCTCTGGTATCTGAGCAACATAGTACAATTGCTAGAACACCGATTAGCACCGCTATTTGAGAGAATAAATCTTCATCCTACCTCCATGGCTAGCCAAGGCCTTTCCGAACGTATGCATCCGGATAAAGATACGATCTTCCACTCCTAATTGCTGGACAACCCCAGCACCTCGCGGACCAAAAACACCGGTCGCATGAGCTTCATCAACGATGAAGTATCCGTTCTTACGAGGCAGAAGCCTCTCAACCACTTCGAGGAATTCAGAAATTGGCGTAACGTCTCCGTCCATGCTGTAGACGGATTCCACGACAATGAATACGTTTCTTTGGCCATCGCGCAGCTGGGGGTCGGCTGATATCTGTGATTGAAGAACGGCTTCGAGGCCTTCTGGGGAGCTGTGAGCGAATTTAACCAGCTTTCCCGCGCGTGAGAACCGCATTCCTTCGTGTGCGCTGGCATGGATGAGCTCGTCGTACACGATGATATCACCGGGTTGAGGAATGGTCGACAAAACTCCAACGTTCGCATCATATCCCGAATTGAAGATTAATCCGCTGGGAGCATTGTGGAAGGTTGCGATAAATTCCTCGAGCTCCTCTGCATAAGCTGAATTGCCATCTAGCAACCGAGATCCTCCGCTCGCGAATGGATGTAACGGCGGAGCTTGTTTGAGGTGTTCCAGGAACCGTGCTCGGAAGGCTGGTGACCTTGAGAGCGATAGAAAATCATTTGAGGAGAAGTCCACTGAGGACGAGGGTAGCACCGTGAGTTTTCGACGACATAATTTGGCTTCTCTTTGATGAAGGGCCTGGCGTAGTGAGTCACGAAGGCATTTTGGAGAAGAGTCGCCCATCTGGCTTATTTACCGACAGGCTTTCGTAACGCTTGGAAGTATCAATAACATAAATCAGAGCGACAAAACAGAATCGTGGTAGTATAATTGTAATGACAAGGCTCAAGGTGTCATTCGGTTTCTCTTGATTTCTCCGGAGCACACTATTCGAGCCTATAAATGAGATTGTGGAGGGATGTCAACTATCACCAAATGGGATAGACCGAAAATCGGAGACAGGTTCCTAAATCCTTCTGCAGCGCTGCGCCTCGAAATACTGCGTGGACATTGAGTTTTGACGACAGGTCTGTCCCGCTTGTGTTTCCATCAAGCCGGATTCTACTTCGGGTCTGTTGGGATCAACAGGTGGGGGGATGGAACCGGAGGGTTAGCGTGAAGAGCACCGCTGGTTGGCGTTGAAAAATCGAGGAACATGCCGGCTAACACTTAATACAGCCGATATCTGGGGGCCTCGGCCATCGTTCTGATCGCTCGCCCTGGAAGACAAGCACTCGATCACTCAATTCCTCGGTGAAGATTAGCCTAGCTCTTAGCCCCAAGGCCGACCGTGTTCGCTAATCAGTCGCTATCGCTTATTGCCGGTCGCTAATCACCGTGTCTTCTTCTGCTGTGGCATTAATTGTGATCCTATAATGCGTTAGGGTTTCTTTCTGTCGGTTCAGCTCAGGAAACCGAACTCACAGCCATGGCGCCCGTGGGTGCCGCGCTCTGGCGCTCCCTCCGCGCCCACCAGGTATACGGTGCCAACACAGATGTGGGCAAAACAATTGTGTCCACGATTCTTTGCAATGCAGTCAGTCGAAGAAAGTCCGAGGAGAAATCAGCATTTCTCAAGCCGGTGTCGACAGGCCCATTGGATGAAGCAGATGACAGGTAAGATCATTTCTTGGTGGGAGAGCTTCAGACTTCGGCTCACGCGTGACCTCAGGCATTTGCAGCGCCATGCGCCCAACACCTTGACAAAATGTCTTTACCAGTTTGATGAGCCGGTCAGCCCGCACATCGCAGCTCAGCAGAAGAATTTCTCGGTATGAAGGTTATCTGCATTGGTTTATTGTTGAAAGAATGCACGTTAACCAGGACAGATCCCCCGAGACGATGAGATCCTCTCTTCAGTTCACAAGACGCTTTCCAGCTGGGCGGACGGTGGAATATCGTTTGCATTGGTAGAGACAGCTGGTGGTGTTCATTCTCCAGGCCCCAATGGAAACTCCCAGGCGGACCTCTATCGTCCTCTCCGGTTGCCCATCATCCTGGTCGCCGACTCTCGCTTGGGTGGCATTTCCTCATCCATATCCGCCTACGAGTCTCTCTTGATCCGCGGCTACGATGTCCATTCTGTTCTGCTGTTCAGAGATGACTACTACCAGAACCACGAATATCTAGGAAATTATTTCCGGAATAAGAGTATACCACTTGTTCCGTTGCCTCCGCCCCCCGCGCGCCCATATATACAGGAACCTGACTCACAGGACCGGGACCGGGAAGCCTTGAATAGCTACTACAACACTGTCTCTACGACTACTGATGTTGCTTCACTGTTGGAAGAACTAAACATTAAGAACAAGCAGCGAATTGATTCTTTGGAAGAGATGGCAAGCCGAGCACAAAAGACGATCTGGTATCCATTCACACAACACCGCGGCATGGTGGCAAATGATATTACTCCAATCGACTCCGCATACGATGACTTCTTCCAAACCTATACTTCTGCAAAATCCCCTAGTCAACAAACCGGGTTACAAGCCACTTTTGACGGTTCTGCCTCGTGGTGGACCCAGGGCCTTGGTCATGGAAACCCTGGTCTTGCTCTGTCAGCTGCCTACGCCGCTGGTCGCTACGGTCATGTCATGTTCCCTGGAAATGTGCACGAGCCGGCTTTATCATTGGCAGAACAATTACTGCAAACTGTAGGAAATCCTCGCCTACAGAGAGTCTTCTACACGGACAACGGGTCCACGGGCATGGAGGTCGCTCTGAAAATGGGCCTACGCGCTACCTGCGACCGGTATGGCTGGGATGCCACCAAGGAGCAAATCAATATCTTGGGCCTAAAGGGAAGCTATCATGGCGATACGATCGGGGTTATGGATTGCTCAGAACCTTCGACATACAACCAGAGAGTCGAATGGTATCGTGGTCGTGGCCATTGGTTTGATTTTCCACTGGTGAAAATGACCAAGGGAGTCTGGAAGGTCGAGGTTCCAGAAATTCTCAGAGACGCCTTGGGAGCGGACCAGGACTTTTCCTCACTGGAATCTGTTTTTGACGTTGAAAGCAGAATCCGCTCAGACGCTGGGGAACGCTACAAGAAGTACATCCTTGACACCATTGAGAGTCTTGTCTTCAATGAAGGGAAGAAGTTCGGTGCTTTGATCATGGAGCCCATTATCCTTGGTGCTGGTGGCATGTTATTCTGGTAAGTTCTCTAAGCCCGCCTACTATGCAGGGTAATTAACGAATCACGACAGCGATCCTTTGTTCCAGCGTTGCCTTGTGGACGTTGTCCGCAGTCACTCACAGCTGTTTAACGAAGCTAATCCTGCAGAAAAGCCCCCACAAAGTGAGCTGTCTTGGTCCGGTCTGCCTGTCGTCTTCGACGAGGTTTTTACTGGTCTCTATCGTCTTGGCCGCAAATCCTCTGCGTCATTCCTCGGCATCAGCCCCGATATCGCCGTCAACGCAAAGCTTCTCACCGGCGGTCTGGTCCCTCTTTGCGCAACACTAGCGAGCGAAGAAATTTTCAATGCGTTCTCCAGTCCCGAGAAAAAGGATGCGCTCTTGCACGGTCACAGCTATACTGCTCATGCCGTCGGGTGTCAGGTAGCCGTCGATTCCCTCCAAACTATGAATCGAATGGACGGGGATGGAACCTGGAACGCGTTCAAGAACGACTGGAGACAACCAGGTCCGGACAATGAATCGCGATCGCAGGAAGTCTGGAGCGTGTGGTCCCACGGTCTTCTCAACGACCTATCTCACACAGAATCGGTCGAGGGCGTCTTCGCCATCGGTACGGTTCTTAGCATCTCGCTCAAGGACGCAGAAGGAGCAGGTGAGTTTCCGAGGCCTTTTCTGCTTAAGGGTTCTTTCGCCGATTCCAACCGGCTAACATGTGATATTTCCACCGCGCAGGCTACACTTCCACTGCGGCTAAGGGACTACAGGCGAGGTTAACCGCTGGCGGGCCGGAGTTTAACGTGCACTCCAGGGTCCTCGGAAACGTGCTGTACCTCATGTCGAGTGTAACTTCTAAGAAGGAGACGCTACAAGGCATTGAGAGCCTGTTGCGCGAGGCACTCCTATAGTAGATTCCATAGACTCTCTTACGACGTAAACGAATCAAAAAGAAAAAAAAAACTTTTAAATGTTGTTCGGCAAAGATCAGTCAACAGTCTTCAGCAACAAGCCCAGCGCCCCGCGGGGAGAGATCTCTCTCACCGAACTCCGGTAAACAAGGGTGGAATCGGACAAGCGGATGCGAACCCACTCAACCTCGCTCTGAGCCACGGTCGCAACCCAAAGATCACTCTCACCAAGCTACAGATCGCTCTTGAGCCCAGGTTCTGGAATCTCTGTGCAAGAATCCGGGTAACGTATTCCGTAATCAGCCATGAGGAACCGTCTGTAGTGCCCCGCCAAACGCTGGGAATCGTGATTGATTATTGCCGGGCGTATCTCCTCCGGAAACAACCTGCTTGACTTTGCAAGTCTCCCGCGGATCTGCGCGTTAGTCGCAAACACGCGTCTTTTATTCGGTCAATCAGAGGCCAGTGAATAAGATCAGGCACTCTTCGCATCTAAGTGGCCGGATCAGTTCTCCATGTGGAAATAGCGGTCCACTTTCACCAGGCCTAAGTCTTGATGATGATTGTCGGCAGTGTTGAACCACCTCATCCATGCGTTGGGGCCAACACTCTGGCCGCGACAGGACGGGCCATTGAGCCAATCTGCATCTTTTGAGCGACCGAACTCAATTGGTCTATCACCGAAACCTTGAAACCGCCCACAGATTTCCGGTCCTTGGTGACGACCTGCTGCCTTTCTCCCTCTTCCTCGACTTGGCCCATGCTCCCGCCACTTTCCCCTCCCGCCGCATACAGTTGCTCCTTCCCCTCTCTGTGACTAACACTCCTCCAACCAACCCATCACCAACCATGTCTATTCAATTCTCACGGTCCCTGCCCAGGGCCCTTTCAATAAGATCATATGGCACTGTTCAGTCCTCTCCCACAGCTGCCACCTTCGCGAGCAAGATTCCTCCTGCTCTTCGCGAAGCAACCGCGGCCACTGCCCCGCGCACCAATTGGACCCGAGATGAAATCCAGCAGATTTATGAGACACCGCTGAACCAATTAACCTACGCTGCTGTACGTCAGGCCGTAGCAAACTCCTTGCGGTTTAATATACAGTATAGTATCAAGATATACTAATTATTTGTATACAGGCAGCCGTCCACCGTCGCTTCCATGACCCGAGCGCGATCCAGATGTGTACGCTCATGAACATCAAGACTGGCGGATGCAGTGAGGACTGTTCCTACTGTGCCCAATCATCCCGATACAGTACCGGCCTCAAGGCTACGAAAATGAGTCCCGTTGATGACGTTCTCAAGGCCGCTAGAATCGCCAAGGCGAACGGTAGTACTCGTTTCTGTATGGGAGCCGCCTGGCGCGACATGAGAGGCCGCAAGACAAGTCTGAAGAACGTAAAGCAGATGGTTTCTGGAGTCCGGGAAATGGGAATGGAAGTTTGCGTGACTCTAGGCATGATCGATGAGAACCAAGCGAAGGAGCTGAAAGACGCCGGTTTGACAGCTTACAACCACAACCTTGACACCTCCCGGGAGTTTTACCCGAGTATCATCACAACCCGATCTTACGATGAGCGTCTACAGACATTGTCACATGTACGAGACGCGGGCATTAATGTCTGCTCCGGCGGTATTCTAGGCCTAGGAGAGGCGGACTCTGACCGCATCGGTCTCCTTTACACAGTTTCTTCGCTACCCTCACACCCAGAGTCATTTCCGGTGAACGCTCTAGTCCCCATCAAAGGTACCCCACTTGGAGACCGGAAAGTGATCGCCTTTGACAAGCTCCTGCGCACTGTCGCCACGGCCCGAATCGTCCTCCCCGCAACTATCGTCCGTCTCGCCGCGGGCCGCATCACTTTGACAGAGGAGCAACAGGTCCAATGCTTCATGGCAGGTGCCAACGCCGTCTTTACCGGTGAAAAGATGCTGACAACTGACTGCAATGGATGGGACGAGGATCGCGAGATGTTCGAGCGATGGGGCTTCTACCCCATGCGCAGCTTTGAGAAGGAAACCAGTGCCGTCAACCCGCAACAGGAAGTCGAGCCTGCCGCACACGAGTCCGAGAAGGCATCGGCTGTGCCGGCCGCAGGCGCCTTATGATAGGGCTGCCGAGGCTTACCCCACCCCCAAAACCCAGGTTGATCCGCTATCGTTCCGCGCGTGATTCATCTAGGAGCGCTAGAGCGCTGTTGGACCCAATACAACTACATCCGCATCAATGAGATTACTTCGCGATCATGTAGCTATATCCTCCGGCTCCTTGGCGAGAGCCCATTTGTGCAAGCCAAAGCGCGAAAATTCTCCGTAAAACTGTTGCCTAGATGATTCCACATCTTCTACTTCTTCTCATCGTCTATATAAACCCATCTTGGGTCCTCTAATTGGGAATTGTAGCGTTTCTTGCACATCCATATTCGTAGCTCACGAGACCGTGAGCAACCAGGGCCTTACCCTTCCATACCCGTTACTTCGCCCAGTCTTCCCTTTTCAATTTGCTGCAGTGCCCAGCGGAAGGTTGCGTCGTGGGGTGCCACGACCTCTCTCCCACTTCCCCTTCGGGGTTCCTTGATGCTATTGGCCGGACAAATCACTCATACTATACGAATTGGGGATATATGAAGCCCCATTCCTCCCCCACCATGGCATTGTGGCCTAATTTCCGCCGTTGCTATGTACTCGACTCCAATACACGACAACGATGGAGAGATGCTACGAAAACTACGAAAGGACCAGAAAATAAGGTATGTATGTTCAAATGCATATGGTATTTGCCAAGTCTAACAACATCATTATTATGTCCAGCATCAAATCATGTCAATCTATCTGCAAAGGTCATTATCGACGATGTCGAACGGGCAAGAATGAAAAGAAGTTTCATGGCCGTGGAAGCTCGCGCGGGTTTCTTGACCTTACGCGAGGCGAGGGTTTGCACTGAGGCCATCAGATCGCCGGCCTTTGGTGCGAGGATGTTCGTTCGGCAAACGTGTCTTGATGCCGATGGCGGATAAGAGTTTTTGACGGTATAAACTACCTCGAAGCGCTCAAACCATGGAGCCCTCCACCTTCATCTCACCAGTTGCCTGGGTGTCACTGCGGCTCATGGTGGTGTACCGGCTGAAGTCCTGGGGACCACGGTAGATGTTGCCAGTGTCCTTGTTACGGACAGACTCACGTCGGAAGTAGATGCGCTTACACCACTTCCAGAGCTCCACTCCGGCGAAGAAAAGGATGGCTTCCACGATAACAACACCCCATTCCCAAGAAATTCCAGTGTGCTTGAAAACAACATCGTTGATGACAGGGATATAGAGGGCAGGGAATGTGGTAACGAAACCAAGCATGACACCGCAGAATAGGAACTTGTTGCGCCAGACATCGTGCATCCACTGGGTGAAGTACTTCTTGGAGCCAGGCTGCATGCGGAAGAAACTACGGCGCATGTTGATCATTTCCCAGGCCAGGAACAGCGCGAACCATGTCATGCAGACGAAGGTAGTAGCACGAGCGCGGAACACAGTGTCACACTCTGCGCTGTAGTTGGCGTTGCAGCCAGAAGCCAGATTTCCATCGCCCCAGACGTACAAGACGAGGGAGAAGGCTGACAGACAGAGTGCAGCCATCCAGACTCCATACACGATCGTGTCGATGATTATTTCCCATGTGAAGATACCTTGTTTCTGTTTGATGTTAGCTTGGACTTACAGATAAGCATCGGTGAGAACTGTTACGTACGCTTTGCGGGGGTCGGTTCATGATATCTGGAGCAGCAATTTCCATTCCCAGTCCCATGTCAGGCATACCGGAGGTGATCATAATAATCCAGAGAATCTCGACGGGCGCAATAGGGAAGACAGACTGTCCATTTTCATCCTTGAACACGAGACCAATAAGAAGAGTGAGCGCCAGACCGACGTTTTCCGCGAGGAGATGCAGGACAAATTTCTGAATATTATCAAAAATACGACGACCCTCCTCAATACCGTTTATAATAGAAGCGAAGTTGTCATCTGTCAGGACGAGCTCGGAGGCATCCTTGGCCACATCAGAACCTGCCTCTCCCATTGCAATACCAACATCTGCCCGCTTTAGGGAAGGAGAGTCGTTGACACCGTCTCCGGTCATAGCAGCATAACGGCCACGGCGATGGAGAGCATCAATCATGCGGACTTTGGTGTTTGGTGCGCATCGGGCAATCACGAGGGGGAGCGTGGGCAAGGCATCGATTTCATCGTCTGTCAACTTGTCGAATTGGCTAGCAGTCATGACCATTGCGTCCGCGACGTCCTTGGCAACTTCGTTCATGTTGGCGGGGATAATACCAACTTGAGCTGCGATGGCTCTCGCTGTGCCGGGGTGATCACCAGTTACCATGTGGACGGAAATTCCAGCGCGGTAACATTCTTCAATAGCACCAGCTGTCTCAGGACGAGGGGGGTCATAGAGACCAATCAGGCCACAGAAAACAAGATCCTTCTCGACAGTGTCACGAGGAGGAATTTCTCCACCTTCAGCAAACGTGGTGGTATCCTCGCGGCATGCCAAGCACAAGACACGGAGACCTTCCTTGGCCAGGGCTTCCATGTTCTGCAGGATCTCGTCTTTGTGCTCTTGGCTCAAAGGGATAGGAGCTTCGCCACCAGTCCATGTAACAGTTGTGCAAGATTCGAGAACACGTTCTACAGCACCCTTCGTGAACACCATCTGACGGCCACCCTTCTCCGAGGCATCGTCGCGCGCAAAGATAACTGACATTTTCTTCACGGTCGAGTCGAAGGGGTACTCAGCCTTCTGTTTCCAGATGGCGTCCTCTCCCTTGGTCCAGCGTTCACGGCCCCAGTTGAAACGAGTGGCGAATACCTGAATCGCGATATCGGTCGGTTCTCCTCGAGTTTGCCATTCGTTGTTTTCGGACTTGTGCACGTGGGCGAGATTTGCCATGGAAGCCACGTTGAGGTAGTCCTCTAGGACCTTGTTGTCCTTGATCAGGTCCAGGGGGTTTGCGGCATCGCCTTGCACATCGCGGTGAAGGTTGATAGGAGCATCGGTCAAGAGGCTGACCTCGCCCTCAGTAGGATTCGATGCGTCATTAGTGGCTCCGACTGAATAGGTTCCCAGAGATGGAATCCATGCCCTTTTGACAACCATCTTTCCTTGAGTAAGAGTTCCAGTCTTGTCTGAGCAGATGTTAGTCACAGCGCCCAGTGCTTCGAGGGAGTCAAGCCGTCGGACAATGACATGTCTCTCAACCATTTGCTTTGTTCCCACTGCCATGGTAATAGTCAAAACCACAACCAAGCAAGCTGGGATCATTGCAAGTCCGGTGGCAACTGCATAGATAATGACTTCTTTTTCGCTGCTAAAATTGTTGGCGGCCATGACAATGATTGCGAACACGACAGCAATACCGAAGAGAAGCAGAGCGAGTTTGGACAACTTGCGTTGCAAGGGCGTTCCGACATTGATACCCAAAAATCGACCAACAGCATCGGTGCAGGTCAAGGTCCAAGCTTGTACATACCAGCGCTTCTTGGTCTCGCCCTCGGGACCACGCTTGACAGGGCGCCTCTTGGAGTCACCAGCACGGAGAGCGGCCGCAATAGCACCAATTTCAGTCTTCATACCTGTTCCAACGACAACACCACGGGCGCGTCCTCGGGTTACAGTCGAGGAGCTGTATGCAATGTTCAGGCGATCTCCGGGTCCGGTATCATGGTCGAAGGTGACATCAACCTCTTTCTGGACGGGCAGCGACTCTCCGGTCAAGAGGGCCTCATCGGTCTCGAAGTTCATCGCATCCACAAGTCTAGTCATTCGCGTTAGTCAAGCTTATCCACCACCTTTATTTAGGGGCAACGTACCGAACATCTGCCGGAACAGTGTCACCGACTTTCAGTTCAATCATGTCTCCGGGAACGATTTCGACTGCGGGAATAGTGTTCGTTTTACCATCGCGGGTAGCGACACCGGTGGGCGAACTCAGCGAGCGAAGAGAGTCCATCGTCTTCTCCGCGGCATAATCCTGATATACACCCACCACGATATTGAGTCCAATAACAGCGGCGATAACGCCTCCTTCGATCCAAGACTGGATACCAAAACTAACTGCCATGGCAATAATGAGTACCTACATATGGCAAGGGCCATTGTGTTAGCCAATGGTCGACAAAGCGGGGTAAACATAGTCTAAAGACAAGACAACTAACCAGCATCATTGCATTGGCAATCTGTCTAATGACGATTTTGATAAGGGACACCCCTTCACCACCTTCCAATTCATTGGGACCGAATTCCCCGAGACGCTTCTTGGCCTCGGCGGTGGTCAGACCCTCCTCGGAGTTTACCTTGAGCTCGTTGAGGATGGCATCTTGTGTGAGAGTGTGAGCGGGTTGGGATAGAGGCTGGACATGCCCAGACTGGGCGTCGGCCTTCTCGCCCATGTCGAAGAGTTTTTGGGTTGTGGTGGTGGTGGTGGTGGTGGTGGTGGTGTTATTTGGTTGTTATTGATGGCTTCTACTATGGTGTAGTCTCTTTAGGGAGGCTCCATATAGATTATGTCGTCCAAAGAATGTGAGTCCATACACGAGAAAGGACCTTGATCACCTCGAGTACTGATTAAGAGAAGCTTGAGATCTAGATTCTTTCTCCAAAGGAACTCTCCAGAGAGGTGGGCAATGGGACTCTATTTAACTTTAAATCGCTTATGACGACAGTCGCAACCGTGGGCCTGGGGCGATATAGACCTCCACCGTCGAACCCGGATCCGAGCGACGCCAAGCGCCAATGATAATCGCCATGCCTTGGTGTCTTGGCCGGTAACTCTCGATTGGAGACAGTCGGCCTTGTGTTGTGGTTGGCGGCGATGACGCATACGACTCCTGCGAGCCACGTGAGGGCCACTAATTCTTGGCAGCTGCGCTGTCGGGCGAACCAGCGGCGAATGCAGGCACATTGCAGGCGGTGATTGGCTGCTAGCGGCTCTGGACCCAGCGGAGCGCCAAGTCAGTCCGGAGCGCGGGAGCCTTGGCTAACGGCGCAACGCTGCAATTGTATTTCCCGCCTGGGATTGGCAAACAACTTGGCAGGCTGCAGCCCTGAGGGGCTCGAGGCCAGGTGGCGAGTCTAAAATCAGCCCAGTAGCCCTTCAAAATGGCCCTGCATCCCAGGAGGCGCATTCGTGAATGGTTGCCGCCCCCCACTGTCACCTCCGGCAGGTATTCCAGGCGTCTCCCATCCCCAGTCTCAACCCGACAAATGTGAACGTTGTCGCAGCCTAGCCGATTTATCCGATAATCCCCCCCACGTTGCATTGCGCCATATCATTGGACATGTCACTTTGTTAGTGCCCTGTCGTTTTCGTATCTGCGCGCCCCGTCGTCTCCGGACCATGGCAGGCAATTCGGCCAGCAAGAATTTAATCGCTGTCGTTATTGGAGCTGTGGTGCTCTTCGGCGCTATTAGCGTTATTCCAATGTACGCTTCTTTTTTTATTTTTTTTTATTTTTTTTTTTTTGCCCTATCTTCAGGCTAATCCACCCGTCTAACATCCCTCACCCCTCCCCCTTCCTCCACTTGGACCAGCACCAACCCCTCCTACTGCCCACCCCTCCACTTACCCCTGCTGCACTTCAGAATATTCCATGGATTTCGATTCCTGCGTGAGATTTCCGGGACTGATCCCATCATTCCTTCCCCGTACCCCTGCCCCAGAAGCACGCGACACAGGCAAGTCCGAGTGTTAACCCAGATCAAACATGCAGCGTAATCATGCGGCGTCACCGTCGTAGAGCAGCAGCGAGACATGCAAACGAGCTCCGTTGTCTCGAGGTCAATGGCACTATTCGACAGGTCAGCGTACAAAGATGGCTGGACCAACAACAAACAATAGCGACAGCAACGTCCGAGAACCTTGAGCGATACGCAGACGAATCATGGTAAGTCGGCTGCCCGCCCATTTTCCTCTTTCTCACTCTCGCTTTCTCCGTCTCTGCCTCACGATCCCGTTCGGCTCAGCCTTGGCCCCTCCATAACAAGATGCGGGGACAGGGCTGGCTTTAGTCCGGCTTGGCAGTTTTGTCTTTCTCTCCCTCCTTCCCAGCGCTGATCCAAGCCAACCGAACCAAAAAAGAAAGAAAAAAATTGAGTGATAATAATAAGTTAACGAGTCTATTCCGACCCATCCAGCCCCATCTGTCTCACGTCCCTCTTTGCGCCGTCCGCATTATCGCTCTCTGGTTCCACCATGCACAACCCGCAAGATCGCAGCAATCAGACACTCCCTCTCCCCTCACCCCCGGAAGCAGCCCACGTCTTACATCCCGATCGGTGCAGCACGATAACGGCAACAACAATACCAGACGATGACCGCACCCGACCCCCGCGACATCCAGGTCGAAGACCTGCAGGAGAAGATGAGAACCCGGGCACAAGTGATGTGCTGATTCTCAACCGATGCGCCCATGCCTTTCACGCGCACTGTCTTGCATCATGGTTCGAGTATGGCCAGTACAGATGCCCAATCTGCACGGACGTGCTCATTTCCGATCAGTGATGATGATCTTCTCACTCCCTCCCTTAGCCCCCCACATACATACGGGCTCCCAATAATACTATGCATCATGTTGGAGACTCGCCGTCGGAGTCGGAGTCGGAGTTCTGATCATCAATTCCTCCGGTTGTAGACTAGCTACTTTCCGCCTTAGTGAAGCACTAAAAATTGAGAATGGGCCCCTCGGTCCTGGGTCTGGGCTGGTCCCGGCCTTGGCATTTCGTCGCGATTACGTTTTCGTTTCAGGGCTTGTCTTGTCTCGGAGAGGGGAAATCGGCCTTAGGCAACTCTTTTTCCCCCCCTTCACATATATGTCGATGGCGCAGAGCGAGCGAAAGACAGATGTCATGTCTGCAACCAAAAAAGAGCAGGTTACGTACATTGGTAGGGCAGATCACTTAGCTAGCATCAATCAGGAAATCGGGTTCAGGCCAGGATCCAACCTTTCCTCCAACCACCAGAGTCTAGTTTTGCTCCAGGTCTGTCAGCCAAGACAGCTCGGCAATCCATGGATACAACGACATCATCGTGCCTTCCCTAGTGTATCCAGTCTCACCCCACAGTCACGGGTTACATTAGACTATTTTGGTGTACTTGCTCAGATTGTAAATGGGCACTACCCCGTAGTCTTACGGGTTGACCTACCAGATCATCGGCTATTATTCTGAACTTATCTTTATTTTTTTTAACTGTTTTCAATTATTTTTATGTTTAAACTAGAGGAATTCCCGAGCGAGCGCTGTGTTTGATCTCCGTATTCAGGCTCCGGATAGATAGAAAGAACTATTCTTAGATCACTGAGGTCCCGGGCCGGCCAACCGATTAATATTCATTGTGCTTGGGCGAGGCGGGCTGGCTGGAAGAGAGGTTTGTGCTTACAGATACTGTGTGTGTCATGTGAGGAGACGTCCAGTGTGAGGCCTACAAGCTAGAGAGGGTTTACCCCAGTCCTCAGTTTGCCTTACCCTTGTAAACCTTGGTTTCAGCTTTCAGTAAGCCTAATGAACCGAATGGGCTTCGTAGATGGAGAGCTCTAGAGCCATTGCCTGAGAGGTCTGGAACCGTTGGCCGTGGGGGGAAAGGGAGGCATGTTTTTATCCCGAATATCAAATTCTGTGATTCGATAGGATGGAATCTTGAAAATCAGTATGCAGGGTAAGTGGATGAGAATCCCTTATTTCAATCCGGGCTGGAATCATATGTGGGTTCAGGTATATTTGCTTGTTTGCGGAGAGGCCAGGGTATCGCGGTCAAGGATGAGTTCGTGGTGCTGCCAGATGCAGGAAAATGATTCCTATTCGGTCAGTCGGGTGATGACTTTCCTGAGATTTATTAGTGGGATGCAAGTCGGATTCTGGGGTTGTTTTTTCTGTCTGTTGCTTCCTATTGCTCAGGGGGGTTTTTTGCGGGTGGAGCTTGTATAGGACTGACGGTGCGCGGGAGGCTGCAAACATAGAAGGTGAAGCGTAGCCGGGCGGCTGCTGCAGGTTCAGTTGGATCAAGTCCACTGACATGCAAGGCAGTCAGCCTGGAGTAAGGCTCCCACCCCCATATTCCACTCCAATACCGGCGTCCCACGTTCAGTCCCTGACCGCAACTTCAACGGGCGTGCCAATCGCGATGCATTATTCCATTGGGATGCAGATCTTACAACTTCCATTGTTTTGCTTTTTCTACTTCTTCTCAATATTCATGCGGGCGCCTGGCGGCTGCAGTGGAAGTTATGCAATGTCAGTGTGCAGTGTGTACAGGCCAGATGCAAACAGGTGTCACCAAGTCAGAACCAAGGCCATAAGGTCAGGTTTCGGGTTGAATTTGCCCCAATGAACTGATCGACTGCGGAGGTTTATGTGATTGCGTCCGAGCTCCTGCAGCCGCCCGCGTGTTGACACCCAATCCGAATCCTAGAAACGTCCCTTTTCCGTCTGCGCTTGCATTTTCCCGCGACAAGAGCCGCCAAGATATGCAAAGGATCAGGTGCGATGCTGTCTTTGGATAGAGTTTCAGGGAGAATCTAGATTCATGAATCAGAGAAACAGCCGCGTCAAGCGACAGTCTCAGTGCGGGACAGCAGCGGTCGTAATTGAAAGCTCTTCTTCAACCTGCACTGCTGAAGATCGTTTCAGAAGCAGGGGTTGGGAACTTGGAAACGACTTGAATAATTGATTCTCGATGAGAGATCTCTGTCACAAGACGTCGCGCGTCCGTAAATCGCTCACTGCGTTCAGGATCGAGAAATTGTGGCCCAAGATTCACATTCTGTATGTATTCTTCAGCACGGTAGTATCACATTGCAGGGGAGTATGCATGTGAATGTGAGGTGTTCTATGTCTCAAGATGAGGGATTAATGGTACGAAATTTTCCATCGAAATGTCTTCCAAGGATCTCAATCATCCTGAGCTTGCCCGTAGCCCAAATGTCCCTCCAGACACTACGGATGAAATGCCTTCTAATTGGAAGCGCGGCTTTTTACAACTTCTCTTTTTCCAATGTAAACCCGGTTCATTCATTGACTCGCGATATCGATATCAGCCACCCATCATACGATACAAGCGAGATAAGAGCTTCCGGCCTATGAGTGCGATGCGTTCAGGAAGCGACAGATAAGCGCTTGTTAGCGCTGCTCCGCTATACGTAGCATCAGTGAGATTGCTCCGAACACCGCATCGTTCTCGGTTCTACATCCAGAGGTGGGAACGACTCCGTGATGTCGCAATTGAAGACTCTCCGCTTGGAGTCGGTTAATTGCCCAGGCGAAGACTCTTGGTGCTCCAGCGATTTGGAGACGAGAAGATGCCGTGGAAACGGAAAGTCATGGCAGTGGGGCCGCTTCACGCTGATAATCAGAGCAAGTTGCCCAAGATTGTTAGAGTCTTGACTTTGCCCCGCGATACCACATTACGTTCCGGCTTCGTGGTGACCACGTAGGGTGTACCAGCCCCAGCTATCATGAACAGTGCTGACGAAACAGGATCCTTGCGGCACACACGCATATACAATCAGTCATGAAATTCACAAGCTATCCCGCGAGAGCCGCGTGTATCACATGTGCTTGCTGAGAATATTCCAGAAGGTCCAAGCGAATAGCGAATCCGCGCCAAGACTTTCCAAGAGCGGAATCTCGGCGAATTTCGTGATAACAGCCTGAAGGCGATAGCGAATAACCCGGCTCAAGGCGTTTTTGGGGCCGACACGGAACAAAGTATGGATCCTGGTTTCAGCTAGGCATTTTTGAGGTCGGAGAGGGTCAGCTGAATTTTGCCTTCGAAATGCCCGCCTGCCCCGGCTCCATAAAAATGGTATTTTCTGGCCTTCGGGGATGGGTCCACCTCGCCGCTCGCAACGCCTCCGCCTAGTTGTCACCCATTATTTTCTCCCTGCCAAATCGCATTGTCCGGTTGGAGCACGTGTAATATCGCTCAATCTCTTAGCGAGCGGGGATGAACAAGCGCAATGATGTTTTTTTTTTCCCGCTCAGGATAGTGATGCGCTCAGCTGCTCGGCGTCGCTCGGCGTTGGCCGGCACAGGTCTGGGCCATCTCGTCGTATTGCCCGTTTTAGATTGATTGTTGGCGAGTGGCTGTCTGACATCTTCTTAGCCTGAGGGATCGCTGAGATCAGCTGCACGCAATGTTGATAAGCAATTGGGCCATTCTATGGAAGATCAGGATCGTTTTCATCACGATGCGACTGCCAGCGGAAAGAGGGTGGTTGGTCTTGGAGTTGATTGGACAATCATATTAGTTAAGCATATTCCTTTTGATTGGCTCGGTCTCCGAACAAAGTCACGGGACTCTCCCTCGTTCTGTACCTGAGAGCTCCGGGCATGAGGACTCAGACAGCTATTGTATTCCTTTTGGAAAAGCGAAGGGTGAATTGATTAGGCTATGAGCAAGTCTAGCCTAGGTGTCGTGGCTCTGTGGGTTTGGAAATTCATGAAAGACCCGAGGCGTATTGGGGCGCCGGACTAGCCACCTTACCTGTCTCCAACTTTGTGCAACCTCCAAGACCAACCACATACTACAAAATGCATCTCCCACAATCGCAACTACGGTTCATCAAGAAAGTGCAATGCGCCCTTCAAAGGTATGACAATGACCTACAAACCATAAATCGCAAAGTAAGTCGAACCTACCCAGCTACTGTACTGTGCCACAAAACTAATACCCACAGATATGGTTCAACCCGGAGATCGGCTACGAGGAGCATAAAGCACATGACAACATTTGCGCACTATTCGACGGACTCAAGTCTGAAGGATTCACCGTTAAGCGGCACGCGTATGGACTAGACACAGCCTTCGAGATCGAGTACACTCATGGTGACGCAGCCAATGGGCGTGTCCTCGTATTCAACGCGGAAATCGATGCGCTCCCTGGTATTGGCCACGCATGCGGCCACAATCTCATTGCAACAAGCTCTATTGCAGCTTTTATCGCAACCTGTGAAGCAATGAAAACACTCGCCCCCGATCAACTGAACTACACTGTCCGTCTCCTTGGTACCCCGGCGGAAGAGTCCGGTGGTGGTAAGATTAAGCTGCTAGACAAGGGAGCATACGAGGGCGTCGATGCCTGTCTAATGCTGCACCCTTCTCCCAGTCCACCTAGCAGGCCAAACCTCCTCAGCCTCGCAACTGCTCCGGCAGGCGGGTTCTTGGCAAATGATAAAGTCCGGGTCACGTACACCGGAAAGCCTGCACATGCTGCCGCTGCGCCATGGGAGGGAGTCAACGCCCTCGATGCAGTCGTTGCAGCGTACGTTAATATCTCCCTCCTTAGGCAGCAAATACTCCCCACTGAGCGAGTTCACGGGATCATTGTCAACGGCGGCGACCGCCCGAACATTATCCCCTGGTCGGCGAGCGTGGATTACTACATCAGATCGCCAACAGTTACAACACTGAACCCTCTCACTGAGAAGGTGGTAAAATGCTTCGAGGCTGCGGCGGTTGCAACAGGCTGCAAGGTGGATTTTGAATGGTCAGTTCCACCACTCCCCGGTGATAT
The DNA here is from genome assembly GCA_027569055.1 of Aspergillus baeticus. Classification (NCBI taxonomy): domain Eukaryota; kingdom Fungi; phylum Ascomycota; class Eurotiomycetes; order Eurotiales; family Aspergillaceae; genus Aspergillus; species Aspergillus baeticus. Next base: position 549,478 of record JAPDEI010000018.1, on the reverse strand, counting down.
ATCTTTCCAGTCCTATCTAACTAAAAAGTACAGGGGTCTCTCGTATGCTGATCTAAAATCTAACACCCCAATCTGCGAGAACTACGTCTCCGTAATGCGCGCAATGGACCATCACGTCGTCTTCACCGTCCCACCCGGAGCAACCGGGGGAGCCTCGACGGATATGGGTACATTTTTGCACCTCCTCAAACACCTATTACCATATTATGCCACTAACACCAGTCAGGAAATGTATCGTACGCGCTCCCCGGATTCCACGGCATCTTCTTCATTCCCGCAAAGGGTGGAAACCATACACCGGAGTTCACTGAGGGGGCGGGGACGCTTGAGGCGTATAAAAGGGGAATCGATTGCGCGGCTGGGATTGCTGTTGTTGCTTGCCATTTCCTGGAGAACGATGAGTTTGCGAAGCAGGTCAAGGCCAATTTTCTCAAGGGCTCAGATATTCCGATGTTGGGGGGCTGGTAGTTGAACCGCTGCGAGACACGGATAAAGATGTTGGATCTAATTTCACATACAGTCTTATTTCATCCCTATCATTGGGTCGATCCATATTTCTTCGCATATTCCGGGCTGAAGTGGTAGGTATATTATGAGCTCGTACGTAGCTTGTGGCGGTGCCCCACCCGCCGAAATATATAAACGTACAACCATCTCATTGTACTACCTAGGCATTGGAGTATACGCAGTCATCAATCTCTTCCATATCATCGCATATAGCACAAGCTGAGCGTAGCTAAAATTAATAATCCAACTAACCCATCCATAGATTTCTCATCGCGGTTCATCTGAGGGGCAAAAGGCCAACTGGTCCTTTCAACTCTTAAGCAGGGCCAATTGAGAAGACAAATAAAATGTCCGAGACAAGTTTACTGGAGTTCTTCCTCAGTTACACTCCTTGGATGTATAGTTCATCTCTAATGTCATCTTATATTCTCAACCATGATACATGCTATACTGATATCTTTGGAACAGAAATAATACGGCCAAAGGTGACCCAAACGGACAAACACGACTAAAGTGCGGAAATCTAATTTTGAAAACAGCTAACCTCTAAGCGGTAGGAGCCACAATTGAGTCCTTGACATAGAGGTCAACATACTTGTCAACCTCGTAGGCCTCAAGAGCGGCCTTGTCGTTGCCGAGGTCAACAAGCTCCTTGAGGCGGGCCTGGTCGAAGTGGGCCTTCAGGTGACGCTGATACTTGTCCAAAATCTCAGGCTTGGCCTCGTCGCGGCGCAGACGGTGACCGAGAGGTGCTTCGACGACGACTTCGTCAAGAACGGTTCCGTCGTTCAGGGTGACAGTGAGAGCGTTGGGAATGGTGCGCTTGCTGGGATTATGGTAATCCAGGGTGAACTGGGGGTCCTCAACACAGCGGATGCGCTTGCGGAGGTCCTCGATGAGAGGAGAGGTGGCGGCCTCGGAGCCGTCGGCGTAATCTTCGGCGGTCAGGCGGTTGAAAGCGAGCATGGTAGAAACCATGTACTAGAAACCGTTAGTATCTGCTATTATGTATGCGCGGAGAGATCGTACCTGAACGCAGTGGTCACGGTCGGCAAAGTTGTCCATGGCCTTGAACTGTTTGTCGATGATGCGGATGCAAGCTTCGTGAGTGCGGTTGGTGACCTCCTTGATGTCCGCGGCGGTCTTGCCGAGCGCCTTGAGCTTCTCGTTGATGATCTCAGCGGCCTCGATGGCGGTTTGAGAGTGGAATTCAGCTATTTAATTGTTAGATGCCTCCATGAAACTCACGGGAAAACAGACTTACCGGGGTAGGAGACCTTAAAGAGGACGTTTTCCATGACGTAACTACCGTACGGGCGCTGGAACTTGAACTTGTTGCCCTTGAACAGGACATCATAGAACCCCCAAACAGGGGCGGAGAGGACAGTGTGGAGACCACCCTCGCCCTTTTGGACCTTCAGAACCAGATTGACAGCGCGCTGGCAAGCGTCACCAGCAGCCCAGGACTTCCTGGACATGGTGTTGGGGGAGTGTCTGTATGTACGGAGACTTTGGCCATCAACCCACGCCTGCGTAATGGCATCGGCGGTCTGCTTCTCGTTGAGGCCGAGGAGTTTAGAAACAACGGCGGTGGTGGCAACCTTGACCAGAACGACGTGGTCCAGTCCAACCTTGTTGTACGAGTTCTCCAGAGCCAGAACACCCTGGATTTCGTGGGCCTTGATCATAGCTTCCAAAACATCTTTGATTGTCAGGATCTTGCCACCAGCAATGTTTCCGCCAGCGCGGTTGGTGCGCGAAATCCAGTCGGCGACAGCAAGAATACCACCCAGGTTATCAGAGGGGTGGCCCCACTCAGCGGCAAGCCAGCAGTCGTTGTAGTCGAGCCAACGGATCATGGCACCAATGTTGAAGGCCCCATTTACGGGGTCGAGCTGGTAAGGAGTACCAGGCACGCGAGTACCATTGGGAACAACAGTGCCCTCGACAACAGGGCCAAGGAGCTTGGTGCACTCCTTGAACTTCAGAGCCTCCAAACCACAGCCGAGGGTATCAAGAAGGACCAATCGGGCGGTATCGAACTGCGGCACAAATCAGAATCACCAGTCTTCTATTGTAACCAGGACCTAGCGCCATCAAGATGTCTTACCGCGAGATCAGAGTCCACGTTGTAGTTGTGAATGTAGTCGGCCATGTCCTTGATTTCAGGGTCGTAGCCTTTTTGGGCCGCAGCCGGAATCGGAGCTGCAGATTGTAAGGCGGCCATGGTCGAGAATTGAGAAACACGAGGAAGAGCGGGAGAGGAGGAAATTCTGGCGCCGTTGAGAGTGATGGGAGAGAGGGAAGAAGCCCGGGAGAGCGAAGTGATGCGGGACTGGAGATTGCGGGGAGCCCTGTGGGTCAGCCGTCTCAGCGCTGAAGAGGCAGACATGATGAGAAAAGGAAAGGCAGAGATGGAGAAAAGGTTGCAATACTCAATTGGAATTGAGGAAGAAAAAGAGTCGCCTGGTCGGAAGGAAGAGAAGAAAAGAGGAAGAGTTGGTCGAGCGCAGGAGTGAAAGGAGGAGAGAATGATCGGTCAATGGCTCCTCCCGCCGACTGGGCCGAGGCCGCCTGCTTTTGTGATGCCTCTGGGCCGGCCACTTTAACCGGGGTCCCCAATGCTCTCACGGTTACGCTCGGTGACTTAACCATCCGATGTCGGAAAATAAATTGGTCTATCTCGCAGTGATACTCTGCCTGCTATGAAGTCTCTAGCTAGCGATTATGGCGCTTTTCGGCGATTCCCTGAATCAGTGAATGCCCGCCCTCCTTGAATCGTCCTCCCCGGACATTCAAGATACCCCGCACCGGCACGAAGCTCACCAGCCACCACGAACACTTGCCATTGACCTCCTTGAACTCCATTTCCAGATCTTATTACCCCGTACTATCCTGATATCAAGGGCGCCAAAGCAATCTACCTTCTGTTGCCTTTCCACCAAATTTCGATCCCGATGTTTCTTCGCCGAGGGTTCCACGGTCGGCCGGCATCCTGCGATTCCGCGGCTAGCTGGCCCGGGATGCACGTGGTCGGTCTGCCTAAAGACTTTCACGGACCCGAAGCGTTCATTGAGTCTCGCAACTCTCGTTCGTCCGTCTGCTGAAGAGATCTGATAATCTCCCCATATATTGCTTTAGCCAATAAAGGTGGCACGGCATTTCCGATCTGCTTCCGCACCTCTCTCAGTCCAAACCGAAAACTCAATGGAAACGTCTGCAAACATGCGAATTCACGATGGGTAAAGCCCCGTGTCCCTGAGGGGTGGTAGTTATCACCTCCTCCGCATGTAATAGTCTTCGCCTGCTGGTTTGCATTGAACGGAGGTTTATACTTCTGCAGGCCACGGTTTCTCGCCCCTTCCACGTCATGGTCCGGGGTTCCTGGGGGTATGTTCGATATAATATGGTCGATGGTAACCAGGTCACACAGACCGGAACCTGGGATTCCATGTGTAGGCTTGGGCATTTCGGGTAGCTTTTCTCCCGGCCTGGATCACTTCCAGTCAGCAAAGGCCTTCATATATCATCCAGACACAATCAAGCACTTACCCAGATGCAATGATGATCAGCCTTTTTCGTGACTGCGGCACTCCGTATTCCATACAATTAAGGAGTGCCCATCGCACTGAATATCCTAGCTCAATGAAGTCATGGATCACCCCATAAAAGGTTTCCTTGTGTCGCTCGAAAAGACCGCTTGTTTCCTCCATTGTATGGACCCTAGGCTTTGCCTTCCGAATAAGGTTTCCACACGAAAAGATACAGGCCGAATTTGCATCATCATTTATGCCTTCCCTTGTGTGTGCTGGCGAGAAAGTCTGACACGGCGGAGACCCGTGGGTAACGTCAACCCTCAGGTACGACTCGTTGTTTGTCAAGAAGTTGAAGATATCACTTGTCCAGCACTCTGATGTGGGGAAATTCAACCGATAAGTATCAGCCGCGTTATGAGAGATATCGAATGCCCATGTTAAATGCAAGCCCGCAGTTTCAGCACCGCAAGAAACGCCACCAGCACCACAAAACCCGTCTCCAAACGAGTATTTTCTGTCTAGTACTGGGTCGGGTCGCTCGTCATACTCGATGTCGTCTAGTACAACAACAGGTGTCCGTGGAACCTCCTCAGCGCCGAATGCTGCAGTTTCCCCGCGCCAGGAATGCCTTAACAATCTCGGATCCACTCGATATTCCATGTCAGCCTCCTCATAACTCAGATATTCAACCGAGGTAGCCCCAGTCTTGGGGTTCAGAGTTTCTTTCAAGCGACAGAACAGATCAGTGGCGTGCTTTTCTTTCTTGGGATCCTTTCTGACATGGCAATAATTCGTGAAATGAATTGATACAAATTTTTCGACGAAACCAAAAGCAACATCGGAGGTCTCACTCGTAATCCACAGCAGCTCACTACGCCAGATCAGATCCCCGCTGGGGATGTATTTGCCGGCATGATTTCTCACCCTGAGCAACCGTTGACCCGCAAGAGATATCTGACCATTTGATCCTCTCCAGATGGAGCTTATCCGGAGAAATGAACCGTCATGAATCTTCACTGTCTGACCCGGCGTGTACATAATTCCATCGACACAGAGATCGTCCAGGGGTGTTCTTTGCTGGGGCCCGACTTGTTCCGGGGTCTTTGCAGCACGTACGGAGCGGATCCAGTCCTCACGGAGTATCTCGAAGCACTCGTCGGTAACATAATCGCCATCGTGGAATTTCTCTTCGCCGGTAAGATCGATTGTCTCTCTTTTTTCTGAAGGAATTGAGAGGAAAGGGGTTGATGTACGTGAGTTCTCCCGAAGGAAGTACAACCTGTCAGGGTCGTTATCAATGGAGAGATTGTCTAGAGTAACGCTACTGGCGTCGCTCTCGTCGTCTTCAATTATGGGGTCATATTCGTCCATGCTTTATGTCTGGCAGATTTCGGACAGGAGACAATAATGTGAGCCGGTAAATTATGCGTCTAGTCAAGAAGAAGAGAGACCTGAGGGATCGTTGGGTCAGTATGAGAAGTGAGGTGTTAGACCGATGTATCATGTAGGAAACTAGGTAGCGGAGAAAAGGCTACAGTAACATATGAATAGGCAGAAATGTAGGCAGGCCTAATGGAGAAGAAGTCGATCAAAGAAAGAGAGGAGTTGTTTGTCCTAAGAAGGCTTTCACCTATACCTAGCAGATATTTGGTTAAACCTGGGGCTAAAACAGCCTTATTATCAAGCTCATAGTGAGTGATGAAATAAAAAAATTAAAAAAATATTCTACTCCTCCTCTTAAAAGTGTGTTTTGATCTTAATAAAAGCATTAAATAGTAATATCAAATTGATAATACCTACTTGGGAAGGTGAAGCTATCACTTTACATAGTGAGTGCAAGGTAAAAGATAAAACATGGCAGCAACAAGCCTTGTCTGGCCTTGGCTATGTATGTATGTACTGTAACACATAAACCAAGCAGCGGCCACGTGCCCTTTTCCCGAACTCTCCATTTGCCTCAACTCTCGAGCATCTCTCAATTAACACAACTTCAAATCGTCCAGAATCGCTTGCTCTCTTCAAGGCTATGACTAAGCATCCGATATTGTTCCGAAGCGGAGGGCGTTACCTGGTTCGTCGAAAAAACGTGGCTGGTTGCGGTTTAGCGGAAAAAAAATTCTTTGGAGAAGATCAAATTCAAAAAGATGAGGTCGCCTTCTCCTCCTGCTTCCCCTCCTAAGACTCTTCTTAGCCATGTCCTCTCCCGCTCCTCCCATACCTCCGTGGTCCTGAGTCCTGACCTTGGGTCTCATCCCTGTCCAGGTCCATATTTCCAGTGTCTATCGCTTGCTCCTGTTATGTCTTTATAGCAGTTGATCTCCGACCTCGCTCCCTTGATTTGCGTTTTTTGCCCACCATACCCCACCACACGTGTGTGCTCAGGACTTACCCCTCTGCCTCTCTCTCTTGCTGAGCATGTGAGTATCTCTTTCTGCTGTTATGTGCTACCTTACCTGTCCTCTTTTATGATGATTTTTCCGTTTTTTTTATAGATGTTAGACTTCCTAAGCATTCTTGCGGACACTTTCCGGCCTGATCAAAACTTTCTATTGCCTATTTTAACCATAGTTACTTGAGCTCGCGGCATTTGCGCTGACTATCTTGCCAATTTAAAGTGATTCTTGCCATCAGACAATATGTGTGGTATCATCGCCTTAATTCAGGCGAATCCGACCTCCTCCGCCGCCATCGACCTTCATGAAGCTCTATACCTCCTGCAACGTGAGTCGAAAACATAACTAGCCCTTTCCGTCCGATCTCAGTGAACAAATAGCTGACGGTGTAATTAAAGACCGAGGTCAAGATGCTGCTGGTATCGCAACATGTGCGGCGGGCGGTCGCATCTTCCAGCTCAAGGCGAACGGAATGGCCGCAAAGGTCTTTTCAGACGGCAGCAGGGTAGCGGATCTCCCGGGATACATGGGAATCGGCCACTTGAGGTATCCTACTGCGGGTAGCAGTGCGAATGCCGAGGCCCAGCCTTTCTACGTGAACAGCCCGTACGGTATCTGCCTGGCTCACAACGGGAACCTGATTAACGCGCCCGAGTTGAAGAGATACCTCGATTTCGAGGCCCACCGCCACATCAACACTGACAGTGACAGTGAGCTGATGCTCAACGTCTTTGCCGATGAGTTGAGCGAAACCAAGAAGGCTCGTGTCAACCAAGAGGATGTCTTTGCTGCTCTAAGCAGAATGTACGACAGATGTGAGGGTGGTTGGGCTTGTACCGCGATGCTTGCAGGTGAGCTCCTAGAACCGTCTATATATATTTTAAGTAGTTGACATATCTAGGCTTCGGTATCCTGGGCTTCCGCGACTCCTATGGTATCCGCCCCCTGGTGCTCGGCTCCCGACCCTCGATTGACGGTTCGGGTACCGACTACATGATGGCCTCCGAATCTGTTGCTCTGCATCAGCTCGGTTTCACCAACATGCGTGACATCAAACCTGGTGAGGCCGTCTTGATCGAGAAGGGCGGTCAACCCGTCTTCCGTCAAGTGGCTCCCCGCAAGGCATATGCTCCCGATATCTTCGAATACGTGTACTTCGCTCGTCCTGATTCCGTCATTGATGGCATCAGCGTCTACCGCAGTCGCCAACGGATGGGTGATCGCCTTGCCGCGAAAATTCTCTCGGCTCTTGGCCCGGAAGTCGTCAAGGACATTGACGTCGTTATTCCTATCCCTGAGACGTCGACAACATCTGCTGCTGCCGTGGCCCGGTACCTCGACAAGCCCTACTGCCAAGGCTTTGTCAAGAATCGTTATGTCTTCCGCACCTTCATTATGCCAGAACAGAAGACCCGCCAGAAGGGTGTTCGCCGTAAGCTGAACGCTATGGAGACCGAGTTCAAGGACCGAAATGTCCTTCTCGTCGATGATAGTATTGTTCGAGGAACAACAAGTAGAGAAATCGTCACAATGGCTCGTGAGGCCGGTGCGAAGAAGGTCTACTTTGCCAGTTGCTCTCCCGCTATCACGTATGCCTCTCTCCCCATTCCACTGCTAATGATGTTTCAAGCTAACACCTCTCAGTCATGCCCACATCTACGGTATCGATCTGGCCTCGCCTAGCGAGCTGGTCGCTCATAACCGCAACGCCGAGACGATCGCTAAGCACATCGGTGCGGACAGCGTGATCTACCAAACACTGGAAGACCTCAAGGGCGCATGTGCCGAGATCGCTCAAGAGAATGGGCTAGAAGAGCCGCGCGACTTTGAAGTTGGTGTCTTCTGTGGTGACTACATCACCCCCGTTTCAGATGGTTACTTTGACCACCTCGAGAAAATCCGAGGCGAAGGCCGAAAAATCAAGGCAGTGGACCGCGCCAAAGAAGCCGTGACGCACGGGTTTGCTAGCGAAAAGGACTTCCAAATTGCAGCCAACGGCGTGAAAATGGCCAATGGCGAAATCGTCCCCGCAGGCAACCCGGAGGAGTCAGAGGTGCCCCAAGTGGGAGTCTACGGCGCCCACAAGTCTCCTCCGCCCGTTGAGGAAGAGCCTCCCAAGGTTAAGGATCGCATGGACATTAGCATCCATAACATCGCCGACCACCACTAGTTATTATATTCTTAATAACTTTTTCCATCTACCTACCTTTCTACTTGATCTATTTTTTCGACTTTTTGGAGTATCGGAGTTTGTAAGAGCTAGACAAAAGGATAAGGGAGGCCGTTCTGACGATTTTCCATTCTTACGACTGACGTGAGAGCTATACCTATATCAAGTATAATCTTTGATGTACATATGAGTCACGTATCTCCACCTTATAGAGCGAAATAGAGCTGTTCGAGTTGATGCTGATCATGTGACGTCGAATAATGACGATTGCCACTGTTATTTGTACTTATTTGTACTATGTACTCCGTATGCCCAACCATCATCGAGCATCTGTCCTTTCTTCGCCATACTAGTAAGGCTGTGGTACACCAACATCGACGTAATTTTTTAACCAAGTGGTAGGCTGTTAGAAGTTCAAGTGTTACCTTTTGGCCTGCGTCATCGCCTCTCTATCCGTTCACACCTCACATTAAGAATGACCCGCTCTACACGGTCTACAGCAACAGGGAAAGGTACCTCATTCGGATTAGGACAAGCCTCCCCCGAAATGCAAGATACAGCAGTAGATGCGCTTTTGGTCCAATCTTCTCGAAGGGTAACACGGTCAAGAGCTGCGCTACAGAATAATACAACCTTACCACACACTGATGTCGCCGCTACCCCTAAGAAAAAGCAAAAGAAAGCAAGAAAGAGCAGTACCGTCCCTGAAGCCAGCGATCTGAATGAGCTTCCGCACAATCTCGGTTCACTGCCTGCTATCTCCAAGACAAACGCTGTACCCAACGGCAAACTCAACCCACAGGTCAAGAAAGAAGATCTGGATTCCCTCGCAGAGGAGCTTCAGGAAACCGTCGACAAAGCCACAACTACTATCTCGGAGTCTAAAACTTCGCTAGAAAAGAGGAAGAGATCCAAGAAAGCTAATACTTATGGCCTGACACCCGGGTCTACGCCCTTCCCCGACTGGGTTCATCCAACTCCAGAAGAATGCGAAGAGGTCAATAAACTCCTGTCAAGCATCCATGGGGATATCGTCCCTCCTACCACCATTCCTGAGCCGTCTCTCACTGTTACTGGCTGTGGCGAAGTCCCGTCTGTGCTGGACGCCCTTATTCGGACCTTGCTCAGCGGTGCAACAACGGGCAAGAACTCGGCCATGGCATTCAACGGCCTCGTGCAGAAATTCGGCATCTTAGAAGAAGGCATCGGCAAAGGTAGCGTGAACTGGGACGCCGTGCGCCGAACTTCAGTCAAAGACGTCTTCGAAGCGATCAAATCCGGCGGACTGGCAGATATCAAGAGCAAGAACCTCAAGGCGATACTCGACATGGTCTACACGGAGAACCAACAACGGCGTGATACTCTGGTCAAAGACGAGCCCTCCGCGCTAGGCACCAAATCCGATGGCGAAAAGGCGTACGAAATCGCCTGTGCCGACCAACATTTCCTGTCACTCAACCATCTCCACAGTCTCGAGACCGAAGAGGTCATGACAGAGCTCGTGAAGTACCCCGGGATCGGCCCCAAGACTGCGGCGTGCGTTTTGCTCTTCTGTCTCCAGCGCCCGTGCTTTGCTGTGGATACGCATATCTTTCGCATTTGCAAGTGGCTGAATTGGGTCCCACCGGACAAGACGACGGAGGTCACAGCGTTCAGTCATCTCGAGGTTCGCATTCCGGATCATCTCAAGTACTCTCTTCATCAGCTGTTCATTCGCCATGGCAAGTCTTGTCCTCGGTGTCGGGCTATCACGGGCCAGTCCTCTGCGGGCTGGGATGAAGGGTGTGTGATTGATCATCTTGTTACGAGGACAGGGAAGAGGAAAGGTGCGCCCGCTACGGAGAGCAAGGATAAGGCTAAAGGTGGTAGTAAAAAGTCCAAGAAATAGACCACTATCAGTGGGTCTTGCGCTAGAAGTATACGCTCTTTGCTAATGGTGCCATGGGATTCTGGTTGGCAAAATAGACAACACTCAATAGAGGCAGATTAAATCATTGTATTCAGAGAGGTCATAAACATAGTTAACTAGATATACCAAATCAACAATCTTTGTAAAAAAAAAAAAAAAAAAAAAAAAAAAAAAAAAAGAAAATTTGTACTTCAACTTTAGCATGGGGAAAAAGACTACCCCTGGCGCGGCCTAGCGTTGGCGCATCGGAGCTGTAGATCAAAAACATCGAACCACTTTGTTCGGTCTCTTTTTGTTTGGTTCCCTTCCCTCCATGATTACTCCCTCCCACACAAAGCCCTACGGTCAATTCCCCCAGCGCACACGTCAAAATGGAGGCGCTGGCTCCCTACCTCCCTCCAGTTGTCCTACCGCTCGTCCAGCAAACCGTGGAACAACTCGAGAGCCAATGCCACGCGCTCGGAATCGCCGCCCTTTCGCTCGCCGCCATCCTTCTAAGCTACCTCTTCATTGCTAGTAGCAGGGAATCGCTCGTCACGTTCACCGTACCGCATCCACCTGAAATTGAAGATAACTGGACTGGCACGAAGTGGGAGGCTTTGCCTACTGCTAGCGAGGAGAGAAGGGTGATTGAGGGACAGATTTGCGGGGTGAGTTGTGGGATCTTGCACAAAGTTAACAAGGGATTTCGTGAATTACTCTTCTTCGCAGCTTTACAAATTGTTTGGAGTCATGCTGATGCGGCGTGAGTTTTTTTTAGCAATGGAACGAGAACCTGATTATGAGCTATTGCCCCGCCGACGGACGAGTACTTGGAGCCGGGATCAAGCCTGCGACACCGGATGATATCAATCGGGCAGTGCAAGACGCAAAAAGGGCTCAGTCGCAATGGGCGAACACCAGTTTTGCTGAGAGGCGGAGGGTGCTCAAAACTCTGCTAAAGTGGGTTGCTACCATAACCTTGATGTACTTTTGATCAGACAGTCATTGACTTTTGATTTCTGCAGATATGTCCTAGACCACCAGGATGAAATCGTGGCCGCTTGCTGCTTGGACTCGGGAAAAACGAAAGTCGACGCTTCCTTCGGAGAGTCGCTCGTGACAGCGGAGAAGCTAAAATGGACAATCGACCATGGTGAAAAGGCGCTGGTCCCCGAATCGCGACCCACGAATTTCCTCATGATGTACAAGAAGAACAAGGTCACTTACGAGCCCCTCGGTGTCGTGTCCGCATGCGTTTCCTGGAACTATCCCTTCCATAACTTCATCTCTCCCGTGATCAGCGCAATTTTTGCGGGTAATGGAATCGTGGTCAAGCCCTCTGAGCAGACCGCGTGGAGCTCCACCTACTTCCTGGATATTGTTAGAGGTGCTCTTGAGAGCTGTGGACACTCTCGTGATCTTGTACAGAGCGTTGTTTGCCTGCCCAAGGTAGCCGACGTGTTGACCTCCCACCCTGATATCGCCCAGATCACATTCATCGGCTCGCGACCTGTGGCTCATAAGGTCTGTGAATCCGCCGCAAAGGCCTTGACTCCTGTCACGGTTGAGCTAGGTGGGAAAGACCCAGCCGTCATCCTCGACGATAGCAGGACAGTTAGCGAAGTATCCTCCATTGCATCCGTCCTCATGCGCGGCGTGTTCCAGTCTGCCGGGCAAAACTGCATCGGCGTAGAGCGGGTCATCGCGCTCCCTGGAATATACGACAAGCTCCTCGAGACCGTCTCCTCACGAATCAAGACCCTCCGCCTCGGCTCCGTCCTTTTAGATATAAAACCAAACAACGAGAAACCTGGCGCCCCAGACGTCGGTGCCATGATCTCACCAGCCTCCTTCGGCCGCCTCGAATCCCTCGTCGCCGATGCAGTAAACCAAGGCGCCCGCCTCATTACCGGCGGCCAACGCTTCTTTCACCAAACCCACACCCTTGGCCACTACTTCGCCCCGACCCTCCTCGTAGACGTAACCCCCTCAATGGCAATCGCGCAAACCGAACTCTTCGCCCCTGTCTTCCTGCTCATGCGCGCCACCTCCGTCCCGGAGGCAATCTCCATCGCAAACTCCACCGAATACGCCCTGGGTGCCTCCGTCTTCGGCTACAACACCACTGACGTCAGCGCCTGCGTGAAACACATCAAAGCCGGCATGGTCTCCGTCAACGACTTCGGCTCATACTACGCCGTGCAGCTCCCCTTTGGCGGAGTCAAGGGGTCCGGGTATGGCCGGTTCGCGGGCGAAGAAGGGTTGCGCGGCATGAGCAATATCAAGGCCGTTTGCGTTGATCGGTTCCCAAGACTCATGGCGACGCGAATTCCGCCGCGGGTAGATTACCCAATCTATAAGGGCGCTAAGGAGAAGGAGAATGGGCACGGGGCGTGGGAGCTGTGTAAGGGGGTTGTTGAGACCGGGTATCAGCTTACACTTGCTGGGAGGGCAAGGGGGATTGCGAGGTTACTAGGGAATATGTGACCCCTGTACAATCTAACAACCGTACATCATCTGTAATTTTATGACAAACTACCATCTCGCTCGACATTAATATTAATTATCAAAAGTCCATTTTTCCCAATTTTTACACTAAAACACCCATCCGAAATCGAAACAGACGTGAAGGTCGAAGTCAAATTAATCACTTCCTCGAGGAAACTTCCCTTCCCAAATATCCATTCCCTCCAACAAAGCCAACGCCATGCCCCCAACCTGATGCGAGACAATATGGCAATGCAACAGACTCGCAAACCTGCCTGAGACAAAATACCGAATCACCATCCAGCTCCCAGTCATACGCCTCGAGTCAAAGAAGTCCATTACGAAGGTGTCTCGTAGCGCCGGCACACTGGTGCCATTCGAAGCTGATTGGGACTCCGTGACGAAATACTCCGGGTGCTCAGCGGCCGCCTCAGCAACAGTCGTCCAATTGAATTTCCCGGTTCCGCTGCCGATGATATACGCCCTGTTTCCGTGCTTATGAATCGGATGAGGCGGGTGGATAGGGTCGTGAGTGGACGCGGTGATTTCGAGGATGATGTCGACCCAGGTGTTACTCCTCGTGTGGAGGGCGTATTTCTCGCCAACCACGGCAAGCGGGTCCGCCTCGAAAAGGAGGGGTGTTAAGTCCGTTTGCTCCGGTTCGTAGAGTACCTGAGCGCCTGATTTGCCGAGGGACCAGGAGTAGGAGTTGTTAATGCGCGTCATGGAGGTGTAGAGTGTTGTGATGGGGATGTCTGTTGCGGAGGCTGGTGGGGGTGCGGGCGCGTCAAAGGCCGGCAGATTCTCTGTGAAGAGGAGTTGCCGGACAGAGGCCGATGTGTTGCCGCCGCCGTAGTTCATGTAGCCCTCTGTGTGTGGGCCGATGCTTGCCTGTGGGACCTTGATGTCGGTGCTGTTGTCTTCGGCGCTAGGAGCGTTGTCGTACGAGAGAATCGCAAACGTGCTCATCACCTGGTCACCGCCGTTATCTGCAACGCGGATGGCGTACTCCCCGGGTGTCTGGTCGAGCTTGATCATGACTGCGTAGCGCGCGCCGTTGTAGACGCCTACCATCTCGACTTCTCGGGGCTCGACGAGCTGCCCGTCGACTTCGTAGACCCACATTGAATGGTTGTCGATGCTGAAGGTGATGGCCTTTTGAGAGGCGCCACCAATGAAATTCAGGCTAGCCCAGCCGTTTTCTTCGGGGTTGACCGTAACAATTGGCGTTCCACCTTCTGAAGGAGTACAGTCGAAAACAGCAGGGCGGGGAACGGCGGAGAGGTTCCAGTTTCCGTAGTCACCCTGCACGTTGAAGAGGTCTGGTTGGAGGCAGCTGGTGCATGATTAGTATGGTGGGCTAGCGAAAGTAGATCTAGAGATGTTCGGACTCACCCTTTCTCAGTTAGATGAGTGCCTTCGAGGACTGCCACGATTCCATCGCCACCCTGTGCTTCGAGGTATTCGTATCCAGGGCAGTATACCGAGCCTTGACCGTTGATCAGGAGGTTGTCGACACAGCTATAATTCATCAGTCCGGGTTTCCTTGCATAGCCTGTGAAGACCATAACGGGCAAGCGCATACAAGAAATTGAACCCCGAGTCAATCGCAACCTGATGATACTTTTCCGAAGTGAGATAAGTCCAATCCGTAACAAGCATCAAATTTGGGTTATCCTCCGCAACTTTGAGTTGTGCCAGCTCGTTCTCGTCTTCCGTGATGACTGAGTAGGGGCGTGGGGCGTCTGGTTTGCGACTATCGTATGGTCAACACGCTATATTCTTCTCCCTCCAGTGGTTGTCTTAAGGGATCGAACGTACCGAATATACAACGCTCCAACCTGGCCATCCTGCGCAAGGCCCTTGTAATGCGAGTGGTACCAAAAGGTTCCGGCAGGGTACGCCTTAAATTCGTACACGAAAGTATCTCCAGGTGCGATAGGCTCCTGCGAGAGACCTGGGACACCGTCTGACCAGGGTGTTTCTTTCAATCTAATCAGCAAGTCAGCGAACATTCAGAGCAAGCAGACAGCCGTACTTACTCTAGGCCATGCCAATGGACAGTTGTGTTGAAGGGCAGTTTGTTGGTGACGATAACCTGTTCGCATGGGTCAATATTTCCTCTTTTTCTTTTTTTGACTGCGAGCCTCCCGCTTTAGGGTTGTGGTACCTGAATATCGTCATCCTCATCCCACACTAGGTCGGGACCGGGATACTGTCCATTCGTCAGGACCATCTCGCGCGGTTCTCCGCCATTGGGGGCTCCCAATTCCCATGTGAACTCGAGTGTCTGACGGACGGACTTGGCGGATGCGAGGCCCAGGTAGAGCGATAGACCCTGAAGGAGATGCGGGAGATACATGGCGACAGTGTCCGGCACAAAGCCCGCATAGAAAATACGACGCGATTAAGTTTGGCGTGTAGATTATGGTTTGTTTAGATGGGTCGCCTATGTTATTATACTATGTCAGGGGTGTCATTCCTGACGTCTCCGTCGGAATGTTAATTGAAAGCAAACGGGCGAGGGTTTAGCGGTTTACCGCGATTACTGTCAGGAATGAGACAGTGGAATTGTGAAAAGCACTGGTCAGGCTAAGCATTCCCATTGTCGCGGCACCAATGTGTGTATATTGTGTTCTGTAGTAAGTGCCTTGAAATCTAGACCTCGTTAATGCCAGATTATCCTTCAACGGTCCATTCGCTTGAGCCATCGTACGTCGTCTCCTCAGTCCATCGCTCCAACCCTTCCGCCCCTAAAACCTCACGGAGATACCTTCTCATTATAGGACACTCGGCATTGGAGCGGCCCATAAAGAACATTGCTTCACTTTCGGGAGCAGCATGCACTGCCTTGACCCGCTGTGGTAGCTGTAGCATAAAATCCAGCAGCCAAGCGCCGAACGGGCCATCCAGTTCCATCGCCCATTGCGTGATCTCCGAATCATCAAGAGGAACAGACTCAGCACTGGCGCGAAGTAAGAGCTGAAAAAGACCAGGGTCGTCGCGGGCAACGCGAACAGCAGTGCGAAAATGATCCGCTGGAAGCGTGTACGCAAGGCGCACATCTGATTCCTCGCAGCGGAATGTGTACTCGTCGATTTTGAGTAACGTAGTAAGAGCGGCGGCGTTGTGCTCTATCAAAGCTGTGTGGATGCCCTCCTGGATTGCTTCACGTGAGAAAGCCACATTTCTTGTAGAGGACCCGTTAGTTTGTCTGGTCAATCCACCAGCGGCGCGAATGAGCTCAAGGAATTGAGTGTGGGTTTCATTGAATCCTTCACCTGTGCCACTGAGATATTTGTCAGGTATGCTAAAAATTCCCAAGATTGGGAAAGCCATCTCCGACTGAGACTCTTGTCGAGCGATGATGACTTCTACTAGAGGTACAATGGTTAAAGTGTAGTTCACGTTGTCCTTATCTGTACCTTGAAATGTACGGTTGTCTCCTTTTCGCGCGAGGAATAGGTCCAAGCGCTCCTGCTGGTCACCGGCCATGGCAATCGGCCTTGCGAGCCATTGGCGCCAAATTGTCAATCGCATCAGGTCCGGAAGCTGGTCAACCAGGCGCTGGAGTGTGCACCATCGGCACCGAAGGATCGACGCTTGAAATGACTTTCGGTCTTCCAGCGTGAGTGGGCTATAATCCAACGGCCTCAGGATCCTGGATATCTCTTTCTTTGCCACTTTTGCAGCTGCGGGCGCCGGTTTCTTGTCTAGCTCCGTATCTTGCAGTGTCCAATCATCCCAGAAAGCGAGCAGTGTTAAAGCCCGATAAATCCGCTCACTGGATACTGCTCCGGCCAAGAAGCGGGAGCTTCGTGGTAGATTGATATTCAGGGAATACAGAAAGATCTTCTCGATCAATTCCACGGGAAGAGCCTCGAGTTTAGATAGGTTCTTCCGGGGTTTCCGTGCTGGCGGACGGGCGACAAGGAGCCGCGGTCGCTTGCTACCAACGGAACCCGGGATGTCTTTAGCCTTGGGGGGTGCCATAGGCCGCCCGCCCTTGGGGCCCGATGGAATTGGCTTGGGGACACCATCACTGACTGTCCAAGCTCTTTTTCTGCGTCCGCGGGCTTTGATAGGAGTAAACATCCTTAATCTTACTCCTTTCCAGGGCGTTTATAGAGTCGATCCGAGCATTTTCGTTACACGCAAGCCATAATAAGCCAGCTGGGCGGCAAAAGAGAGGTATGTAATCAATTGGTGATGAGAATCATGGTAGAAACGCTAGCAGAGAAAACAAAGACCTTGTCCAGAACGCGAAGTATGGCTCTGATCACGTGTATTCTTTATCTTCGAAGCGTGGCTGCCCTAGCACTAGTCCGCTTTGAGGTGAAGTCCCATGACGTCATATATCTTGATCTCTGCGAACGCCAACAAGCACGTTGCCAACTTGAAATGCCGAAGATCAGCATGTTAGAACGGCCTCGGGTGGCAAGAGACTCTCCAACCCTTTATCGGCATTGACAGCCATGTCATGCGTGGCAGGTTCCACAGAACCCTGCATGATTCGGCCAAAGGCCCTTCAGAACCAGACATGAAGGCGTCGCTATGACGGAATCGAACAGGAAACGGTTCATGAGGTACAAGGGCGCTCCTTCCAGCAAGTTCACTATCAATTCTTTCTGTCTTGCGTGGCTTGCGACGTCGTCATTTCGCTCTCATTTGTCTCAACCCTTGCCTATTATTCCAAGGACCTATTTCATCATACATTGTTAATCCCTTTGTAGGGCTATCTATATATATCAGCCCCTGGAGGGACCAACCTATATAAACCCCCGGCATTTCTCGAACCTGACAGAAACCTACAATGCGTCCATACAGTGACTACTCTACTCATTCATCTGCCTCTTCGAGTTCTTCGAACAATAACAACAACACGAACACTTTTCAGTCCTCGTCCTCGAGCAACAAGCCTCTAAAACAGAACAAATAAGTCTACCATCTGCTACTACATCCTTCAAAATGGGTGCCGTCTTCTCTTGCGTACGTACCTTTACTCTTGAACATCAAACTGCATTAGAAGACACGATTAACACATCACCTACAGATCAGAGACCTCTTCCGCTCCATCGGAGCCTGCATTATGGGCGTCGTTAACGCAATTGCCTCCGGAATCAAGGTCGTTATTAATGGTATCGTCTCGATCCTCGGCGTCCTTGTCTCTTGCCTTACCTGCGGCTATGTCGGACGGAGGAGGAGGGCTTCAACACGCACGCATCACAGAACGAGAAGGGTCTACTAGTACTAGACTCCCACCGCAACGAGTGATGATTTGATGATGCCCCGCGCCCTGTGAACCTACTGTCCCTCATGAATCTTTCTTTTCTTCTGATTTCCCTGTTCATCATGTTTTGTCTATCCTAGCAAGCACAGTACCCCATTTGTTCGTTTGTGGACACTGGTTGTCCTCGTTTTGTTGAGATGGGAGATGCTTTGTACCATATGATATCCTCCACCCCTTTTCTTTTGTGATGTTGTCGATAGTCGATCTCAAATTGAGATAGTGAATTCTTCAAGCATTGTACTCTTCCATATAGTAGATATCACGAGGCATTGAGTCTAATCCAAACTTGGTTCTACAGTCTATATCGAACGAATTCATCCCAAGATAGACTTCCCAGCACGTGGTTACTCCAGATAGTAGTGGGCCTTAAAAGGAATAGTCATAGGCCTAGACCAGGCGAGATCCAGAGCCTTGTTTTGAGACATTTACTACAAGCAGGACATTTGTTGCGCGGGACAGAAAGTTTACTACGTGACAGGATTACGGGACGCTGGGGCTACAGCAAGGAGTACCAGGAATACATGCGCCGCAAGACCGGGAAACCGTTCGCAAGTTGAATGCGAGAGGAACACGTCCGCGCGCCTGGAACCCTGGCCCGGCCCGAACGGAGAACGACTATGAGTAGGGAACGACGACCGCAGGTGCGCTGCAGGCGGGTATGACATGCTTCAGACATCGACGTATGCAGTGGCCGCCAATCATGCTCTTCGTGAGCTGGCCGATGATGTAGTGCAAAACCGAGCCTGACTGTCCCAGGGCTACGCCATACATCGCACCCGAGTCACGGCAGAGCCGTTGCTATCGACCGAGCTAGCGAACCAGCTTAGTATCCTTGCGTAACCAAGCACCCAAATCCCTCCAAGCCAAGGACCAAGTCGAGTCTCAAGAATCGAATAAAAGGAAGAAAATCAGGATGCGATTCGCGATATGAGATTCCCGATACTCTAGCAAACAGAAAGTAGCAAAGATCTGAATAGCTCCATGATCATGAAATTCATTTCAGTGGCCGTTGCATCGCCCATCGAAATCGAAGTCGGTATCCGCGTTCGAGAAGATCCCTCCCATACCCATAAGCGAAGTAGTCGCATCTTGATTCCCACCCGTCATGCTTCCATTTTTGCTGACCCCCAACGAACGCCGTTTTCATAGAGCGTTTATCGGAGACGGCGGGCCTCACGTTCGGATTCGAGCAGGCAGAGGATGTCGTCGACACGGACTGTGTGGGGATTTGCCATGTTAGCATTTCTCCTTCCAGGTGTTTCATTATTCGGGGTTTCGCTCCGGACAAGGCGTTGTTTTGCTCGCATGCCGAAGGTATTCACTGGTTTGAGAACGTACCGGGTCCCTTGACGTTACGGATGATAGAACGGGTCTGGTCATCCATGAACTCAACGCGCACCTGGGTGACACCACCACGCGAACCTGTAATTTTCAAGAAGAGAACTCATTAGCCTCTGATCACTTCGCGAAACCCATCGTCGTCGATATCTCATCCGGTCGGTCCAGCAGGACGGTGCAGCGCTCCGCCTGTATGCCGAAAAAAAAACCTCATCGAGCCCCGGCGACGGATGGCTCAAGAACGATAGATAGTAGATATAATTGCATACCGGTACGTCCGAGGACACGGGTCACCTTGACCAGCTTAGTGGGAGTCTTGGAGGCATCCATTTTGCAAGATGTGGAAAAAGCTGGATAATTGCTTGAAAGTGGACGGGAAGCGCGATGGGTGGTTCAAGAAGCGATTGCGATGGTCGTTGTCGGATTGCCCGCTTTGGCTCGTGGAATTGTGGTGAAAATTGTTTTAGTGCGTTTGGGGGCAGGGTTTGGCGGGCGGAACCCTCGGGTGAGGGTTGGCCTATCAGCGGGCGGGAAAGGCCGCCCGCAGTCTTCGACCAACCTCAAGATCTATAACTCGAAGGTACATAATGGGGATGTTCAAACATCCAAAGCTTACATGTTCTATTGTTGGTAAAGGAGGCAGATAGTGTTAGAGATGCCGATAACCCCTTTTCAGAGATTCTCCCTGAGTTCTTATAGAATCTCACGCATCCGATGCGTTGCTCAAGTATCACTTCGCTGACAGTGAATCTCATAGCCATCTAATTGTTACTTGTACGTTCACTGTTTTAAGGCTTGCAGGGATTGGCACCCTCATTCGTGCAACAACTCCCGTGCGAAATTTCATCGTCGTAAACTTCAAGCTTCATGTCAAGCTAGACAGGGGAACCTCAAGCTAGACTCCTTTGGATCGTCATACCTCTGATACCAAATACCGATCTATGAAGCAATGTAAAGGCCATCATCGATAGCTAAATGGCGGGCATGGCAATACTAAAGTCGAACTACGTCTTGAAATTTTACGAAGCGTGTGGTATCATTTTACTGAAGCCGATCCCAGGTAAATTTAATCGAGTCAAATACTAGTTGAAGATGTGAAATTTACGAAAGCAAAACTGAAGATGGCATCTAAATTGAACAGGTTCTATACACAACCCGACAACGAATCACACTGCCAGGAGTAGAGCTAAAGACGCTTGACTGGAAGGAAATATTTGTCGTGTGATGACATTGGTCGAGGGATAAGGGTAACATAAAGTGATACAAGGAAATATGCCCGTTTAGACAACGGATAGATCGCCGAAACGCTCCTACATGGTGTGTTAGAGATATGTAAAGAAGTCAAGGCTAACGGGTATATCAAATGACGAACCTTGTATCCAGCGGGCATCCATCGTCCCTTGGAGACGAGAGCAGCGGTCTTCTCGTCGATCTCGGGCTGAGCAGCAGCAACCTCGTCCTAATGCAAGAGTCAGATATCCAATTCCACATTGCGACTATTTGGTACCGAATGGCTTGTCGGATACGTACAACGGTGAGTTCATCGAATGGCCGGGCGGTCTCGATGTTCTGGAGGGTCTTGTCGAGGTTGCGGAGTTCAGCTTCGACCTTGCCCTTGGTCTGCTCAGCGCTCTGAACAGCCTGGGCCTCGAAGGCATCAATGGCCTTCAGTTGGCGGGCGACATCGTAAGTAGCGGGCTTGAAGGACTTGAAGTGGTTCTCGATCTCGTTGATGATGGCCTGGTTCTTCAGGACGCCGCGGTAGTGGGCGAAGTCGACTTCCTGGGGCTGCTCGGAGAGGATCTGGACCTTGCGGCGGGCCTCATCGTTACGCTTCTTGAAGGCTTGCAGGGAGGCAGCGGTTTGGCCGCGGAGGCCGAGAGAGCTGGACACCTTGACCCAGTCGATCTTGAGAGCGGCGCTACGCTGTTCACCGGGGTGTTAGCGATCCAATTCTACCTATTATCCATGCATATTATAGGGAATAATCCATGAGCAACATACGGCAGCCATTTTGAGCGGTGGGGTGGAGAGGGGAGGTTGAAAGGAGACGTTTAACGTGCAAAGCTGGACGTTCCGGGATGGAGGGTTGTTTCGGCAAGGTTTGGAATGGGGATGAAATCACGTGATTTTCTATTCCCGCGATTCCGAATTGGCACGAACTGCTCAATCTTTAGGGAAAACATGAATGCAGATGCAATGGAAATGGAAATGGTTCCGCTTCATATATAGAGAATGGCTCATCCAAAATTGGTGTCGCAAAAGTTTGTTCATTGATTTTGCTTTTTGGACTAAATGATTTACACTATGAAGCCGTGTAGACCCGGCATCCGAGGGAATATCAACCTGATCTCAAACCCCGGAATCCATGACCAACAGGAACTAAATGCATTCAGCCATTAGTAGCGTGCATTAACTGGGTCAGGCTCATATGCTGAGGGCCATGATCGAGTTGACAATATCATTGTCGTTCTCCCGCAGAGCCTTGACGGCCTTCTTGCGGGAAACGTTGGCCTGTGCCATGACGAGCTCAATGTCCTTAGCCTCGAGACCAGACTCGTCAACCTCCTCGCCATCATCCTCTTCCTCCTCCTTCTTGGCTTCCGTCTCGGGGGCCTTGCCCTTGCCCTTGTCGTGGTCATGGTCGTGGTCGTGGTCGTGACCGGCGTGCTCGCCAAGGACGTTCTCAGCGGAAGCGAGCTGCTGAGCGGCGGAAGCCTGGGCCTGGGCGTTCAGGTCCTCGATCTTGGCCTCACCGAAGATGCTGTTGCATGTGTAAGTCGTTGAACTCCAACTTGGCAATTCAATGGGGAATATATAGCACGTACATCCAGGTGTTGCTGGAGGGAGAGCGGTAGACATCGGGCTGGTTGATGACGAAGAGGATCTACATAGACCTGTCAGCTTATTCTTGTTTCATCTTTGACTCCTCCGATGTTCTTCATCCGCGAAATGGAATTCAATGTCCAGCTCGAGTGGAGTGCGGGGAAGGCGTATGCGTACGTTCTTGGGGCGGCGGAGAGTGACACGAGTGATACCGGGGACGTGCTTCAGGCCGAGCTTGCCAATGGCCTTGCGGGCCTTCTTCTCGTTGCGAGAGTGAATGGTGACGGCAGCACCACCGGGGATGGTGGGCTCCTCGCCAGCCTCGGACTCAGAGTCGCTGCCGGCATCTTCGACCTGGGTCTTGGGGACCTCATCGTCAGGGAGTTCTTCGATACGGGGATCAGCCATTTTGTGAGGTAGGTAAGCCTAGACGGGTAGCAGGAGCAATGGTTAGCGAGTGAGTTGGTGACGTCCGAGGTGGTGCCGGGTTTGCTCGATTTTGGGCCTTGGATCGTCTATTATCGGTTGCCAACTCCCCAAAAGGCGCGGGAATTCGCCAGGTCCAATAGGAAAATCCATGTTTTCGGCCACACAATTCATTTCGACGTACCTGAGAGCAGGAGAGGAATCTGTTGTTGATGAGGAGAGTTTTTGGCCTTGTTGCGGGTGGAAAGTCGCAAAGCTGTGTGATGCCGAAAATCGTTAGCGAGCTTATTGGAGGGACCACCCCGAGTCACAGAAGCGACTGGCAGCGTCCATCATTGCACCATACAAACTACAATACTGCTACATCGTTAGATTACGCTTTTCTGATTATTTTAATGATTGAGTTTTGAATATTTTTATTTACTAGTCAGGAAACTAGCACTGAGTGATTGCTGTCGCCCGCATAGTGTAGGCCCACCGATGTAGGAGAACTGATCCAGCAAATGCCATGACATAACGTTACGAGTGCCAACTTCTTGTCAGGATATCAAGTGTTCTTAAGTCATTTTGAGCTGTCAATGATAATGCATACAGCGGATTTTTGCTGAATTAAACCCTCAGCACTGTGAAACCGTCCCAGATACCCCTTCACTCTATGCACCGAGCCTCATTAACCGTCTATGCCTTAGGAGCAGCCGCCCTGATCTTGGCGTGAGCCTTCTGGACCTCGAAGCGAGCCTGGAAGTCGCCAGTTAGCTTCTATCGTAAAATATCCCGCTTGCGCTTGCGTTGCCATCATAGAGCACTTGTGATCCATGTTCCACCACTAAAACCAGAGTCGCATCGCACGTACCTGCTTCCTCAGGCGGAGGACCTTGAAGCGCTCGAAGTCGGTAAGGTTCTTCCGTCGGTGGGTGCTCTCGGTCCTCTGGGCGAAGCCGGTCTTGGCCCACTTGCCATCGATCTCGTTCTGCTCCCAGAGCTTCTTCACGGGGCCGGTTCCGGCGGCACGGGGGAGCTTGGGGATGACGAAGTGAGTGAGGGTGGCGTGGGCGAGGGGAAGGACGTGACGGGGAACAATCTTGTTCTCCTCGGTGGAGGGACCGTCGACCAAGACCTAATCATCGCCGCTCAAGTCAATATCACACCCTTTTGAAGATCTTCCATTCTGCGCTCCCCATACTAGGGTTCCCGATCGCGAAAAAAAAAACGTACACGCTTGTGGTCGACAATCTCGACGATGACGGCGAGCTTGCCGATGAAAGGCCCGCGGCGGATCAGGACCACGCGGCCAACCTCAACGAGCTTCCATTGAGCAATCTTGACATCGATATCGGCCATGGCGAAGGCTTCCTAAATCGTGAAAAAAATGAACTTCTCAGTTGACAGATTCCAGGTAGACGGCAGGGCGCATAGAGACTCACGGTCGACAGATTCCGGGAGGACGGTGGTGGAAATTGTTTGTCGAAAAGTCGGGGTTGTCGAAGTCGTCCGAAACGCACAAGTTCACGCTTGACTTGCTGGACCGCGAATTTCGGTGTCGCCCACAGACTCGCTTACCAGCCAGTAGCAGCCCGCACAGTGCCTTGTGCGTGCGGCCTAGGGCTGCCTCCGAAGTGGGCTTAGCGGCGGATGGCCGCAACAATAGTTCTTCCGCTCCACCCAAAGTTGCTTTTAAGAAACGATCATCACTTGTTTTTTTCTCTTCAGCAAAGCTTCAGCTGTTAACAACACACCTTCGAGCTTGATGATGCTCTGCAATCACCCCTCTTAAAAACACTAACACTAGGTTTTCAACCTCATTTTCTGTTTGAACTGGTATGTATCCACGAACCCATGCCATTCCCATCTCACTCTCAAATGATGCGGTAATTTGCGATTGACCCAGTTGCTGTGAAGCCCTCGCCGGGGTTTCTATACAGCGCTGTCGCATGATATTCAATTTTCTTACATATTCTGAAATTCTTCCACAAAATCATCACTTTGATCTCGCCCAGCATTCGTTGATGTGTTATGCTGACTTGCGAAGACCTACAGATCCAACAAGAACACCTCGAATTGGTCCGTTCAGCGCAGTCCATCTCCGTCGGTACGTTTGTTTACCCTTCGCTCTTCCGAGCACAAACCCCGTCCAATGATTACAACCTATCATGCCTAGATAGTAATTGATGCTTCGGCAATGAAAGTTCTCTTATCACCAAGATCTCTGAGGAACCTCTCATTATCTCTGTCACTCATCGCTTGTTGTCGGGAGTCATGGCTAACTGAGATTACTAGGAACGTGCATTTGACTGGTGAAGATAGCGTACCTAGATTCAAATATGATGCCTGAATTTGAACCTGTTTCCATGGACTGTGTGTGATCTAGACCGCGTAGCTTGTTCCCAGCAAAAGTTGTAGCAAAAGCAGTGCGGAGAAGAAATCCGCACCGTAGTACCTAACCGTAGAGTCCTGGGCGCAAGCCTCCAGTGGCGTTTTGAGATGATTCTCCGGAACAAAATGTAGCTCCCTGCGAAGTGTTCTTCATCGCGCACCTCGAGACCTGGCAAAAACTTCCTTTAGTGGTTTCCTGATAAGAATTTTAAAGCAACCATGCGAACTGATTATGTAGCACGGCACTTGCTCATACTTATATTTGCGTTCTAGGCAGCCAAACTCCGCTAGTGTGGAAGGGGCGACTGCTTTTCAGATGAACAAATATTTTATGATTATCCTAATCGAACGACATCTTGCGAGTACTGGCTTATACACATACGTATGTATATTCTTGTGGAGAAAGGTACGATATTGGTGTGGCTGCGGGTATATATTTCAAGCCCTAACGCAGTTCCATGTCCTCTTTCATCCGAGGGAAATGACCGAATCTATCCATAGAGCGATGTAGTGCACTTGAAATATATTAGCGTAATAGAGAAGAGGGAGGAGAGAACAAAGTATTATTCTACGAATAGTAAATTTTATCCCACCCCTTCCCGCCCTCCTGTCTACACAATGCTAAACCTGGTCTCCCGGCGTATCTCCCTGGTGACTCCCAACAGATGCTCGCGACCAACCCTCGAAAAGACAACAAAGTACGCAACCCAAACCGTAATCCCCTCTTCCGGAGCTGGCACTTTATCCCCCTTCTTCAAGAAGCAAAAGGACTTCGAGATATACTTCCCTAGGTTCGGTCTCCTCTCTATCAGATCAAGACAGACATCATCTGAGTCGAAGACCCCGCCTCGTGAGACCGGGATGAAGACCATCTCACTGTGATACTGTGGGCCCCGAGCAAAAGGGTAGGAGAGAAAACGGAGACGAGCATGATCGCGGAGGGAGGCGAGGAGGCCGATGGCCCAGTAGTCGATTCCGTAGGTGCTCTCAACCGCCGCGGTTTCTTGTATCCCCGGGGGACGGGGGTTTATTTCGATTAGCCAGGCTGAGGGTGGGGCTGTTGGTGGTATGTCGCGGGGTATCAGGTCGATAATATTGTCCTCAGGCTCAAAAGTAGGGCTCGAGGAAGACGCAGGTGAGAGGACTGGTCCATATTCCACAGACGAGTTCTGCACACGAGCTTCCAGATGGAAGATACCAGTTGAGAGGCCTAGCCTCACTAAGCTCTTGTGTAGGGACTCGCGCAGGATCTCGACCTCTGTAGCTGGGAGGTTTGAAGGGAGGACATTCCCCAGTTCAACAAACGAGGTTGGCTGGTTTTGCGCCCTCTTGTCTTCTCCTTTACTCCTCCCACGATTCACGTCCGCCGTCTTCGGGAAATCATCCGAAACCTCACAAAACAGTAACTCGCCCTCCGACAGCACAAAGTTGATATCCACCTCGGGCCCGCCACAGTATGCCTCGAGGACAAATTCCGCGCCGTGTCTGTCAAGATTCACTCCCTTAATCGCGCTCGACAGTTCATCGGGACTGTGAACTTTAAACACGCCCTCAGAGAGAAACCCTTTGCAAGGCTTTACGATGGAAGGATAGCTGAGTTTTCCTTGTTCGACGACCTTGAGTGCTTCTCCAACACTATGAACAAGAAATGCAGGCCTGCCCTCAGAGACTCCAGTGCGGTATTTATCCGTTGCAATCTCGTATGCCTCTGCGGGGGCAGTCGGTAGACCGAGATGTGCTGCAGCCTGGGCAACGGCAACCTGGTACGAGTCGCAGAATGTAACGATTGCGTCGATATTATATCCCCTCAAGGCATCAAGAATCCGATCCCGCAACAGGGAAGGCGGCTCGAGCTGCACGGGGAGAAACTCTTTTCGCCAGTGCGCGTATTTTGGTCCTTCGATCCAGTGCCCCGGAACGTCGAGGACTATCATCGAGATATTCAGCGCTTGTGCTGCGGTGTAGATGCTTGTTGCTGTGCCGCCGCGTTCGGGGCTGCTACGGCCGCCTTCGACTATTGCGAGCGTCTGGGGTGGAGGTGGAGAAGGGGTTATCCAAGGGAAGGAGAGTCGGTTGGTTAGTTCATTGTCAAGAATTTGGAGTATGGATCCGTCGTCTTTGACATCGCCATTGTAGGAAGATAGTGGTCGAAGAAGTATACCCCCGACTGCGCTGGTGAAGACGGCATGAAGAATGTTTCCAGTCCCAGTACCTAGATCACCAGCGAGAGGATGAAGCAGTTTCCCAGGCTCAGTGGGATAGAACGCCACGACAGAATCTGAATCCACGATTTCGAGATCGACCATCCGCAGCCTGAAGATATCAGCGCGTATGGCGTACCCTGGTCTGGAAGGGAACACAAAGCGGGCCGTTACGCCGTCACCAGACACGTCTGCGTCTGCATCTGTATTCACCGTAGTCTGGGCAGACTTCAAGCTCTGACGGAAAAGAGCTAGCGCACGTGGAGCGAAGTCTTGTTCAGGCGTACCGAGTCTCGTCCATAAAGCGGACTCCGACTCGGACTTCTCCGCGTACCAGAGCGATGGAGATATCTCGGAATCACTAGCAGAGTCAGGCGTCTCGGGCCACTGCTGCCAAATGCGGCCAGGGATTCGGGGCTGCCCAGCTTGCAGTGTTATTGTCACATCGACGCTCTGCCACCATTCTGTAGCTGACGAAATCCGCCACTCGAGTTCGTAGTATGCTAAGTGTTCTCGTTAACTACGTCTCTTGTTCTAGGTTCATTCTGCACAACGTGCAAACCGCGCAGCTGAGCATGGGTAAAGTAAAGGGCGAGGATGCACATAAGCTCGGAATCTGATTGGGGCCATATCACACCTTCAACTGCGCCCCAACACGCCTTTACACGACCACTCTGCGCCATCGAAGGAGCGAGGGGAATTACTGTCGAAGCTGAGCAAGGAAAAGAGGGAAAAGAAGAAGGAGAAAACAGCTGGAGAGTGAGGAGACAACCCTGTTAAATATTTTATATGCTCCTGATCTTACCTAATTTCACTCATGACTATAATCCCGTAGTCTAGGCCTGGGTGGCCTGGAGAGGGTCATCGCCCTTGTCACAGGGCGCAAAATCAAGAATTTGGCGCCCCCTGAAGACGATACGTAGTTACTTGTTAACTATAATATAATCGGTCAACTACGGAGTAGACCCAGATATAACCCTACTTGAGTACCCGCTGCGATACCAAGATAGTTGGATCGTACGAGGATCCCTCGAGGCTATACGAACCTACTAAGTCCTAATAGCAGAGCACTAGTAACGGCATTGCTATCCGAGATACCTTTTCGTATATCGATACCAGGGTAGTCTGGTAGAAGTGTAGTAGCGATGGGTTGATGTTTATCAATCTATTTTTCCGAGATTGTCTTGATTTCGGGCGTACCACAGTCCTTGGCGGCTTGCTTGAGGATGAAGGTATCGGAGAGCTGGAATGAAGCCGTAGTAAGAGTGTGAGAAACCGATATGCCGTTGATGATAGCCAGTGGAGGCACCTTGACTGACATCTAAGCCTATTCCTGCGCTTATAGACTCGAGATGGATTGAAACCCCTAGCCCTAACTGCAGCCGAGAGACCGTAGAACCCCAATAGCACGCGCATAATATTAGCGTGGGTATAGTATGGCATGATGGGTGTCTACGCCGGCCGGCGAGGCGGCAATCGACCATTGCTGTTGCGCATCATTTGAGTACAGTTCAGCACGCGGATTTAATCTGCGAGCTTGAAAAGGGAGGATTGTGGAGCGAGGAACATCAGTAAGCTGGCCTTGCAACGCCACAATAGGAAAACTTCAAGGAGTCCCTATCGGGGGTCCTTCGCTCCTTCCGCGACATACATCGGTATCTGCGCGGCAGAAATTTGCTATGTTGATCGGTACAGAGATAGGAGTCGGCTGATGGAGGACAAATACTTGTATTTATCTAAAATGTACATAGCGCAAAGAAGCTAACCGCCGACAGCAACCGTCAGAGTTTACATTATGTGGATTTGCTTTTCATGAAGTCCGTTTATATCATTATGTGCAGTTCGCAGCAATTGAAAGCCTATGACGAAGCTCTGCTGCTGAGGACACCTGTCACTGGTCCTTCACGGCTCAGAACCCACATGAAGATGAACTGGATAACATAGGAGTAGATGAACAGGAACTGGGTACGGCGGTTGCGCTGTGAGCGGGCAACTGTGTGCATTGATCCTGTGCGCATGGATGAGTCGCTTGTTGAGTCCGGGAGTAGGACGTATTTGAGAGAACGAAGCTAGAAGTTGGGTTAGAACACGTGTGAAAACGAACGAGACGGTGCGTACCAAGAAGAAAGCGTTCGCGAGGAATGTATAAATGAAGACTACCCATCCGACCCAGCCATTGGTGCCTCGTCCAGGTGTTAACACTTCAGAAGCAAGCAGGGTAATGATGATGCCGACGAATTTGTAGCCGGAATAAGCCACGAGGTCGAGTAACTGTGAGTCGTTGTTGATGCTGAGGATATACATGGCTAGCTTGAGGCAGATAATCTCGAAAAGGATGACTGCGATGGCCGTGGTGGTTGTTGCTCCGAGAAGCTCTGGGTGGAAGTTCCCGCGGAAGCCTGCCAGCATCGAGGAGAGCAGAATGTAGGTGACGAGCGCCATCACGGGGATGTACATGTCGGGCGAATTGAGATCGTCTCGCGGAGGCAGGAACATCGACGAGTATTGCTGCTGTGATATCTGGCCATCAGGCCCGGTTGCGGCCGTTGTAAGGCGTGCCTGCTGGCGAGACCAGGGCTTGTGCCGCCAGGGGAAGAGCACAAGGCCCAGTTTATTGATCACGTAGGAGTTGGAGACGTTGAAGTAGTGCTTCAGGGCGGGTATGGAAACATAGCGGTTGAACTAGGAGTCAAGAATTAGTTAGTTGGTAGACACAAGTCTGGCGCCGATCGAATCTCACATTCTGCTCCATGTACTCCTGGCCAGCTGCCATCGCTGTCTTGCCCATGTGGAACCCCATCTGAGCCGTGGGGTCGTTGATAAATTGGCCAAAGCCAGGGGCATAAGTCCCGCTGCCACCCTGTGCAGGAGCCGGCTGATAGGGATTTCCATAGCTTGCCGACTGTGATTGTTGAGATGTCGGGGGTGGGGGCGAGCGCATCATCGGGACGGTTGAGACATGCTGAGGCACAGGGTGGTGAAGCGGAGGGGAGTGTGCGGGAGGCGGAGCGAAAGACTGTCGATACATAGTATTTGAATGTGAAAATTGGTCGACGAATCCGAGAATTTGAGGACGAAAAGAGCGTTTCGAGGGCGAATGGGAGGCAGAAGAGCTTCACTGGCGGGAGGTTGGAGGTGTTTACTATACGTGGCTGAAGGTTCGAGGCGAATTTCTCGCCCGCCGGAGCTGACTTGGATCTTCGCCGCCCGCAATCCCCACTCCGATATCGAGCTCGCGACGCAACAGCAATTTCATACAGAACATTTTTCAAAATGCTTGAGGCCTTTGAGATATTAACTACATCCGGTGTAGTCCTATGGTCCAGGTCGTACGCACCGGTCGGCTCGCACGTTGTCAACAGCTTGATCAACGACGTTTTCATTGAGGAAAAGGCACAACTTCAGAACACCGCGACTGGTGCCTCGCCGATCTTCAAGAAGGAGAAGTACACTTTGAAATGGAGGAGATCTAAAGATTTCAATCTTATCTTTGTGGTTTGCTCACCCAGTTAATTTTCACCCAGTTTATTGCGCTCTTGTGCTCACAGTTCCTGACAGGCAGTTTACCAGTCGCTTCTGCATCTCGGATGGATCGATAAGCTTCTGGACAACATTTCCACCCTCTTCATCGACCTCTACAAGACCCAGCTGAAGACCGAACGGGCTAGGATCACCGAATACCCTTTCGACAGGTACTTTGACCAGCAGGTGCGAGAGCTTGAGGACAATGCCACTGCCGGGCTAGTTTCCTCCGAGGCAGCAGGCGATGCAGAAGCAAGAAAAGACCCATTGGCCTCATCTGATAATGGAGGCCCTCCGCCGCCACCAGTACCTGGACTTCTGAAAGGTACGTCCGATTTTTGCAATCATGATGGGTCTGTACTAACTATTTCTAGCGCAGCCCCAAGCTGCGCTCGGTGCGGCAACCTCTGATGAAGGTTCGCCGCCCCAAACTCCAGATATCTCTAGAACATCCACCCCTACCTCGGGCCATATAATCACTGGCAAATCTGGGCCTGGCGGTCGGGTTTCCCGTCGTGCACGCAAAATCGCGAACGCTAGTGCCACCGCCTCTTCCGGTGACGAGAAGGCTCGGAAAGGAAAGACCCCGAAGGGCGGAAAGAAAAACAGGAAATGGGATGCCGATGGTCTCGCGGATGAGGATGATGGAACTACGCTCGATTACTCTGCGCCTGCGAACGAGGAGGAGACCTCGGCACCAACAGTGGAAGCTGTGTCGGAAGACTCCTGGGGCCGCCGCACTGGCAAGGGTCAATTCGTTCTAAAAGATCTGGGAGATGAAGTGCACTCTATACTGGAGAATGCAGATAGTGAAAAGGCCAAATCTTCGACCCCCTCTGGTCTTGTTGGTTCAGGCTTCAGCGCAATCGGCGGCCTGTTGCGGAATATTGTTGGCGGTAAGGTTCTAACGGAAGCTGATCTGGAAAAGCCTCTAAAGGCCATGGAGGACCACTTGCTGAAGAAGAATATTGCGCGCGAGGCGGCTGTTCGGCTGTGTGAAGGCGTTAAACAAGAACTAGTAGGGAAGAAGACGGGCAATTTCCAGAGCGTGGATGCTTCGTTGAAGGCGGCCACCGAGTCCTCTCTCCGGAAGATCCTCACTCCTACCACATCCCTCGACCTGCTACACGAGATCGACACCGTCACCAATCCAAAGAGCAAGCAAGCTACATCACGGCCATACGTGATCTCGATCGTTGGTGTGAATGGAGTCGGTAAATCAACGAATCTGGGCAAGATTTGCTACTTCCTCCTTCAGAACAACTACCGTGTTCTGATCGCGGCATGCGACACTTTTAGATCTGGCGCTGTGGAGCAGCTTCGTGTTCATGCGCGAAACTTGAGAGAACTTGCAGCTCGTGAAAGCGTCGGCGAGGTTGAGCTGTACGAGAAAGGCTATGGCAAGGATGCCGCAAATGTGGCTAAAGATGCTGTCGAGTACGGCGCAGCCAACAAGTTTGACGTTGTACTCATCGACACTGCTGGACGACGTCACAATGACCAGCGTCTCATGTCCTCTTTGGAGAAATTCGCCAAGTTTGCTAAACCAGACAAGATCTTCATGGTCGGCGAGGCTCTCGTCGGTACGGACAGTGTGATGCAGGCACGTAACTTCAATCAAGCCTTTGGCACAGGGAGAAACCTCGATGGATTTATCATAAGCAAATGTGACACAGTTGGTGATATGGTTGGCACACTAGTGAGCATGGTGCATGCAACAGGTATTCCCATTGTTTTCCTGGGCGTGGGCCAGCATTACGGTGATTTGAGAGGACTGAGCGTCCCTTGGGCAGTCAATCTGCTGATGAAGTGATTCGGATGATTTATGGCTATCACACCTCATTTCTTGCATAGCATCTTTTCCTTTTTGAGTTTTCTAGTACAGCAATATGATCTGCACATCTACTTGCCAGTTGTCAGGCACAAACAACCATTGGGCTAGCAAGGGCCTAAGAGTTTAAGTGGCGGAACAACTCTTTCGTTACTGAACTCATTTCCTCTTCCTAATCTATCGTACCTCTTCTACCAACAACCCCAGGAGCCCACAGTAGCCTGTCACTCCGGAGTAATACCCCGAAGAACTAGAACTATGACATCATCCGGGGTTCTTTGTTTTGAATCAGTTCGAGGAGAGGCTCGAGAGCCTCATTGTCGACCACTCAATGCGCAAACCAGCGATCCTCCGTCAAGATAATATCATTCTCCTTTTGGCAAGATCCTCTATATTCTCATGCTGCCAAGTTCATCGTGATCGTAGCCCATTTGAACTCCACGTGACATCTCTGGAGCGCTTACATCATCGCCAGCCTCAATTTTGGCCATCGGAATCCAGGCCGAATCCAGCTCGCGTGCCTTGATCACTTTCCAACTCCGTCTACAAAGCTATTCTTCCTTGCGCAATTTGGATCTGTTAATGCCTTATTGAAAACGATAATGAAAGCTGCTCGCGATACCGCTCCTTCTCATTGATAGACTCGAAATTCGCACGATCTACTTGATTTCGCTGCACCACCCGCGAACCAGGCAGCCGAGCCGCATTAGCCATTCGAGACGCCACCACTTTCTGTCGATAGATCACCACTCGTTACGAACTATATCTACATATATAATCTCAACTCAACATGAAGACGCCCGACCGGGAGCCTCTCCCGCGGCGTCGTTCTTCCACTCTACATTACCACACTTTCGACACACCCCCACCAAAGTCGCGCGGCCGGCCAAACTCCGGACAGTCCGTCTCTTCGGGCGAAGATTCGCGGCAACATCAACATGACTCTCCCGAAGATTCGGCGCAAGAGTCTCCTCTGCCTAAGAAGCAGATGATGGTGCTAGCGATGATCGCTTTGTGCGAGCAGACAGCCTTCAATTCGATCAGCCCTTACCTTCCGGACATGGCGTCGTCGTTTCCCGAGGTGAAGCCAGGGATGGTCGGTGTATACGTTGGAATGATTGGGACGGCGTTCGCTGTAGCGCAGCTGGTTACGGTCTACTTTTGGGGCTGGCTGTCTGACCGAATTGGACGGAAACCAGTTATCCTGCTAGGCACGGTGCTGACTGCGGTGTGTTTTGTTGCGTTCGGATTCTGTACGACTCTGTACCAGGCTGTGGCAGTGCAAGCCCTGATGGGTATCGTTAACGGGAATCAAGGCTTGGTTTCTACCTGCCTTGGTGAGATTACCGACAAGAGCAATCAGTCGAAGGCTTTCACCTACCTCCCTGTGCTATATGGCGTCGGTGGCATTACCGGGCCTCTTCTTGGTGGTCTACTTGTTCTGCGACAAAACCCGTTCAATAAGAGCGAGCCTAACCCTTATCCATATCTCGCGCCGAACTTCCTGTCCGCTGCAATTTTACTGATCGATTTTGTCCTTGCTTTGATCTTCCTTGAAGAAAGCCTTGAAGACGCCGAAACATTGCCCAAGTTTGGCAAGAAGATTCGAGATCTGTTTGCCTGGCTCTGGCAAATTACTAGCAATGCGAAGCGGCCACGCACTGTGCGACCTGGCGATCATCTCCCATATCGCCTGATCCGCGAGCAGTCCGACGATGGTGAGCATGACAGCGATTTAGACTCGGCATCAGAAGTATCGGAGATTCACCATGGACACGAATCCTTGACAGGAAGTGAATTGATTAACCGAGACACGATCCTACTGCTTCTTACCTACCTTATATTTGCATTATGCAATATCGCTTTCAACGCCTTGTTCCCAATCTTCTCCCAAGCGGCGCCGCCTATTGGACGTGGTCTTACACCGTCCGAGATTGGTCTTGCTCAAGGCTTCTCGGGGGTAGTCACCATAATCTTCCAAATCTGCATCTTTGGGCAGCTGAGAAACAAAATGGGAAACCGATGGTCCTACCGAGCAGGCCTATTCGGCTTCGTCATCGCGTTCATCCTCATGCCCTTCATCGGCTACAAAGGCAACGACGCCAAAAAGGGCGGGATAACGGGGAAAACAGCCATCATGGCGGTTGAGCTCTGTTTCGTCCTGCTGATCAAGACAGTCGCTGCAGTCGGTGGACTCACCAGCGCACTTCTCTTGGTACGTACCTCCCCTAATCACATGCTGTTATGTGAAAATGGATTTTTTTTTCCCTAACGAGTTAGATCACAAACTCCGCCCCCGACCATGCCGTGCTCGGCGCCCTCAACGGCCTCGCCCAAACACTCTCTGCCGCCGGCCGCGCAGTAGGCCCCTTCCTCTCTGGAAGTCTCTTCTCCCTCGCGACGCGCGTCCAGCCCAAAGGCGAAGCCATTTCGTTCGGCGTCTTTGCCGCCGTCTCGCTTATCGGTTTCTTCCTTAGCTTCGGTATCCAGGGGCGCTCCCTGGAAGCTGAGGGGTGGGAGAGTGATGAGAGCGCAAAATCTGACGATGAGGAGTCCTAGCGACTTCTCTCCATAGAGTTTACGAAACCAATATAAAAAGATATGTTATCCCGATTCTTACTCCATCATCATCTTTGATGAGGTTGCGCGGGATGGCTTACGATGTAACGATGTTTGTCTGGATTACCTTGTGGGTGTTAGAGCATAGCCCTGTTACAGGCGATGCATTTTCTTCTGTTCGATACAATACTATTCTTCTGTACTTACTTTTTTTTTTCTCACTTTGCCTCGAGTTGTATATATGACAGAGGTCGGCGTTCTCTCTCTCTCTCTCTCTCTCTCTCTCTCTTTATTTTATCGGGGAAGCAAGCGATGGAGATTCAATAGACAAAACAGTCAATTCATATATAGCTATAGCATAAAGAAGCCAATCATTATAGCTTGGTCTGTCTTTCTTATACCGAAGCTTCTTCTCCGGCTCTTTGAAAACCTAGTAGGACGCACCCGTGGAGTAAGAAAGTATTGATGCACATGCTAATATCTATCTCTGCATTAACAACCACTATCGAAATAAGTTATGGTATTCTGCTAGGTACATACATACTCATCTTGGACCGGAAGCACAGCTTCCGTTTCCAATATATTCTAAAGACATAAAACAAAACATCGCAGACCGGATCCCATCAACTAATCGTACCATCCACATCCCAACCCCCAGCTCGCCGTTCTGACGGTAGAGGCGAGGCGAGGCGATGAGGGGCCTTTACCTGCGCTTCATTCTGCCACAATGTCACTAACTGGTTGGCATGTCATGTAATGCCATGCCATGCCCGCGTTATTCCTGCACTTTCTCCCACCGCGGTCTTCCCCACCGTCCATCCATCCATCCAGCTAACCATTCATCACCGCTCACAAATCACAAAGCCAGGTTCACTTCCAAACCCACTCAAAAACATAAACCACAACCTCGCCCAGGTAGCCCGTAAGAAGAAGCCCTTGCGTATACTCAATGAGCTCCCTAGTCAGATTTGCATTAGCACCACCATTCTCGTTGCCCTCCTCGGTAAGCGCACTCGAGGGCACAGCACGCACAGCCGCACGTTTCTCGACGAGAGCGCGGTGCATTTCTTTCCCGGGCTTGATGAGGAGGTATTTTTCTTTCCTTCTTTCCTTCTCTTTTTGCTTTGCTTGGTCCTGCGTAGATGCAGATGCAGATATAGAGGTGGTGGATGGTTCCGGTGCTGCTGCTGCTGGTAGGATCGTCTCCGGTCGAGGACCGAAGGGGAACGGATCTAGCCTGGTCTGGGGAGCTGACGTAGGAGCTAGTTTCTGGGATGCCCGGGTTGACTGTGCCTGTTGTCCGGGGGTTGGGTGTGGGAGTGGCGTGTAGCAGATGAAATCTTGGGATTGTGGCGAGAGCCATGACTGTTCGGGCTCGGTTTGTTTCGAGGTATCGACCGGCGATTGGGCATGGCTATAGTGATGTTGCTGTTGCTTCGACCGCGACGCTGTCGTTGGCCTCGAAATCGATAACCTTCCTACCCCCTTGGACCCGGGCCTACTCTGCGCTGCGGCCCTTCCACCAGCACTAACAACCTTAAACTCAACGTCCGCATCCGCCGAAAACAGTATCACTGTATTAACATCCTTCTTAAGCTTCATGCGGAACGTCGCAAAGTTCCTTGGATCTAGATAGAACGTATAGCTGGATGTTAGCGATATGCTCTTCAAATTCATGCTACCATTGAGCCCGACAAGCCCCTCAGTCTGGCTGATCTTGGAGAGCGCGGTTTCGCGCGCTGTCGGTGGGCATTTCAGTTTCACGGCGAGGGATTTCGATTGTCGGAGGGTCACAGAGGGGATGCATTGAGGTGTATGGGTTGGGAAAGTGCTATTCCGACAGGAGTCGCTGCAGAAGCGGGTTATCTGACAGACTGGGCTTTGTTAGTCTATATCCATGAGGAGGGAAATGTAGAAGTAACGGAGAGGAAGGGAAACCATACTGGTGCAAAGCAAGGTCGTGAGGGTCCCGCAACCTTCACACGGCCTCGCCTCATCAACGCCCCATTCTTTCTTCTCCGAGGCCAGGATCTCCCGTCTGCGGTTCAGCTCCGCAATGCGCCTCTCCGCGTACGCGATCCTCTTTTTCGAGTGATGCCCCTCCGGTGTGCGACTAGCCATATGCACCAATTGCTTGTACGCCAGAATGGCCTTGTCCATGTCATCAAGGTGCTCCTGTGAGACACACAGCGCGCTCAGCGCGTCGAATGTCTCAGCTGCTTCGGGACCTTTAACTTGTAAAAAGTCCTCGACGAGAGCTTCGAACAGGTTTGCAGCGTCGCGGTTCAGTCCGACGTCCATGTACGAGCGGCCCAACCGGTGGATGACGCGGAGACAGTCTGCGTCGCGCGAGCGCTTGTATGCTTCAATTACATCCGTGATATCGGGCGGGAAGTCAAAGTTATCGGAACCCTGAATGTAGCGCACGACAGCGTCGCGGGTTACGGGGTCTGCGAGGCCGAAGACGGTGCGGCAGTGTGGGATTGTGCGGCCGCAGATCGATCGGGACTCTTTCTCTAGGCCGAGTTTCTGGTACAGCAAAGAGAGTTTGTTCATTGCATTCAGTGTCATGGCGTGCTGGATTCCAAAAACTGTGTCAAGCGCAGGAACGGCTTTTTCCAGTAAAAGGAGCGCGGACTCAAGGTCGCCCAATTGGACTTTTAACGAGGCGAGGACTTGCATGCTGTTCAGGGTCTCTGGGGCGTTGTGTCCGAGCGTCTTCAATCGGCCTGCGAATGAGCGCTCGTATAGGGCTGCTGCTTCGGTGGCGTAGCCGTCTTTCTCGCAGAGGCTGCCGAGGTCGTGAAGAATGGCGAAGTTCTTGGGGTGGTCGCGGCCGAGCACACGTTTGTAGAGACCTAGGGCTTGGAGGTAGCATGCCTCGGACTCGGCGGCTAGATCGAGATCACGGTATGCCTGACCGAGGGAGTGTAGAATCGATGCCCGGGTCTGTTTCTCGATATCAAGAGCTGGCATATCATCGAAAACCTTCATCGCATCGTGAAACTCCACTACTGCGCCCTGCGGATTGCCTTGCTTTAGCAAAGCCTCAGCACGCAGTCTTGTCGTAAGAGCTCGAGACCAAACAGCTGATGAACTAAGCTCGTGCTTCATCTGCAAGAACAACCGCGCAATCTCATCGACTTGGAGGATCCTCTGGCGGCCCGACGCATCGTGTACGATCGCTCCACCGGATAGATACTGCAGGTGGACAAAGATGTTCTGTGTCCCTCGCAGCAGAGCCATGTATTCCGCATCCTGGACCGTCGTCAAGCTGTTACTGTGCGTTTCCGGCTCGGCGAGAGCCTCTTCCGATGACCCAGCACTATCCCCAGCTGTCGTACTTTCGCTCCGGGACTTCGTTACAAAGGAGAAACGAATGGTATTCGCCCGTTTCATTAGCTTCTTTCCTCGACCCGACTTTGATCGTGACCGTGATATGCCTATGGCCGCAGTTAGCCCTATTCATCCATAAAAACTCGTTAAGACTGGAGTTGTCTCACCAGTTACTTTGCGACCGAACAACTTCTGGAAGAATGACTGCCTCTTTGGCTCTTTCCGCATTTCATACCGAGAATTTCGCTTGTTTTCGATAAGCTCCCCTTCAGAGTCAGCACTGTCACTCTGCTGATGTTGGCTCTCGTCCTCGCAAAGGTCTGTTTTGTTTACGAAGACAGGGCTCCCTCCGACTGATCTTGTAAGCTAACGCAACCCTGAGGTTCAAGGAAGCACATACCATCTGAGCAAAAACTGACGTCCGAAAGGGCCATTCCTGCATCTGAGAGCGGCTGGTATGTACCGTTCGGCGCATGTGCTACACAGACATATGTTGGTCAGCTTCCCTGTGAAATAGGAAGTCACTACCCAAGAGATGGAAAACGTACCCCGTTCCAGGTCATACAGGCCCGCAAAGCTGATCGCCAGCAACTCCTCTTCATCGCCCTGCGATATTTCTTCACACAATCAGCCCTCACGCCTAGATCGAACACAAAATACACACAGGAGAGGGGAGTAAGTATACTTCTAAACGACCACGAATCTCGGAGCTTTCTCGCCTTTTGCGCGAGCGACTGCTCGCCATTGAAATCTCCCATGGCGAACTTCGACGCCATCGAGCCCTTCTGTACCAGACTGGGGCTTCGACTGTGTGCGGCGCTCTGTATCTCCTTGTGGATGTCGCGGTAGCTCGTGTCGTCTCGGGGGTCGTTGAGGACTGGTTCGTATCTAGAGGGGCTGTTAGGGCCCTTGCTTGACTTGTAAGCAAGATGAGGTGACTGACAGAATGTTGCATCTTGAGCCACATTGTGTGCAGCTGACGAAACATGCCGAATCTGATACAGTTAGGGGTGGGCGCACGTAGTAGATAGTAGACGAGGGTCCTAGCCATACCTCGTTGCCTCTCAATAGTCTCACCTCCCTCGCTCAACGAGAAAGGCCTCTCGCACGCACTGCAGAAAAACCGAATCGGTCGGGAATCAAGCGGGATTAATCGCTTCTCCATACGATAGCCCTTCGTAATCAATCTGCGCCGTCGTCAGCTTTTTCATACTCTCACTCGACTTCAAAGAAACACACCGATCGCGTGTCATGACATATACAGCCACAGCCGTCCCAGCACAGTATCTCGTTAGGTAATGCTGCTGCAACTCGCTCCTAGATATCGTTAGATAACCCTTCATTTCCGGGATAGATGCTCGCGTACGTCGAAGAAAAGACCGCATCGCAATCCGGACATTTGACCTCCAGCGCACCGAGCGTCGCAGCGTCATCGTCGCGAAAGGGAGGGAATAGGCGCAGCGCTTCTTGGAAGTTCTCGACGGCCGGCGATGAGTCGCGTGTTTCTATTCCCAAAAAAAAAGTGTTAGATATGCCGCGCAATCGACCATACGCCGTGGAAACCGCACCGCTCGTAATGGACCTGCCAGCGATAGACAGCAACACATCCGAAGCCCGCAGAATCCTTGTTTTCCCTTCAAGTCGGTCCGAGGTGTTCAAGGTGAGGTCCTTCTCTAGGTCTCGCTTTGCGTCGTCGAGATGGTGTTTACTTTCCCTTCGCGAAACGAATGGTCAGTAAGTTGTTTACTCCGTCAGTCCCATCCATCCATGCATCCAATTGGCCCCTTGCACAAACAAAACACAACACGCTGCAGGCCCAACCCGCGCAAATAAACAATTGGAGCCAACTCACCTTCCCCTCGACATTGTCGCGTACTGCGCGAATTCCGCGGCCATATCGCCGCCGCCGTCGACCGTCGGGAAGGAACAGCAAGAAGAAAAAAAAGCAGCAGTAGGTGGTCGGAGGAGCGAAACACAGAACGAGACAGCGAAGCAAAGCCCAACTAAGAAAAAAAAAACACAAGACCTAACACGGCGGAGCGGGCCAGTCGATGCGTCACTTTCAATTCCAATAAAGCCCAACGGACCTACCAGTGGCTCGCATATGTATTATGTATATGTACTCAACTGCGCCGCGGCGTGTGTCCCCATACATACAGATCAGCGCAGCTGCAGTACTAAGCGGGTCGTAACTATCAAACGGCGACCCTCCACATACTTTCTTGGTTTCAAGGAGCGATGCTCCTCGCGCAGTCAATTGGTGGTGGTAAATTGTGTTCAGTTCGGTTTGCTTCCCCCCTCGCATCCCTCTAAGAAAGGAGTGAAGGGGACAGATAAGGCCGGAGTCGGACGGGAAGTTGGCTGGCGCTTGGTGGTGAGGTGAGGTGAGGCGAGGGGACTTAACTGGTGATCTTGGATTTATCGTTGAGATCGCATGGCAAGCATTATTGTCCGGCCTCGTCCCTTGATAGATATTCAAATATCCCACCCTTCCCATCCTTCCTTTCGTTCAATCGCTATCGGTATGATCTATTATTCCCAGCGCTGAGGAGCGAGACTCGAGATCCATCGCTCGCGGGTCAAATCGAACCATCCCCATCATTCCTCTCTTGGCCCCTTGCGTCGAATAACCATCGCACCTTCGATTGGCGCTCCACATGTCATATTCGATCCAATTATCGGAACTCGGGATGCAAACGCGGTAACCGTGATGATCCTCCAGCAGTTCAAGTTTCCCGTTTGTAGAGAACAGAGAAGAAAAGGAAAAAGAAAAGCGGAAGTGGAGGTAGCCTGGAAGGGATGAAGAATTCCTCTAAGATTGGATCCGATTGTTTTAACGCTTCAGAGCGAGACTTGAGAAGAGGAGAATTGGTTGACAGGTCACATGGATGGGGGTCCATTTGTTCGAGTTTATTGGATTCAATTAACATACGGAGTAAATCGACGGCTTCCCCCTCTCTTTCAGAGTTCAGACCCTGTCAGCCATGCATCCTCAGATCCGGGATTTTAGCAAGAGAAGAACTCTTAAGTTTGGTGGAGACATAATATGTATTTCATGCAGCCTTAGTACGGACTATCTTTAGTTAAAATTTAAGCATGGCTGGGGCTAGTCGTGTCAGCCGCAGCGGGAGTCTACATACAT
The DNA here is from genome assembly GCA_027569055.1 of Aspergillus baeticus. Lineage (NCBI taxonomy): Eukaryota > Fungi > Ascomycota > Eurotiomycetes > Eurotiales > Aspergillaceae > Aspergillus > Aspergillus baeticus. The sequence continues at coordinate 507,650 of JAPDEI010000018.1, read as the reverse complement.
AATACTGAACTCTCAATGCCCTTTATTTAAGTAAGACTACATAGCTGGCCGACCTCTTGGAATGAATGACTATCTATCTCCGCGCAGTAGTTCACGGTTTAATAGCTACGGAGCAATGACGACGATTGTAGGGATTATAGCGATGACGAACACTGTCCTGCGAATGCAAGGCTGTTCCTCTATTATCGTACCCCCCCGCGATAATTGAATTTCTGCCGCTAGCTGCAAGGCCTAGATCGATAATCGACTTCCACACACTATATAGAGATAAGATGAATCTAGTATTCTTTCTTGATATGCTCGTCCTACAATTGGCTTAATAATTGGCTACCTCTAACGAAATGGATTCGGGATTGCGATGATGGTTGCACATTAATAGTTAGTCATAGTCATATTACAGCATTGTATAGTGTTCAAGCCTCTCTTCTATACAAGTATATAGAGAACGTATAAGCAAAAAAAAAGAGATCCTATGCCAGACTGCGCACGTATGGAGGGTATCAAACTGTCCTGAAAAGAAAAGGCTGAGGCTGAAACGGCGAGAGACGAACATGCAAAAAAGAAGAAGAGAAAGAAATGAAACAGGAAAAAAGGAGCCGTAGCTCAGAAGCGCAAACATGGAATCTAGGCCATCGTATATGTATGGGAACAAATACAGGTGTGGGGTGCGAGGTTGACATCCGGGGGCATAAAAAACAATTCGTTCAAATCAGACAGAACCGACTTCAATTAATTAGGGCTGGGACCGGGTAGATCAGGCGGGCGTGGACAGCCGGATCCATGGATCGGCTCAAGCCCACCTCCACCCGGACCCCGCAGCCTCGCGCGAACTCAGCACCGACTCGAGAATACTATTCCGTGAATCCGCACTCCCACCGTTCCTCTGCGGCTGTTGCTGCTGCTGCGTATGTGTATGCGCTGGAACCAAGTACCCATCCGGGTTCTGGCGCTGGTACTCCTGGATGAGTAAAGAGACTGCGGCATTGGGATTGATCCCCTCGCCTGAATCTGTGATTTTCAGCGCCCACTTTGCGTCCTCTTCGGCGAAGCCAAGTTCGCGGACCATCATGTCGATGGCTGCGTCGGCGGGGTCGCGGATTTGGGGCTGCGGTTGCGCGGGGTGTGGGCGGAGGGGCTGGACGGTGGCGACGTAGGGTCTGTGATGTTGTGACATCTGCTGCTGCTGCTGCTGCTGCTGGATGTTGCTGTGGTAGTAAGGCGTTGAGATATTGTGTGCTTGGTTCTTAGTGTGGCATTGGATGTTGCGCGCGTGCGTGTGGTTGTTCGGTGGCTGGTGCACGGTAGAACTAGTGGTGGGTGGAGGTGGAGGAGGGATTGAAGGACATGGCGGAGGAGGAGGCAGCGGCGGGCGATAGCTGGAGTACTGCGGGTTCTGCGGGTTGCCCGCAAGGCGGTCCATAATCTCCACATAGCTCGATATAGGCCGTTCCTCCGCATACGCAATCTCCGCCTGGTTCTGGATGCGGCGGTTGCGGAGCTGTGCGGCGTACGCTGCTTGTCGACGACGGTGCGGTTTAGCGATGATGCTGCTTGTAGGCGAGCTATTGCTAGATCGGGAAGATCGCGACGAGTTCGAAGTGGATTGAGAGAGAGGTTGAGATTTATGCGGGGGGTTCTGGCGCGGCTTGTAGGCCTTTGAGACGGCTTCGCGAAAGAAGAATGAGCGGCTTGGATCATGTTCCCATTTCGTGAGACCCATGCTTTGTGCGCGCTGGAAGATCTCGTCTGGGTTGTCGACTGTTGCGATAGAGCCGAGCGCGAGGATGGCAGAGGGGCCGAGTGTTAGGATGTAGGAGGTCCACGCCTCTGCTACTGTTAGTCTTCTCCAGACAAATCAGATATCAAAATCGGGGAAACGAACCGAGCACTGCTTCCTCCTTGGCTGCTTCCTTCTCCGGAATATCATGCCCCTTGAATATACCCGCCCGTCTTGCCTCAGCACACTTGCCGTGGATCGGCTGGAGAAGCACACCCAGACAAGTCCAAATCTCGGTCATATCGTACAGCTGGCTCTGCGACAGGCCGCCATGGTTGCCGAGCCCGAAGCTCTCTGGGGGTTCAAACAGTACATTGTTCATACCAAACGGTTCGGTAATCGACATGGTGACAGAGGTATGTTGGTTCTTCGCCATGATACCGCCATCCAGCCAGTCCAGCTGCCCGGCAACGTCGCCCTCGCGACCCTTTCCGCAGCCAAAGATCCGGCAGAACGACCAGATGCGCCAGAGTGCATTGTCGATTTCGCTCGCGCGCGCGTCATCCAGGCCGGCGAGTCCGCGGATCGTTTCGGGGCGGAGGAAGGTCCCGCACCGGGCCAGGATGAGCGATTTGAGCCGGACTAGCGTGTACAAATCGCGAGTGTAGCGGTCGAGGTAGAGAGGTGCTGTGTATTCTGGAACGGGGGCGTCCAGGTCAAACAGGGTCTGCCACTCGCAGTCCCAGGGCGGGCTCATTTCGCGAAGCTCCCAGGCGGGCGGCGACATTGCAAAGACGGTCGTCTGAATCAGATCGAGCTCGTGGAGTTTGAAAACACGGTAAAACTGCCGATTCATCACGGCAAAGTTGAATAGGTCTTGTAGCGAGCTGCATTGTCGCAGAATCGAATAGACAACCTTGTCCGGGAGACTACCTGGCATCTCCCCAGACGGGACGAACGGGGTCGGGGCCGGTGCCGGTACGGGCACTTTGGCCTGCTGGCCCGGACCGGCGTCCAGCTCGTATATGACTGTCGGGCGCGAGTCCATCTCCAACTCGCTATACGGGCCGACGGGCTGCAACATGTTTTTCGACATCGTGCCCTCGGGCTCGAAGGAGAATGTTTTTCGCAGCTTAGGAACAGGTTGCACAATTTCTGGAGGAACGGCAATAGGTTTCGTGGGCTTGGTGAACAACATGCCCGATGAGCGCACTTCCTTTGTCTGAAGGCGGGGAAGTTTCAAGCGAAGCTCCCGCTCGCTGCTGACCGACGCTGGTCGTTGCACGGGCAGCGGTGGACTAAGGAACCCGGGCGTCGAGGACGGTCCATTGTTCTCCTCAGTGCCCTTGGAGGCGACGGCCTCCTGATGAGCGACCCTGCGCTCGAGAGCTGCAGTGACGTTGGAGCTGCTGAGCGAGCGAAAATGCGGGCGATGCGGGCGAAGGTGATGCTTCTTGCCGAAGCCGGGCACGCTGAAAGAGAACGGGGACGATCGAGCTTTATGGGGTTTCTTGGCGTGTCTCACCTCCTCATCCGGCGAGACTTTGCCCACTTTTATAGTACTACTGTTCTTGCGCACTTCGAGCGGAGGGATGGGCGCTGCCCGAGTGGCGGTCATGTCCATATTCCCCCTCCTTACTTGCAGTGGCGCGTCGATACGTGGCATCGCCTCTTCAACCTTGTGTTCCACAAGGCCAGCGAGCGCGTTCTCGAGATCCTCCGCAGCCTGTGACAGGGTCGGCGGGTGGTTACTCCCATCCTGTGTGTGTGCAGGAGATTCCAGGATGGGGTTATCAAAGGTATCCTCGCGGATAGTCTCGGGTTGCTGTTTCTTTTTCCGCCGGATGGACAGCGGAGCCATCTGAATAGGTGGTTCACAGGGAAGCGGCTTCTCGCGCGATCGCGACTCGGCCGCCGGCGATCGTTTCGAGAGCGACATACTCGACCCAGACCGGTGGTACACGGACACGGACGCCGAGTCGTCGAACACGCCTGCGCGTGCGGGGGAGATGATGGAGAATGCGTCGGGCGACTTGTACGCGGAGGCGGAGATCTCAGAGCCCAGACTGGTCACAGACGATCTGCGACTGTAGCAGGACGAGGCGGCGTCATCAGCAAGCTCGTCCGACCATAGCGAGGACGGGCCTGTTTTCGATTCGGTATCCTCCGAGCCTGAGGAACTATTGCTGGTGTGACGGCGACTGTCACTACTGCTGTGGCTGGCGATTGAGTTGAAAGAACTCGATCCTCGACGATTATTATTATTATTGCTTCTGCTGCTGCTGCTGCTGTTGTTGTTGTGATGAAGATTATTGGAGTGCGTGCTAACTGGAGAAATGAGAGTGAAATGCGATGAGAGTTCAGGGAAGAATCGAGTCCATCGAGTACCCGACCATGAAGGCGTACGCTCGGAAATGGGCGAAACAAATAGATCATTGTCGTAGATGCTGCGCTCCTTGTCTGGGAAGGATTTGCGCTGCATCGCGCCGGCGCCGCCGCTCAATGAAGCTATACTCATCTTGCTCTTGCTGAATGCTCTCAGTAGAGCATGGCAAGTCACCGTCTTTGTTTGTGGTACAATGCAGACTCGATACCAAAATAGCCCCTCCAAGCCTCAACTCTTTTTTCTTGTCCAAGACAAAGCGTTCTTTGTGTTCAATCGGTTCTGACCGCGCAGCAAAAGGGTAGGACAAAGAACCGCGGCCGGGCCTTTTTTTGGCAGCAACAACAACGATGCCACGGGATGGGTGTGTACAGTATACAAACCGATCAGACAAAGAAAAAGAACAAAAACTCCAACTCAATCAACAAAGAGTGCGTGTGTGGACAGTGGTTGACACTTTTTATGAAAGAAAAAGCGACAGAGGCTGAGCATGACGCGAGCTGGATCCTGCATCCTCCATAATAAGAAAAGCAGACTGTCCCAGTTCAGACCCAGCGTAATGGAGCGACGCCTTCTTGTGGTGGTAAGCCCAAGCTCCGATCTTGAACGTTGATCCTTGCCTGTTTTCCCGCCCCGAGTCTGTCAGAGTCTCAGATGGCACAGTAAGAATTGAATTCAGTGAAATTTACGTCTTATACTCCGTACAATTGAATGTTCCATTCATTCCAGAGGGTCAAGCGACCAGGCAGGGCCCAATTCTACTGCTGCTACATTACTTTTCATTCCATCTCGCGAGCAATTCAACACGAACAACGTCAAGAATTAAACTCGAGTCTTTTTTTGGATACGGCACGAGACTTGAGCGAAAGCTCCCTTGAAGAACCAAACCCTCCTATCAGTCACATTCCAGAGTGGCCGAGTGGAGATCGACAGCATTCCGCCGCAAGGCCCCCGCCGCAGCCCTCGCAGGCTCACGCTTCGTATAATTGGCCATCTCGCCCATTCGACAATCCTACTAGCCCGAAAAAAGTAAGAATCAGGGATAATCCTCGTGGCTTAAACGGTGGATGGCGCGCCGAAAATAACCATCCCCGGGTTAGCGTTGCCAAGTTTGGCCCCCAGAAGAACAGCGCGCTGCAGTGCGCTGCAGTGCGCAGCAACCTAGCAAGCAGGAAAAGTGCAGGCAGCCGGGGCTGTGCCGAGTCAGCCTGGCTGGCCGCCGGCCTTTCTTAACTTCTAACGAAGCCTAAGAAAGAAAAAACATCGTCATAATGAACAGCAGCGCAGGGTCATGCTTTTCGAGACAGGTAATTTTACTCTATATTAACTGAACTTCAGCTCTTCCGGAGAAGTCCGCGGATGCGGTTGGGTTAGATTGTTCATCGCAGCTGGTTCTTAATGGTCACAGGGCAGCTTAGAAGGGCTCTACGGGGTACTTGACTCGGCGTGCAGCGAGTGATCCTACTGGAACGCATGGGGGAAGGTGTGTAGTACAAAGGGGTCCGGAGTCCCGGATGACCTCTATGTGATGTTCGTGATGGAACAGAGGGCGGGATCACCCATGCTGCATTGCCATGGCTCCAGGATTATCCTGCCGCTTCCCCTGGTCGTGGACCTATGTAGATGCGTCGCAGGCAGTTCGGCCCCGGTGTCATGAGGTGAGACTTTCCGTCATCCATGCCTCGGTCGCGATAAGCGCGGTTCTGCCTCTGTCGCCCACTATGCAGCCATAAGGCTGAGATAAATTCCCCAGACAACGCCGAACAAATTGCCGACCAGTAGTCGCTTATCAGCAGGCACAACAGTAAAGTTCAAGATCGAGACAAAAGGCCACAACTTCAGCCCTGCAATCACTATCGGCCAAAAGCCCTACCCACGATAACACAGTCAGCCAACACAAGTAAGTTGAAACGGGATCATCATCACATCAGTCAAGAAGCGAGCAAACGAGGCTATACGTACGTGCTGTATTTCGTCCTTGATGGCTTCATAGTCCTGGCCCCGCAAAACACCCATCGTCACGATGAATGCAACGGTATTCCATGCCCCGCCGATAACCTGATCGACAATAATTTTCGCCACCGTGTTCTTCATGTTGAGCTTTGGCTCCTTCTCGTTGGTCCTGTCCTTTTCGGTCGCTTTCTCGTTGTCGTTCTTGTCGAACCCCGGGAATCGCGACTCCAGGCCCTCGAGCCAGAGAAACGACAGAGGGGACAAAATCAGTGCGCTCGTCGTGAACTGGAACAAAGCTTGCGAGTCAAGCTCAAATGGTTTCTATATGGTAAGAGTCCCGGCATCAGACTATGTTGGAGTTTGCCTCCACATACCCTGGCGCCGAAAGACGTCAGTCACTGCCCACGCTGACCTCCAGTGCTGCTCGAGGCTATCTACCCCAGGATAGTTTACCGAATCGATAATCTCGGCTGAAGAAATCCAATGGAGTGTTATTTATCACGCACGCACCTCATCCCGATACGACGTAATCGCCTGCGCGACCACATTTGACCCGGCACTCATCAACGTGGCCTGCAAAGTGGCCTTAGCAATCAGCGGGAGCTCCATTATCTCTGCACAAACGGCTAGATACGAGATCTTCGTAATCTTCAGAGAAAAAATAGATACGAGTTCTTAACGTCGATCTTGGTCTTTACACGACGAAATATTCCGCGTCCTCGTGGCGAGCGTGGTGGATATGAAGAACGGGAGTGGCTGGTTTCAGACCCTGGATTTTTGGGGCCAAAGAGCGAGAGGTTGAGGGAGATCTGAAGATCGCGACGGGTGGAGTGGAGGCTTTATACGGATGCGAGATGATCGGGATCAGGTTGGCACTTTGACATGGCAAAGTGGAAATCGGGTACGAGGCTTGATTGCTGGAAGAGTTGACGACCCTCGCAGTGGGATTGTTGGCAATGTTTTGTTTTCTATTCCCCCGCCAGTTGACTACGGCGATGGTGCCTGCAGGTGGGACACGGCTACGTACGTACGAGGAAGGTACTTGCGCACTCAGGTAACTACGTACTAGTCACTTTCTAGGAGCCGGAGATTTACTTTTTTGACAGCAAGACAAACCCCCACTTTTCGTCAAGTATAGATCAAAAATCTCCCAGTTGGAAACCTTCAAAATTCTACCTCTCCGAAGACTAGAATAACCCAATATCCCCACTCCTCTGGCAGAACCATACCATTCAGAGGTAGACCCTCATGGGGACAAAAATAGACGAAACCGTTCCAAGCTCGCATAAAGGATGAACAAACATCGACGCAGGAATACGAGGATCTGCGACCAAGGCTCGTATATCTCGGCGCGCAGGGGCCCGCGGGCCAGGACTAGGTTGACCGAATCAAGATTTGCGTTGAAGTATATCATTTCCTGCAAGGATATAGATGGGACAATATAACGTCGTATACTTATTTAGAAGCTGTTATAGTTCCGATCCGGGAATTGAGGCAGAGTTCGGCTCCTCGAAGCGTCCGCTCAAAGATGAATATTAGAGATATACGAGCGTGTCAATGAAGCAGACTGGTATAGCTACAATGCGCCTATATAAGAAGTGCATGATAGAGAGTATCTCATTCCCCATATAGCTCTCAAACCAGTCTAGACCCCTTTTTCTCGTCATTTTATCTAGCATTTATATCTCCCCCAATCTGCGCACTCGAAACCGAACCTCAGTCTTCAATTACTACATACTTCACAATGATCCCTCTCACTCTAATCCTCGCGCTTGCCACTGCCACCTCCACCCTAGCAGCACCAACCCCAGACTCCTCCACCAGCACCAGTGATACCACCTCCCTTGAAGCCCGCAAATCCGCCCAGAGCTGCAAGATCATCAACGTTGACCACTACGTCAACTGCCGATACCAGCCTTCGCTTGACGCCGGAGAGATCTTTGGCCTGAAGCATGGGACCGAGTATGTCTTTGCCTGCAAGGCCAAGGGGGATTGCTACAGTGGAAATTGGTACGCCTCTCCCACATAAATTATTAATGTTGAGTTAGCTAGTGGACTGACTAGAGGTTTGTTCGTTTTTTTCTTTGCCGGATATAGCTCCTAGGACCAGATAACGCTCTACGGGACGACTTGTTATGTTAGTGGGTATTTCACGGATAGCAATTGTTCAAGCGGTAAGTTTTCTGCGCATGACTATATATAAAACTTATAGGTAGGAAGTTGTGTAATCATTACTAACCACGTTTCTGTATATTCAGATAAACTTCCAGCTTGCTAGATACATTTGTGCATCCACCTGAACCTTACATCTACTGCGCCTAGGCTGTACATATTAAGCAGGGTATCTTTGCATATAGTTTTTCGAGCCATTCCAGAGTGGACCAAGTTAGAGTCAACATACAAGACCGCGAACTGGAGATCGGGTGGGATAATTCAAGATTCTCGACCAGGACATCCCTGTGCTAAGAGAGAGGCATTTCTGTCAATCTCGCTGAACATCTTACTCGTCACTTCGATTCCAACAGTTTCACCTCTTAGTTTGGAAGATTGGAGAAGCCATGTAGAGTCTCGTCCTAACAAATTTATTGGAGTTAGACAAGGCTGGAACTTATGGGAATGAGCAACTGCAGTTTCGAGTGATGAGATTACGGGGAGGCTGCATGAGTAGAGCGCAAATGGCACGGGCATTGCATGACCAAATTATGAGCGTCCATCTAAGCTGTGAGGCCAGCAAGAATGTGTACCTATAAGCCCTCCCCGCGTAATATGGACATGTTTGTCCAGATCAATAGTCTCCCGTGGCTTGCATGTACAATCATTTCACACCAATCATCTCGCGCCGTACCTCAACAACAACAACAAAAGTATAGTCCGAACTCCGCTCAAGCACCCCGTCTAGATCGGATCGACACGAAGCTTTTCCTCTCGCTGGACCCTGGTCGAGAACTGCAGGTACGCTGTCATACCAAAAAGCAAACATGGCATTCGTCTGTAAACTTTCGAGTCTCGACCCCCTTTCTCGTGCCAAACGAAGAATGATAAATAACTGATCAGCGCTCAACGCGCGAATTCATTTTCTCTGCTTCCCAAGTCCGCAGTCACTCGTTTATTTCCAACCCCGAGACTAACTACCAGCAACAGCCCAAAAAAAATAAAAATGCGAGGCCTTTGGCAAACGGGACTCCTCCTCCCCCTCGTCCCCGGGTACACAACCGCAAACCCTCTTCCGCACCCGAGCATCCCAAACCTCGTCGACTCCCTCCTCGACCCTAAGCCGGACCAGGGCTCAATCCCCCCACCCGCGCCAGGCTACACCCTAACCTGGCACGACGAGTTCACCTCGTCATCCCGGGGCTCGACCCCTCAGCTCCCCTCCTCCTCAAACTGGCTCTTCGACACCGGCACGCAGTACCCATCCGGCGCGCCCAACTGGGGCAACAACGAACTCGAGACCTACACCACCTCCACGGACAACATCCGCCTCACACCCTCAGGGACCCTCCTTATAACCCCGCTCCGCGATGACAGCAACCAGTGGACCTCCGCGCGCATTGAAACCCACTCCACCTTCTTCGCCGCGCGCGCAGGCGGCAGACTATACATCGAGTCGCGCCTGCGCACAGGCTGCGCGCCGACAGCGCAGCAATCGGGAATCTGGCCAGCGTTCTGGGCGCTGGGCGAGAGCTTCCGCGTGGACGCGACGGACTGGCCGATGGCGAGCGAGTGGGACTTCGTCGAGGTGATCAACGGGCAGCCCACGGTGTACAACAACCTGCACTGCGGCGTGGACCGCGAGCAGGGCGGGCCGTGCAACGAGTACACGGGGCTGACGAACGGCGGGGTTGCGTGGAGCGGGTGTGAGTGGCATACGGTGGGCTTTGAGGTTGATCGGGCTGCCGCCCAGGAGGATGCTGCGGCAGAAGACTGGGAGGTGGAGACGCTGACGTGGTTCCTGGATGGCCAGGAGAGCCATCGGGTCTCCGGGGCGGATGTTGGGGATGAGGAGGTGTGGGAGGCGATTGCGCATCGCGGGCACTTTCTTTTGTTGAATGTTGCCGTGGGTGGGAACTGGCCTGGGTATCCGGATGAGAACACGGTGGATGGGGAGGATGTTGCCTTGGAGGTGGATTATGTGCGTGTTTGGAATGCGAATTGAGCCCCTGGAGTGAGGAATTGAACCCAGAGAGGGAAGAGGGGGGAAGGTTAGGACTTCGCTCTTTATACTTCTTTGTTCTTTATTCTTTTGTATCTATATCTTAATATCTAATTGTTGGAATTGAGGTACAAGGTTGAACTTGGGTAAGGGATGCTGCCATTCGGGTCCGTGCTTAGGTCCAGGGATACGGTTATGTATATTGGGGTAGGTAGTTTCGTTTTGCCACTTGTTATAGTGCGAACATATGCATATACCTAGGGTCCATCTGCCTCTAATGTGGAGGGTATACAGTAGTAGGTACGTTCCCTGGTAGAGTGTATATAGAGCGACTTTACGCTAACTGCACGAAGCCCTGATTCGTTTTGAGCTCCCGAACACTTCCCAGTCCCCCAATAGCCAAAGTACAGCTTCCCAGCCAATCGCGTTTAGCCCTATTGCGCATCTTTAACTGCCATATCCAATCTACCAAGCAAGACTTCCCTTTTCCCCTCCATCCCCACAATCAAGGTCCCTACAGACTACGCACGGGAGCATCAGCATTAGCCATCCCCTCTACAACCTTTAGTAACCCAAGATTGAAGGGACAACTCACGCTGCTCCGCCTGCTCATATTGCGTATTCATCCGCGGCTCTCGTCTTGCGGGGTATATCTCTGCGCCCTGCGCTCTCTCGAGCTTGGCGTGTGCCTGGAGGAGAGAGAGGATGCGGGACTGAGATTCTGTTTTGTTACAATATTAGACTTGGTCTGGCTTGAGAGGAACTAATTTAAGAAGAGGTGGGTTTGGGAGCGAGCTTACCTGCGGTTTCTGCACCGAGGGCTGAGAGCATAGACCCGGTGTCGCTAGGGAAGATCAGTAATCCTAGGTTCAACATAGTTGTGGAGGAAGGGACTCGGTCAATGGAAAGGAATGATGGACATACCCGGTAATCAGCATCTGATACTCCGCCTCCAAATCCCTAATGATACCCTTCACCTTCTCTTCCATGCTCATTAGGAGAGTCTGCGTCGTGCGCTCATTCGCGTCCGCGAAGCTGTATAGGTCATACCGAATACCTGACTTGTCCTCAGTGGTTGGAAGAAAGCGAATGATTAGCCAGCACTGAGCATCGGGGATCGTGTAGATGAAGGTATTTGGAAAAAGGTGGGTTGAGTCAGCCGGCTGTTGCTGCTGGAAGGGATTCAGGTTCCGTAGACGCTGGATGTATGATACTTCCTGCTTCTGTTGGTCCAGACCGAGTAACGTCATGAGGCGCGTCTTGCTCACTGTTCAGTGTCAGACATCTCTTGTTCTCCCCAGAAGACATTTTTTAGGCAACAAGGTAGCAGGGAAACCAGGGCAGATATCACATAGATCGCTGTACTCACATCCGACTTTCCAGTTGAACCGTCCCTCCACGGTACTGCCCCCAACCCAAAGACACCCAGCCCTAATCCCATGCGCAGTGACCATTCCCATCTCTTCACGTTCCGACTTCCCACGGGCGTCCACCTCCTCTCCCTCCCCTCTTACCTCCAAACACCCCCAAAGCACCCCGCTTACTGTATCAACCCACACCCCAATCTCAAACAACGCATTCTCCCCCTTCTCAAATCCACCCACATCCCCAAAGTGCGGCGCACTGACCAGCTGCCCGCGCGCATTATAGCTCCACCCGTGGTACCTACACCGCAGGACCGTCGAGCATCCAAACTCCCGCGACGTCACGGGGTACGCTCTGTGCCGGCAGACGTTGTGGAAGCCGCGGATGAGCGAGTCTTTGCCGCGGATGAGGATCAGCGGGAAGGAAGCGATTGTGAGCGTTTGGTAGCTTCCCGGAGATGGGAAGTGCGCGGTGTGGCTTAGCGGGAGCCATTTCTGTTGTTTTGTTATTTCTTGTGGGTTGTTTAGTTGGGTTGTAGAGGAAAAAAGGCTGACCTTGCTAAAGAGGGCGCGGCGCTCGAGGTCAAAGATGGGGCTCCCGGTTAGCCAGTTTGCAGGGAAGTCGGGTTCCTTTATGACGGAGACAGAGTCAGAGCAATGTGGTTGTCCTTGTCGCGGATCTATAGCCGATGACGCCTTTATGGTTATGCTTATGCTTGTACTGGGGCTTGTGGTAGCCTTCAGCGACAGAGGCTGTCTCAATCGAGACAGTCTGTATAGAAACGCAAGCGCCGTAAGGAATGCAATAAGCAGCGAGCAGGCAGTGGTCTCCATCTGCATCACTGCTTTTTGAATTGGTTATATATATGTGCAAAAGCAAGTAGTGAGATAGAAATATTCAAAATCCAACTAGCTGGTGCAGTTTATCCGTCAAGACCCGGACAATGCAGCGACTTTAAGCACAGAGTTACTTTCTCTGCAGGATTATCATTGGCCGGCCCGCGAATCACGATACATATAGCTACCTCTAGCTGTCCAGTTGGGTGAGTGCTTCTGTCGTGGCTCCGGCTTGCCGAATCTGGTGTAGTTTTCCAGGGTCCAGGATGTTCGTCCGGGACTAAAAAAAAAAGGTAACACTAGTGACTAGGAATAATAGCCGACCATTCCCACTGCTTGTTTTTTATTGACTGTGGGTATGTACGTTGCACGATAACGTGTGATACGAGTCTACATTACTCCAAGGCTGATCTTTCATCCCGGACCTGGTCTTTTCCCACGCCATGCCACGCGAATATCCTGATCATGCGGCGGCCGGGACACTTCCAACCCCAATAGTCCCGTGCGGATTCCCTATCTCTCCCCCCGCTTTCGATCTAGTCATGGTTTCGGCTTCTTTGGCCCTATCTTCTGCGTGCTGCTGGCATACGAGTTCGAAGACGCGGTTTTGGTAGACTGCCTTCGTGTTAGCTTCAGACCTTAAGCAACAGCAGCTGACCCCGGGCCAGTGAAAGCCACGTGGCCAAGCACGATCAAGAGATTCTCGCTCACATGAAACACCACTCTCCTTTTCCGGATTTAGAATTCCTTCGCGGTAGACGCCCTTGGTCAAGTTCTCCTGCGCTTTCTCGCACAGCTCATAATCCTCCATAGCGACCTGTCGGACGAAGCGGAAGTACTCCTCGAACTTCTCCCCCGTCTCCATGTGGTAATAGTCAAACTCCATTCTGGTGACGTTGGGGTCTGCCGTCGGACAGACACGGAAAGACGACATTCCACCACCATAGACGTTAAGCGTACAGTTTGGGAAGAAGAAAAGGAAGAGCCCATCGTCGGGCTTCTTAGGGTCTGCGATGTGCTGCGAGAAGTTTCGGTGATTGTGCACTTTGTAAAACGTTGGTGGGTAGTAGACTGAGAATGAGGGGTGGGTGTATTGGCAGTGCAGGCACTCTTGGTATCCGTCGACCCTGTGTGTTTCAGCCACCTTTGTTCGTGGGTAAAGTTAGAAGTATTAGTTGCGGCGTACATTGTCTTCCAATTGAAGCGCCCCTCGTACTTGATGCTTCGCTTGTAGGGGAGCTTGGTGAAATCCACCCTCTGGAGCAGAGGCTCAAGATCTGGAAAGTACTCATGAAAGCTTGGCGCATCGTTTGCGAGAGTGGTGAAGATGAGCCCGGTAGGCGTAACGTGATGGCGGAGCGGTGTTTCCTAGACCTGTTAGTCTGCTGGGCTGACAGAGCTAGCAAAGGGGGCATGCAGTATCCGCACAAACGACCTGGATCTCTTCAGAAACAGGCAGGCCCGTCTCTCCAGAGGATCGAACGGCCAGAATCGACTGCTGCGCTATCTCATAGCTGACGGTTTCGCCAACGGTTTGGAACCGAGTCAAAGGACCGAGCAGGTACCAAGACTAGACACATCAGCGTAGTTCACTGACTCTCGAGGATCGACAACCTTCAGAAACACAGCCCGTCTTTCAAGCTGGTAGAGCGGCGGGCTGCAGTACCAGGAAGCTGGAAGTGTGCGAGCGAGCTCAGGCATGGTTACAGTTGGATTGACTGTCTGCTCCAAATGCTAGTCAAGTGTGAACATCTCAACCCTTCTTCTCACCGATATTTATGATCCTGCTTGGTAGTATTCAGATGTCGATCAGATCGCGGCACATGCAAAGGCCCGTCCAATTGGCCAGGCATAGCGTTTCCTGAAGAGGTTATGGGTTCCCGACTGCATCGATACATCTTAATCACGAGAGCAAGGGAGCTAGCTATTTGACTAGTTTGTTAAGGCAACAGCCTGTCAGTGTCAGTCAGCTGCTGGACCTTACATAGTCGCCGGCTGCATACGGAGATGCAGCAGGTGGAGTATGTACAGAGGCCAAGGCCATCTATACACATAAAGCAAGCCATGTCCATTCGAACAATCCCTCCAGACACCGCAATAAGCTCAACAGGTCTCGGATAAACAGAAGGGCATTTCTCCGATCTTAGCTTTATAGAGAGTCATCGCGCAGTATGTTCCTTGATTCGTGTTGCGGTGATTGCTGTTGCCTGGATCTGGATCCGGGCTGTGGCGATGGCGTGGTGACAAAGCCAGCATATTTCTCCTCCTTCACCTCCCCATCTCGAATCTTTTTATTTATTTCCAATCAGATAGATCTCTTTCTTGCAGCGCATCGCAGCTATTGTCCGCTTGAGAGTGATTGTGTTGTGAGATCACATGGTTGGACCCCGCGACTGATTACGTCGTGACGTCTCTCCAGTTCCGCCTCTCGCTTCTCAGCTTCACAAACTGCGGGCGGCTCCGGATCAAATCAAAAAGTTTATTCGCGAGGGATGAAATCTTATCGTTAAGTTTCAGTTCAATCAAGATCATCAAGATCGGAGTCCTGCGAAATGGCAGGCTCCAGCAGAGTCCAGTTCACCCCTCCTCCGTCTCCGCCTTCTCCGACAGCCTCTTTCTTCGACGTCAGCGACGATGAGGAGGATGAGTACAATACTATCGCCCACGCGGCCGCCAAAAAGGGCGTGAGGCTTTTGTTCTCGAAAAGCAAGGTGAGTTGCGATTATCAAAAATCAAAGAGACTATGAAATGCTAAGAAATTCCATCTCTAGGTCTACGTCCACCCCACCCCTTCGTCGAAAGACAACATCCCCGGCTTTATCGCGCTCGTCCAGCAAAAACCCGTCCTCCGCAACGACACATCTTCCTCTTCTAGAAATTCCGACCTCTCCTCCTACCTTCTTGCCTGGGTTCCTGAATCCGCGCTCGGCGACGCGTACAGCACATACGTCAAAGTCGATCTTGCGGAGGATGACGCCCCGCCGCGCCAGAAATACCTCGTCCCTCCTCTGCCGGAGATGACAACGTATAAAGATCCGGTGGGACTTTATGCGTTCGCTGTGCCGCTCTCCCACATCTATTCTCTACTTGTGCGACCTCCGAGCCTGGGCTGGTGGTTTGGAAGCCTCGTGATCAATACCCGGGCAGGTGACAGCTTTCCGGCGCTCTTCTTCCATGATAGCGAGTGCGAGTCCACAATCCTACAAAAGAGGAAGCGCACGAGGGAAACATTTGATCCGTTTGGCGAAGATGGTAGTGTATTTTGGGGCGGAGATGAGGTTCTGCGGTGGCTTCGGCAGTACGTTGAAGTGCAACGCTCGAATGTTGATAGCACTGTTTACCTGATAAACCCATCTGAGGAGGACCAGCTGTCCTTTGGAAAGGCGCAGATTACCGACACTGCTATCGCAAAGTCCCACCAACCCGCTACCCCAGCGCAGAGTGGCCCACCACCGCACGATGCCGGGATGGATCCGTTCACGAAGGCGATCAAGGAAACAAGATGGAGGGTGCTGGAGCAATTGAGCAAAATCACGACGTTTACAAGACGGACTGCGAATGAGATCGCGGCCAATCCCGCCATTCCGCCGCAAGTCCGCCGGCTGCTCAAGACACCCGAGATCCAGACGCTGCAAGAGGAGTTTGACAGCGCCAGGATATATCTCGCCCGGTGGGCAATGAGCATCTCAGAACAGAGCGACCGGGAACGGAACCGGCGGATATGGACTGCTAAGGACGTGCTCGAGATGGAGGACAGCTCCGTAGGCGAGTTTGAGATTCTAGACATGGAGACTGGGAATATGTCCCTCAACGAGCGGCGCAAGACTGTCACTCTGAAAGAGTGGGAGGGCTTCTTTGACCCGCATACTGGACGACTACAGCTTACTGTTGACGAGGTCAAAGAGAGAATCTTCCACGGAGGCTTGGATCCGAACGACGGAGTCCGAAAAGAAGCGTGGCTCTACCTTCTCGGGGTCTATCCTTGGGATAGCAGTAAAGACGAGCGCCAGGCTCTAATGAACTCAAGGCGTGATGAGTACATTCGCTTAAAGGGCGCTTGGTGGGAAAGGATGGTCGAAGGCGACTCAACCGCCGACCAACAAGAATGGTGGAAGGAACAGAGGAATCGTATTGGTTAGCAAGAACATTCCACCGTGGAGACCATCCATCGCTGACTGTGTCACAGAAAAAGATGTCCACCGAACAGACCGGACGATACCACTTTTCGCCGGAGAAGACATCCCCCACCCAGACCCGGACTCACCCTTCGCAGATGTAGGGACAAATGTCCACCTTGAACAAATGAAAGACATGCTCCTCACGTACAACGAATACAACCCAAACCTCGGCTACGTCCAGGGCATGAGCGACCTCCTCGCGCCAATTTATGCCGTAATGCAAGACGACGCCGTCGCATTCTGGGCCTTCGTCGGCTTTATGAATAGGATGGTGCACTTTATCCCTCACTTTCTCTACAAGCCTCCAGGCTAATAAGGACATAGGAACGCAACTTCCTCCGCGACCAATCAGGGATGCGCTCCCAACTGCTAACCCTAGACCACCTCGTCCAACTTATGGACCCGCAACTCTACCTGCACCTGCAATCCGCCGACAGCACAAACTTCTTCTTTTTCTTCCGCATGCTGCTCGTATGGTATAAGCGTGAGTTTGAGTGGGTAGATGTCCTGCGACTCTGGGAGACTCTGTGGTCCGACTACCTAACTAGCAACTTCCACCTATTCATTGCGCTCGCGATCCTCGAGAAGCACCGCGATGTCATCATGGACCATCTCAAGCATTTTGACGAGGTCTTGAAGTATAGTACGTTATCCTGTGTTTATCATCTCACCCGGTCGATTGAGAGCGCTGAGCGCCAAAACCCGTTGTTGATGTGTATGTGGCTAATATATGATGTGTAGTAAACGAACTCTCCAACACAATGTCCCTCCTCCCACTTCTAACACGCGCCGAATCCCTCTTCCACCGCTTCGAGCGCTCCGTCCAGGCAATCGACAAGAAGGATAGCTTCCCCACGCCAGGGGGCCCTGCCGCTCAACAACGCAAACCCACCCAGACACAATCATTATCATCATCATCATCATCATCATCAGACTTGGCAACACCCACCCTAAACAACAGTGGTAGCAGCAACGGCAAGGGCAAATCCCCTAAGCGGCCATCAGGAACTAGCACGGCTGTGTCTAGACCTGGTGCTGGCTCGGGTGCTGGGAAACAAGATGCAAAGGTCATTTCCCCGGAGTTGCGTGATTTGTTTAGGACGGATATCTTTTGGAATGAGGAAGGTGGTGGTGGCGATGATAAGGGCAAATCCGGTCCTTCTGGGCCTGGGACGAGTGGTGATGCGCGGACGTAGCATTTCCTGTGTCTTTGCCTAGGTCATGTTTCTCTTATGAGATGATACGAGATGCAATGATATATTATGACTCATTTCCTATCTATCTTCTAATTTACTTTACGTATTCGGTTCAGGGGTATTCCAGTTGGGTGGTTAAACGGCGTTTCTATTCCGTTTGTTTGTTAGTCTTACGCCCAATATCGACTTTGGCGCATCGTTTACTTCCTAGGCTAAGAACTTAGCAAGACTATCAGAATGCTAGACTCTACAGCTTTATGAATAGGACTTAATAATAAAAAAAAGATATAGAACTTGGTAACCCTTACATACGCTAACCAGCCCGTAGTTATATGCAACGAATCGCGGTCAGTACTGTATACACCTTCAAGACCGCAGAGCACCATGAACCAGACAACACCAAGAAGAACAATAGAATAATCAAACCAAGCCAAATAAAACAAAATCACAAAAGTGCCGAACCAAACCTTTACCAGAGGGTATCTTTCCGCGAAAAGGGACCAAAAACAACCAAGCAATCCAACCGCCAAAATATAAGGATAACAAGTCCAAAAGGATGGCCAGTCAATGAAGGCCAAAAGCAGAATATGTTCATATGGGTGCAGAGAAAAGGAATAATGAACAATGTCTAGTTCATGCTCGCCTGATAAAACGATGATGCACCCGCTAAGTAGCAATAAAATATGAAGATGGATGTAAACAGCGCTCAGTATGCAAATGCGAGAAATCAGCAAAGCACGGATGATGCTTTTTCAAGGAGAATACAGGGATTCCAGAAGGCAGTGGTGGTAGGAATAGGTAGATGTGAGGGGGGATTGGGGATTAATATAGAGTTCGAGGTCAACGAAGGCCACGGAGAGCAACACGCTTACTAGAACCAGCCTTGCCGATGTCGCTGATGCTTCGAGACTTCGGTAGCTTGGGAGTATTTCCCTCGGATTCGGTCTCCGGCACCTGGATACCGAGTTTGAACGGTCTGAGGGAGGAGCTTCGTCGTGCCTGGCCAAGGACATCCTCGACCCAGGCCTCACTCTCAGGACTGATGGTGGCATGTTTGGCACGTGGCTTGGGACCAGCAAGACCAAGAGGTATAGCTGGAGAAGCACCGCCGGTTGAAGGAGATCCGTGACGCATCTCACTGACGGACGAGATGGCGCCTGCGGAGACGTTCGATGAAACAGATAGCCGTCTAGCGGGAAGAGCGGACGACATGGGAGAGAAGGAGACGTTGAGAGCGTCACCGGCGCTTGAAGTACGGAAATCGGCCACGTCGGAGACGTTTGAAGAGCGTCTAGTCTTTCGGACCGCTAACGAAGACGCAGGGCGGTTGCTGAGCACTGAACGGGGTCGTGCAGGGACATGGCGTCCGCTTCCGGATGCCACGCGGCTTCCAGGTGGCGAATATGATGGTGACTCGCGAGAAGAGAGTCCTTCAACTTCAACGCGGGGTGTCTCGGATACATGCCGGCGTCCGTGGTGAATGGCATATTCACGCAAGTACTCAGCCAGGTCTGCCCACCCACCGCCGACTCGCACCATCACGCGTTCTCCGTTCTCACCAACGGTCCGGACGAAGAGTTTGGTGGGGGCCGACTTTCCGCCACGGTGGAGATGGTAGAGCTTGACTGAGCTCTCCTCTGGAGCATGTGAGTGCCTTCTGCGGCTGGGTCGCATGATAAGAGACGGGGTAGGCGTGTAGCTGCGTGTTGGCGTGCCTTGAGGAGAATGTGAACGGAATCGTTCTCCTCGGAAGGGAAGCGAAGACGCAACGGACACCGCATCATCGTCTTGGTCGGCTGCAACTAGGTGAATGCGCCCCGGGAGCGTGGTCAGGATAGAGTTGATCTTCTCATCCATCTGATCTTTAGGTCGAAGAAGCCGCCTGGCTGGAGATGAAGGCCGCGAATTTGTGCCACTGCGCAATGCTTTGCCCGATGGACCCTTGGTGGTTCCATTTGTCTTATAAGGCCCGATGCTCTCTAGGCTAGGATGGGCGGTTAGACGTTTCTTCAAGCGTGCTGTAGCCATGTCATTTGGCGGTTGCTGGCGCAAAGGGGCTGAATCTCGGCGAGGCATTTTCTTTGCCTTACGAGAGGTGTCGGATTCAGGCCCAGTACTCTCTTCCCGGGTAGTCGCAAGGTGCGGGCGTTCAAGCCGTTGTATATCGGCTGTGACCGCAGATTTGGATTTCTGGCGCCGTGTTTGTGGCGCCTTCTTTGCGGACTCCGAGCTTTCAACAGTGTCTTCGCTAGAGCCAGATTCATAGTTCATTTCGATCCTCTCGTTTATGAAACGCTGCAGAGGCAAACTCAGTGCTCTGTTGTGCGTGAACGCATCTCGAGGAGAAGGCTTCTGTGCCTCCAAACGAATGAGGCGGTCTTCGCGCAAAGTATGATTGTGTCGACGGACAGGGGCTGCGCGATAGTCTGTCGGAAGGTTTGGCGGGGTCTCGAGGAGCAGCGGAGTTCCATTCGAGGATGAAGTTCGAGGCTCTGGGAGTTCTGGGCTGGAGACTAGCGACGGATAGTCAGAAAGAGAAGCATCAGATCCTTCTGATGCCCGTCGACGAGGCTTCGAGTTGTGCTTGTCGAGATCCAGACGTCCGGGACGCATCTTGGACAGTTTGATGGGGCTATCCAAGGGCTTCTTGGGAGTGTGTTTATCTTCTTGCTCCAACTCATCCGGCTGGTGCTGTTCAACGAGCGGTTTGTGATTATCGATAGGCCTGAACAGATTTGTCAGAGATGCCACTGCATTGTTTGGTGGTGTGATGCAGCGCTCAAGTGTCGAAGAACGCTCGGGCATCAAACTCGTAGGCTTTGACACGGGTTCGAGCTCAGCGGCAAGAATATTGTCCTCGATCACAGGAGGCTCGGGGCCACCATTGACCTCAGCAAGCAGTTCTAATCCGGCAGTAGCTTTTGGTTCCTCGGTTTTTACTAGGAATATATCACCACGCTCAGTCACAGTAGGCCGAACGGCGGCTTTAGATGACTGTGCTTTGGCGTCCGCTTGCTCGCATAGCGAAAGTTTCTCGGGCAACGATGGCTGTTCGGAAGCAGTGTCACTCAAGTCGTCTTTTTGTGGCACATGCGGGACACAGACATATTCAGCATCTGCTTGGTTTGGTGTCTGCTTAGGCGCATCCACAGGCACAGATTCTACAAAGCTGTTCATCACCTCGGCATGTTTGGGCTTCTCAGTAGGCGCCAGTCCGTCCATACTGTTGTGGAAAGTGATATCGTTGGGAGATTGAGCAATGTCCTCGTTTGAAGGGCTGATTGGGGTCTTAGTCAATTTGGCAGAAGTCTCGTCTTTAGGCAATTCAGTGAGACTCGTCAACTCCTCTGAGGGGGGATTCACCGGAGTCTGCGGGATGGTGGTTTCGTCATTCTCTGTCATGTCACTGGAGAGATCTCGAGGTGCATCCTCAGACACCTCGGGATGCACCGACTCCGTAGTGCGAGAAGCGATATCAGACTGTGAGAAACCGACCTCGCCGTTTGCTGCTGCAGCGTCTCCGACAAGGGATAAAGAATCCTCAGGCGATTCCTGAGATGACTCTGAAGAGGCTGGCTGCTGGACAGAAGAAGATTTGGGGGACTCTCGGGTCGCAAAAGTAACCTCTTTAGGCAATACAGCTTCACATCGTAACGGCGAAGGCGACTGGGGAAGTCCGGTCTCCGCCGCCACAGTACAGTATTTGTCAATGTCCGCAGTCGGTCGACTCCGAGGTTCAAACGGGCTGCCGATTTCCTCGACAATGGTTTCCATTAGGAGAGAGCGTCCAATTTGGATCGGCGCAGGTCTCGTTTGTGGTACAGGCTCGGGAGAAATGACCGTTGTCTCTGGTTCCGTAAATGGAGTCTTGCTAGTCAAACCGCTGGGATCTTCAGTGGTAGTAGCCTTGGTGTTTTCGGGTGTATCAATCTCCAGTTGGGCTGCCTCGACTTGCGGTCTGTCGATTCCTCCAGAGCGAGCTGATGATCGACGCCATTCGTTTTCGACTGTGCGTTTCTCGGCTTGCATAACCCATCCTGCAAAGTCCGCTTCGGTGCTCTCGAGGTCATCGATCCACTGTTCCGGGAGGGAATCCTCGCGTCCGTCTAGCGAGTCGAGGATACGGTCCATCCTGCGACCCGCTAATAACACATTTGATTCCAAAGCAAGTCGCTTAGAGTGGTAGTTAGTAATTGAATACAGAACATCTTGCTCTGTAGGAGGTCCAGAAGCTTTTAACAGGTCCAGAGCGCCGTTCAACTCTGACCTAGCGAACTGTAAGCTCTGCAGAAGGCCTGGAATTTGCCGAAGCACCAAGAGCCGTACATCCCACGTCGAGAGCAAGTTGTTCAAACGAGATAGAAGAGGCAGCGCTCGGAGGATAGTTGCTGTAATGACGGCGGTAAAGTCACTCAGCTGCACATAGCTGAGCGGGGGAGGCACGGAGATGGTGCTGTGGGCTGACGATGGTCGAGACCTCCCTGGAATGTGAGCATTGAGGACGTGCTCCTTCAATTCTTCCACGTCCAAGCTGTCCATTCCATCTCGAATCTCTTCTATACGTTTCTCGTGCTCGTCGACAACAGATATCGGAAGGCTTCCATAGTACCCAGACTTCTCCGCCACGGAGGGAGGGACGAACCCCTTTCCCAGGTGAGCATCAGCTCGTTTCGGCCATTCCCACTTTTGTACCTCCCTGTACCACTGCCCAAGCTTCTGTGCAGCTACAGCGGCGCGTATACCGAGAGCCCGTTCCGTTGGGGAGGCCTGGGAGATACTCTTGGAAAGGATATCGTGGGCGACCTTTTCGTTCTTCGGTACGGCGTCTGTGTTCGAAAGAGCTTGGAGGGTAGACTCCGGCGATAAATTTCCGAGGAGAGGGTCTGAGGCATCATACTTAGGCACGGCCAGGCGATCTGAGGCTTTTGGGGGCAACGTGGGGGGTAACTGAAACGGCCGACGGGGTGGGCTGAGGCGGCTGCTAGCCATGTCGAGGTCGGCCTTTGGGGCAGGATCGAAGGTGATTACGAGGATATCGGGTGTCAGATTTCAGTACCGAGGGCTGATCGACGGAGGTCGCGCAGCAGAGTCGAGAGTAGAAGAAACGAAGCGTGGATGACGAACAAGCATGCTGTACGCGATCTCACCGAAAGTCTGTTACTGAGGAGACCGTTGAGCTGAGGGAAGGAACTGGAGACGAGGTGCGACGATGATTATGGTGGGGAGATTATGCACAGATAACAGAGGGATTGAGAATAAGAGGTGTTGTACAAGAGGACTTGGTAATTGTGCGAAAAGAAGGTGAGGTGATGGACGAGTTGAAGTTGGTGATAGATCCAGTTTCGCGGAAACGCTGGTCGGCGGACGATTGGATCAAGGGGAGGAACGGGCGTCAGAAATGAGTGGATGGGAGGAAGTGCAGGTCTGCTGTGCTTGACAGCGAGTGGAATCGCTGGGGACTAAGAGTCTAAGAATAAGCACAGCAGCCAATGACCAACATAGCGTGAAGCCGAATGGTTCTTGTCGCGATCCGCTCATCTTTTTTTTTTTTCAACGCGTCGCTCGGTGGAGGCCACACCAAAAGGGGCAACCAAAACAACACTATTTGCTCTTATATTGAAGTAACCCTCTTGATGACTACTAAATTACTATTTTAATGCGACTGGCCGGCTATCTAGGGAGCGGGAAAATCATGAAGAAAAAAATTGTCGCCCAGCTGCAGCTTACTGCATTGTTAGCCAAATTGGGTCTTACGGGCGTCTACTTGCTCCATCTCGATTGCACCACCTTCCCATCACATCTCCAACCCTCCTTGCATAGCAGCCAAAAGGGTGGCCGAATTTGTGCCGTTTATTATTTGCGCCAATATCCCTACAAGCAAGGTCACGGCAAAGACGCGTTGCTTGTCCGATAATGAAGGTAGTCTTTGAGCTATATGATAGCCCAGCCAAATGTAAGGGACGCGTCGGAGACTGGATACCTACTGTACATAGTGGACAAGCGAGCCTGCGTGAAGAGCAAGCCGTCTCTATCCACCTGCATCAATATGACGGTCAACACTCCGGGATAAACAGTCCGAATCAGGGCAGAAACGGCGGCATCTCTCTGCAGGTCCAATATCTGACGCTGCAGGTTGACCACCCTCGAAGAGCAGCTGTTTATTAGTGCTTCCATAGTCGAAAGATAGCACGCGAGCTGTTTTTCGCTGGTAAATGTAGATAGTAGAGCGCGGCCATTGTTAGAGTATAGCTCTATGGTGGCGTTATAGTACTTGTAGGTACTGTTAGACTGACGAGCTGCTTTTTAAGCTATCGAGATCTCCAAAGCACTATGTTCCTCAGTGTAGGTTGGCCTTCGTGGTATACCAGCAGGCACCCGACTCGACGGGCGGGAGCGCCTAATTTGGTTCCCCACAGCGATCCAGATCTCTCACAGCAGCTCTGAAGTAACTTCATCCACCTTTAGAGCTACTCCGAACCTTCTATAGTACAAGAAATCCCCAACTACACAATGCAAACATGCGTTTCCGCACGGAAGTGGTCAACACCGCAACCTTTACCAGTACGTCGTCAACCTCCCCTCGCTGCGTACAGGCCCATCTTGGCATCTTCCCTCCCATCAATCATTATCAAACTAACGACCATAGAATTAATCGCCTCCCTTTCCTCCCTCAGCAAACTCTGCTGGATGCGCCTGGAGTCCAATGTAATCCGCTTCACAGTCATTCCCGAACAGGGAACCCAGGTCTGGGCCCAGCTGCCCGTTGTACGTACCAATTTGCATTCCATAGTTACCTCTTCCCAGGATTATGGCCAAACACATCATGACCCAGGAAAATTAACCAAAAAATGCAGGAATCCATCTTCGAAGAAACAGACTACACCCTCGAGTCCAACACGGGCGTAATAAACCTCGAAGTCCCGCTCCCCTCTCTCCACCGCGCGCTCCGCTCCGCCGCCGCGGCGAAATGGGTGCAGCTGCGGCTCACGCAGAAGGCCAAAGTGCCATTGCTAGCACTAACTATCCGCGCAAATTCGCGCGTTAAAGGTGGAGCTGCACTGGGGACGACTACTGGTACTAATCAAACCGAAGGGGGAGGGCCGGGTGAAGATGCATCAGCCCTGGGAGAAGGAGGGCTACTAAACGCAAACGCGAACCGCGAACGCGAAACATTCATCACGCAAGAAATACCTGTAAAAGTGCTCCACGAGAGCGCCGTCGAGGGTCTGCACGAGCCCCGGTGTCGAGACCCCGACGTCCACATCATCCTTCCGGACCTGTTCCAGCTAAAAAGTATCTCCGAGCGATTCACCAAACTCGCGACGGACTCGTCGCCCAAGGCGGCGGCGGCTGCTGCTGCTGCTGCTACGGCTGGTATGACATCCATGATGGATCAAGGCTCTGGAACCGCCGTCTCCGGCGTCTCACCTAAACTCGAACTGGCCGCGAACATGCACGGCTCGCTGCGTCTGTCCATTGCAACAGATGCGCTGAAGATAAGTAGTGTATGGACTGACCTGGGGAATCCGGCACTGGATCCGAGCCAGCTGTCGCAGACACAGATAGAGCAGTTACCTAGTGAGCGGATGAGGGCGCTAGGTGGGGACGACGAGGCGGGGTGGGCGAGGGTTAGGATTGATGGGAGGGATTGGGCGAGGGTGCTCAGCGTGGGGAGGATGAACCCGAAGGTTGTTGCTTGTGAGTCTTCCCTCTTAGAAGACTTGAGTGCTGTGTGAGATAAATGTTAATTGATTGGTCTATAACTGCAGGTTTCATCCATGAGACAGCGCTAGTGCTGTATGTGTATCTTCCTGGGAGTTGGAACGAGGAGTCTTGTTTGACGGTGAGTTTCATCTATCGTTCTATGGATCGAAGCATAGCTAACGAGGACAGTACTACATCAACTCTTATCTATCCTAATATATCCCTCAAACCTACAAAGCCTAGTCCCAAATGAAGAAAAATATAGAGAAGTCATCAAGTAGTATTATTAGATTAAGCACGTTATAGCGATCATGGTCCATAAAACTGACGCGAGAGCAGATTAGGCAAGAGGCTCAACCTCTTACCTCAAAACCCAAACCCACAGCCAGTCATCGTGAACATAGACAAAGGAAATGGACAAAGGAAAAGAAACAAAAATGGGAAAAGAGGAAATTAAAACAAGCTCAGGAGAATGGGAAGGCAAAAAGGGTTGTAAATGTACATGAACGAAGCATAGAGGGGAAATGCAAGACAAGACAGGACGACACAACATCTATAGTAGGACGTAGGTCGTAGTGTTCAAACGCCCGAAATGAACTATGCCGGCTGGCCATATCCATGTTGTAAGGGATAGGCATGCAAGAGTTGAAAGCAAGTTCAGCAATGCAAGAATGGGTATACACTTCTCAGAATTCAAAGGAGAGGTCGATGGGACCTCAATAGGTATAAAAGCGTGCTTTACGTGGCCATAACATCGACGTAGCGGCCCTTCTTTCTGCCTCGGGCAGTACCGCCTTTGCGTGCTGCTGGCGCTCCAAGCAGATCGTCGATCGAGCTAGCATGGCTCAAAGATGTAGAAGGTCTGGGAGGAGGTCCGGCAGAGCTTCCTGGGCGAGACGAAGGTGTGCCGCCCGTTGAGACAGCACCGGTAGATACAGATCGTGCAGGTCCGAGAGAAGGTGTCGGTGGAAGACCAAGTGAGGAGGGCGCTGGACTGCTTGATAGCGGAGGTGGGGGCACACCAGCCGACGACGGGGGACGGCTGCCGGGCGTAGGTACAGGTGGAGGAGGCATACTGCTCCCGCTAGCACTTCTACTAGGAGGGGCAGGGCCCTTTGGAGGTGGCGGTGTGGCACGAGCCTGTGTAGCAGTGTTGGGGTCTTTCTTGTTGACCCACTTCTTCAGATCCTGATCGTAGTAGAAGGAACTCTCCTCTCCAAGCTTTGCGCGGATAGGCTTCCCAGCGAGATTGTTCTCTTCTTTATTGCCGCCCTTCATCCATCCAAAAGAGAACCAACCGCCACCTTTGGCTGGCACAGCTTTTTGAGCTACAAGACAAGTTAGCAGATACACTGGATTAGCACAATGAGATTACCTACCATCAGCTTCGGCGGCTTTTCTGAAAGCCTCGTCCGCTTCACGATCCTTGCGTACCCGCTCGGCCTTCTTTAAAGCCTCAGCACGAGACGCGAGTTCATCCTCATCATCATCGCCCATCGTCGGCTTGCGCGTTTTCTCCTCCTCCGACTCGTCAGCCGCATCGTCCGGTCCGCTGATAACAGTTGACGGGGGCTCATAGCCAGTACTAGCGGCCGGGGGCTCATAACCCGTACTGTTAGCTGGTGGCATGTAACCGCCAACATCGCCTAATTGCGGAGTGACTGTAGCTCCAGTATCATAGGACTCATCAAATGAGCTCAGGACAGGAGGCTGATAAGGCGAGTCGTGGGCGAAGAACCCTTGAGGGGCAGCTGTTGGTGGTGGATAGGACTGTTGTGCCATGTCTTCGTCAACAGGGGCAAGAGGCATGTATGAAGTCTGAGGAGGTGTAGACTGGTAGCCAACAGAAGGGGAGCTGTAGAAGGACCCTCCAGTATACATGGGATTTTCGGACGGCGCAGATGAAGGGGCATATTCCTGGGATCCACGCCGCTGGCCATATCCAAATGACGCGGATCTCTGGGAGTCCAGAGAGGAGCGGCCACGACCTTGGTCAGGAGAGGAGTTCGGGGCATACTGGCTGTTCGGTTGGTAGCGCGAAGGTCCAGCAGTGGGTATTGGCTGTACTGCAGGCATCGGGTACTGGCCGTACAAGTCCGACACGGACGGCGAGCGGCTGACAGTGGGCGTACCAGCCATCTTAGCAAATGGACCAATCTCTGCCTCCCCACCCTTGCCTGATCCTGTGGATGCAGCGTCGCTATCATCACCGGCAACGAAGTTGCTGAACCGGTTCCACATAGACGAGGAAACCTTCTCCATACTCGGCTTGGATATCCATGAGCCTGCGTCGCCTGTCGTCTGTTTAAGGCGCGCAGTCAACTCGTCGACTCCAAAGAACAAGTACTGATGATGGTATCCTGAAGGCTTTGTGGTGGCCTTGAGAGAGGCTGCAATGGCGTCGCAGTATTGCTGAGCTTCTGACTTGTGTCCACGATCTGTGAGCGTCCAAGCGTGGATAAGCTTGAATGCAAGAAGATGGGGAAGTGTAAGCGTCGAAGACGCGGCAAGAACGGACGTAGCATATTCATATGCTTCAGTCAACAAAATGGCATCATCATCCAACAAGGACGCGGGAGAAGAGTGGACATGGTCGACACCAAGCAGAGCAATGCATGCGTTTGGATCATCTGGGCCACCAAACACCGATGCTCGTGAAAAGATTAAACAGATGTGCGCAGCCTCAATACGCCCATAAGACAGCAATAATCGACCAAGAGCCAAAAGAGCCTGGTGATCATCGGCACTACGGTTACTCAGAACTAAGCCCAGGGTGTCCTTCCAAGACTCAAGACCAGCAAGAGCATCTTTAGAACCACCCTGTCCATCGACCTTGCTAATCATCTTTAGACCTGCTCTAGCGGAGGGAGGAACAAGCTCGTCGATGCTCTCCTCAAAATTGCCAGCGAATATCTCGTATAGCGCAGCTAGCGATTCAGCATTGCCAGTAGCGGACCTGACCTCTCGTCTGACGAATTCCTGCACGACCTGCTTCCAAACAGACTTATCCAACGTCGATGCGATGATCATGGCGTGACCCCACAAGCGGTTATCGGCGGCGCCCCAGACAGCTTTCTCCCGCTCACCGAGGAGCAGACTTTTATGGATGGTCCTCAGTGATGATGAGTCTGTTCCATCAGGCCGAGAGGTAGCATCTAGCGACTGAGGAGCACACGACTGGAAAGAGTTGGTATATGCTGAGTCAGACTCTGCATTCTGCAAGTTAGGGAAAAGAATGGCGATCAAAGCATTCTGAAGCTCAGGCGAGCTGTGTACCCCACCGTCATGCTCGACCAGAACGCGCACAATCTTCCACAGCAGGATCTTCTCGTCGTGGCGCTTGTGAGAGTCGGGAAGATTCTGGAGGTTCTCTGAAACACCCTCATTCTCAAAGACCGCAATTTTGGAGGAGAGCCAAGAAATCAAGTCCTTCTTCTTAGACTTATTCCGAAGAGGCCCTGGGTGTTGCACAATGCTTTCAGGGTAAGCAACCCAATCGTTGAGCTGAGAGACCTTGATCTCACCAGGCATGGATTTGATCTTAGGCGTAGCTTGGCCCGCGCTGTAACGAGGAATGTGCTTCGGGAAGCAGGAGAGGACAGCACCGCCAAAGCCGAACTTGACGATCGGCGCTCCCTTCCACCTCTGAAGGGGGTCATGCTCCTGCCCGTCGAACGGCGGGATGAAGTCGAGAGACTGCGAAATTGCACGGGTACGGCTAGCACTTTGCAGGGGTACCGAGGAAGTTGGGCCCTTTGTAGGAGAGCTAGGACCGTGAACAGACGCAGGCCTCTTGTACGGGTCAACAGTTGGTACAGATAATCGTTTGGGTCCAGGCTGTTGCTGCGTCGGCGACCCTGTCTGCGACCTTCGAAGAGGGGGGGGGACGAATGCTGTGCCCTCTGCAGGAGGAGGTGCGTATGGAGATGGGGCATTGTTGGCGTGGGAAAGACGGCGAGTGAACTCTTCTACGTATGACGGAGGAGCATAGGGATTCCTGGGCGGAGAAGTTTGCTGTGTTTCTACACCAGGAGGCGCATGCTGGGAAGATCGGGGCGAAACCGGAACGCCTGTGTCAACCTGGGCTTGTTGTGCATCAACCGCAGTAGTTTCAGTAACTGCCGGTTGGTATGCGAGCTTTTCAGGTACTTCTTGAGGATGGTATGAAACTTTCTCGTGGTGAGCCAGCGGACTCGAGGTACGTGGCTGGAAGGGCAAAGCGACCCCTTGTCCAGGAATACCAGCTGGTTGTGACACATAACGCTGAGGGGGTGGTGGTCCGGCAGTTGGGGGTGGTGCAGGCGAGTATCTGGGTGAAGCCGGGGGTTTGACCCCAGGTTGCAGCGTGGGCGGCTTCGGGGAATATCTCGAAGCAACACTGGGCACAACAGGGGCGCTTTGGGAATGAGGAGCCAAGGTGTTTGCATATGGTGCCAGCCGTTCGGGCTGCTGCAGCTGATGTTGAGGAACGTCATCAACTAGATGTGAGTGAGAGATGATGGCCGGTTGAGCCGGTGGCGGCGGGGCTACCGCAGGCCCCGGTACGGAGGGGTTTGGCGTATACCGTCCCGATTGAGGCTGGGGCCGCGAGCGAGGTCGAACCGGGGGTAAGGGCAAGTCTTCATAAAAGTTTTTGGGCGTGGGTACAGGTGCAGGAGCCCCTGCCTTGGGCGGAGAGTTTGCACCGAAAGGTGGGGTAGGCACACCAGCGGTTGATTGAGGTGGAGGGACAGGAATGCTGCTACTTCGAGGAGGCGGCGGCGTGGGCAAGCTCGCGGCTGGCGCCACCACTGGCTTTACTGCAGGTCTGCGACGTGGTGCGAGATCTTCCGGGAGATCATACGGTGACCTGTAGCCTTCTTTTGATCGTTCCGCGAAGCTCTCAGCCTTGGCCAGAGGAGCAGGGGGTTCGGGCCGAGCCTGGAAATAGTTTCCAGCGTAAACACCGCCAACTAGATCCGATGTAGACGGCTGGTGAGGAGCGTACGAGCTCTGCGGCGCCTTGGGTCTGCTAGCGCTTTGCGGGGTCCCAAACGGACTGCCGAGAGTATTGTCTACACCGTCTCCATTCATCATCGAAACGGGACCCTCTGTTGTTTCAGCGGACTCGTCTTCCAGGAGAAAGTCATCATCATCGAGTTCCGCTTGCCATTTCGCCGCAAGGTCCTCCTCAACCGGAGCAACCTCCAATTCGTCGTCGGAAAGTTCTGCTTGCCATTTCGCAGCCAAATCTTCCTGTGTTGACGCCTCTTCCACCTTCTCGGGAGACTTCGACGCAGCAGCGGCCAGTATATTATCAAACTCCTCAGCCGTAGGGGAAAGCGGACTGGCTGGGTAATCATCAGTAGCGCCAAGGGCGTCCATAACCTGAGATGTGCTCTTGCGATGAATATGAAACGGCTCCTGGTTATCAGCCTTTGGTGCCGTCTTCTGAGCTGAGCTGAAGAACCCATCATCCTCACCCTCGTCACCATCAAAAACCGAATCCAGTTGTCCTTGAGGCGCACGAGGCTCAGTCGGAGTCTCGGCGGAGTCGTCCAACAGAGGAACACCTTCCTCGAATCTCGAGTCCGCTT
The DNA here is from genome assembly GCA_027569055.1 of Aspergillus baeticus. Taxonomy (NCBI): domain Eukaryota; kingdom Fungi; phylum Ascomycota; class Eurotiomycetes; order Eurotiales; family Aspergillaceae; genus Aspergillus; species Aspergillus baeticus. Next base: position 476,589 of record JAPDEI010000018.1, on the reverse strand, counting down.
CCGGCGGGACAAACATCGGCTTCGTCTGCGTCTTCAACTGATCGAAGAAATCGTCCTCCCCATTCGTAACACTGCGGGGACTTCCCCAGAGGTCGTGGTTCGTGGTCGGAATATCCCCATTCACAGATGCAGCTCGGTCCATAGCATCATAATGATCGGGCCATACGCCGTGGTAGCCTGGGACAGCGTTGTGCGACGTGTCCCGCTCCCCCTCAGTCTGCTGCGGTGTTGTTTCTGTTTCCGATACATAATGTTCTTGCGCTGTCTGTAAGCCGTTGTCGTCTGCAGCGGTCTGTTCCACTTCAAAGGGGTTCTCCCCTTCGTCATCGGGAGCCGTAGATAAGAACTCCGCGGCCTCTTCCCGGAACTCGTCTCGCGTCTCGGCGTTGGAGAAGGAATCATCGGAAGCCGTCCGTACCTCCGCGGTCGCTTCCGAGGTGGTAGTATCGGGATCTGATGATTCAATCGCGCTCGGCGGGCCAGTGACTCGTGAAGCGGGTAAAGGAGGAGTTAAGGAGGCCGCGGGCGGCGCGAGCTCAGTCGACGCGACTACATCGTTATTGTCCTCCGATCGCAGCGCCGGATTCCAGACGGGAGAAGCGTCGCTATGCTCCATTATTGCTGGGTGCTAAATTCCCCAACAGCGAACCAAAGGTCAGACGCGACCGGAATTTGAAGCTGACACGTTGTGCATTTCGGGGGTACTCACTCAACCCGACCCTCGGGAGAACTGGTGAAGTCGCTCAAAGAGGTGTTGAATTCCGCGACATGAAAAAGTAGAGATTTGAAAAAGGGGCAAATGTATAGACAAGGGGCAAAATCAAATTTCCGAATCAGAAGAAAAGTATTACAAGAGATAAGGAGAAAGCCGAGACTTCATGATTGCGTGGCAAAAGCAGCTTGTCTAGGATGCTCCTAACGCTGATGTGATCGATTCAGTCTCCAGGGCCCAGTTTGGGGGCGGATTTTCCCGGCAGAACGCCATCTACAAGGGCCACCTATCCCTAGTTATGCGTCACGTGTGGTTACATCAGAAGAACCCATACGGAGTAGTAGAGCAAGAAATACACCGTTATGCAGGTCTATATATGAACATGATATAAAGCGGTGGGGGAAACAATGCTAGAGCAGGACAATGAAATACACGAGACGAGACGCTTAGCCTCGCACCTTGCGGTAACTTGGCGGACTCCACGACTGTTTGATCAGCTTTCCAGCCCAGACAGGGATGATAGCGACAGCAGCCACAACAGCAACACGCCAGAGCCAATCTACTGTGATCACATATTGCAGATCAAAGTACTCTCCGAGGAATGGAACGCTCGCGGCGTAAACCAGAGCAGTGCCTAGGAGGCAGAAGATCATTACAGGGTGCCATGTCGTGATGGCGATGGCCACCATGAGAAGTTCGTTAATGACGAGTGCCGTGAATGAGACGCTGATAAGTCGGGGTCCAGAAATGGTGTCTAGGAGCACTTGAGATAGTCCCTGGATAACGGCGCCTTGGTAAACGGACACCAAGACCCAGGTGAAGAAGGACCGGTAACTTAGGCTGCGGCCTGTCTTAAGCTCCTTGTACAGTTCGGGATAGAGATTTGCCAGTTGCTCGTCCACGTCTCGATCAAGGACAAGCGAGAAGACAGGGGCATTTGTGTAGACAGTCGCGTACCCGACCATAAGCCAGTTGATGAACAAACCCTTGGGGTCGAAGTGACTCGCAATACTGTACATGGTCTGACATGCACTGATAATGAGACCACGGTGCATGATAAACTGCGCCAGTTTGGCGGAGCGCTTATAGGAGTTTCGGCCATGCCATACCAGGAGCTTAGTGATATGGTGAAACTGGGTGATGCTGAAATCCGCCGCGAGAGACGCCTGGCGACCCTCCTTTCCGACAATACCAATTCCAACATCAGCTGCTTGAATCATGGACACGTCGTTACCACCATCCCCAATGCAACAAACACGTTTCCTAGTATGATGGCGGATCAAATCAGCCACTTCGGCTTTCTGCGTCGGAGAGCATCGACATGCGATCACAGCAGGCAGGATGACAGCCGTTGAGATAAACGCAGAACGAAATTGATTGAGCATGAGAGCCAACGATTCGCCGTCAATAAGCAAGCAGCAGTCAGTTTTGTTGCGGAGGAAATCAAGGGCCTCCTGGGCAGCCGACTTGTCCTTCAGCTTGGCGACTGTGTGAATATACTGACCACGGGCCACAAGTTTGGCAGAAATGGCAACACATCGTGCGGTCTCCACCTTGTCACCGGTCAGCATCCAGATTTTTACCCCAGCGTTGCGGAGAAGCTCGAGGGACGGCTTAACGTCCCTTTGGAGGCGGTCTTCAACGCCAGTAACGCCGAGGAGCTCCAGATCGTTTTCGAGATATTCGCTAACAACCTTCGCCATTCCGATATCTCGTCCTTGGAGAGAAAGAGACGCCTGTTTGTACTTGCTGGCGAATTCTTGGTACTGCAGTGTCGAAAGCCGTTTCCGTCCGACAACCAACGTTCGCAAGCCTTCGCGGGCCATATTAGCCGTCTCCTCGTCCAACCAGTCATTGGCTGCAACAATCGAGGTCATCACCGTATCCGCACCCTTCTGGTAGAACCAGATTTCATCCTCCTCGGCCGGGGAATCAAGGATGCCCTTGTCCGTTTCGAATTGCACGATAATACCCATCCTCTTACTTTCCGACGTGAAGGGGAAAATATCTAGGATGCGCACGCGTACGACGACATTACCTGTGTCTTTCGACTCTAGAATTATCGTCTGCCGGTCACGGTAGGAGACCTTAAGTCCAACTTCTTCGGTGTACCGTACAATTGCAATCTCATCAGGCGACGAAGCTTGATAGCTTGTTACTTTCACACCATCCTCTTCGTCCACAGTGGGAGTGACATTGTGGCACAAGGCAAGAGCCAGAACAATGTCCCTAACACGCGATCCGATCTCTCGCCTTGTACGGGGAGCAGCTCCAAGTCCTGCTTGGGTTCCAAACGCGGCAGAAGCTGTGGTCAGAGAGTTTCCAGCGAAGCTCTGTCGGACATATGAGGCCACTTCTTCCATTGCGTCATTCGCGTAAGATACAGTGCCAACGTGGATCTTCTTCAGCTCCATTTCTATGGACTGTCAGTTTCCCGTGTTAGAGAGGTAGGTGTGGGCAACTCACCATTTTGCGTCAGAGTACCTGTCTTGTCTGAAAGAAGATATTCTATCCGTCCAAGGTCCTCAGGAATTGTGCTCGTCCGCACAACAGTATCCGGGATATCCTTATCTCTTTCGATAAATCGGCCATATACGGATTTCGCCATGTCTAAATTGACACGCAGACTCATTGGAATAATAGTGGAGAAGAGAATGAGGTAAATCATGATAGCGACATACCACACCTTGTCGTTCGTTGGCTGAAATCCTTCCAAAGCAACGAGAACAACTGACAGAGCCAAAGTTAAGATACATAAAATCTTCGTCAGGTTGTTGATTTCATATTCCAACAGTCCGACCTTGGATCGTGAAGGCGAAGTAGAGAGAGCGGCACGCGTCTGCGATCCAGTGTAAATGATAGCGGCGTATGTGATGGTGTTGGAAGCCAAGACTGTGTTGGCCCAGGCAGTGTTGTCGATCGAAAGCGGTGCCGAACTGTTCACTGCAGCCTCGTTATCGTAGTTACTTCTGTCATCCGGCTTATCTACATGGGGATCATAGAACCCAGATGGTGGCATAAGCTCAATGTTTCCAACGAACTCGTTCACTCGTTTATCAGGTCCACTTGCAGTAATTTTCAGTCGGGCGAACTCTGCAAGTGTGAGAGACTGGGACAGTGCCGAGGGCAATCTCAGTTTCCAATCCGTTTCACCATCTAGCTGATCCGTCCGAATGAAAGTGTCGCTACCAGATGACGCATTCGCTTCGCTGCTTGCTTCTAGATCCTGGTCCGGCATAGCCGAGGACGATGCGTCGTTTGAGCGGTCAATTTCGGCAGATCTACCTCTCTCCTGGCTCTGACGAGCTGCTGTAGCATCATTGGACACGCTCTTCAGTATCACAACATCGGCGGGAAGGCGCTGGTTCTTTCGGACTTTCAGAACGTCGCCGACTTTCAGATCTCGGGATTTCTTGGTAATAACGGGAATGTTCTCTCCGCGCGAATTTGAGTCTTCGGCAACTGGGAAAGTCCTGCCTCCACCGGTTTTATCCAAGGCAAGGACAGAGAATTCCTCCGCGTTGGCCTCCGCATCCCGCCTCCTTCGCGCAATATCATCCAAAGCCTCCTTCCCTAGAGATATAGACACCACAAAGGCCAAAGGCGCGATATACGTAGACATATAGCCTATTCGCAATACGGGTATGATCTGCGAAAGCGCCACAAGAAGGAAATATATGTTGAAGAAGAAAGAGAATTCGTTGTAAAGTGTCCGGGGCAGGAAGCTCCAGGGTGTATATTTGGCGTTCGAGACAACATTGGGCGGGTATTTCGTTCGTTGCGTCTGTCCAACAAGAACATCTCTCGGGGGTTTGACCACACTTTCATTGTTTCCAGCTCCCGCCGTATGGCCGGAGAGTCCGTGCCAGGCGCTCAGCTTCAGCCATCCCAGTCGCGATCTTCGTTGTGGCGGTCGTATAGCGTCGGCTACAGAGCGGAAAGAGCTCCGGCGTTCTAGGAGAGGGTCGTCATCGTCGGCGTAAGGTCGAGAGCTTCCGTTAGATCCTCGGAGTCCCCCCTCATCGTCGCGACTATCAAGTAAACCGGCCGTGTCCTCCCCATGTGTTCCGGACATGCTCCGCTTCCAAAGTCGATTCCCAGCGCCGACGCGCAGGCTTCGCAGTGCTATACCAGGACCATGGCTTCTTTGAGGCGCCGGTTCATCTCTCGATAGTCGCGAGGCGTGAAATGTTGATGATGGATCCAACTCCTCCAGGTCAAGGTCATCGTCGGAGTCGATGCTAGTACGGTCATGAGGGTGCAGGTAATCGGAGGAAGGCATGATGTGTATTGTTAAAAGGGAGCAGTGTTAAAGATGCAGAGCCTCTTTCAATATAAGGAGCAAACAGTTAGCTCCAGCGCCCTAAAATAAGTTGTCATGTCCTGTCTGTTGTCTTTACGCTGCGTTGGGTCCAGGGTGTCCCGGCAGGACCATCGTTGTTGTTGTAAACTGGACGAGGTATGCGCGCCGGTGCCGATCTCTGCAAAGACAGTTGGGGGCAGATTAATGCCAGATGTTTTTCAAGAGTGGATTCGTAAGTGTACGCATACACTGCGTTAATTAATCTCGCGGCCTATTTCTCTTCCTCGCAATGCCGCTGACTGGGTCTCCGATCACATGACAGCGCTTCAATGCAATGTTGATTTGTCTCCTTATGTTTCAAGGCGCCTCTTTGTCAAACACTAGGCTCAAAATCATTTATGGAAACTTCATTCTAGTATTCCAACGAGCTTGTTTAATGTACTTCTAGAATTGTAGTTTCCCTTGCTAACTCAGCGCTTGGGGGGCGGGTCATAACTTGCCAAAGTTTGGTATATATATCCGCTGCTCGACGAAGTTTAGACAATGCGTGATGGGCAAATCCACACTATACATACTATGTGTGGTTTTAAAAGCGGGATTCAATTTCCCAAAACTCATATTATCAGATACTATGTCGAGGGCACAATAGTCTCGAAAGGTCGAAACTTAGGACAGGAAACGTATTACCGCGCAGAATACAATGACTTGATACCACCCGCAAGAACGATGCTGAAGACAAGAGGCACGAAAGAGACAGGGAACTCAAATGAAATCACATAGCACTAAGCCACGGTCCGGAAAATTGACGGCCCTGAAGATAACGCCCCAATACAATGTATTGCACAAACAGCAAAGAAAGGGACCCAAACCTGCATTTCGACTCTACCAACACCAAGGCAACAACCGTGCAAGGACGTACCAGCGCCACAAGAAAGCTACAGCCAACGAAGTCGCTAATCATTGTACAACAAGAAGAACCAGGTGCAAGCGCGGGACTCCGAGTACGCTTTATCGCATACGACCCGGCGGATTCATTCCTACTGGCTTTCTCTGACTTGGATCTGCAAATTGCCCAGGGCTAGGGGATCGTCCTTGTAGCCTAGCACGCAGCCGATCCTGGGCAGACGACGCCCTCTCCAGCGGTGGGGGGGTAGACCCCGTAATGGGCTGATAGGACCCGGACCGTTGACCTGCACCTGGCCTCAACCCCGCAGGATGTAACGACGACGCCGACGCGGATGGTGAATGAGAAGAAATTGAAGAAGTCTGGCTGGGAAGTGACTGGTTCGACCCTGGGTGTCCGCGACCTCGCCGCAAGCTGGAGGTCTGGGTAGATGGTGCGGCGCTACCTGAATCTCCCCACAGATCCCCGAGGCCGCCGCCCCGCCCTGAGGACATGGATGAGGAGGGGGAGACGGTAGCTGTCGCGATTGTTCGCTGCGGCGCCTGTGAGCGCTCCTTAGGATTTGGCGGGAGCCATTGAGGGAAAGGTTGGCCCTTCTCGATGTAGTATGCGCGGAGGACGTTGGAAATGTAAGAGCAGTCTTCGTTATCGGGGTCGTCGGCTTCGTCGCCCGAGGTGATTGCTCTACGGAGAGAGTTGAAGCGAGTGCCGAGATTTGAGATGGCGGAAGAGGACGTTATGGATGAGAAATAGGAAGACATTTTGCGTGGGTATCGAGGAAGGTAAAGTTGTCGAGGGAAATGTCAAGGAGAAGGTTGGAAAGGTGTACAGTGAGGCTCTTGTTTCAGTCTCCGCACGTGATCGGGAGCTCTATACACAAGCTTTTATTGTTGCTTATCAAGTCAATGCATATTGTAAGAATCGCTCACAGTAAATAATACTCATGCCCCATCTACAGATTCGTGAAGAGATAGCTATGTATATGCAACTGCTGGGTATGACACTCCCAATGGCGACAGCAACAAGCCAACAAAATCAAAATCGCATACATAACGCCGAGCGAAACAAACCAAGTCAAAGCCTTGCTTTTCTGTTATCCGTAGTCCATCTAATAAATACTTATGGCCCCTCCTAAGCGAGAATGTTCTCCTTGCCGGTACCCTCAGTTTCATACTCGATCTCGATTCTAGGACCCTTCTTGCGGGGTTTCGGCGGCGGAGCAGTGAACTTCCTCTTGGAGCCAGGCTTGGGCTTCTTCTTGTCATCCTCATCCCCCTCATCTTCAGAGTCGCTTGCCTCATCGCTGTCCTCGTCATCCTCATCGGAATAGTCACTTGAGTCGGCAGACTCGCCGCCAAGCCAATCCTCAAGGTCCTCTAGATCCTCATCCTCCTCGAGGTCACTGACATACTCGACCTCGCCAACACCCTCCTCCTCTTCCTCATCAATCTCCTCCCCATCATCCATATCCTCGTCACGCTCACCCTCCCCAGACCTCTCCAATCCACGAAGGACCTTCTTCCAAATGCCCTCCTCAACATTCAGGGGCCGATCGCCGTAAGCGCCACTCCTCAATCTCTCAATGAGTTCTCTCTCAATTGCTCTCTCAACCTTTGCCGCGGACTCGGCCTTGCGCTCCCTCGTCTCCTCCCTCCGCCTAATCTTTGGTGCCAACTTCGGCACAATCCTTTCACCAAGTCTCTCTTCCTCGCGCGCAAGCTTCTTCATCCGAATTGCCACTTGTGTCAGCCGCGTAAGACGCTGCTTACACTTATGGATCAAAAACTTCGGCCAGTAGATGAGCCGCGAGTCCACCTGCTCTAGCGCCTTGGCGTAGTTTGAGGAGAGACGAACTCGTTCCCAGAGTTTGCTGGGCATATGAGCGCGCTCAATGGTCTTCATATAGAGATACATAGCGCCGGACTCCGGGTCGGATCGGATTGTGGCGTAGCGCGAGTTTGCCAGTGGGCAGGATTGCCGGTTGCAGAGGCCGGTTACGTTGTATTCATTGCGGCAGAAATTTTGGCCTTTGGTGGTTCTAATTGACGAATACTGATGTTAGTAGATTTCATATTGAATGCGAGATGTACTGAAGTTGAGCGAGCAACATTGAGGAAGAAGAAATCTGAGGGTTCGGCACTTACTTTAGTTTGTACGAACAGAATTGCTGGTTGATAACCTGCCAGACGATTTCATCGGAAGACATTTTGGCAGTCTCTACTACGCCGACTCAACGAGATCAGAAAATCCAACGCGGTTGGGAGCGAATATAAGTTCTTTGTCGAGGTGTTGCGGGAGCTGTCTGATTTTGGCCGCTAAAGAGAAAAAAAAAGTTTCCGCTGGGAGAGGTCACGTGAAACCAACATTGTTATCGATAAGAGACGGACCCTGGAACAGATCCATGGCCGACAATTGGACCATAGGAAACTGGTAGGGTGTTTAGTATGCGTGGGGTGTATCCAAATTGCGTTCAAGTCATCTTCATTAAGGTCATAATTCTCTATTTGATCCTGGTTATATAATACCGACCCGTCTAATTTCCTTCCATTTGCAGCATACCGTCCCATTCTGTCCCGTTCGCTGCAGCCAGTTCGGCTTCATCAGCAATGCCATTCATGAGCTCCTCTCCAACGTAGCCCCATCCCATGGCTTCCAATTCACGGACGAAAAAGTCCCGCTCCTCATCCTTGATTGACGCACTGTCTTCACCTCCCATGACATGCTTGTATCGCCGTAGATGCCACCAGTGAGTGAGTCCACGGAGGGCTTGCTCTAGGGGCAGGGCTTCCTCAATTTCGGCATCGATGTCTGACCCAGCCAGCCAATCGTCCCGGAGCTCAGGACGGCAGTAGAGATAAATTGCAGTAATAACGCGCATGTTCCCTTGACGCCATTTGCGACCACAGTATGGAACTTGCGACTTGAAGAGCTTGAGTGTATAGAAGCGGAGATGTGGGTCGGGAATCTTCAGCCCTTTGCGTAGGATGGTACTAGATTTGTATTGAACCAAAAGAAGACAGCGATGGGCCTTGTCGCGAGTGATCTTCTGCATGATGTGGAGGTAATTGATAGCCGAGAAGAAGTTGCGGAACGAGTAGGTGGTAATGGGTTCATTGGGTGGTGGCGCAGTTGGATACCCGAGTTCGTCGACCTCGGGTCGATGAGGACCTTCATTGAACGTTTGTCCGACCTCATCGAAAGAGCCCGCTCCAGGGTGATTGGAAGCGGGCTCTTGTCTATGCCGAGCGATGGGAGGGGGAACCGCCTCATCCTCACTGTCTTCTAAGTCCGTCGAAATTTCAGGGGGCTGTTCCGAGTGTATATGACAGAAATAGAAGAAACTATATGCAGTTAGTTGATGTGCAAAGCTAAGTGCAAAGCTAAGTGCAAAGATTTGCATACCCTAATTCATCACGGTCCGTCCGTTGGGCCACCGCTTGGTCAACGTCTTGGTGGGCGAACATCTTTAGAATCAAGGGCAGATAGTTTGAGTCGAGCAAGAGCTGCGTCATGTACTCAAACTTCAAGATGTCTATGCCTGGTTAGCTGCGAGATTAACAATAAAGCATTTATTAAACTTACGAGACCTCTTGAACCACTTGATCAAGAGCAGGAGAGATCCAGAGATGGCCTTCCCAGTAATCTCGCGCAAGCGAATGTTGTCAAGTTCATCAATGGCGGCGTCACAGTTAAGATCTTCAAGATCGTGGTTGAAGCTGGGTGCGACGCCATTTGCACCATTGAAGCTTTCGCTAAGTACATTGTCAGTGTCAATGACCGTCCATGAATCTTGTGCCTTTGCATACCTCGAGGGGCCGCCGTTTTGCCCGTTGCTCTGGTTGTTCACCAAAGCGCTCACATTGGTCAAGACAATTTTCAAGAAGACTATGACGATTGATTGGAGGTGTACAAGTGCATGAGTCTGTAGATATTGGTAAGAAGACAACTCGCTGGTGACAATGGCTGGGAACTTACATAGAAATCTTCAACAGCATCCAAGCGTTTTTGAATATCTTCATTATTGGTTTCCCTCTCCGTTGGCACTTCGGCCTTGCGCTGCTGCTCTCGTTGCAGAGCGAGGTCCTGCAATTTTTCAGCAATATCATCCCCGGTATCTTCTGCAGCCGTTGCTGGATCGCCCTCCGCATGCCAGCCGCGGTCATACTTCATGAAGCACTCGCGCTCTTCCCAGAGTTGCGTCATGGCCCGTGTCATTTTGACATGGGTTGAAAATAGTCTTCCAGCTTCGATGATGGATGCAGGAACATCACTCCCCTCCCACCTTTTCCCGACTAGTATATCTTGCAATTCCGTTGTACCCTTACCCCCGAGGTCATTGCTAGAGTTATCCAGCGGTGGATACATGAAAGGGAAATTCTGATTTGTCTGATAATTTTGCTTCTTTCCTGCCTTCCCGCCTGGGCCAATTGGAGAAGGCGGAGGTGATGGAGCCGGCGTTGCAATATGAACTGACTGGTGCAGGATAGAGCCGTTTCCGCCAGCTACAGAAGGCCCAACTCCGGAAAAAAGGCCATTAGAGGAGTAAGATCTGCTGGGATGCTGGGGTAGAGGAGGAAGTATAGAGTTATTTTCTAGTTCCAGGGGGATCACAGGCGGAGGCGGGTTGTATGAAGGGTATTTAGACGTGACCTCCTGTCGAAAACTATGGTAATCGAGCGGAGATGCGGTAAGGAATGGTGTTCTTCTCGTTGGGTCATTCTTTCCTCCATCAAAGGGTGGCTCCAATTCTTCCTTGGCTTGTTTTAAGCTGTCACTACCTCCAAATAAGAGAAGTATACACTTCCAGAATAGGAGAATGATCCTGGTAAGTGGAACGTTGGTGGAGTCATCCCATCGCAAACGAGCGATGACCTCAGCTAGGAACACCATCAAGCCTGGCTCTAGTGCCATAATGGCATCTTTCAGGGGTGTGGGTTTGCGGCCCTGAGCTTCTTGCTTGCGGGAAACCTCAACTAACACGTAGAACGAGGTTAGGACTAGGTTTGCCTCGCGTTCTGTAGCGGCAACAGATGCAGGATTAGTGTTCTCAGGTGCCGTAGCATTGAGGTCGGATGAGGTAGAGACCCGAGCTCTCTCAAAAACTCGTAGTAAGCATCCGTATAATGATTGTACCCCTGCGCACTCGTGGACGAGGTTCGCGTTTTTCTCCATCCATAGAATCTGTAATGATTTGGATTTGACAGCTTCTGTAGTGTTCACAGCAGAATTATTTAGAGGTTCTGGAGTGCTCTTCCCAGCAGTGGTGCCCCATAATCCAGTCACAGCATAACAAACAGACTCCAGAGCCTCAATGCGACTTGTTATTTCACTATCCTGGACATTATCAAGTACCTCAGTCAGGAAAGACTTTTGCATCTCCTTGGGGGCATCAACCCAAGAGGTACGACGAGAAAGAGAAGTTTGGTTCTCACAGAATGAGTTCCACATACGCTCAAATGAAGACTTCACTCCTAGGAGCATGGATCTGTCGCACTCGCTGTACTGGAACCACTCTTCAATCTCCTCATGAAATGGCTGGGTATCTGCATATTCGAATGCATACGCCGGCTGTTCGACCTTGGGCATTTCATGAACCAACTGGCGTAGCTGGGCCAAGCTCAGCGAGTCTGTTGATGCCTCTGAATTGCGCTGGACTGGAGCTGGTGGCGGAGGCTGAAGAGGGGGTGGCGGAGCTGGCGCATTCCGACGTAGCTCAGGGCGCCTAGACGTCTTTGGATTTTGTTCTGGGAGCTCGCTCTTCAGAGATCCTGAGTCCTGAGCTGCTTGCTCTTGTCGTATACCTTCCGCAACTTCTTCCATCATCTGGTCGTCTGGCACAGGGCTGATGTCGGTCCCTGTTTGGTCCATCTCGTCTGCCTTGACGATGTGATGTTCCTGCATGTTAGCATCAATTGATGCTGGAGCCTCATCCATTGTGAGGTTATTTAGGCGTAGTACGGATTAGAAATTTAAGCGAAAATCGTAAAGTAGGAGCTTGACATCAACAATCCACTGATATCAAAGAAGAATTGAGAAACATCAAAATACGAGAAAATTTAGAAAGTAGGTCAAGTATGTGGACGTAAATCATAAGTCGAAGAAAGGCAATAGGCTCATGATATGTTAATCCGCCAAGGGCACCGAGTACATGGCGGATTTGGTTAAACTGTTTAATGTGAGATGAAGCCTTCCCCGGCTTTGCTGGCGATCGGCGGGCGAGATCCAGTCACGTGCAAGGAACGGTGCTGAATAAGCAGAGGCCCGTGAACTAGACGGGCGCCTTCCTGATCGGGCACTCTCACACCAAGCTGAGGATGGATGGAGAGCTCCTTCCTCAGCCGAACTTGAAACTGTTAAACATTTTTCATTTGAAGAATGGGTGACTTAAAGCCGGACTTGGCTTTGGCGATGTTTGGTCTAACTGCTCCATCATCCCGTGGATCGTTAATCTCGCATCTCGAATTATCTTCACCCACAAACTCTCTTGAAAGACAATGCATTGCTCTATGAGTAGGAAATTTCTCTCTTCAAATAGCCTGGCAATTATAAATTACCTTAGGCTAAGTATCGGGTGATAGGGAGATATAGATGTCTCTACACCCATGCCTCTTCTCTCATCTGCTCACCACTGATGAACTCACATCGATTGAACAATTTCTCCCAATATATTGCCTTCTCTGCAGCGGTTCTGGCACTCATTTCACCATATTTGCTAATAGTGACCGTCTCTGAGCTGTGAGGACCACCGAACAACTGGATGGATATTTCATCAAACCATTCTTGCTCCGCGGTAGCCCCTGCGTACGCAGGTCGCCATGAGCCAAGCGCACTGTCGCTTTCTCCGATGCCAATACTGCTCACGAACTCAATGATTGTTCTGCTGAAGTCTTGAGCCAGTGCGAGGTGGCGCTCTGAGTTCTCAGCACCTCCCCCCAGGTGCTTGTTGTTGAATAGGTATGGGATATCACTTAGATGCGCCACACGCCACATTGGCACACCCATAGCACGGAATACCGGGGTGTACATGGTCTCATTAAACTCGTACAGCCGTACCTGTGACGGCTTCCCTGGTCCATTTCGGACATATCGCCATGTGAACTCGAGGGCTGTACAAGTGAACCAGATGTCGCGGCTCATCTGCGCGGCCCGGTAGTATTGCGGTGAAATTGGACCATCATAATCGGGCCTGACCATATGGTTGAAATCCTCTAGAGGATATAGCTCTAGCAGCTTTCTCTTCGTGGCCTCAGACAGGTTCGACAACCAAAGCCCGAAGCTCCCTAGAGCTTCCTCATCTGTCGACGCCGACGGTGGGACATACCAAGCGCCCTCGTTTGCGACCCACGATGCTATAATGGGAATTCCTTTAGCAAACTTTCCAGTCCGCATAAGTTGGGATGGGCGATCTTGAAGAAAGTCATTGTCGATGGTAGGATAAAAGAACCCTTCACCAAACGGTGGGCGGGCAGCGCGAGAGGCAGCAACAGAAAGGTTCGTCAACACTTCAAATGGAACCTCACGCAGACATTCCAAGGTTTTCAGGCCTTGATCATCACCATCTTTAACGCAACTCACTTGATTCGCAATAGTAGCCGTGTTGCTTGTGACCATATCCGGTTGGCTGTTGAAGTTTACGCCTGGACCCGCAGACATCATTCTAGACATGGTTAATAGGACGAAAAATGACCAGCTGCAAGACCTGACATTGCCTGTTGAAATGGGGCGCCTTCAGCTCCGCCAAATGCGAGTAGTTGCAATCCAATGTCACTGGATCCTGCACTCTGTCCAATGGCAGTAACTGGGTATATATTTGTTAGGGTCCACTAGTGAGGTAGCTGATGCTAGAGTTTACCTCGATCAGGATCGCCACCAAATGCTTCAATATTTTCGCGAACCCCTGGTTAACGCATTGTCAGCGTATGATCGGGGAGGTAGGAACCTGGAGGTGATACCCACAATTTAGGGCAGCCCGTTGATCACGAAGCCCTGCGTTGGTTTCTTTCCTCCCAATCAATGTCTTACTCGTTGCGAAGCCAAATACTAAGTTACGAATGAGCATCCGCAGCTTTCTCGAATATTGTGGGTGCATCTCTGTGCAACTCTTACAGCCAAGGCGATAATTGATCGCAACATATATCAGTGGCATCCCGTCAGTGGAAGCTTGTTCCACCAAACCATCAGGCTCATAAAGGATGTCAGAACCTGAGCCAAGAGCATGGCCACCTTTCCAGCTATCAGCCTTATCCTGTGGTAAACGGTGATGGTTTCATACCTCCGTGAAGCCATACCACGACCGGGAGCTTAGCATCCTTCTCGATTCCCTTTGGTCTTGCGATTCTCAAACTCAAACAATTCTCGCTAATATTAGTTATCCGGCTGGTGAATGGGAGTATATCCCCAGTCCCTTGTGGACACCAGGCACCGGACTGTGTGGCATCGATGATGGAACCCCTTGCATGCTTGATCGGAACCGGTGGTGCAAACCGTCGTTTTCCCGTCGGTTCCTCTGCGTAAAATATGTTCTGAAAATGTTCGATATTGGCAAATGATCGACTACCAATGTACGTTATATCCCGGGCGGAATCAACAACGGTTGGTCGGGGATCCAAAAAGTCATTCAGCGGCTCCTGGAAGTAGACTGCAACAAACACTAGTAGTAGGGCGATACCAGAAGCGACAAGACGGGCGGCCATGTCGTCTGCGGATTTTTTGCGGTAGGTCTTAGTTGCAAGAGGCCGGTCGCCGGGAGGTGAGAAGAAATGAGAAGAAGGTGAGTAAACCAAGCAAGGGAGGAGGTTTGGGGGCTACTTTCTGGTTGGCATTACGATTTTTTTTTTTCTTTTTTTTCTTTTGGGCTACGGTAGCACACAATCTTCAGTCTTATACCTGCAGATCCGCCATGAACATAGCATCAGATACGCCCTTCTGCCCAATTGCACAGTAGATTACAGGTTGTCGAGACTGGGGCGTTGGAGTGCCAACACCTTTCTTCTAAAGATTCCTTTCTCGAATCGGCTTTACAGGTCCACTGAATGTGCTCTCAGGATGACCAAATGTTTCTCCGAATTCGGCTCAAGGCTCTCCTTTGGATTTGGATATCTGGCTTGAAGGGGCAGTACTTGTAGTTACCTCATCATGGTGCGAGCCGGCCGCTTCCGCGACCAAGGTTCCATTCTAAGTACTTTGGGACTCTCCCACGTAACACACGGCAAAGGGCTTATTGGGCGCGTATGCGCTTTACTTTTAAGGCTCGGCAGATGTGCTTTATCGAGACGATCCTCTTGTTATTCCTCGATAGAGTCCGCCTGCTGTCACCTGTGACAACAATGACGGCTTGAGACATTTGTAGTATTGATCAAACAAGACGGTACATTTGGGCGGAGCTGCCCTTGAGATCTTATCAACGTTTCCACTTCACTGGTAATGAGTACGTGCTCGCCAAATCAAGCCCTGGTAGTTACAGATGGATGCATGGCATCAAGAAGACCAATGATATGTAAGACAACGCAGAGCTATACCCGTGGATCTTGACAAGGTAACTAAGCTAGGGCTAGGCACTAGGTAGCTTTCCCTGACTGCTTATAACAACTTTGTATGCAATCTTTTCAACCTTTGCACTCATCTTGAGCCGCTGACCGCAGGTGCCCACATCGTATCAAGATTTTGGTTTCCATTTGCTTCCCTTGCCCTGGTCTGATATAGACCGGTATACAATCAAGCTCCACCCGCATTGTACAAGTCCTCGGTGACATAGCTCCCATCATCAGTAACGCGATTTCCCTCAACTGGGTCGTTATATTCTCGCTCAACTATGCTCTCTTTTTTATTTAGAATGGCTTCTTCGGAACCTAGGGGGTCGGGTCGTAGGGGTTAGTTCAATTGCGGACTTGACACTCTGCACACGGAGCTATACTACGGATAAAAGAACGTAGGACATCCATCCATTTTAAACACGCCAATTCCAGGCACAACAGATGCCCTCTAGTTTTGATGTTGTACATCGATTATGCAGATAGCCGATTGAAGGTAAACAACCACATATACCCCACCTACCCATTATGCCTACCCAAGGCGTACATATATCCCACGGTCGAATCTTGAATGGACGCTCGGAGGATATCTCATCTTGTGTGCAGAGTGCAGTTACACAATCTTTTTTTTTTTTTTTTTTTTAAAATCTACAACTCCCAACTCACATTCCAGAGCAAGCACAGCACGCAGTATGACCAAATCACACGACAGTATATACATTCCATGCATGCAGATCATACGTATGGAACCCTCCCTCCCCTCCCCGATAGACACCGATACAGGCTCTAGACCGCTCCCCGCTGTAGTTAGTCAGGCTGCAACATGCCATTGTTCGCCGATAATTTCTCTACGACCGGGGTATCCTTACTCCGGTAAGCAAGGCAATGGCGACGAGCGTTAGTTACTCCGTCGAGGGTACGCCGCGATGCCCGAGAGTGTGGTGAGAACCGGACGGCAAAAAGGCGGGGTTGTCGTCGAGTACATAAAATAAGGTTTATTGTTCGAGTCGCTTGACCTTCTTCGCTCTCTTATATATCGTGGTGGTGGGTTCGCTGTTGAGCTTAATTTGGTGGGTTTTGGGTTGCGTTGTCTCAGCTCACATAGTACACTTTACCTAGTACGCAAGAACTACTTCAATTACTTATTCGCAGCGACAAAAACAACAACTGCGAGATAACGATGTTCACAGCTTCCCGAAAACAAATCTATATCCCGCTCTCGAATCAAGATGATGACGAGGAGTCGCTGTTCGCGGGCCTGCGTCTGCCGTCAAAGTCCACGCTCTTCAGCGGCCTCTGCATAATTCTCGCTCTCCTCGCCTCATTCATTGCGGGGACTGTGTATCCATCCCGAAACCCATTCGGACTTCAATTTGCGCTTTACGGCGATAGCCAGAGCGATGAGGCGCCGTCCCTTCTCCTCAACAAGGACGGCCTCGCACGTCGCATCCCACTCCGCGCTATCGTCGGCGAGGTCATACCCAATTCGCCCTTGTCGCGGGAACCGGCGCAGCAAAAGGCCGACGCGGGGGAGAAGGAAGGGGGTAGTGTTTGGAATGAGCTGATTCCTGGTATGGCATGTTTTCCTTTGTTCGCGACGTTGAATGGGAGATAAATACTAACAGCAACGGCTGGAAACTTAAAAAAGCCGGGCTTGGGTATTTCAAAGAAGATTGGGCGTTGCCGAATGGGGATGGTTCGGTGGTGATTCCAGCGGCGTTCCATCAGCTGCATTGCCTTAGGACTTTGCGCCGAGCGTACTATGCACAGCTAGGCGGGGATTCGAGCGAGGGCGTGCGGGAAGATGTAGAGTCTAATGATGTGGTGCATTGCTTTGACTATCTCGCCCAGAGCATTGTGTGCTTGGCGGATAGTACTATTGAGCCGATGGATCCTGACAGTGGGAAATTGAGCAGCGGGTTCCAAAGGCAGTGTTGGGATTTGCAGGCGCTCAGGGAATATGTGGAAGACCGGAGGGTGTCTGGCGCGGAGGGGGTTTGAGGGAAAGGAAGGGAAAGAGAAATCTAGAACCTGAGTGGTTGAAATGATGTTTGGAATAATGTTATCATGAACCCAAGAAACGAAGACGAAGGGGCGGGCAAAGTTATGTACTATTCGTTCCAGCAAATATGGGTATCCTAAATGGCAATGGCAATGGCAAAGCAACGATCTAAGAGTTCTGCATATTGCACCAACGTAGTCCGTCAGTCGTCTTTCGACGACGAACGGCCGCTGTTCGTGCTCCGTCTTGTCTTTCTCTTCGTCTCCCACCGCTGCCATCCAGCTTCGGCAAGATCTTCACTTACAACCAGATCCCGTAGTCTAAATAACTTTGCAACCGAGTGGTCCAACCCCCACTCAATCCAGCCATAGCTCCGCAGAAACCCGGTGAACGAGAACCAGGCCAGAGCGAACACAACCCCAACAGCACAGCCGGCGAGTACTTGGCGCGTGGTATGGTAGGTCAAGTATATGCGGCTGACGGCGACAGCAGTAGAACCGAGTGCTATGCCCAAAGAGGCGACGATCCGGAAAATCAGACTATCGTTGGCGAGGTTTGGGGAGTGTCGAAATAGGAGGAATAGACCCATGTACACAGCGAAGAATGAGACGAATTGGGCGTGAGACGATGGCATGCCGTATCCCTTTCCGAACATCTCTATACCGCCGGGTAATTAGTTTTAAACACTGGGATCTCCGTGTTTTAGAGAGTGCATACGCTTTGGACGCTCCTCTTTGATGATCCGCTTGAGGGCAAAGTTCAAGGCTTCACAGCCCAACTGTCCAGCAAACATCAGCCCCACCTCTACCTCTCTTGTTGCCCAGACGAGCGTAACGTAGACAACACATAGTGCTTGAGGAACGAGGGCTAGCCAGGCGGATAAAAACGAAAGATGGTCTTCGGGGTTCTATTACAGGCAGTCGTGATTAGTCGATCTACCTCGTGCTTGCTCTAAAGGTTCGAGGTATGGACTCACATAATGGACGTGCGTCAGGGATAACGATGCAAGGGGTTTATCTTCTTCCATGGTAGCGCGATAGATGAATTATAAGGATAAAGAATCGGCAGGTAAACCACCGGCTCTGTAGGAGACAGCCTCGTCGGCCTGTCACCACTGCGGAGGGCTTGCGGAGATGTCATCGCGATAAGTAGTCCGGAATGGGTTTGTCCGAGCCGAAGTATGCCGCTGTTTTAGCTGTGCCAAGACTCCAAGAGGTCAAAGCGGCGATAGAAAGGAGGGGGAGGGGGAATGGCGGCCTGAGGCTGACAGCGATAACGCATCATTCGAGAAGAAGAAAAACTTACGGCGATTCATGGATCTTCATTTTTATATTAAAGTCTAGAAATATTGTCAAGTGAAATGGCAACACGATGAAGAATCTGAGAGGATAATCTCCCATCCTGTTCACGACTGGGCACCAAAGACTGCCTGATGCCCATTATCCACGTCCACCCCCACAATTATCCCATCGCATCCTTCTTCTCTCAGTTCTTTCTTCCGACATTAGCCTCTCTTCCTTTTCTTTCTTCTTCTTTTTCGACCTGTATCTCGATTGCTCTTTTGAGTTCTGCATCGGCTTATCCTTCCCAACCTTTTCCTAGACGTATCCGGGGTCTAAAAACCATGACGCACTTTCTCTCTCCACGTCTGCACTCTACTTTCTCATTCTCACTCACTCCAGTGTCCTCGATTCCTTTCCAGCTAGTCAGACGGTCCTCTTTATTTTCTCCTCGTTCCTCGCGGGCAGCTCGTATACCAAGTTTGCTGCCTCGACTGCTAACGTCGCTACGTCCCTAAGAACCGATTCCTGATCGTCCCATCGAGACAAGACGCGCTGACCCACCTTTATACAATTCTTCACACTATTCGCCTCACTCTCCGCCACTGCAGGGCTGCTTCTAGAAGTATTCGAATATCTAATTTTCGAATCTTTTTCCTCAATTTTTTTTTTTTTTTTGGAACTCACGGCTCACTTCCGCCTCGCCAACAAAGTATATGACAAAGCATTACTTCGCCTTCCGCTCGCCTGGTACTTGCTTTTCAACAATTCAATATAGAGAGGTGAAATTCACGAAGTGCAGAGGGGCCAATCTTTATCGGTAACAGCTCGGGTATATCTATATTGGAGTCTAATATGTTTGTGCTGGTTGCTCATCGCTGATCAGCCCACCTCGCCACTCGCTGCTTTCGGCCCCAGTATCGATCGAGAACTCGCAATTCCTGACGGACTGGTCCGTCTTTATGGTTATGCGAACCGTGATGGATTCAGAGCCTCTTCTCGAAGATGAGCGATCAGAAGAGCTCTCGTCCATTGCCGCTATCTATCCGGAAATCAATATCGACTCTTCGTCTCCCTACCGTGCATCTTTAGATATCCCGGTAAAGCCTACGGTGCCGTTGAATGTGTGCTTCTACCAGCACCCAGATGTCGGCTTCCCTGCGGTCCTCACACCTCCGACCTCCCTCGATGCCAGTGAAGGTGGCTTTGGCTCAAAGGCAAAGCTAGACGACGGTACTACTGCGGATGCAGAAAAAGACGTTCATGTTCTTTCTCACCTGCCACCTCTCAGTCTTGAAATTGAACTGCCAGCGGGGTATCCGTCAGAAAAACCTCCCATTTTCAAGATCAGTACGAATCCACAGTGGCTGCCCCTATGGGCAGAGTCGAGATTATTGGCCGACGGCAAACGTCTTTGGGAGGAAAGTGGTCGGTCTCTTGTCGTGTTCAGCTATATAGACCACCTTCAGCAACTGGCAGAAACGACGTTCGGTATCGACGCTGATTCAGGAGGCGAAATTCGACTTCCGCGTGAATTGAAGATTGCCCTACTGGATTTCAACAACAAAGCTGAGCGAGAGAAATTTGAGCAGGAAACTTTCGAGTGTGGGATTTGCCTGGAACCAAAGAAAGGAGTGAATTGCCATCGCTTGCTATCATGCTCACACGTATTCTGCGTGCTGTGTCTACAAGTCTTCTACAATACCTGTATCACTGAAGGAGACGTGGAAGGGGTCAAGTGTTTAGCTCCTGATTGCGGAAAAGAACAACCTACACCTGGCGTTACAAACCAGAACAAACGTCGCAAGCGAGATCGAACTCTCAGTCCCTCAGAGCTATTGCAGATACCACTGGAGCAAGAAACAGTTCAGCGTTATGTATTCCTAAAGCGAAAGAAGAAACTCGAGGCGGACAAAACCACTGTATATTGTCCCCGAAAATGGTGCCAGGGTGCCGCACGGTCGAAGAAGCATCCCAAACCAATCGACCCTATGGCGGATGTCCTTGACGAGTCGGATGAAGAAGAAGGAATTGCCTTTGATCCCTTAGGCGATGAGAGTCAATTACCTCCCATGGCAGATCGCGTGGCTATCTGCGAGGACTGCAACTACGCGTTCTGCTGTGTATGTAAGAAAGGTTGGCACGGGGAACTTGTACGGTGCTTCCCACGGCGAGAAGCGGAGTTGTCCGCAGAAGAAAAGGCGACCGAGGAGTATCTCAAGCTGTACACATCTGCTTGCCCAACATGCGATGCCCCCTGCCAGAAACGCATGGGCTGCAATCACATGAAATGTTTCAAGTGCGACACCCACTTTTGCTACCTCTGCTCCAGCTGGCTCATGGAGGCAAACCCTTATCAACATTTTAACGATCTTGGGAGTCCTTGCTTCAACCGTCTTTGGGACTTGGAAGGTGGCGATGGCCTCGATCCCGAGGGGGCAGAAGCTCTGCATCGTATCCCAGACGATATCATCTTCGATGACAGTAGTGACGATGAAGAAGTACCTCCGTGGGAGATGGACGAGGAGGACAATGGGCTTCGAAATGGAAGACGACCTCCTCCGCCCGCCCCAGTCCCACCACGGGTCAACCAGGTCGGAGCTGGAAACCGCGCACTCGGTCGCAATGCCAATGGTTTAGACGCAGCTGGGCGAGCTGCTGCTGCAGAACGACAGGCTCAGGCGCGCGCAATGGCAGAGATTCGAGCCGGCAGGGACGCTGAGAGACCCGAACAGGCTGCTGCCCGACGTGCTGGTCTCCAACGGTTTCTGGACCTCGTGCAAAATGACCGAGAAGATGAATGGGACAGCGACGAACTAGAAGACGGCTTTTGATTAGACTCCAAATGGGGAGTCACTCTGCACACATTCGACATCCTCACGTTTCTACGATTGCTACTTAGCGTCTCACACCACACATACCACTGCATCACATGGAATTGCATCTCCTCAACGAAAAAACTCACGATTTCACGATCCACATGATGACTGACTAAAAGATAAACGGGGCAACCTCTGATTCTTATGCATTTATGAAGGCTATGCTAGGGACATGTCTTTTTCTTGACACTATTCGCATTGTGCACTCAGCGATTCCTCTTTTAATTGATTTTATGTTCGTATCTTCTTTCATTATCTTGCTCTCCAGCGCTACGCTTGCTTTGGGGATGTTCGTTGAACTCGTTTCATTCTCCTTACTCTTGTACAAGGTGTCGCAATGCTGTATTGTATTGGGGTTGGCTGGTTGGGGTTTTCTGGCCTTGCTTGTGCTGTTCTGGCTTATCCTTGGTTCTTCTACCTAATTTACAAGGAAGGAGGGCGGTTGCGTGTACAGCTTAGCATCGTTATTCTGTACAGAGGGTTGAGCTGTCTTAACAGCGCTGTAGGTAGTCAGGTGGTCAAGATTAGATAGGCCTGGGCGTGGTTTGTTCTTGGTAATTCAAGAGGATGGAAGTATTCTTGTTCGTATGTTGTGCTCAGATGGTCATGCTGCCGTAGATGAATGTGTTTTTTCGATGCTACTAGTATCGAGGCTCTTTCCTCAGTTTCAAGGTAGATGGAGCGAGCCAACAATATACAGGAGTATCAAGATCACAGCATGACCCATTATGGCTTTTGTTACTACTCTCAATATGGTGTCTTCTCATCTGTAGACCGAAGCATAAATTAACTTGTTAACTTGTTTAGGTACCCCTGGGGGGGAAGGTACATGGCAAGCAGGGATTTCGGGAACAAGTACGTATTCGGCGGCCATCTATTTCTTTACAATACATACTGGAAAGGAGCTCGCATATACAAGAAGGCAGTAGCGATGTTCCCTAGACGTGTAACCCAAGAAACCATTGCCACGGGCAAGAGAAGCAAGCTGGGCATATGGGACTCTGCGCTGAGCCGCTCACATCCATTCCTCGACGGGTGCCCCGTGGGCGAGGATACTAGAGGGGTTGGACAGCGCATCGGTTACCAAGGGCGGACTACTACGCATCGCAAATAAGTAATCACCCAATAAGCTCCTTGTCGCCTTGGAATAATCGGCGGATAGGAACCACTGGAGATTCGCGCGATATGTAAGTTCACGGAATGTATTGCCGTGCCGCGTATCGAGCTCTGCTCGGTATTCCACGGTTACTGGTCCGTTCCCAAGGGTTTGAAACATCTAGGCCATTGCATCTTGGAGACCCTCGTGATCCTCAGGGAAGAGATTGTGCATTAGAGTCGGAAAAGACACCTCTGTTTCACCACTTTTAAGGCAGCCTCTGAGCTCAGATGTCAGCTCCTTACACCGAGGGTCCAGGGTCCACAGCTCGATCAAGGTCCGTTGCTCACCATAACTGGTGCATATCCGCTGGGCCCCAGGACATTCTTCCAGGTCAGTCATTGTGACGGACACCCTGGGATCAGCCCCCATGCGCAGGAAAATGCTATGCATGGAAGGAACCGCGCAGAGTTCCTATAGAGCAAGCTTTGAATGAAAGCAGTGAAAAAAATCCATGCCAGTATGAATGATGCTTTCCAAGAAAGGGGTCATTGGGTGACAAGCCCTGTCCTTGAAAATACTGCTTTAGCACTGGAAAGGCCGCGGCCGGGTCCTCCAGGTGGTGTGCCAGATAGTGAATCAATACCGCAACATGGATACGAGCACGTTCCCCTGGGGAAGCGAGCCGCGATTGGGATTTCAATAATGATGCCGTGCAAGGCCACCATGATGGTGATTATCTCTTCGAGATTCAGCTTCAGATGACCTCCCATTCCTTTGATTAAACGGCGTTGAAAGGTCACATATTCCTTTTGGTGCTTGTGTGAGATTATTTGAACCGCCTGACAGAGGATGGCGGGAAAGTTGAATGTTCCTAGAGGCTGTGCCTGGTTCACTCTCAACAACTGATACACGTCACATTCAAAACTTGGAACCCCATGCGAAAACTTATAGATTGAGGTAGATGCGTATTCTGCGAGATCGCGACCCACAGATTTGATGTGCGCTAAAAATGTTTGGCATAAAGCCTCAAATCTGTTGAACGTTCCCAATTCATCAGTCATTATGTGGACAATCGCATCGCTCTCCAGAAACTCGACAATTGAGCGATGCGTGAACTTGACGTACGCTTGGAACATCTGTTGCTTCTGTCTGTCATCTCGGCCCACATCAAGTAGACCCTTGCAGTATCCGGATACCTTGTTCTGAGCAATCTCTGGGCGCCTTCCCACTTCTTTCTGTAACAGTGGCCTCAGTCGATGGACAAAATCTGCTGAATCAAGGTAATCTTCTAGAAAAGAAACCCGAAATAGTGGCCACGGTACAGGACAAGCCAAAGCCAAGGTTAAAAACGCGTAAGCTTCTTCCTTGTTATCCTCGTGTATCGAATCCAATAAATGCTTGAAAAGCCCATTGAGCTCTGCTGGCAGCGCTCCTACCTTCTTCTGCATGGTCTTAAGGGAGTCGCCATGATACACGCCCACGTTTAAGTCTTGCAGAATGAGCGTTACCCACAGGAACACGCCGTCAGACCTAGCTATAATAGTTCGTATCAGATTTTCTCTCTCGGACAAGCTGCCACGACTCTGGAACATCTGATTTTGGCTGAATCTTTGTGTGGCAAGCCTGGCTATAGCCGGGCGATGCACTTCATGGAGTCGTAGCAGTGGACGGTCGTCAAGGCGCGAATGGATCCCAGGCAACTCCCTATATGAGACGCATATTTTGACCCCAGAGTTCCTCTTGACCTATGACAGTAACTTGTCTATTAGATCGACTTCCTTGCTGCCCTCGTATTCATCGAGGCCGTCAATGAAGGCCGCGAGCTTGTGTGTCTTGTAGATCTCATCAGAGCTCCACAAAGTTTCAAAGGCCTGGTTCAGGTTGCGAAATCCATCAAACTCAATTTCATGGTTGCGGGCGTTCGCCTCCAACTCCTCAGGAAAGAGCACGGGGATCAATACAGGACGATCGGATGACACGGACGAGGCCGTTCCAACTATTCTGTTCCTTGGTTGCGGGTTTCCAAAAGAAGAATTTCCCAATCACCAAAGCTTTGCCGCTGTTGCCCTTTTCGTGGGCTAACCATCGGGCAAAGTTTTCTCGTGCTTTTACCATCCTTTGGCGATACGCCTTGCCACAGCCTTCAAGGTCGGAGCCACCATTGTATAATAGCCAGCTGAAGCCCCCGTGCTGGGCTTGAGGGAAGTCATTGAATCGCTCCTCCATTCTCGGGAATCTCAGGCCGAGCAAAACCCTACCTTGACGCGCACACTGGGTCAACCTCATTTCATCTATTTGTTTGAGCGCCTCGACGGTGTGTTGTATGGCGACGAGCTTCTCTTCACTTAATTTGGCGAGTGAAACGAGCTCGTCGAAACTGGCACGACTTTTTGTGCTACGGGGGGTTTGATTTTGGTTAGTCACAGCAACCTGGTATCCTTGACTGTTTGAGACAATGGTCACTTACAAGTTGTCGCTGACGAGAAAAACTGTAGCTCCTGCTGATGCTTCTGAAGCTCCTTTTCCAATGCTGTAACTCGCCTTTGTTCCAGCGAATGCGGAAGGCTGGAGAATTATGTCCCTGTTCCTCCTCGCCTTTAGTCCTTCAAGCATAGCTCGGAGCTCTTGGGATGTTCCAATGCACTTCTCTATCAACATAGCGAGTGAAAGATTTTGACCGCTTATTCCAGGGCTATCTTGAGACCTTTCTAGCTCCAAAACGGTTTTCACGAAGCGCTTCGCCATTTCATCAAGCTCCTTGTTGTCTGCTGTAGTTCCTTCAGCGGAGTCATGGACCTCCCTAGCAATTTTCACAACCTTGACTCCAAAATCGACCAAAGGGATGATGCTCGCGACAAGGCTGATCGCAGCAATGGGCTCCATTTTGAGGAAACGGTAGTATTTCACAATACATCTTAAAGAGAATTTTCATGGCTGTGCAGTGAAGATAGTTAACTAAGGGGAGATGTTTGTTCTCAGGGATTTACACCATCTAGACCTGAAAAGGGGCTCTGGGTTTGCACAGTGAGACATTGTTGACACTAAAGCTAGCAGGCGTTTGCCTGTATAACCACCAAGTCAGCAGTGGGAACGGTACACTAATCAGCATCCGCTGCGGGCATATAATGAGAGACATAGCATGTAGACGGCAATAGTGACGTGGGAATAGCATTGCTATTATCTATGATTTGTCATGGAAGTTGGTATAAGGTACATAACGAGGCTTCCTAATGACTTTTGATAGCTGTCTGTTTGTCGGAGCGGTTCCTTGCCCCAAACTTTTTTCCAGGCTGTCTGGGTAGGTCAACGTCCCGAACGGCTTGTTACTGTAGATACCCATAAATAAAGCTTCTTACTTAACCGCAAGGCTTAAAATTGCGTTGGAAGGTACACTGGTTATAATACTGCGACTAGATGTAAGCAAGGATTGAAGATTCAAGATAACATTCATCTCCATATTTTTTTAGGTATTTTTCTTTCCCAGAATAACCCACTTTAATAATTCTTGAAACGATCTAAGCAATCCAAGACAGCATCCTCTCCACGCGGAATGGCAGTTAACTCTGCCCTTTATACAAACGAACCAAGACCATAAAGACCTCAGAAAGATTTACCTCCCATTAATATCTTCTATCCTAGGCAGGACGATCTTGGAAAGCTCTGGCAGGAACCTGCCCTCGCTGATCAGCTTCTCTCGGAGTTCAAAAAGACCCCACCTGTGAGCCTCAATAGTAGAGACACAGCGCAGTTGCTTCTTCATAGACTCCGGGATGTCGCCACAGTAATAGTCCCAAGCACGTTGAAATTCTCCTCACAGACATATCTCAGATTTAGGAACTCCTGGCTTGTATTTCCACCTCATTCTGAAGCAATCGACCATAGTGTTCCATACCCGCCATAGAGCAACTGAACCTGGATTGCGGGTATCCCGCATCCAAAGATAGAGGAGGGCTTCCACAAGAGAGGCTGGTTTCAAGATTTGTAACGGATGTTGCCCAAGCCAGGGAAATGGCAGGTCCGGATCCGTCGAAACAGTCGAGCACGGATGATCGTTCTTGAGCCCGGGCTAAACTTGAGAAAGTTCCATATCCGAGTTCGGCAGCCACCAGAGAAACTGTGATTTGCGGACAAGGTGCACAACAAACCCCCAAGGAGAACGCTTAGCATGGAAGTGGTATGCAGGCCTAGGATGCCGTGCGAGTTGCTAGTTCGCACAGTAGAACTCTCGGTGGCCCCATCGATCTTCTTGCAGCTCCATGCAGGTGCTCTTGGAGCATAGCGGATATTTTTTCCCAATTAGATATTTAGTATTGATTGTGCCTGCGGTTGCATCTACAAGAGCATCCTTTGCAGAGTCAGCAAGGTCATCACGGGTCACATATATGATATCCTGTTATTGGCGCAGAGAGAAATTGTTAGTCAGTAAATAGAAACTGTGGATAACAAATCCTAGAATTATAAACTCTGAACAGCACTTGCCAGCCCATGAGAATGCTCGGGATTTGCGCTCCCTCGAGGATTCGAGCCACATCAGCAGTGACTTCAATAACAGCTTCTCAAAATTCGTCGTCCATGTTTCACGGGTTTGCTAATAGAGATTTGGCGTTGGCAATGGCATTTGCGATGGAGGGGAAATCTGCCGTGAATAGTGTTCGATGTAAAGCGGTAACGAGACTCAATTTATGTTCTCGCGTCTCCTTGTTGGCTTTTTGACTTGGGCGTTGCTCCCTATCTTTTTGTCCTCGATAATTGACCCACGGAATCGGCAAAAGGAGATAAGAAGTGCGGGTTGTAAAGAACCATTCCGTTTCAGTCTAAGACCCATGGCGGAATGTATGACAACCGTTTTGTTGGTCAGAGGTTGAGGCAAGGTAAGCCTTGTTCACGTGTCTCTTTCAACGCAACAGATAGCGTAGAGGCGTTGTGGAAAAGAACAAAGCTGGAGCGAAGCATAAAGAAAAGGTGTGATGCTTTAAAAGAGAGGTTCAGCACCCTGCTTGATTTTGTAGCAATATCTCTCACCCAATCCAGCCTCATCAAAGTAGCCCAGCTGACAGTCCCAATGCCACAAGATTCATTCCATGAAAGCGCACCAGGTATCACTTTCATGAAAGATGCAGCTATGAAGAGAATCTCAGATCAAGCCACTGTTATTTATGCACGGACACAAGATATTAAAAGTAGCAGGATAAGGGCATGGTTGGGAATGAAACCTATTTCTGCACATGACCTAAAGGAGCAGGTGTTTGTATCCGAGGGCACTTCATTGCAGGTCATCAGCCAAGTATATACGTTATACTTTGACACACTGTCTTAGGCCGTGGGCTTCAGTGCGCCTTGGTTGTCCGGCCGAACTCCAAGTGTATGGAGAGAATTCTGGCGTTTCTTGATTATTGGAGAAACTCCCAAATTATGAGCATATCTCTGGTCAATATCAGGACTTAATCTGCCAGACTCGGCGGCTGCTAGCCTCGGTTCAGAACCAGCATTCTCTTGAAATGGTCTTTGGACCGGTTTTCCCCTTTCTTTTACCCAGAAGCGCACCATATAATGGGGCTGGGTAGATCCAATTCCACGGGAAAAAAAGAAAAAGAAAGAAAGGAACTAGTTCATACCATAGGTTCTGAAGTAACGAAAAGCCAAGGGAACCATGCGACCATAGTATCAGAGAATCAAAAACTCATCCTCACTGGTACTCACACTACCACCACCGCTGACCCCTACTGGTTGCGCTCCTTGCCCATCATCATAGCCACCCGCAGAATCCGAACCCGAATTCCACGTATACCAAAACTCATAACCCATAACCGTGTGGTCCTCAAAGGTGAGTAGGAGTCGATACCGGCGTGACGGGTTCCATCCGCGCCAGGGCTCTTCGGGCTGGTAGGCGTGTGTTGCACGCGCGTGGCATTCGGGAAGGGTTAGACGGGGTGGGCGATGGAAATAGGGAACGTGTTCCAATGCTGAGGCCGGGCTTCTGGGATTTGGGCTGACAGGACTTCGTGGATTCGGCAAGTAGGGAATGATATTAGTCGGGGGCATGCCTGTACCTGGTGTGTCGGGTGTATGGGCATTCGAGTCTCTGTACTGGAATTGTAAACTCGTATCGTCTTGGCCGTCGCGCGGGATCCAAGCAACATCAGGCATGATCTCGAACCCCTGCATCGGGGCAACGGCCATGCCTAGGAGCGGGACGAGCGGCCGTTCACCGTACTTCTCTTGACTCTCTAGCGGCACGATCCAGTCGACGCGGAAGGCGGGGCCTGATGTTCGGGACTCTGTGAGAGCTATAACAGCGGCGCGGCCTTTTTGCGAGGCGGCGACGACGATTCCATGTTCAGGAATATATTGGACCATGTTGAAGCGGTCGAAGCCGCGGATTGAGGCGATGGGGTGAGTGAAAGGTTGTCGGAGAGGAGCGCCGCAGACGACGGTGGGGTTCGAGGCGAAGGGGTGTGGGATCAGACGTATGTCTGTGTGGGAGAAATGGAGAATTGGAAAGGACGACGGAGTAGGGGCTAGGCGATTGAGGGTTAGCTTTAACTTGTGTGCGAGGATTTGAGAGGAGGGGAGGGCTGTACGGTCGAAGATGTGGTATTCGGCAGTTCCTTGTTCGGACATCTCCTCGCTGTCGGAGGGGTCATCTGTATCTTGCATCCCTTCGTCCTGTATGTAATGGTCTTCTTCATCTGAATCGTGGGCTAAGTTCTCGCCGAGGAGAGCCTCGACTTCATGGGCGTCGCCACCAAGTGCTTCTAGGAGGGCAAATTGCAAGAATTCAGGTGTTGTCAATGGTCCATGACCAGGTGGAAGAGTAGCATCAGGATCGTCATTCGCTTCGATTAGGGCGCGTAACAGCTCGTGATGGCTCGGGGCTTGCGGGCCACCTGGGTTGACGCCTGTGTCAGACGCGCTATCCTCGCTCGAGTGGTCTGCATGGAAGGACCCGTCAACAGCTTGGTGACTGAAGGAGTCTGCCGAGTTCGAGGGGCGCAGATCCGGTATGGTAGGGGTGGGAGCGGCCTGAGGATAACTCTTCTCCCCAGTGCCGTTGGCACTGATGAGACAGTCTGCTCCAAAGAAATCGGGTAACACTGTTTCCTCTGGCTCGGCTTTGACTGCAGGAGGGAAGTAATTGTATACCCTTGACGCATCCGGTACCCTGCTGCTCAGTTTCGTCAGATCAAGGACTGTCTGTCCGTCCTTTACACGCCTTTGAGGCTGTCCGCCAAATGCTTCTTCCGTGGATTTCAGTAAATGGAACGTCCGTGGATCAAGTGCAATGACAGACCATCCACGATCGCTGCTAAACTAGTCAATACAGGGCCAGACAACGCAACATTAGACGAAACTTACTCATTGCGCAACGTGTTTGGAAAGGTCCTGAAGCTATCATCGTTAAAGTAATACACGTTGAACGGACCAAGACTCTCCCAGACTTTCCACACGAGGACTTTATTGTCGATATCTGTGCTGACCATCCATGTCCCATTGGGGTCCAGGTCGCAATTTAAGAATGAGACTGACGGTATATTGGAAAAGTGCCCTGTGTAGGTCAACTTGATATTCCGGGTCCGGTGCTTTTCCGGCATAAGTTGCCGTAGCTGTTTGAACTGTTCGTTGGATTTGATATGTATCCATGTGTGTCCATAGTCAGTGAACTCATTATCTCCTTCGGGTTGTGACATTAAATCGTCATCGGTCCCTGATGCCGAACCCACAAGAGCAAAAGCAAAGACAGTTACAAGCCCCGTGTTGGCCGTTACGGCGATCAGTCGGGCGAACTTGTGAATAGCGATGCCCCAAGCGCTGTTGTCGACAAACTCGAGAAAGAAAGGGTCCACCTCGGTGCCATCTAAAGGTTTGGTTTTCCCAGCTTCAGTGGCTCTATTTATGGCTGAGAAAATCGCTTCAACGCGATACCCGCATACATTTCCTGAATCTGTGACTAGGAGCAAGACTTCTTCACGACCGAGATCGTCCACAAGGATGCTATTGATATCATGGGGGAAGCCAGGCTGGATGTATCCTACACCACGCGGCTCCTTCATGATGGGCGCGATGATCATCTCTGGCTTGGACCCTAGAGTCTGTAAGCCGCCTGCGGGTTCCCAGACATAGATTTGACGCCCGCAAGCAACGAAGAATAGGTTCCGGCGCCGTGAAAGTGCTGTCTGTTGGCTCGTCAGAAAACTTAAGTATGCATAAGCCAGGGCTATTGCAGTTACCAGGTTACAGCGCCAGCGAGAAATCCGAGGACCAAGAGAGTCATCTGCGCTGTTCCTATTCAGTGTTTGGACTTGCTGATTCAGGGCTTGAAACATACATGGGGTACTGCGGACGATTAGTACAAGCAAGAAATGTTTTTGAGTAATTAATCAGATAGCTTGAACATAGACATACCCGTTCAGATCCTTTCTCAACATGCAGCGCCCTAAGATGGAGTCCCTCTCCATAACGGCTCGTTGGAATTGCCCCTCCACGGTTATCGTTAAACGCCATGGTCGAAGATTAGGATGATCCTGCCCTGGGGCTTGTTAGGAAAGACACAAAAATCGTAAAAACACACAGACTTCAGAGACAGGGAGATGAAAGGTGTTGGGTGAAGTCGAAAAGAAGACGCAAATATGAGGAAGCCGGATGTTCTATGTATCAGATCCAAAATGGTATCATTCAGGAGATGAGAGCAAGTTCACTCTGCAATCAACCACCCGTAAGCATTTCAATTCCCCAAGACCCAGATACGAGAGCAAATAGTCGCATTTCTGGATTTTTAAGATCGCATCTGATCGAGTTATTTGGACGAAGCTCATCTGATGAAGTCACCCAAAATATGAGATCTCTTGGTGCCTCAGGCATGAAACGCACGGGCCACAATGGATTCCGCGCCGCAGTGAATTCCACCTCGAGCTTTAGTTCAACAACCGCCAACATAACCCCCGCAAATCTAGTAGCTCATTGCGACTGATTAAGATGGATCTCGTCGCAGGCGTCCGCAAAGAAGGCAGTCGGTTCGTAATCTACCCTAACTCTCTCTATCTCTAAAGTCGACCTTTACTGATTTCAATCTGTGCCTCTGCAGCGGCGGTCGGGCCGACTTCAAATGGTCCGACGTAAAAGACTCCGCGCATCGCGAAAACTATCTAGGTCATTCGCTCATGGCTCCGGTCGGCCGATGGCAACAGAATAAAGATCTACAATGGTACGCGCGCGGCGACGAGGATCCGGACGAGAAGGCGAGGCTCGAGCGTGAGGAACGACAGCGGGTCAAGGCTGCGGAAGAGGAGGCTATGGCGCGGGCGCTTGGTCTTCCTTTGCCGTCGCAGAGTGCAAACTTCACGCCCTTGGGTGGTGGAGAAGGGGAAGGGAATGCGCTAAGAGCAGGGGATGCGAGAGAGGCGGATGACAACGCCAAAGGTTAGTTCTGTATTTGATTCGATCTGTGTTTGTTGGGAAGGTGAGTGCTAATGAGTGGATCGCAGAACGGGCGAAGGATGGGAGAAGGCGGAGGCGCGACCGATCGCGGAGTCCTAGAGGCGATCGAGATCGCGAGCGGGAGCATAGAGGTGACAGGGATCGGGAGCGCAGGCTTAGACATCGCGACGACCGGGATCGAGGTCATCGAAGTCACCGGAGCCATAGACACAGATCGAGATCAAGGTCGCTAGATCGTGAGCGAGACCGAGACCGAGACCGCGAGCACCGTCGGAGACGCTCACGCTCAAGAAGCAGGGACCGAAGC
Source organism: Aspergillus baeticus (assembly GCA_027569055.1). NCBI lineage: Eukaryota > Fungi > Ascomycota > Eurotiomycetes > Eurotiales > Aspergillaceae > Aspergillus > Aspergillus baeticus. The sequence goes on along the minus strand of JAPDEI010000018.1, from coordinate 444,138 downwards.
GACAGAGACCGGCATAACAGGCGCCATGGCGATCGTCCTACCCGTACAGACGATGGTTCCTACAGTCGACGACATTAAGCTCCTAAGGGGCACAAGCATGGATTGGCGTTTCTTGGGCGATAAACACTACAATATCTTCTTGATTATCTTTGATGCTGTAATTCGATACAAAAATCCGTCTTTGCAGCTTTTATAATTCATCATGTCCTTTGTTTCCGCTCGCGGGAAGGCCAGGCATGGACATCATCTTCACAACTAGACTGGTCCAGCCCGTGAAATGCTGTGTGCGCTGTCCTTTTCCTGTTTCGGGATTATACTGTTCCCAGGCAAATCCGGTCTTCTTCCACTCCCGGAATACGTTCTCAACTAGGTTCTTCCGTAGCTTCGAATACATTGTCCGTGCGCGGGCCTGTTGAGGACCAGTTGCAATTGCGGTGTCCTATCAAAAGTGGTTAGCTTTAGTCTAAATTCCCAATTCGTGGCGATACTCACATGAAGGTTCTTGAGCACCAGGTAGTTGATGTTAATCCACACCGGGCTCCTCCAGTAGTTCTCAGCAGTGCCATAGAATTCATCCTGTTTGCTGAGACTCCGGATACCGTAATCGCTCCAGAGCTCCTCTGGATCCTCGATCAGGTCCAGAATGGCCTCCAAACGGGGGCTGTCTGGACCCACCATGCCTGTCAAGAAGGGCATAAGAGAGACGTAGCCCTTATGGCAGACATGGACGGATTCTTCGTAGTCATCAATGGTAGCATCGCAGTAAGTCTTCGCGTCTGCGTCCCAATGGAGATCGTCAATATTTCGTTCAATCGCGATTTCGTATTTCTTGAACTCCTCGGCATCTTCCGTCTCACCAAGGGTGTCAGCAATACGGCGAAGTGCCCGGGTCATCATCCCCATCCAGCTAATCAGATCAACATGAAGCTCGCCAGGGTGAGGCGGTTGGGCGCGAGGATAGTCATCCAACCCCGATGTCAAGATATGCTGAACAGACCGTCCGCGCCAGCGGTACGCTTCCTTAGTTGAGAACGCCTCGCGGTCATAGGACTTGATGTCACCGGTCTGAGTTGACCTGTACCAGAAATAATGCTTCTTGAGGAGCGGGTAGATAGAGCGGATAAAAGCCTCTCCTAACTCCGGTTGCGTCACATAGATAGAGTGTAGGCCTTGGCTGTCAGCTGCATATTTCTCGGCAGACCCTTTTGTATCGAGTTTGTCTATGAAGGCTTCAAGAACCATGAAGAGTGTCGGGGGGTTAGCATAGTGAGGGTATTGAATTGTAAACTCGGGCGGGACTTTGCTGCGCGCTTCAGCGCCGAGAATCTGCTCTCGGGCGATCCAACCATCTTCATCCATAAGGCTAATCCAGCTCTTAACAATCTCGAGCCTATTGATGTCAGTCAAACAGTTCCAGAGAATAGGGTTGAAGAACGTACGCAAGATCTGGATCCCAGTCAAGGATTGGAATCAAATGAAAGCCTTCATCCCAAAGAAAACCGCGGGGGAAGAATGGCCGAGACGGAACAGAGGTAAAAAGGTCCCTTGGTCCCTCAAGGACAGGCTGCGCTCGGCCCCTAGCCTCTTCGGTCTCCTCCCAGAAGCCTTCATTTTCCTCCTCATACTCAGGCGCAGCTGAGCGGTCTACGACGTCGGTTCCGTGAAAGAATCCAATGCCACCGATAAGGTTGGAAAGCATAGATTTTGAGAAACCAAGATACTCTGGGGAGTCAAATGGCGCCTGGGGTGCGAGAATCTTCTTGAATCTCTCGGAGAAGAGGAGAGAAGCACTGTCAATCTCCCGAGTAAGTGACTCGGCTAACAACCATATATTAGTACAGCCGCACTTCTGCAAAACTGGGGGTTACTCACAAGTAAGAGGATGATGGGAAGAACCAGAGGAGAATAGGATATCGAACTATCACTTGTTAGCGAGCTGCCAGTAAGACCCGCACAACACGTACCTCAAAAGCGCCAGTGAAGACTTTTTGCACCAGATGAAGATTACCCTCGCCAGGTTGGTTGTCGATTGTGTAGACTTGCGCTGGCGGAGGCGGATTGTCAGTGCCGTACTTAGCTATAGCCTCATCCACCGCCTTTTTCATCTGGGAGAACAAGAGCACTAGATAGCATCAGTATGGGTATCTAGAGTTGAGGCGCAGTTGAGTAGCAACTAACTCTTCGTTTGCCAGATATGCTCTGGTTTTACAGCCAAACTAGACACCAATGATCGGTCCAACGGCTTATCCTCATACGACGGATGGCTATGCTCGGGGTGCTCATTGCTAGTAGGTCCCGCAGTAACATCGATCGTGAAGTCACCAAGTTCGCTCGTATACCCTTTAATTGCGATATCGCCTTCAAAACCGCGAGGATCGTCACTCTCCGTCGATATGCCCAGACTGCCGAGCCCCTCCAATCCAGCATGGAAGACAACGGTAATCGGTTGATCAGCTGCAGCATCATCTCGAGGAACACCCTTCACTCTGGCAGCCCAGCTGCCGCCATGTTGTCCACCAGGGACCTTGATGAAATCAATTGTGAGATCTATCGAGTTTCCGGCGTCGTGGATCGTCTCGCGGCCGCCTTTTCGAACGTCGTACTCGTCCCAGCCGTACCCTGCCATTCCTTCATTTTGTTCGCATGTGTGTCTAAAATCTTCGCACAATCAGCATCCGGGGGTCGCGGAACAATTCCAGTAAACAGTCTCTGAGACTCATACTTTCCTGAGCCGTAGCATAATTATCCGTCTTCGCCCACATCAAGCCCGCGAAAAAGCTATTCGAGATCCGAGGTCGGACGCCAAAGTATAGATTTGGCTTATATGGGCCCCAGAGGAGAGAGTGATTACTAGCCTTTGCGGCCTCGTGGGCGAGAAATGAGGCATCGTGGGTAGCTTGGCTGGCGAGCACCGCAGTCGCGTAGAACAGCGGCGTCGCAACGAGGGATTTCACGGAAAGGTGCATGATGAAGAAGACATTAGAGTGAATATTTAAGCTTCATCAAATTGACAAAGCAGCATATAAGAGCTCAATGAATGGCCAGCTCTCGTGCTCTGTTTTGTCGGAGGTTGTTACGGAGTACTTTCTTATCTGGCATCAGCGGGAGCTTGCGAAGCCGGCTCCGCTCCGCAATTTACCTGGTCCGTGCGTCTCATATGTAGATTAAGCTATCTTTGGATTGTTCTTGGGCTCCATACACATACTTGTTCTAGAAGTGTAATGGCTGTGGCTATGTACATTACCCGCCCGTGCTTTATAAGAAGTTTCTAGGGTCCAAAGATCCGATGTTGGCGCTCTTTGCCTGCCCATCGAACACGAATTCGCTGATCAGCTTACCTGTACCAGGCGCGTTTTGGATGCCCCAGCAGGTATGGCCAGCAGCAAGGTAAAGTCCTTTTGTACCAGTGTGTCCAACCAATGGGCCTCCACGGGCGGAGCTTACATTGGGCAAGTAACAGGCTTGGCGTGTAATGACTTCTCCATCCCGAATTGTATCGGAAACGGACCCAACCTGATTGATGATGTCCTGGCATCGCTGTAGATCTACCTCAACATCTGCGGTTGTGCTTGGGAGTGGGACTAACTGATCACCATCCCCACATGCATACACCGTATCATCAGGACGAGCATAAATCTCCGGTGTTGCCACGGTTGGACGAGATGGGGTGGACGGGTCAAAATTGGCGGGGATTTCGATGTTGGTGAATAACGTGTGCGCACTGGGTGGCCTTGCTGGGCGTATCACGACACTATGGGCGCGCATTGCTGAGATTGGGGCTTCAGGCAAGACGGCGCTCGTCCATGGACCAGCAGCTACCACCACATCGGTTGCGGGGATGGTCTGCGGTTTCATGGTTTCTTTATCCGTGTATGTGACTGACTTGACAGTGTTTCCACCGTAATCAATGTTTGTGACGGACCCTAAAGTAATTTTGGCCCCCTTCTCCTCTGCGAGTTTGGCGATCGAAGTTGTAAAAAGATATGGATGAACCTGTGCGGTCTCCCCGGGGTCACTCATGCTTTCATAGCCCCTCACCAGTTCCGGTTCAATCCAATCTAGTTCTTGAGGCAGCTTCGCCTTCTTCAACTTGTCCATGGCCGCCGCGCTACGCTTTTGGAGCGAAACAGAGCTGCCGGCATCACCACCTTTGTCTTTCTTTTCATTGAGCGGACGGCCTCGTGCGACTAACTGTGCGCAGCCCGTCTCTCGATATCCCCATCTCTTCGTACCATTATGTTCCTTAGCTAGTTCCGCATGGAGCTTGTAGCTCAGGGGTACGATGTTGCTCGGGTACGCCCACAGTGCTAGAAGGCCGCCTGCTTTTCCTGATGCGCCTCCTGCGATATCAGAAGCTTCAATGAGAGTAACCGAGTGTCGGGAGGGATCAAATGAAGGATGTCGTGTTAAATAGTAGGCAGAGCAGCACCCAATTATGCCACCACCTGTAGGATAAATGTTAGGACAGTCATCCAGTGTGCCCCTCAACGGTGCGGGGTAGGCTGAGGGAACTGAAGAAAGTTTCGTACCTACGATAACTATCTCGCGTCGCTCACTTGGTGCAGACATCTTTCTGTATCGCGCGACCCAGGATCCGACGGCTCTTAAAGAAGCCACGGTGTAGCGATGTCGAGAGTTGGGGGTGAGAGTGTTGGCTGGAGAGGGTGACAATCTGCAAATACGTCACTCGAGTCATGTGTTTCCCCTTGCTTCGACAGCCCCGGAGAAGGACCAAAAACTATCTGAGACATCGAAACATATTTGAACGAGTATAGACTGTCTGCGCCAGAGATAGCTGGCTTACTGAAAATATGGAATTGATACAATAACGATGCACGGGCACCGAAAGTATCTGAATCTTTAAAGAATACATCGAGGCGAAGACGAGAAATTTGAAAACAAAGGAACTGCTCTAACTCCGACAATGCATAAAAGGGCCCCAAGACGATGTATTGCCCTAGTGACGGCAAAAAATGCGATGAAGCAGACTGTGGTGTTGTGCAAAAAGAGAACATAAGGAGAAGCGTTTTCATCGCGAAGGGCTCAGAGGCCTGTTGAATCCGCCCTGGCGGTTCATGTACTGTCTGTATTCTGTCCTCTTCTCCTTCCGCACCCCGTAGACGTTGTTTCCGGGAACCTTCGTGTTCTTGGTACTCCTGAACTTGGAGAAGCCCATGCTACGCCTCATGAGTTCCTCAATATCATCCTCCCCATGGGGCTCGTCGATATCCATCCCCGTGTCATCTTGTCCACGGTCCGTTCGTGATTTGGAATCTGAGACGCCATTCGCGCGGTCATGGTGGTCTCTGCGCTCATTTCGGCGGTCGCCCCGCGAGCCTCGAGGTGGTGATGCTCTTTCCCTAGTGCCGTTACGAACAGGGGACCGGGACCGGTCACGGTATCTGTCGCCTTTCGAAGGAATGCCTGTGCGATAATTAGAACAATTCTTGCTGGCAATGATGATCTGAGATATCTAAGGTACATACCTCGGCGGTCGCTATACCTCTCCCTGCTAGCGCTCCTATCACGATTTCTTGTATCACGTTCATCCCTATCTCGATCTCGTCTGTCGCGGTCTCGGTCGCGATCCCGGTCTCTGTAATCTCTAGACCTACTTCGTTCTCTCCGTTTCTCTCGTCTATCCCTAGATCGAGATCGATACCTCCTCTCATCGCGGTAACCATCTCGCCGTCCGTCGTCGATTTGGTTATCGCGTCGGGAAGTCTTGCCTAGTCCTGAGTCCGCTTCAGGCGACCGTGTCCTGCGTTCTTCTATATCCCACATCGCTGAACTATCAACACGCCGAGCGCGCTTTGCGGGTGGCTCTGTCATTGCGGGAGTCTGAAGTTTCGGGCGTTGCTGAGGGCGAGGTCTGAGACCGGCAAACGAAAGACGTAAATGCCAAACGTATTATAGTGATTTCAGGGCCTAAAGATGGTTGGGCCGATTCGGACTTTGGGAAAGGGATTGGTTTGAAAATAGGACAGAGCTCGGAGTGTGGCTCCGTTGTTCGGGGAAGACTGAAGCTTCTTGCAAGATATTACGGTCGGCGGTTGGAACCAAGCGTGCCGTTTCTTTTGGCTCGCTCAGCTGCGGCCTGCGCTAGTGTCGGCCTCGCCAACCCCTTGCCTCCAACCGATATTATTTTGGCAAGCACAATATTTTTCTCTTACCTCCAGAATGCTTATTTCAGCGGAATGTTAGTTCGAGAATATTCTATACACGGCCCCTGTATGAAATCACAGGCAACGTCCCGCTCTCGATCCTTGTCGCTTCAACCTTGACAGTACTGAACTGCGCAGACATGATTGGGTAACAGAATCTTTGATTCTAGGTTCAAAGAAACACTTAAGGCCGGCTCTATACTAAAGGTTGCCACCATTGGTTGAAGCCGGGTATGAGAAAATAACATGATTTTGGCTATTTCTACTTGGGGTAAGCTCCGCTTTGCTGTATAGGGTTAGTTAGGGCTCTTGCCTCTGTGGTAGGAATAGTACTATGGAAGACAAATTATGGTTATGGTAGGGCTGTATAACTAATCAGACTTTTGTGTTTACTTTCAATAACAGCGAATTGCGCATGGATTAGCCTAACTAGTGGTCAGTCCGCCCGTGTAGATGGCAATGATTCCGCAGCTATGGGCTTGCACGGCGTGGTTTCTTTGGTCGGACTATTGACATGAGAACCCTATAATATCTGTGTAACAGGCCTCTGTGTATCATTCACCTCGCCATAGCCCATGTAGTGTAGACAATCATATCTCTTTTAAGGTTTACATGCATATATATCCATACCTGTACAAGTTATGAAGAAAGTATCTATGCAAATATTTTTGTAATTGTATAGTGACATCATAAATAAAGTGGCATATAGAGTTCCAAGCCTTTGATACACTTGTTGCTAACTTGCTAGACAGAATATTCAGCTGGGCGGTTTTATGCAAAGTCAATGCAGCATAACTGGTGCGCGGCCCGTTCCGCAGAGCCCCAGGCTAACGCTTGAAGAAGCAATGATCGGTGGATTCAGGAAATCTTTTGCGCTCGAATCTCGAGCCCCTCCTCATGACGACGTCAACCGAAACCCCGCAGTACTCCAGAGTCTTTACAAGAGCTTTTCTTTTACCTTCCTAGAATTGAGCGGCAATATGGCGCCATTTAACATGTCACACCGCCAGACCCATAATCTACTTCTAATATCGAAGCTGCTGAGTCTCCGAGATACAGCGTCGCCGCTCACACTGTTACTGGATTCCTTGGAGCAACCGGCCACCCCGCTAGTGAAAGAATATATTCGACGAGCTCGAGTAAGTTACAACAATATATTAAACGATACTTCTAAGCTGATCATCTATAGCTGTCAAAAGTTCACGTAACCCTCATTGCGTTCGAGACCCTCAAACCCCTCGAGGGCGTAGATGCCTTTATCAGCGGCCGACGAAAAAGCCCATCAGAGATATTAAGGGATGTCGCAGCTGCTTACAAGCCAGAGTCTTCGAACACTCCTAATCGCAGTATGCAACTCTTTACTTCTCACTCCAAAGAAACTTGTCTCGACTGATCACTACAATCAATAAAGGGCGACTCATCCTAATTGACTCAATCAATCCCCTCCTCCGCTCAACCCGTATCGACAAGAACTTTCATGTCTCCACATTCCTCAGCTCCTTCATCATTCCCTCCGGCTCACCGACTGCTAAAATCGACTCCTCCCTCGTAATTACCTTCCACCTAGATGTTCCCGGCCGCCCGGCGCAATCACCCTACGCACCCGATCCCCTAACTGTCCTAACATACCTCGCAACGACGGTCATAAAGTTACACTCTTTTTCACACATTCTCGCCCAGAAAGCCGCCCGAGACCGCAGTCTCGTCCCACCGGTCTTCGGACTAGCAGAAGAGCAGGACGGGGTTCTACTTGGACGATTGGACAAGCCGATCGGGAAGAATTCAGCAGAGGGGGGCGTTGTGCTGGAGATGGAATATAGGCGAAAGAGCGGACGGGGTGTCTTGGAGTGGTATCTGCTACCCCCGGCTTCGAGGTATCCGCCTACGCAGGTGAAAGAGGTTGTGACGTTGCTGGATGATCATCCGCTTTATCGACCACCCGAAGAGGTTGGTGGTGGAGATGAGGAGGAGCCCGAATCTACGTTCGAGTTAAGACTGACAGAGAGGCAGAAGAGAGAAAGGGAGGGTGTTGTGTTGCCCTACTTCGATGCGCAACAGGGCGATGGGCCTGGCGAGGGTGGCCGTATCTTATATGATATGGGAGAGGAAGATGACTTTGACGAGGAGGAGGACGAGATTTGAACCAATGGCTATGCAACCACAAATTGACGTTTCTTCATAGCGAGTCCCGCTCACCGGTCAAATTTCGTTAGAGTACATATTGCAATGTGGGTATTGATGGTGTCCTGCAGCCATCAAGGGAATCACTATGCATACAGATTACAAACAGATATTATGCGACATCGCTGGGTGAGGCTCGATTTAGGCGAAGCGCCACCAGATAAGGAAAATGAATATAAGTCCAACGCCAGCGAATGGCCCGTACTGCGAGATGTCAGTCTAGCCTTAAACAGACTGCATTGACAGACTCACCTGCTTCACCAGCAGCTCCCAATTGATACGGACTGCAGCCTTTCTGTACTTCATACTATCTTCCCGCAGGCGGCCAGATAGTTCGCCCATGCGCTCCAAGCTATCTCCTCGGTATAACAGATCTTCAATATTCTTCGTCATCACCTTCGTTACGTCACGGAGCTCATCGTTCAATCGATCGAGGTTGGCCGACGCTCGGCTATCCTGGTATGTCTTCTTGCTGCGCTGGATGAATGTGTCGAACTCCACAAAGGCATATGGTCGCAAGTTGGGGGACAGGTATTGTGACTCGGAGTAGGTATTCGTGAATTCAGTTGCGATGTCAGAGAGATAGGTGAAGGCGAGCTTGCGGGGGTATGAACGATCACATATACAGAGGAAGCACACGTCCTTTTGAATGAGGTAGCTATTCATGAAACCTATCAGTGGTTGTCGTCATATGATAACTTTAAATATATCAGGCTTACTGTAGGTTATACTGCCCGGACTCAATACTCGCTTGCTGTGCTGAGTTACGGTTCAGTCGGCGAAAGATCATCTTGACCTGGCTTTTGATCTCGGATAGCTCTGTTTCTGCCTAACGAAGAATGAGTGAATTGAGCGCATTAGGTCATAGATTATGAGGTTCCCGAGAAGCCACGAACTTACCTGCTCATCATCTACAGACGCGGCCAGCATCAGGCCTACCTCTCACCGTTAGCTCCATTGCTTTGCCAACACCGTATCCATTGCATCTTACCATCAAGCCTGGCAATTTGGGTAGATTTAACCATTTTGCCAAACGTCTGTCTCTCGCTAACTGTTACTTCGAGGCTTGCTAGATAAAGCAGTTTCCGTCTGCACTGATCGTGATTCGCTGCGTTGTTGTCTTGATCTCTCCTCCGAGAGCTCCACGTCGAGCAGAACAATGGCCCGTGGACGCAAGGCGGTCTCGGCCGGCAGTTCAAGCAGCCAGCCAGCTACTAGTGCTACTAGTGGGTACGCATCTGTTATACTGCCTATTCTATCAGTGGCTTGATAAATGTGATAGCCTATCTGGTGTCATCACTGGGTTATTTCAACACCGGCTGACAAACATGTGTCAGGGACTGTCGCCAGCCTTCTTCCGCTGAAGCAACTGAGCCGAGTAATGCGGCAAAACGGGGCCTATCAATGGACTCGACAAACGCTAAGCCGAAGAGAACGATTCCTAGGAGGGCTGCGAAAGATCGTTGGGAGGAGGAGAAGCTTTTGACAAGTGACAAGTCTCAGCTTATTGATATACCTCTAGTGGTGAGCTATAGAACCCCAATTCATGGAGCTGTCTATGGGCATATATGTCTCGGGAGAACAATGCTAATGTTCGTCACTCGAGGAATTAGAAAGTACTCGCTTTGCCTGAAGCATGGGAGTGTCTTGAAGAGTCCGAGAAGAGGGAAATTTTGGATCTACTTCCTGCCGACACACATCCTCATCCTCATCCGCAAGCAGACGAGCCAGATGCGAAGATTCCCCCTCTTCCTAAGTCCTTCGTGCGCTACGGTCAGCACTGGCGCGATGCTATACGTCATTTTCAGCTAGACCTACAAAATGGGCGTTATGACCCCCAGTGGGTTCGCGAGGCTGAAGAGGCCGTGCAGCAGAGAGCTGCTGGCAAATTCGACAAGTTCAAGGAGCAAGAATTCGAGGAGTTCTGGGGTCAGAAGCAGAAAATGGATAGGACACTAACCGCGGGCCAGAGCTCGGCGGTCAAATTGAGTACACTGATTGAGCATGGAGTTATCCGGAAGGGTGATATCTGGAAGTGGTCTAGATCATATGCGAGGCCTAAGACATTGGTTGAAAAAGAGGCCAGGGTACACCTTGTTATAGCGCTCTTCGCAAGGTTATACTTTACTAACGCCTGTTTCAGATAATCGAAATCAATGGCCACGCACTAACTTTTGTTATTCCTGCTGGTCAACGTGTTTTTCTCAAAGCAGCCCCAGCCCCAGCCCCAGCCCCAGCCCCAGATGTGAAAGAGTCGGCGGTAGCCGAAAAGCCAGAGACACTCCTAGAAACACCACTGAGTTCCCCACTTAGTGAACCTCCCTCATCGGACTGGGAAGACCCTTTCGAGAGGGTAGATCAATCGCAGGCTTTAACATCAAGGAAGCGAGGCGCTGAACCCGAAACTCATTCTCCTACCAAAAGACCCCGGGGACGCCCACGGAAGCAGCCACATGGTCCCACCGAAAACAAGGATAATATAGCAGGGGAAATCACCAGACTTAATTCCGATGCCGAAGAAAGCCTAGCCATACCGAACGGCGAGGGGCTTGTTGAGCCATCTACAGAACTCCATAACGGTAACTCACAGCCTTCCGACGCAGTAATAGCGGACGCCAACCCCGCAGCAATCGCATACGAAGAGGAATTGCCATCACCATCCACAAGGAATGAAGAGCCCGACGAAATCATCGTCCCAGATATAACTCTCCCTACAGGACTAACATTAAAGATGTTGGAAGTCGACGGCCGTGTTAAACCTACCAACGGCAACGCCTGGAAGGAAATTCGATGTTTCAGGGATAACCAGGATATGGGCACCCTATGGGAAGTTAGGCAGGCCTGGTACGTGAAGAACCATTAAGGTGATATTCTTCCGGGACAAAAGAAGAGGCCAGGAGGTGAAGCTTCATTCTATCTTTCACTCCAGTCGTTTCTCCAGACCGAACATATTTTCATTTATATCCTTCTTCTGGCATAGCCTGAAGCGCCTGAGGTACTTTCTTTGGGGCGCATAATCCACGCATCCATCATGACTATGGCTGGAACTGAACCAATATACATCACTATCTACACAGCCTGAAGAATTCGATGTTCAATTTTACATTACACACCCCTTTCGCTAGCAATCAGGTATTGAGCTACTAGATAACTAGACAAGATATCTCAGAATGGATCATTATTATTAGTGCTGAACGCCATGTTCTCCTCCCTCGCAGCCGCCCGGCTCTGCTCCGAATCAGCCGCATAGTCAACTGCAAAACTACACTGAATAAAATCTTCCAGCTCCTCACTCACAGTCTTCAATTTTTCCTTAACGCTCGCAACACCTTCCTGCCCGACAATATGCCTTGATGGCGGATTCTCATGCCCACCGATAGCTGTAATTGCGTAAACAGCCTCGGTAACCAACACCTCCATATGCGCAGAACTAAGCGGCGGATACGTAGATATGAGGTCTGGGACTGAGAATGGCCCGTCTTCAGCAGAGGTCGTGGTGGACTGGCCTGAATTCGCATCGGGGTTTAAATTCTGGTCCCCGGACCCGTTTGTCCAATTGCTGTTATTCTGAGTATTCGGTAATCGGGGAACGAGACGATTGAGAATTCCTCGGAATAAAGGTGCGGGGTTTATTCCCGGGGAGTAGGCAGGGACGATGGGTGGTACGCTGGTGACAAGGTTGGTCAAAATGGGAATTTCAATGCTGCATTGGAAAATGGTGAGTTTTATGTTAAAAGGGGCGATTTCGTAGGCGAGGCTCTGGGTGAATAGCATCGTCAGTAAGAGTCGCGGAGTAAAATAGCCATAAACATTGCAACATACATCACAGAACCCTTCAAGAGCCCACCCTGCGGCGCAATACATCCCGAGGCCGGGCGTACCGATGTGAGCGGCTGTAGTTTGTTAGGAGAACATTCGGCTAGCGAACAAGGAGTTACTATGTCCATACTGATTCCAGACACGATCATAACGTGTCCCGACTTCTGTCTCCGCATATGAGGCAGGGATGCCTTTATGATATTGAGCGGACCGAAATAGTTGATTTCGAACTGGTCTCGGACGAGGTTGAGCGTTTGCTGCGAGGCTGCAAGCTCTTCTACTGTTCCGATGAGAGCTGTCCCCATTTAGTTAACATATAATGTTCCAAGCAAAGTGCTACAGAGTGCTTACTTTGACTAGTACAACAGAGCAAAATGTCCATCCTTCCGAATGTCGCAACGGCTTCAGCAACCACTGCTTGACACTCACCCATGATTCTGTACAACGAGCATCAGCTGTAAGCGCTCCCCCGCAGCCTGAGTCAATTTTGGGCTATGCGCACCTTATATCCAACTGAACAGCCTTGAATCGCTCAACCCATCCTTCTTCGCGGTGGGTCTCGATCTCCACCAGAAAAGCATCGAACATGTCCCGGCGGACCTCATCGCGATCAAGAGTCGAGTATGCCAAACCGACCAAAGCACAATCACCATGCATAAGTATCTGGCGCGCAACCGAAATGCCAATGGGCGAATCGCCCGCGGTGATTACCCATACCCGCGGATCATTATGGGACGGGAATTGCGGGCGCGAGTAGTCGGGGGAAGGATTGGTCTCGGACATGAGGGCGGGGGTAACATTCACGCGGCCAGCATATCCATCGCGCAGGAGGATATGCCCTAAAAATCGACTCCGACCAGCGACGGCTGTGTTGTGGACTTGTGTCGTGGAGACGGGGAAGCTGTCATTCCAGAGGTCCCAGGCTAGGCTCTCCGCGCCAAGCGGAAGTTGCGGGCTTCTGGACCACTTGTTGGTTGGGGCTAGTTTAGTCAGTCAAGGCAAACCGGAGGAGCACTACACGCCTCCAACTTCTTGCGCCATTTGTCTGTGCGTGGCCTTTTCTTTTCCTCCTTTTTCCCTCATCCCCGCCGCAGTTTGAATATCAGGGTCACAATGCCTGAGCAGCGGCAACAGAGAGGTGATGGCGAGCAAGGCGTGCGTATACTCTTAGCTATTGACAGTGCTTACATCGCTGACGTCTGCCTCATATAAGTCCCTCATCAAATCCCTCATTCAGGGTGTCGCTATCTTTCTTGTGTCGCAGTGGGCTATCGGCCAATTCTTCGGAAACAAGCAGAGCGCTGGGTCTGGGTCTGGCGGGAAACAAGGCGCGATTCCTGGGTTTGAAGGTCGCGCTCCCCGCGCTGAAATCGAAAGCTACAGCTCTATCCCGGACACAATCGCCCCTATCTGGCCGCCCAACAGCGCGTTGGATGTTAGCGTCTACGTTTCTCCGTCGATTGTACTCCCCTCGCTTAAATCGCTTCCTGCAAGCTCACTTGTTCTTGAAGAAAAGAAATTCGGACTCGGAAACTACAGTGATGTTAGGGAAGTTGATACCACGATTCAGGTACCCAAGGAGGTGCAGCAAAACGGAACTCTCTGGGCGCACTTCTTGGTCGGATTGAGTGGGCATCAGTTGGATCCTACTGCAAAGGACTACAGCACGGATAGTGCTGTTCATTTCTTCCGCCCCCTCAACCAGTATTTGCCCAAGAAGAAGGCCAAGAAGCTCAAGAATTTGCTCGCTGATGAAGTTGAGGAGGAAGAAGACGACGGTCTTCCCGATGTCTCAGTCTCATCTTACTACCATCCCAACTTCACTATCTCGGTGATCCCCGACTCTGCCAATATGAAGTACCGTCAGATCCACCCTGCCATTCGTCGTCACACCCAGTTGGAGGCGACTGGTGCGCGAGACGCCTCGGGCCAGAATGGCTGGTACTACCCAATTGTCTTTTTGAACACTTTCTGGCAATTAAAGACCCATATGCAGGAGCTGAACTCAACTGTGGAAACTGTCCCTCTCCGATTTACTCTTAACAACCTTCAGAACTGGAAGTTTGCCATGATTGCAAGTATCGATGACAATGCCAAGCAGACAGCGAAGCGGGCCGCTTACGGAGGCTCTACTCCTGGTGGCGGTGATGGTAGTGAGTTCGAGATGATTAAGGAGGTGCTCTTGGATACCAACATCTGGTTGCTCGGAACTACTGGCGTGGTCACCATCTTGCACATGATCTTTGAGACTCTCGCATTCAAGAACGACATCGTAAGTACACATTTATTCATCCAAAAGAGGCGACCTTAAGCCATGTAACTGACCCTTAACGAACTTCAGTCTCACTGGCGCAAGAAAAAGGACGTTGTCGGAACTTCGGTTCGCACTATCCTAGCCAACGTCTTCATGCAGAGTGTCATCTTCCTTTACCTGGTGGATAACAGTGAGAACACTTCCTGGATGATCCTTGCCAGTCAGGGTTTCGGTATTGTCTTGGAAGCCTGGAAAATCACTAAAACCGTCGATGTTCGCATTCGACCTCCTCCAGCCAATTCGTTTTTCTCGTTCCTACCCTACGTGATTGTGTTCGAAGACAAGCACAAACTCACTGAAACCGAGAAGAAGACCCAAGAATATGACGAGATTGCCTTCCGCTACCTCTACATTGTCGCTGTGCCTCTCCTGGGTGCCTACGCGGTTTACAGTCTGTTGTACAACACTCACAAGTCATGGTACTCTTACATCATTGAAACCCTTGTCGGCAGTGTGTACGCCTATGGTTTCTTGATGATGGTTCCTAGCTTGTATATAAATTATCGCTTGAAAGTTTGTACCGGCCACCCACACACCTTGACATAAGGCTAACAGAATATTCCAGTCCGTCGCTCATATGCCTGGCAAAGCTATGACCTACAAGTTTCTTAACACATTCATTGACGACCTCTTTGCCTTCACCGTCAAGATGCCCTGGCTCCACAGACTTGCCACCCTTCGTGATGACGTGATTTTCTTCATCTGGCTCTACCAGAGCTACAAGTACAAGGTTGACTACACCCGCGTCAACGAGTTCGGACAGGGAGGCGACAGCGATGATGAGGAGGAAGAGGCTAAGCCTGAGGGTGAGGAGAGCGCCGAGCAGAAGACAGAGACACCCAAGGCGACCAAGGCGTCTAGCAAACAGGCCTCGCAGTCGTCGACTCGCAAGCGAAAGTGAACTTTCTTTCTTTCCTTGGGGCTCAGATATAGTTTATTTCTATTGCAGGGACGTTGAGGATCCCGCTCATGCTTAGAACTGTCGATTATATACAGCCTAATGGGGTTTTGCTCGCAGATTGTCTTATACACACTCAGTATATGAGGTACACGAGTGTAGATCTAGTTAACAGGAGATGAACTGAATAAATATACATACTCTTGTGTACTTCCTGTGAATAAACCTAGAGGTCGGAACCAAGCCAAAGCACGAATGTTCTTTCGCCTGGGACAATGTATGAGTGTCGCTGATGATCGCTCGATCCGGCTAAGGCTGACATTTGTCCGCAATCTCCCAAGATTCAGATCACCAGAACAACAACCTTAGCGACGAGGGATGCCCCGCCCCTAGGTGAGGCTGTTGCTGCTTGAAAAAAAATCATAGATCAGATTTGGAAGTGCTTTTCAATCTCGTTCGCGTCTCCGACTTGGCCACCCCTAGAATTCGCGAGTTTAACGCGGCGCGTCGCTTTCGCTTGTACAAAGCCTTGCTATGAGGCAGCTCGAATCCACACTGCAATTTCCTGAACAAGCTAAATAGTTGCAAGCCACGTAAGTCGGCCGCTAGTGGTATTGTCAAATGTCTTCAGACGATGATCTAGGTTCGTTATCGTCCTTGCCCACACCAGGAAGCTTCTATTAACATGTAAACAGATGAAGTACGGCCGAACAATCTGCTAGATGCGCTTAAACATCTCGAAGCAGGTATGTCCCTAATAGCTTTGGAGAGCTAAGGGCTATAATGTTAAATGTCGGTTGTTACAGTTGCTCTCGTGCCGGCCAGACAGCGCTACACGGATGCTGGCCAACTCGCGAAACAGATCGCTACGTTCGCATATGAGGGCGGAGTATCTCCTACTGCGTTTGAGCGTCTGTTGAAGCTCCTTACGGAGTGTAACGCTCTCGATCAAGGAACTATCACCACTCTCATTAAAAACTTATATCCCTCGGAGAGAATTCCTTCAAAACTTATCACGCAGCTTGTGTGCTGCCTTGGGCCCACGAAGAACAAGCCGAGCCCGGCAACTCAGGTGCTGCTGCTACGATGGCTCATCCTCGTATATGATTTCCTCGAGGACCGGTCACATTTGTCGAAGCTGTACGCGGTACTTTTCAACCACCTTGACATGCTTAGCTTGCGCAAACCATTGTGCCACCTTCTCTCCTTCATCACGAGGCGAAAACACGTTAAGCCGTTTAGGATTCAGGCCGTTATGGAGCTAGTTGCATCCTCTGGTGGAGATGACAGAGAGCTCATTTCCTTACTGAGAGTTTTCAAGAACTACTCTCCAGATGTTATTGTGGGCGACCTTGGTAGGAAGGGTCTTTTCTTCAAGCATCCAGATCCGGAGTGGACAAGCCATGCGCGTCAGCTTCAGGAGGCGAACATAGAGCGAATACAAGGGTCTCGGTCCACGAATTTCCAAGTGGTGCATCGCGGACTCGTGAAGAGGAGTAAAGTGGAAACCATTGTTCCGGATGTGCAAACCTCGCGAGTAGCACATAACAGGACCTCATTAGAGGAGCTACGCGGCGTCGATCACTTTATTGAAAGGCTGGAGAAAATTGAGCTACCTAATCAGATTATTTCGACTATTGCGGATGGGCTTGCGCAGAAGTACCTCTTTCTAGTTCAACCTGAACTGGCCCATCGGCGGTTGAATGACTGGTTGGGAAGCTTCTTAAGTGATCAGATTGAGTATGCCCAGGACTTCGATGATGATGGAGTAGATGCGTTAGGCTACGTGCTGTCCCTTGCTGTCAGTTACGCACGCTACTCAAAGGTAGAGTACTTGGCTAGACTATCATTTGACGTACTAAATCTGGCTTAGACAATCCCGGAAGCATTCATCTCCTTTATGAAGTCTTATATTTCAGTCTGGAATGGTGTGGACAATAGAGACCAGGTATTCGAGTTGCTTGAGTACCTTCCTATCATAGACTATGACGCCTTGCGGACCGACATTTTGGCTCCTCTTGAAGCTGCATTTCTAGAGCATACAGCCTCGTCTAAGGCGGCCTTGCTCAGCTTCTATTCGTCTCTGATCCGTCAGTGGGGTATCAAACTGAGGGCAGCATCATTTACTCTTGAAGAATCAATGCCTTTGAGCCGATTAACGTCACACGCTGAGCTATTAGCCCTGTCCATTTTAGAGAGCCCGCCGGAGCTGCCTCCAGATGTTAACGCCAACTACAGACCAAGCAGTCTATCCGTTATAACTTTCTACTTTACATTAGCAGACCTATTCTCCTACGCCCATCTCAACGGGAACATCCGGATCTCCGTTCCCCTCGCTCCCACAGTCTACAGCCTAGTCTTCACGCCCGTGAGCTCCATCATCTCAAACATGAACTCCATCCTCGCAAGCTACAAGTCCTCGTTTGAAACCTCCATGGCCTCGGATGCCCTCCAGCTCCCAGAATCCTCCGAGATGCTTTACTCCCAAACCCTCGTTGGCCAATTTAATGGTTACATAATGGACATTTGCAATCTCCTCTGGCGCAATCGGGCATTGAACAGCGAGGACCCTAACGCACTAGGCTGCCTCATCCCACAGGCTACAATCACTGCGCTCACACAGTACATCCGCGACGTGAACGAGAAGAGTCGCAAACGGAATCGCGAAACTGCGTTTTCATATACGATTGCGTCTGTATTCTCACTGAGCCATCATGCGGCTCTGAGCAATATGTCCGCGGCCTGCTTTGCGGACATCGAGAGGGCAGGTAATCTTGCAGAGGATAAGCCGAGGTTGAGGAAGCCCGTCACGCAGAAGGCGCTGAGTGCCTTAGAGAAAGACGGTGGGATCCAGATGACTTGGCAGGATTATAGGGTGCGCATGCTGGATTGGATGGATGCGGAAGGGACTAGCGGGATTGCGGGATTGATGAGGACGACGATGAAGGCGCTGAGGAAGGACTAGAGGGGAACATGTGACATACTGAATATGTTATAAGTTGATTGGAAGAGTAGGGTCGAATCTATCCTTTTTTTTTTTTGATCATTAATCTATGGAACTATTGTACATTTGATAAGGGTATTATATACAGGGGACGATATTGTACATGACATTGCACTCACAACGTCTACAGTCGCTAGAACGTCTGTGTGGTGTTTAAGTAGATGTCACGAACGCTAGGCTCATCATGAAGCGCGCTCAGCAAGTCCTCGATGTCTTGCACCTGGCTCTCATCTTTCAGCTCAACCAATGTGTCTTCATTAGGAACCCATATAATCTCCAGAGCCTCAATCGTTAAGCCGGCAAGGTTCGAGAGTGTCTCACCTACACCTTTGGTCTCAGTTGGCTCGGTGTACACAACAATCCGCCCTTCGTCATCTGCCATAATGTCAGTGGCGCCCGCTTCAATAGCTTGATCCAGGCAGTCATCCGCACTGACGCCATTCTTCTTCTCAAAGACAATCTTCCCCTTCTTTTCAAATAGATATGCCGTCGGCGTAGCAGATCCTCCAGCGTCCTTGACAAGGTGGCGCACATCCTGCAAGCACCGGGCCTTGCCCTCTGCCTGGCATTCAATCACCGCTGCGACGGAATGCGGGAAAAGTGCTTCTATCGTAACGGGTTCTAGAGTTTCTCCTGTAGCGCTAACACCTCTACCTCGAGCGACAGCTGCTTCAATGATTATTTTGGGGATTCCGGCGCGCTTTGCGTTTGACAGGGCGAGGGCTAAACGGGGATTGAATTTAGGATCTGGTCCCCACACTATGCGCTGTTAGAACTGTTTCATTGGGTCAATAATAACATGCTACTTACTTTGTATTGTAGAACTAATGTCCTTGGCCACAATTTGCCGCTCTTTGCTTTTAGCTTTGTCGTTCTTTGCTTTGCCGTGCTTGATCTGCGACCACCGGTTGTGTCCCGCAGACCAGGATGAACAGCTCGTGAAACTCCGACATGTCTCCCATCCAATCCTTCTGGACTGAGCGCGATGCTGCACTAGTCTCATGCTCACGATTGACGCCATTGAGGCGGTTGTCATCGTACAAAAATTTCAGATGAGAGAGCCCTCAGCGCTCTTCCCCGAGTATACCATACGCGAGCCGGACCGACTGTTTCTCCGCCGCCGCCCTCTCCCCAGACTGCCTGTGGACACGATTAAGGAGATCGCCAGTTCCTCTATCATAGATCGCTCGTCTTAATTCTTAGATTATCTTGGACATCTTGGGGAACTCCGCATGGGACAAATTCCCGGTGGTTCAGTCGAAACTCAATGTCTTCAGTGGAAGTAGCCAGATCCTCGTCCGATAACAACAATACAACGAACAATGCGGCCCCTCGTGCGGAGCTCGATATCGCAAAGCTGCATGCGCTGCCCTCCGAACAACAGGGCCTCTACCTCCTAACCTTCACCTCCGACCTGGTGCAGTACATCTCTACACTCGACAAGCCGCAAGTATGCGCTCAGCAGAAATTCCTCAAGCAGGAGCTGTTCAAGGTCCTGACACTCATCTCCCCCACAATCACGCGAGTTATCCGCAACAATCTCGGTCGGTGCTTTGGTGCTATTTTCAGCAAGGGTGACCGGGGTATATTGTTTGAGACGGTTACAGACTTGCTGGGCGTATTGAATGCTGGGAAGAATGAGGCCGATCTCAGGACTAAGTTCGCTGCCGCTCACTGCTTGGGTGACGTCTTCGCTACTGCGGGGGAGAGTGTTTTTGCTCAGTCGGGAATCGTTGTTACAAGCTTGCTGAAGCTTCTGAAACCGTCCAGTAATCATACCGGGTGTCGTGGGTCTGTCTTTTCGATTTTGCGCAAGGTAGTGGGCGGTACTGGGGTTCCTGTGGACGAAGGAGCTGCGCGAGATATCTGGAAGCAGGCACGCAATGTTGCAACAAGCGACAAGTCGACCTTTGTGCAGGTACATGCATGCCGATGTCTTGAACAACTCCTCCAGACGACACCGTACTTTGATAACGCGAACGACTTTGAGACACTCAAGGCCGTGGTATGGAAGGTTATTGATAGCCCACTGGCGCCCGTCCGACATGCGATTGCTGCCTGTCTTGCACGTTCCTTGACGAAGCTACATGCAAGAGATGCTCGTGTTATGCCCGCTCCGAAGCCCAAGAAAGCGAAAAGACAGTCAAAGAAGCCTGGCCCTAGACCCGGAGAGGACGAGGACGAGGCCGAGGTTTCTGAGTCTTCGGCGCCTAAGAAGTCAGAACCCCGATTGTTTTTCCTTCTTCCTGATCTCCTTCGTCAGCTCTCATCTCAATACCTCCGAAGTACGACCTCTAACCGCGCGCGAGCGGGAATCGCAGTTTGTTACAAGCACGTCTTGCGGATACTTGGGGATAAGATTGTTGAAGAGCGGTATGGGCAAATTGCGAATCATCTACTTTTCGACCTTCTCAATCATCCCACTGTGACATATAATCGGTTTCGACTGCTCATGACGAGAAAGGTTGTTGGCAGTATCCTAGAGGAAACTGTCGGGTGCGACTCACTCCGGGAGAACAGTCAACTCACTGCAGCCAAGTGGCTGATCAACGAAGTACTCAAGGACTACCCGCAAGTCATCCAGGAGCGCCGTGAGCCTAGCAAGTATACACTCACTAGTGCTCTTAACGCTCTAGCTTCCCTTATCTCATCACTCGGATCCGCCTTCACCTCTTTGGCCGATAGCTGCCGCGATGCATTGCTTCAAGTTCTTGCCCATCCCAGCTACACCGTCCAAATTCACGCCGCGCACTGCCTACGTACTTTTGTTCTAGCCTGTCCACATCAACTCCTCTCGTGTGTCACCATCTGTCTGAACAGTCTCAACAGAGAAGTCGCTCAGCTGTCTACCCCAAGGCAATCCCCGCGGCGGTGCGTCGGCTACGCCAATGGAATGGCGGCAATGTTGAGTACGAGTCGCTTGCAACCACTCTATGGCTCCGTGGAAATCTACTCACGGGTCTTCACCCAAGCCACAGATCTCCTAAAAACGAGCAGCAACGCCGAGCTTCGGGCAGCCAGTACGCAAATACAAGTAGCATGGATCCTTATCGGAGGTCTGATGCCGCTCGGGCCTAGTTTCGTGAAAATCCACCTTTCCCAACTCATGCTCCTATGGAAGAACGCGCTGCCGAAGCATCTAAGCCAAGAAAATTCTGCGAAGAAGAGTCTTTTAGAGACGAGCTTTCTAGCACATGTAAGGGAATGTGCTCTTGGAGCATTACTCTCATTCGTGGAGTTTAACGGCAAGATGATAACCGCAGACGGGGCGAGGAGAATTGCCGCAATGCTCCAGAACACCGTTGAGTTCTTGGATGAAATTCCGCGACAGAAGTCGGTGATGGATATATCACAGCGTCTGTTTCCCTCGCTGCAGTTGCATGATATTGAAACTATGGTCCGACGACGTGTCCTGCAATGCTTTGCCAAGCTACTTCATGCGCACCCACTCAGCCATGCAGATGTCATTTCACAATCCAGCCTTCTGAGCCTCGCTATTTCCTCATTCGCCGATCCTGATGCTACGCAGCCAAATTCTTTGGAAAGCTCTATTGCGGCGTCCACCACGCAGTTTGATAATCTTTGGAACTTGAGTGATAATTTTGGGTTCGGCGTCACAGGTCTGGCAAGGGATTACGTGCGTACAACTCTCTCAGGTAAGCACGAAGGCGAAAGTGGGCCTGCCTGGTCTGCAGTTGAATCTGCAGATCGAGTCGTAGATGATGCTGTAAGTGAACCAGCTACCCATGGAATGAAATCGAGTGGTCACTAATGGCCATAGCTTAACTTCCCAATCTGCCAAGCCAGTGAACATGACTCCGTCCTTCTCTACTCTACGAGGCAAGGCGAATCTGTGTCCGCGGATCCACACTCTACTGGCGTTGTCAATTCTGCGATTGTTCTATTTTCTGTTGCTCTCTCCCTGCATGCGCCAAAGGTCCAGGAAAGCAGCGTTGAGCAGGTTGCGACGTACCTCTCTTCGACTAGCCTACAACGCAACCCGGGACGCAAAGCAGCCATGATTGTCAATATATCAGTGGCACTGCTTCACACCCTTAAAATTGCAGTCAGAGAAGGCGGCTCGTCGACAGGCAAGCTTAGCCCTACAACCGAGAAAGTCTTCCAGGAACTTATTCAGGTATGACTTCCGCCCAAAATTTATAACCTGGACCTATGTCTAATCAGTTCAGAAATTCGTCACCGACCCTGATCCCATCGTTCGTACAGTCGGCGTGGAGGCACTTGGACGTCTTTGCGAAAATGCTGGCAATGCCTTCACGAATACCCAAATAAACTGGCTAGTCGACACTATTGTTGAGAACAGAGAGCCCAATGCTCGTGCTGGATGTGCTGCCGCATTAGGCTGCATCCACTCCCAGATTGGAGGCATGGCAGCTGGTCTGCACCTAAAAACTATTGTTGGTGTCTTGATGTCACTGTGCAATGACCCTCACCCAGTCGTCCATTTCTGGGCACTCGGTGGCCTGGAAAGAGTGGCAAACTCCGCAGGGTTGACCTTTTCCCCTTTTGTCTCGAGCACACTAGGTATGCTAGCCCAGTTGTATAACGCAGACACCCATAACGAGGAGGCCGAAACCCTTGCCACGTCCAATATCGAGATGTCATTTCTTACCCCTGTAGTGATCAGCCGCTGCGTTGATTCCTTGATCAATGTTCTGGGTCCGGATCTGCAAGATATAGCCAAGACGCGGAATCTAATTCTCACCCTTCTCCGTCAATTCCAGCTGGAAGAGAACCCAGCATTGGTTACTGAGAGTTCGAGGTGTTTGGATCACCTGTCTCTTTATGCGCCAGGATACGTGGACTACTCCGCATATGTGAAACGTCTAGAAAGCGAGCTTTCTGCGGGTGACCCTTTGATGAGGGACGTGGCTATTCGAGGATTGACCAACCTGATGAAGCGAGACTCTACCGCTGTTATCCAAGCGGCTTCCCCCGCGCTAGAAGAAGAGATCTGGCTCGCATTTGATGACACACCTCATAACCCTCTCCTCAAGAGCATGATTCAGGATTGGCTACAACAAACATCACTCACTGAAACGGAGCTGTGGATTCAACGCTGTCACAATACGCTGACAAAGACGCGAGTGAAAATCGAAGAGCGGCCACCTATTTCCGCCTTGAAACCCACTGCTACCGACCTACCAGATGATGAGGTTGCCGGTTTTGCGTCGGCAATTGCAGGCGCGGGTCAGGAAGATAGTACAGGCGATGCAGTTGCCAGCCAAGAGTTATTGAAATGGCAAACTCGAAACTTCGTCATGAGCTGTCTGAGTGAGTTGTTGGATCTAGTTCAAGAGGCCATTCTGCCGGAGCAAACGATTCCTGCTGAGGTGGCTCTCCAGCAGAAGATCGGAGAGGTAGTGAGGATGGCTTTCTCTGCCTCGACTGCCAATGTGGTTGAGTTGCGTGTCTGGGGTCTGAAAATTCTTGACCAGGTTTTGAAGGTAATACACGCGTTCCGCAATGCATGACTTTGGTACTAAAGTTTTTGATTATAGATGTTCGGCAAGACACCGGACCCAGACTTCGCCGAGGCTTCTCTCCTTGAACAATATCAAGCTCAGATCGGGTCAGCCCTCACACCGGCTTTCGCCGCAGATTCCTCACCAGAGCTCGCATCAGAGGCGATCAACGTATCCGCCACCTTTATTGCCACAGGAATCGTCACAAATGTAGAGCGGATGGGCAGGATTCTTAAACTTCTCGTTCTTGGCCTCGAAAACTTTTCGGCGAAACCTGATACCACTGAGATTGGGGATCTCAAGGGTCTCAACTCAAACGCCAAGGTGATGGTAAAGATGGCACTTTATGCGGCATGGGCTCGGCTTCAGATCGCAAGCATCGAACACGATTATCTTAATGAAGTCGTTCAGCCCTATTTATTGAAGCTCACGCCACTATGGCTGTCGTCTCTCCAGGAATATGCCCGACTCCGGTTTGAGCCGGATATCTCTGGAAGTCTGGGAACCGGGCCGGAGAGTGGAGATATAGATGAAGTCTATGCTGCTCTTAATCGGGAGACACTCCTGAAGGTGAGATATTCATTTGTCAAGAATTTGCTTTTTCAGCGATGTTAACGTGGGTTCAGTTTTATCAAGAAACATGGTTGAGTCTCGTGGATGCCATTGCTGGGCTTGTGGAGCGGGATATCGATTTTGTCTTTGATGCCCTGGACGGCAAGGCGCAGGTCGAGGAACCTGAGAAGCCAAAAGATACGGATCAGGAGGATATTCCTAATGATGAGCTTGAAGATAAACATAAAGGGAAGGGAGACGATATCAACTACCGCGACGAGCCGGTCGCGTTCTTCTTTGTGCTATTTGGACTAGCATTCGAGGCCCTTGTTGACCAGTCCACATCGGCCTCGCAGAGAATGGAGATCCTCCAAGCGCTCAAGAGGATATTAAGGCCGGTCATCTCAGGTAACGCTATTTACCAAGATGCCATCTTCTCCGAATCAATGGACAGTTTCGATCGCCTTGCCTTGACCGAAGGGACCGCTGTCCAGAATGTCATTGTCGAGATTGCACGAAACCTGGCGCTAGATCATCCCTCCGCCAAGGGTGGTGAGGACCGGAGCGACCATTTGTCGGATGACATTGAGCAGCTCTTTGAGTTAACGAGGAGCATCATTCTTGTCCTTGCTGGTCTTTTGCCTAACCTTCGAGAGTCAACTACCCTAGCACGCTTCAACGTGAGCTCAGACGATGCACTAGCGCTCATTCGCCTTTCTCTATCATCCCTCGTTAACGTCGCTTCTATATTCCCTTCCATTATTCGGAATGACCTCAACGCATGCATACTACACATCTTTAGCACCATTCTCGCCACAGGCATCTGCCAAGCAGAAGTCCTGCCTCAGGCTCTTCCGACTTTTAAACACTTTATTCAAAGCATCAGTAACCAGCAGGATGGCCCAGAAAGCCATGAGAGCCAGGCTGTCGTCTCTCGCCAGCTCCGTGGCTGTCTCACCCGCTTCCTTACAACACTTATGATTGCTCAACGCCGAGAGTCCGAATCATCCTTACCGTGCGCCAAGAACACTCTTCTGGCCATAACCATCCTCCTAACAGCAGGCGGCCATCTTATCCCACCACACGACTACATACTCTCTCGAATCCTCAACGAATTCCTCGACTGTCTTCAGGATGTCGGCCTCGCTAGCGTTGCAGCAGGCTGCATCCGCTCGATCCTCCTTTCCCCGACCACCAAGTCACCTACGGACGATGTCATCGCAAGATATCTTACTCCCCGCCTCATTACATTCCTCGTAGGGATCCCATCGGAATCCGGTGACGTCTCCAATGACCCCGAGAACTCTCGAACCGTGATCGCGCGGACGCTTGTCTCCTGCGTCACCACTGCAAATACCTTTGCCGTACAGGAAACCCCCACGGCCATTTCCCTCATCATGTCTTGTCTCCTCGCGCGCGCAAAACGCGAGGGTGGAGTCGTGCACAAGGAAACGGCGGTATACGTGCTCGAGCTTGCAAAGAGCAATCAGCAGATCTTTAGGGCATTGGTGGCGTCAATGAACCCCGATCAGAAAGGTTTACTTGAGGAAATTCTTCGCAGTGTAAATGTAGGAGCCGGGTCTGGGGCCGCTGATCGCGAGGAGAGCACTCAGGCAGCTGGACAGCAGAGTATGCCCAGTATTGCACTGAGGTTTGATTTGTGAAAGCCTGTTTGTTTCTTACGTTCATACTATGATTAATTGACTAGTATATATATTTTCGTCTTTTGGCCCCCACCATTAGTCACTAAGCCTTAAGATTTATTTAGATTGACGCCTCCCTTCAGAGCCGCATCGGACAACTTTGACTCAACTTCAACTTACATAAAGAATGCCCAACCCAGCAGACCTCCCTCCCGAAATCTTTACTCTCATCCTATCCTACGCTCTCAAGGAAGATGTAGAAGTCCGGGACCTTCTCTCCCTCTCCTTTCTCAGTCGCGCCTGGTACACCTCCCTCATTCCCCGCATTTACTCCTCATGGACTTACAACGGTGCACGGCAACCTTTCGCTACGCTCTACAAATTCCTGCTTACAATCCTTCGTGACCCGCAGCTTGCTGATGAAGTATCAACACTACGAATTGGCAATTGGGGGTTCTTCCCAGGTGCCGCTGCGCCGGCTCCGGAGCTTCAATTCCCTGACGAGGAACTCGAATTAATTCGTTCTGCCATTCGCAATGCAGGATTTGGCCATCTTGAAGAGGACATCTTAGGCTCCTTGAGGAAGAGGGATCGAAGACCGCTCATGGCGCTTTTGTTGGTCACTCTGCCGAATCTGAGGGCCGTATGGGCGCATGTTCCACGGCAAGACCCGATTCTAGGTGCCGTTCTCAAGCGTGTTGTTGACGCTGGCCATTTTTCGCTGGCTCCGGCGCTGGCCAACCTCAGTGAGCTACATCTATGCCAGGAATCCCCAGTCCGCCCGCCGTGGGTCGATTCTGAGTCCGAAGACGAGGACGAAGACTACGATGAGGAATACTCAGAAAACTGGGACTCCCTACGGTTGACCTACCTCTGGCCCATCTTTTACCACAATTCCTTACGTACGCTCTCGCTGATCGACCTCGAGACAAAGAAGGCATCTACTTGGCTTCCAGCACCAGAAGACGGCGCCAACAATCTCTCGCACATAGAACATTTACACCTCGTGACAATTTGGAAATCGCTATGTACCTACGCCGATATCCATTCGCTGACATCCCAGCCCAGGGCGCTAAAAAGTTTTACTTTGTCTTTGCATGATAATCCGTACGACCGCCGGCGGAATGAAATCATCTCGAACGCCGAGCTCTGGGATTCTCTTCAACAGCATCAGGATACGCTAGAGTTTCTTGATATCTGTCGGAGCAAGAATACGCACCGTGACGGTAATGGCCGTTTTGGGCTCCTTCGTCCGTCATTTCAAAAATTGAAGCATCTCGCTATCCAGACTGAGATCATACTCGGCGGATGCTGCGGCGAGCCGAAAGCATCATTTCAGTTGAAGGATACTCTCCCATCCTCAATCCAATCTCTTACCCTCTACGGCGACGAGGGCTTCGCCCTTCACACAGACCTAGCAGCACAACTGAGAGAACTCGTCACAGGGAATGACTTCCCGCACCTAATATCCATCATCCTAGATGACTCGCACGTTCTCTACACAGACGACGGAATCAACATCAAACCCGCCTATCAGGATCTCGTCAACGCCTGTAAAGCCGGCAATGTCAGCTTTCGCGTCGAGGAGTCGAATAGTACACTCGGTGGATTGGGCTGCTACCAAAGACTTTGGGGTAAGGCTCTGTATATGCAGGCGGATGGTGCAACACGGGACGCCGCGGCGTCATACTCAAGGAAGAGGTTGAGGGATCCGGTTGAGCTTCTACTCAAAGACGAGGGATGGGGAGATGAGAGGGTAAAGTTCCGCGATAATGACGATGACGAAGATGATGGTCGTCTCACGGCCATTTCGGTTTCGGGAAGTGAGCCGGGCGTTTTTCATACAATTCCATTTGAAGATCATGCGGGACAAACAGCGTATATGGTCTTCAGGAACGCAGCTTCGATTCCACTTCCGCCTCTTTTCGCTTTCGCGGTTTACTTCACACATCCACGTGCTACATCCGAGAGTGCGAACATGCAGTCCCTATGTGAAGCCATCACACCACCACTACCTAGCTTCCGACATATCCGGTTTGATATGTACTTCCTCCCTGGTGCAACAACCGAAGACTGCGTTGCCCACTATACAGTCGAAAAGACGGTAAGAGGCAGTTCGAAGGACCAGATTCGTGTTTTCAAAACATTGCCTGGCGAGAGAGATGACCCCCTTCCAGCAGGACAGATGAAAATACCTGGAATGGTCAAGAAGTACCTCAACCTCGACCACGGCCACCGCTCCCTCCTCTTCCTCTCACCTACTGAGTCATGGCAAGATGGGACGGGTATGCTCTGTGTTACATTCGAACAGAAGCAGCGTGGGCCAGCATCATCAACCAACGCAAATAATGCTAGTGCTAACTCTTCGTCGCCCATACATGCCACGCTATGCCCACTAAACCAGGAAGACCCATCCTATGATTTTACGAGCCGTGAAGGACCGCATCCAATTAGTGATGTGGTTTATGATGCGGCGCATGTGGATAGGGAGATGTACATGGGACCTTGGGTTGAGGCGGGAAGGAAGGGGTGGACGACCTGGCGG
Source organism: Aspergillus baeticus (assembly GCA_027569055.1). Lineage (NCBI taxonomy): Eukaryota > Fungi > Ascomycota > Eurotiomycetes > Eurotiales > Aspergillaceae > Aspergillus > Aspergillus baeticus. The sequence continues at coordinate 415,532 of JAPDEI010000018.1, read as the reverse complement.
TAGATGACAATATACGACAATGCCCTGCCTTTTTGATGGATGTGTAATTTAATATATCCGGGCCGAGAGACTAGCATAGATGGGAGTTAAACAGATGAACATGTATATATATACAATAAGTCTATTTCTCTCTGCGCCCGCTTATTTTTTCAGGTGATATGGGTATCATGTTCTGTTAGACAAGTGTTGAACAAGAAAGGGTCGATTCTCACGGAATTAAGATCAGTCATGTAGTGTGTAGTTGACATAAGAAAACAAATGAAATGTATGCGACCAAGGATGGTATGAGCTACAGTAGGCCTCAACGAGAAACCCAGGTCGATGAACGGTGTGGAAACATTATAATACATTCGACATTCGCAGTTAAAGAGGAATCAACCTAGCGATTCGCTAAGATGCGCAGCAGCAAGTGACTCCTGCGGGTGCGGGGCGACTTCAGAAGGAGGACGAGGCTCAGGGCTTTCCTTAGGGGGAGCTTCTTTCTTCTTCTCGGTGCTATTCTGAGATCTCTGGGTCGAGGAGTAGCGCAGGAAGAGCAGGATCATGACTATGAATCGTTAGTGGGCTATCAGGGTGTAAGTATTCGGTAAGGTAGAGAGGGCATACAAGCACTAATAGCGATCGCAAGGGCGGCTCTCCTCGTAAGGATCCACCTCAATCCTTCAATCTCGCTCTTGCTGTCACTGTTCAATGAGACGGTGATCTTGTAGTTGAGTTCCTGTACGGAGGTATTGATACTCCTCTGGAGCTCACGAACGGTCATCTTATGATCATTGAACATCCCCTTGATATCGTCCTTCAACCCCGCGAGTTCTTGGTTCGTCCTCTGGGAAAGAATATCTGCCTCGTGCTCCAATGATGTCCTTGAGGCACGCTGCCTCTGCACTTCGGAGTTCCTGGCCGTTTGTAGGCTAGATTGTAGTTCTGAACAAGCCGCTTGGAACAAGTAGGTCTCGTTTTCAACGTCGGATTTGGATGTGAGGTTCTGGTTCGCGAAGTCGAGGTTGTTCTGCAGTATCTTCCGAACGGCTTTCATGATTGTCTCCGACTGTTTATCCGTAAATCCATTCTTCGCGAGATCCTGAACTAGAGTATAAGTATCGAAGTGGTGCACATAGGGCGGCGGAGCCATATTCGGAGGGCTATGCGGGGGGTTTGTTGGAGTGAGGTACGATGAAGGAGAGGGCATGTGGAGGACACCCTCAAGAGGGTTCCCATCAAACTTTGGAGCTGTAGTTCGCTCTTCACGGTTGCTCTCTTCGGGCGCGGGGGAAGCTTGTTTGGCTTCAGGGACGATTTCAGGTGTGGATTGCTCTTCTTCAAGGTCTGTTTCATCTCGATCCTCATCTCGACGTTCAGTCGGTTGCACCGCCTTCTCGGAATCGGGTTGCGATTGGAATTGCGACGCAGAGGTCTCATTTTCTTCGAGAGGCTGTGATTGCGACTGCGAACTTGCCCGTGGCTGCTCCAGGGTTGTGTCGCTGTCAACTTTCTCCTCCAATGACGCATTCAGGGGAGCTTGAGCTTGCCCTTGTTCTGGCAAAGTCTCATCCTTCGGTTTATTCGGCGGTGGAATATTTGGATCTACAGCCGGGCCATAACGTCGCTGAATGGTACCCTGGGCCCGTCGGTGGCTGGTGTGAAACCGGGCTCGAGAAGCAGAATTGCGAGGCGGCGCGCGGGTATTCGGTGACGGCACCCGCATAGACCGATGCGTTGAGGGTTCGCATGATTTGACGGCGCGCATCAAATTCGGGTAGAGGAATGGAAGCCTTGGGGACGCCATGGTGAGGAATTGACGCCGATAGTTGAGGGAAAGAAGGAAAGTGTTTGAGAGGTGAAAGCGAAGCAATCGAGTGCGGCCTTTTTTCCCGCGGCCAACTCTCGCCGAACCGCCGAGAGCGTGACGTGACGTAATCGGTGAAGCTTTCCCCCGCGGAGAGAGTCTACAAACCATCGGGATGTTGATATTGATGAGTTATGAAATTCTATCGTATACATATTCTAGGTGGCTTCAACCGCTAATAAACCAAACAATAATCTCGTCCGGTGCCAGTATTCCTGTGCCCGCCGATCCATGGTCTTTGCTGAGGATTCGGTTCCCGTGCCGAAGCTACCCCATAGCTTCCCTGCAACGTCTTGTAACGGGCTTTCGTTTTCTTTATTTGCTGAAGCTTCGTTCAAGAGGACGGTATCGAAGTAGAGCTGAGCCCTGAGATCTTGTAGGAATGCTTCGTCGGTTTCCTCAGCATGGCCGTCTCTGTCTTGAGGGGTTTGCTCCGTATCTGGTTGCGATTTGTTGGCGCGAGCTTGCAGTCCCTCGAGAAAAGAGGAGATACGGCCTGAAAACTCTTTCTGGAGGGAATCTTGAAGAGTTTGAACGGTAGACTTGTCCCAGAGCCCAGGGCCAAAGCTGTCCATAGCCTGCACCAATCTGCGTAGATATTTGAACACGGCGGGCGAGGGCTGATTCGGAAGTTCCGGGTCGCCCTCCCAAAGTGTTCTCCCAGGTATTCGTTTGGATTTCGGATTCGAGAGAACTAGAGGCTGAGTGGTTGTTATAACTTCTGTTGCAAGTACCCCTTGTAACCCGGGGACTATGTCCTTCGAAAATTGTATATCGCTTGAGACGAACTCCTGTGGAAGGTTCCGTCGAACGAGTCGAATGGTTTTCAGCATAAATGCCGCCTTCTCGCCGTAGTAGGTCTCTCCGAGAGTCTTGCATGTATTGCTAAAGGAGGCCTGTAGTGCATCAAACGCCTGTCCTACTGCAGTCTTGAGAGCGTCCCATAGTAATTGTCGATCATCCTCGTTTAGGATTGCTGCGATGTCAATGTCGAGGTCCTCATCTGCGGCATCGTCAATTATGTCAGGCCATCGATCTTCTCGCAGGGCATCGATAGCCTCCCGAATAATCTCGATTGAGGAAAGCCACAGTTTATATCCATCCAGGGCAGCTGATACGTCTTCATCCCGACCAAGTAGCCTATCTGTAATGGCCTCCTTAAACCTAGCCGCGCCGTTAGAGTAATCTAGTGAGATCAGTTCATGATCCCAGAGCGAACGAGTACGATTGTGTGCTCTCCTATCCCAGTCGGAGATGGTCGACGCGACGGTCTGGCCGAACGCCCCCAACTCCGTCGCTTTGTGGGAAAGTATAACCGTAAGACGGCCGTTGAACACAGTCCGGAGGCCTTCTAAGACCTGTAATGCTGAGTGGGTAGGGGTGGAGCTCCAGGAGCTGAGCCAAAGTTCCAGAGTTTCTCTGCGAAGTTGCAATAGCTGGGGAAAATCTACCCATTCCGCAAGACTAGATTGACTGCGACGCACAAAGTCGTCAAAAGCGCTCTTTGACCATTTCTTGATAGTTCTCTCCGCATCCATTCTGGATAGCTCGTTAACCTTGATCCAGGGTGTGAAATTGACAACGTCCGCGGCCACCCAGCGGCCTAGCACATCAAGCGAGAGGTCATGGAGATTGCGAATCTCAGGGTCGTTGAAAAGAGGCCGAGCCTTTAATTTATTCAACACATCAGTAAGGCGCCGGGAGAGAAGGAGTTTGGAGACCTGAAGAGTCTGAATGTAAAGACGCAGAGCTGCTAGTATGTTCTCTCCGGAAGCTTTGGTAAGTTCTAGCTGACTGCCGATAAGGTCCAGGCGGATCTTGTGATAGTAAGCAACTGCATCGTCCGATGAGGAACTCGTAGCTAAGCAATATGCGGCCAGAGCTTCAATAACTTCATCGATAGTTGACTTGGTGCTAGCAAGACGTTTGTTGATCTGGTTTCGGAGGCCGCTCCGAAGGTTCGCAAGCTGATTGCGCAAAGTTTCTAGGAATGGTGGTGCGGATTTCTGTTCCGAGACAGATTTATGCAAAGGGCGAGATATTACAAGCAGCTTCGCAATCAATAACGGGGAGCCGCGCTTCCGCAGCATTCTAGATATCAAGACCGAGCACCGGTGGAGTAGCGCAAGCTGTGCCCCGAGAGCCCGTTTAGTGGCATCTACGATCGTGAGCTGATATCCTATGTGTTTAGGACAGCACGTACCCTGATTCGTAGTCTCGCCATAAATCTGGTTGAGGTGCGCATACTTTTTACCCATTAGCCGTGGGTTGCATCGTCGTCCGACATCCGATAACGTTGTGTCTGCGTCTCGCATGTCATTGCTCATCCCAACAATTGTCTCGGCGGTGCCAACAAGCTCTCGGTATCGCGTACTATTGCCATAGATGTTAGCCACCAGTCCAGCTGTTCGCAACTGAGCGCGACGTACCCGACGAGCGCGCGGAGCTTCTCCTTATTGCTGGTAATGTCCCGGCGGAGCTCCTGCTCCACACGTCGCACGGAGGGAATTGGGTACTGAAAAGCATCCTGCCATGACTTCAGGCTCTGTGAATCAGGACCGTCAGAGGCCATGACTGAAGTAGGCAGTGCGCTGATGGTTCGACCGATGACCCACGGAGATGGTAATGAACAACTATCACCATCATTCAGTGCCTGAGGCAGCGCCGCACAGTATCCTAGACTAGTCCAAATATAGTAACCATCTTGACTCATCAAAAAAAGTCCCCGCAGACGTTTAGACTTCAAATATTCAATCTTCATCTTCGCTATTCTTAAGCCAAATCTTGGCGTGACAGCTGATATTGCAAGTATGCCTCTTATCGAGTCTGGCGAAGCCGGTCCGCCAACGGAGTCATTGCAGAGACTACCTTTTCCTCCTGTGACCTACTCACATATCTTACACTGCTCCTATGACTACTGGCAGCCTCGGTATGCTTACTCTTCGCCTCTATATTCCTAGCTACTGACCTTTATTCTCTGCAGATACCGCACACTTGTACCCAAATCGCGAATTATCCCTCTATCCGCATCATTCGTCTCCTACCTCCGCGCCGATGGCATTGTCCTCCCACCAGAAACTACCCCACCTACCGACGACGACAATATCGAACCCTTCTCAGACGACTCTGACGCAGAGGAATTGTCGGACCCCTCGAAGGAATGGGAAGATATTCACAATCAAATCAAATCCACCATCTCCGAATTTAGCGGCAAAGTCACTCCTAAGCTAAACTGGAGCGCGCCCAAGGACGCCACCTGGATGTCCGCCACAAACGACATGCAATGTCGCATTCCAAATGACATCTACCTCCTCCTCAAAAGCAGTGACTTCATTACTCATGATTTAGAACATCCATTCGATGACTGCGTCCCCGACACGAGTTATTCACCCACCCCCACACCCAGTGCCCCGCAGGTGCAATACAACCTCGTCCTCCGCAAATACGTGAATTTCAACCCCTCCCTTGAATTTCGATGTTTCGTCCGTAATAGAGTTCTGCTATGTATCTGCCAGCGCGATCAGAACCATTTCGAATTCCTCTTTTCGATGCGCGATTCCCTCCGCTCCCGGATACAGGCCTTCTTTGATGATAAACTGAAGGAAACATTCCCGGACTCCAGTTTCGTCTTCGATGTTTACATTCCTCCACCCCACCAGCGCGTTTGGTTAATTGATATTAACCCCTGGGCTGAGCGTACGGACTCGCTTCTGTTCAGCTGGCTGGAGATTCTGCGTATGCAAGACCCTGTCGGAATTCACGAGGAAGAGGACAGTGGTGCGGAAGAGCAGTTCGTTCGACTCTCACTCAACGGCCATTCGCAAGACGGGCCCGAAGATCAAGATTCTGAGTTGGAAGAGGAAGAGGCAGGTGTTGTCAATGACGCACCGCTACTCCCCGAACTTCGGCTTGTGAAGCGTGACGACCCAGAAGCATATGCGTTCACCACACCTCAGTACTCGGCACATAAGCTACCGAAGGAGGTGGTAGATGCGTCGATTTCTGGACCTGGTGGGATGAGCGAGTTCCTAGGGCAGTGGCAGGATATTCTAGCTCGGCAGGCGCAAGAGTCCGATACGGAGAACGATAAATGATTTACTTGAAATGAAATGCATGAGATAGAATGACCTTTGGAGCAGGGCGGTTCACGGCGTTTTCCAGGTATTGTCGGCGGTCGAAGTTGGGTTTACGGATTTAGTTTAGCACACCACTAGCAGAAGCTAATCATTGGATTTCACATCCATATGTTCAAACGAATTAAGGGCCGAAATAAGTCCTTATATACAATAATAGCATAGCATCCCCAGGTTTTTCCAATTCCCTCAATGCGATACGTCTAAAGCTTATGCTTCTTCTCCCCCGACGCCAACTTCCTAAACTCTTCCTGCGGAATTCCCAAGAGGAACCTCTCCAACCCCGCGAACGCCTCAATCGTATTTTGCTTATCCATAATTTCTCTGCCCGGCCGGCGGATCAAGTTTTTAATCCTAAGGACCGAAGACTGATTCAAATGCGGCCCCATCCGGTCCTCCACCTCCTCAATAACCTTCTTTAAGAAGCCCACTGAATCATCCGCCTTCCCGCTATCGGCCTTGAGAACCTTATTCACGAATCCCGCAGCCACCAGCTCGTCGCAGGTTATCCGCTTGCTCTGGATGAGCGCTTCGTTTGCTTTCGCGATTCCGAGGCGCTCAACAAAGGCGACGGACGCCCCGCCCTCGGCGACAAGGCCGAGGGAGGAAAAGGGAGTTAGGATGAAGGTGTGGGGTGCGGCATAGACAAAATCGGCCATTGCGACGAGGGCGGCGGAGAGTCCGACAGCAGGGCCATTCAGGGCTGCAACAAGGATCTTGCTGTGGTGGCTTAACGTGCGTGTGACGTCGATGTTGTTTATGACAAAGTTGCGGACGAGTTCGCGGCGGACGTTGGTGCCGAGGCCAGCGCCGGGGCGGGTGGAGGTTACGTCTGCGCCTCTAGATGCATAATCGTGTCAAATCGTGATAATTCGAGAGTATATTTGGGGAAATATGCACTGAGATGGCTACTTACGCTGAGAAAAACCGCCCTGTGCCAGTGACAACGGTGATGGTAATGTCATCACGCTTGTCGACTTCGCGGAGACGATCGCCGAGCAGGTAGTAGTGGTCTCCACTGAGTGCGTTGAGTTTCTTGGGAATGTTGAGGGTGATGATCGCGATGCGATCCTGGTAGGTAACAGTGATGTCGTTTTCGTCGGCCATCGTTAATGTTCTTCTAGACTCGATCTATATAATTAGATTGTATGTTGTAGGGCTGAATGATGGAACAGACGGCAACCAGCGCTCAATTTTGTAAAAACAGAGCGAGCGTCAGCAGAGAGCGGAGAATCGGCCAGCAGTTCCCTGTAGATGTAGTGCTATTATATGGTTCTAAGGTATCGAGCATTGTTTCTCCTGTTAGAGTACTCGAGAGCCGTGGCTTTGCGGGGGCAGTGACCGACGGGCCGACAGGGGAGCCGAGGCTCAACTCGAGAGGTACAACCTTGTACGGGGCTGATTATCACGTGATAAATTGTTTGCGCTGTTTGCTCTCGGCCCGTCGAGCCTCCGTGCTAGCGATAATCCAGGGCCGTTCATAGGCCGGCGGGCGCTTCAAGTTTATCGGCGGAGACTCGGGTTCAAGATCGGACCATCATCAAGCAACGAACTCTGAATCTCTAATCAGCAAAGTCAGCAAATTTGGTGAGCTAAAGTCTGGACGAAGAGAGGGAACGACATACACACAAACAGACTCTTCCTCCCTAAACAAGATCCTCAATTCATGCGTCCACCCTCAATCGCCCCTCGCATATAACGTCCAACCCACCATCTAATTCGACCTCACATCCACAATGTCTGCCATTCTACGCAGGCTTCAAGGGGGCAACCTCGAAATCTTCAAGGTATCCATCATCATGCCACATAGCCCAACCTCGATACTAACCCGGTTCTCCCACAGTTCGGCATGTACGTGATTTTTCCTATCGGTTGGATGTACTATTTCGGCACAAATCTCGACGAGCGCTTTAGCGTCCCCGGCTTCTGGCCTACCACCGAACAATCGCACAAGATCCCGCTGGAGAAGGAAGACATCGATAAGGAGTTGGCGCGCATGCGAATGGTTGATGCGGTGAAGCGGGAGAGGCGGGAGCGGCAGCAGCAACAGGAATTAGAGGCGCAAGCGCAAGCACAAAGTCATGGCTCGGAGTGAAGTCAATTGTGCTGCTAAAGGATTTCTGCTGGTTGCAGAAGTTCGCCTTTAATTTAATTTATTTGGGGTGCCGGTAAAAGCGTGGCCGGCTGTGAGTTTACGACTTTGGTTTCCGCGAGTTACACACATGTATAGTTTGTATTATTACCCTTTGTATAACACTCTTCTCTACGCATTATGGAGTTGTTGGCTTTCTTGGATAGGGTAGCTTACCCCGCGGTCTATTATTTCACCTCTCAGATGGGGTAACTCTAATAAACCACATATAGCGATTGGTGTTTGCATGTCTATACCAGCAACACACTTCCTTCCGAAACTCTAGCTTGGACCATTTCAAAGAGCTTTGAAGAAGCTGCTCCGGGAATTTCTAGTTAAAAATAGGATGAAAGAATGCTGTAGGGTATTCAATCATAACAATAGCCGACTCAAACGGTAAAGGAACAATCATGCCACCAGTATAAGCAGAACGTCAGGACCGAAACACCTAGGGTACGCCGATTTGCGCGAGCTCTCCCAATTCCATGAAATTCGCAGACTCGCAACGCCATGATATAATCGAGCCATGAAAAACCCGCTCCGGGTTGAAACACGGGAACCATGCAATTTGATCCGAGAACAGCAAGAGTGGTACGGGTATTAGGGTAGAGCACATTAGTAGAAGATAGCGGGAAATTTTGTGCAAGGTAAGAAGAGGTGGAATCGAGAAAAAGAAAAAGCGCCCCCGGGTGCGCCACTGCGAGGAATGGACTAGGTAAAGAGGTTTAGTCATTCCTCATCATTGAGCAACGCAAAGAAATGGAAGAAAAAAGCAAATTTCCGAGTCATAGATTTCAATCAGCGAAAAGGGGTCCAATGTCATAGCTCCGGTACTGTTGCTTGGGCAGTTGCGGCGGCATTCTGGGCCGTCTCGTACATGACCTCCAGAGTCTGTGTGCCGATGTCACGGAAGACTGTACCGATCGATGCGATCCCGCTTGAGACAAAGGGGCGTTCACCGACCAAGTAGTAGTGTAGGTGGCTGTAAATCGATCGAAGATGGTCTGGTAGGTAGACGTAGATAGCCGTCAGGATCATGGAGATGAGGGTCAGGAGAAGAGAGTCTAGCGAAAAGGTCTGTTAGTGTGTATGGCGCAAATAGCATTTCAGATTGCATACTGAAGATGAATTTCTCCGTAGGAGTGAGCATGTACACAGCGAATGTCACCTCATACTGGTAAATTTTCAGGCGAACCCAGCGCACGAAGGCGGCCGCAATCCATAGAAATGTCATTACCACGGAGTCGTCAGATATGTGTGTAGGTGTGTGTTTTCAGGTATAAGTGAGTGGCACAGTGGAAAAAGTCGTATGTCGGTCGTAGATTTCCGAAAGAAAGGGGCGGCGGAAGTTAGCTGCGTCCGTAAGGTGCTAGCGAACGACAAGGAGGTCTATCAATTGTACGCTCAATTTCACACCATGGTATGAAAAAGAACTAGGAGAAGAGGGAAACGACAGTCGAGGAATCAAAGGATGGCTTCGAGGTGGATATGAGAATATTGATTGCGCGTCGATCGACGGTTTATCTGTTGTCACTGGGTGTGCGAGGGGCGAATTCTGGAAGACAGAGGAACCAGGGAACAGCGCGGCGATGGGGATTGAGGGAGTATTGATACCGGGAACACGAGGATCTTGGACTGTGGCAGAGTCTCTGTTCCCTCAGCTAAGAATAATAATTTGAGGTCGAGATTGGAATTGGCACCAGGAGAAGTCCAGTTGTCCAATCATCCTGGTCCACCTCAGGGTCCCAGCCGGCCGTCAGATTTGACACTAAACACGGATCGAGGCGGCAGCTATGAATACGACCAACTACCTAATATCGGCTCGGGAGATGAGTTTTCTGATAACAACATTATTGTTCTTCAATTTATCGCTTTGGCTCACACCACTGGGATTCATATCATGCATCTTCCTGCTCAGCCTCTTTATATTGGATGCGTCACCCAATCTTGGCATCCCAATCGGATGAAAAGCCACGAAACGGCCAATGTACTTCAACCCTCAATAGAATGGCCAGCGGATTAAGAGATTGTTGGGAATCACTCAAACGTCTTTTACAAGACGACCGTAAACATCTCAGCGCCTAATACACAAAAGTACCATGCAAGGCACATGTTTAATTCTAATCCTCTGTGTAACTAGTTCGTACAGTCGTCGATCTTAGATAAGACGCTTAGGGCCAAACAACTCCCCACCCGCTCGCATTAGAGACACCCAACCGACCATCTCCAACCCCCTCCAACCGCGGAGGAGAACCCTAAGCTCAGGCAATCATCATGACCGATAATGCTCCGCCACCTGCGACAACTCTCAACTTGCACCCCATCTGCCCAATTCCTACCTAAGCGATCCCTATCTACTTCCCAATTCCTCTCCGAGAAGGCTCTCCCTCCGCGCCTCAAGCTCCTCAATGCGGACATCACAATCTCCTACCTGAAGGGCACTGGCCCCGGAGGACAAAAAATTGTACATACTACGCCAAGCCCGACTCTTCCCTTCTCCAGCAAAATATATATCGCTAACACGCTCTCTCTGTAGAACAAAACCAACTCCGCCGTCCAAGTCATCCACAAACCCACCGGCATCGTCGTAAAATCACAGGCCACGCGGTCGCAATCCCAGAATGAGAAGATTGCTCGTCAACTACTCGCAGATAAAGTCGAGCAGCTTTTGAAGGGAGATGAGAGCCGAGTCGCGCTTAAGGCGGAGCGGGAGCGGAAGAAGAAGGCGAGTCGCGCGAAAAAGAGTCGCAGGAAGTACCGTGAGTTTGAGGAGAAGAAAGGGGTGGAGAGTGGAGGACGGAAAGGGGAAGTAGATGGTGAGGGATTGAGAGGTGGAGAAGGAAAGCCTCAGGATGGTGATTATGTTGTGGAAGTGAAGTAAGGCAGGCTCAGAGAACCCTACGGGCGAAATGCAGGACCTAGCGCTGTCTAGATGAGCTGCGACCTCAGATCGTTATACTAACGACCTATGAGCTAGGTATTAAATATACAAGGCCCGCTGCAGAAGTCTAGACAGCCTTCGTGATGATAGTTACGGGAATAGCTTTGTCATTCAGAATCCTGGCCCCCTACAACTAGGGACTAAAAATTACACTAGATTACGTGTTTTTATCCTATCCCAAGTCGAAGTGACCTATGCGATATAGCTGCTGAGGACCGCCTTCTCCTGTTCTCCTAACCTTTGCTGAACAAATCCTGAAATCCGTCCACCGTGCCGTTGGTCGGCCTCCTTGAGGTATTTGCCAACCCAGACCTTAAGATCGGCGCCGGTATCTGGCCAAGGATCTCGGACCTGCGGCCGGATTGTAACAAGAGCCGTGAAGCCAACACCGAAGGCCATATCCTCAACATCGTGCTCGGCAATGACATCGTCCTTACCGGCAGGCAGTGGTGGGAGTTCCAAGAGTTTGAGCAGGGCCTCGCATGTGTAGCCCCAGCCTTTCGCATACCTAGTTGCAAAGGCTTCGGAATTTGCCAATGTCTTGGTGAGAGACAATACGGCTGTTTTGCGATCCAGGGGGCGCGCAAGCTTTTGCGATTCTGGCAGGATAATGTTCAAGTATAACTGTGTGAAGAGTCTAGTAGGGGTTAACGATTGATTGCTTGAAGGTAAAGTAAAGTTGAATACTTACGAATCCTGCATCTTGTTGATAATTTGAGCAAGGAAATCGACGCTGTAACCCTTCGCATCGTTGGCGCAAACGAAGTGGTAGAAGCGAACAAATCGCAGGCTTAGGCTCTCCGTTTTGTGGTTTTGGAGGCGAGTGAGGATGACCTGCATGATGTCGCCAAAGTATGGCTCCAGCGTGGCTCTAGACCGATAGTCAGCAACGAGGTGCATATGAGATGCTTGAAAAATTAAACATACGATGGGAAGTTCTCAATCACAGTTTCTAGAAGGTCAAACCCATAGCCTTCGTTAGTCTTTGATGAGAGCAGCTTTTGGAAGATACCAAGTGTATTAATAAGCTGATTGTTCTCCAATATATGCTGTGAGCCTCGGCTAGTTATAGACGACAAAAGTCGCACGAGCGCCGGAATGTTGCCCTTGGATTCCCATACTTGGGGAGCAAGGATAGGGGCAATGAGACCTTGGTAAAGAGGTGGCAATGTCCCTGATGGGTTGGCTTCGAGAAGCGCGGCGAAGAGCTGAAAGATGTATGGGACGAATTCTGGAGATAGTGTTAAAAACAGATGCCCCACATGATGGTTGGTCAATGGTACCTTGTACATCCCCCTGGAGGATGGCAGAGAAAGGAGGGTAAAGCGCTTGCTCAAGTTTGTCGGGGCTCGCGGGAGCAGCGTACCTGTAACGGTTAGCAAATGGGGGAAGATTTAGCAGCGAGGGAAAAGGTACCGGATGAATGCACCCAGAGCTTCAAAATGGAAGTAATAGAACCTTGGGTTGCTTGGGTTGCTACTGATCACTTGTGTGATGTTGATCAGATGCTTGAGCACATTATCAGTGATGGGAATGACACCCTCTTTGATCACAATCAGAACCCTCATGGCACATCTCATGATGAACTCATTCTCCTGGACCTTCTGAGGAGCTGGGTCCTTCTGGATCAATGAGAAAATATGCTCCAATAGGTCCCGAGCCAAGGGCTTGATTGTATCAGCGGAGATGATAGGTTGCCCCTGGCTATCAGTGAAATACAGCACTCGCTCAACTGCGATGGCGGCGTACGTGTAGACGACGAAATTCGACGACCCAAGGTGGTTCACCAACATGGGGAGCACTTCCTGCCACTGTTCCTTTGTTACAAGGCTGCGGAAAAGGTAGAGATACTTAATGGCATCAACTTTAAGGATCGGATGCACAGCGTCTCCAGAGACCAGATCAGCAGCAAGGTGGTTTTGGAAGTAATCAGTGATACTGATAAGGCTGTTGGTCGCCGTAATACCATGACTAGCCGTAGCAACACCCTTGGCTGCAATCGCAATGAAAAGATAGGTCGCGGTGTCTTTGGCCTTCCAGTTGAGCTGTGGCGATTTTGTGTATTCGGCTAGGTAGTGCTCAATGTATTTTAAAACTGTTTTCGTGACGGCCTCCTCGAAATTGCCATTCAGCTGCTTTAAGAAATCGGTCGCAGCTCGGCGCCTTGTGTCGCTGTCTGAGCCTTCGAGGTCCCGCCGGATGAACTCAATCGGCTCGTCCTCGAACAGCTCTTCGTCTGATTCTCGGAGGGTGACATTCGGTAGAACAACCTTTTCAACCACTTGAGACAGTGTGTCTTCTGCCTGGAAGATCTGGGCATGCTGGGGCATTCCAGCGATGGAAGTCAAAAATTTCAACGCCCGGCTAACGAGAATGTCGAATTTGGTCTCCTGGCCAATAGTGGTAAGGAAATTCCAAGAGCTTTCCACGAATTGCTGGATATGAGGTTGGAATTCGTCCCCGTACTTCTGGACATAGAGTGTGAGAACCTCAAAGATCCCCGCTCGGACATATTCTAGTTGACCGGATTCGCTGTCGTCATCGGTGTGAAGCAACTGGTTGTCGTATGTCAGATACTTGAGGAGGAGTTGCGCTATTCCACTCAAATTCTCTTCGAACATCGGAGGAAGGTCGTGACAGGAGAGATCATACATGAGCTTGACCATCAGATTAAGCTGCGTGAACCCTTGGGTGAGCTGCTCCTTGTTTGACTTGTTCGCTTCGAGGTAAGTGTCGAGACCTTGGAAAAGCGTCAAGAACGGCGTGCCAAATCTCTCTAGAACGTGGTTGATTTCAATGTACAGCTCGTCCGACCGGAAAAGAGGCCTCCATCTCTTGAAAATCGAGTGCGCAACTGTCAGAACGCCAATGTTGGCGGCGGGATTATCCGGTTGGAGTTTTGATACAAGATCCTGGGAAAGCAAGTTTAGATAATGCAGGCGGGTCACGATCAAATTTCGAACTTACGCTGACAAGCGTGTCCCATCGCTCCCAGAAATCACTATCGGCAATAACACTGACAGCGTCTCCAAGTTGAATTTGTATACCTTGCGGGACAGAGATCATCAAGTTGATAAGGTCTTGTTTGATGGCGGCCACTACCTCCAACGGTAGTTTATAATTTCCATCCTCATCAGTCCAACTTCTTTTAATGAAGTTCTTGAAGAATAGCGCACTGGCGAGTCGGGTATTGTAAGGGTAAGAATCGGAGGCAGTGATTTGGAGGAGGGATATGGAGAAGTTTGGGTTGCTCTCTTCTTGACGAAGAGCGGTTTCAGCTAGCAAATGTCAGTGCCTCTTTTCTACAGAGTGAAAATCGCAAATTGAGTTTCGCATGGTGGCGGAGTAGATCCGTAGACTCACCTTGTTTACTTTGCCTAGGATCCAAGCTCGCCTCCAGGAGTTGGGCGACGGTCCCCAGATTCGCCATTGTTTGGAGGGGTTATGTATAGCAGATCAAAGAGGATATACAGAGAGGTGGGGTATAAATTTCTGACTGGAGGGATTCAAGTTGCGAATAGAATCTTCTGTAATGCTAGAGTTTCTAGCTGGAGTATCCCTCTGCAAGACGAATGTATCCTCAGGCACGTAATAAAAAAACTTTCAGACAATTTGAAGCTTGAATAGGTAGTTTGTTTGGTGGTTCACGGTTGCTGGAACGAAAGGCGGTGTAAAAAGTGCTGTCACTCTGCCAGAATAATCGGCCCCAAGACTATCGTCACACTCCACGGAGGGGGAATGGCCTCGTATGTCTTGGCGCAGCTTCGCTCAAGCCTGAAGAAGATATCTCACTCTTTCCCCTCAGTTCTTACATAGAAAGTTGTTTTTACACAAAAGTTTTATTCCCTGACGCGCGGAATATTCCCCCTTCAGCCGTGCAACGCCGTTCCTTTCTCTTCGTCGTGCTATCTCTGACACAGCCCCTGTCTGCGGCTCTGACCTCTTCACCTGGGACCTAAGCCTCCATCGTCATCTTGTGGCCTCCATACTGGCAGCCTCGCTTTAAAAACCTGTTCATGGTACGTGGCACGAGGGTTTGATATTCTGCAACTTCTGCATTTCCGTATAATCTTCTCTTTCTCTCATGACGCCATACATAATCAAAAGGTTTCTTATCGCTAACGTCTCTTATCCAGCCTCTTATATAATCCTCTTTCTCAATTGAATCCTATATATCCTTCCCCGTCCACTGGGACGCATGCCTTCTGACGATGCTTCATCCCCGTCGCGTTCAAAGTACTCTACATCTAGTTTTGCCGGCGTCTTTAGGTCATTAAGTGCTTCCCGGGCCAAGACACTCTCCGCGGCCTCCTTGTCAGACAGTGACTCTCTGCACCAGTCGACGGATGGACCTACAAGCAGTTGGTACACAATAGGGATTGACTCAATGCATCGTGGAAGTGTTGTGTCTAGCTCCTCGGATGCCTCCGGGGCGCGGGACTTTGAGGCGTCAGTCAAAGTGCTAGCACAAAAGGCGAATCTAAACCATGCCAGCGACGAAGCCGAGCAGGTAGCCAAATCCCTTCAATATTATACTCCCGAGCAGGCACTCTCCCTCTGGGAAGCTGGATCACATTTGATACACCATGAGGGATCTCCCGAACCCCGCCGGAGCGGCTCGCTGCTGCTAGTCTCGCTTTCAACTCGCCAGGATCTTCCTCCTGCCGCCAGACGCACCATTTACGATGTCATCTCGTCGCCATCGGAGCCTGATGTTATTCCGGCGCGCGCGCAGTCCCTAATATCATTATCAGACCACGGCAGGCGGCTGGAATTTGCAACGTCTTCTCTCCTTCCATTAATCTCCTCATTTGTTGTCCCACTACACGAAGTCATCTCCTCCGCTCGGTCAAAGGCACGAAAGGCCAAAGTTGGCAAGGCAAACGGACTTGCATACGAAGATACCGTATTAGATGATCTGCTGCAATTCGCAGTTGATCTTATTACGCTGCAACGACGGCAACCAGAGAGTGATGAGGTCCAAGAGCTGTTGGATCAGATTTTCACTATATGCAGGAAAACGAGCGTTGCCGCCGATATAAAACACTCCTTAGCTGTCTTCGATGCTGTGATCCTCTATGGGGATGTCCCAGATGGAAGCTTTCTACCTATGCTTGAGCTACTTTGCAGCATCCATGCGTCCGTCAGGTCTCTCTCTGGGCCTACATCACGAGCGGTCCGAAATCTGGCAAAGTCCAAGCGGCAAACCGAAATGGCGGATACTCTCTATTCTTTTCTACTTGAGTCCTCGGGAGATAAAAGTCAAAACCTGAACGTTTTGCGTGGCGTGGTGTACGTGTTCACGGATCTGGTTCGCGCCCACGGTCAAGACGGGATACTGCAAGTCCAGTTTGAGCGACTGATGAATTCCCTCCAAGTAGTTCTCGGCAAAAATGATGGCCGCTTGGAGGCGGATATTTTAGAGTTATGTCTAAACACTTTAGAAGGGGAATACGCGCAAGTCACCCTCAACCATAGCTGGACGGGGTTTGTCAATGTGCTTAATTCCTGTTCCACCAGGGTTTCCCAAGAGCCTGCGGCAACACCCACCCTCAGTCCGGAGTCACCTCATTCTCGAGGGAGTATTGTGGATGAAGTGAAACCTACCATGCTAGCGACGATTGTGCAGATTGCATCGGCCGTGGGGTCTCTCTGGGACAGCATCAACCGACAACAAAGATTGGATATCTCAAACTTCCTAATGAATGTTTGCCAACAGATTGAACCCACGCAAGCCGAGGTGCTCCTAAATACTATGAGACAAGAAAAGCTGTGTGAACCTCAATCTCCAGGGTGGGTCCAAAATTGCCAAAATGTGATCAACTGCTTCATTCGGGCCCATGACAAGCCAGTCGATCTTCGAATCTTGGCTCTGGAAACCTTGAAGGAAGCTTTCACCAGCTACGAGTACTTGGTTCTCTTCCAAAAGGAAAGGCTTCTAGAGCTGGTTTTGGAGACCTTCAGTGATGAGGACAACATTCTGTTCTTGGATTCGCTGGTTTCTTTCATCGTCGACAGTTGTGTCCCTGCTAGTGACGATGCTTCTTTCAAGTCTCTAGTAGATACCATCAACTCCCCAATGACCAGTGATTCGAACATTGCTGAACCCGACGCTTCCGTGCCATCGCTGGAAGGCCGATCATTACCGGTCGAGGCTTCCCTGGCTAATATTTGCTGCACCGGTCTTGTGAGGATGTTTTTAAGATCATTGAACATATCGGCAACCAAAGCTGTAATGGTTTATGAGGCACTTCTGAAGATTGCCGAATCTTCCGATCGGCCTATAGACTCGCGCCTAACAGCACTCAAGATGCTCTTTAGGCTCCGGTGCGATTCGTCGGGTTCAATTATCGTCCTCTCCATTTCCGAAAATGACTTCCGATTGAGTGTATCCGGTCGCAATCTTGAATCAATTAACGAACTGGAAGACCCCGTAGGAGAAACCAGCGCAGATAATGAACTTGGCCTTTCGGTACCTCAGAGAAAACATCCAATGCGCTTGTCATCGTCCAGTGCTTTATCTAGGTCCACTGGCCGTAGTGCAAGTCATTCGCAACGCATACCGAAGTTATCCCACCCTGTTTGGGCCTCTAACACGCCACAAGTCCTCCCCGAGGAACCTCCTGACGAGTCCAGTCGATTTGTATATGCCTATGCGACGCCAGATCCTTCAAGTCCTATAGAATCAGAAATGGCAGAAAAGGTCGCGTTGAAAGCAAACGTATGGCTCGAAACAATCATCATGTTGCTCCAACGTGAAACAAACTGGGACATTTATAGCTACGTCCTTACTCATTTGGCTGCTCAACTCCAGAACAAGGACCTTTTTAGCAACGCTGTCCCACAGATCAAGCTCCTACGCAGCATCTTGTGTGATCAAATTAAAAACGATTCATTCCGTGAACCTCCCGCAAACACTGGAGTGAAGAAGTCGGACGTGGCCGGCTATATATTCGAATCCCTCTGCGTACTAGTGAGCTACCATGAACACTTTGCAAAGAGCGAAGAAGACGAACTCGTACGTTCGTTCATGATGGGCATCATTGGTTCATGGGGAGGCACCTCGCGTGGGTGTATCCATGCTCTCTCTGTCTGTTGCCATGAGATCCCGCTTTCAGTAACAAAATCTCTGAACTTGATCCTTGACAAAATCTCTAAAGTGATTACCTTGTCAAACCTCGCCGTGCATATCTTGGAGTTCTTGGCGCTACTGGCACGCCTCCCAGATGTTTATGTTAATCTGAGAGAGGAAGAGATCCGGACAGTTTTTGGAATATGCGTCCGGCTATTGCAAACATCTCGGGAGCACAGACTCAAAACCTCCGAGTCACCGACAAGACTTCAAAGCGCGACAAGGGCGGGGAGCGTTGTCCGCGAGACGGCAGGTCTTCCTGGCAGCGATTTATCCGACCCATCTATTCAGGACGCTATGTCCAGGTACATTTATGCTTCAACACACCACGTCATGGTGTTTTGGTTTTTGTCGCTGAAGCTACAGGACCGAGCAAAACATGTCAATTGGATAACCAGCAGGCTGATCTTTAAGGATGAGCACGGAAAGGAAACGGTTGAAGAACAAAGCCAGGTCTTCCTGGATCTAATGCAAAGAGTTGCCTTCTCTGACTTGGGCGAGACGATCCCATTCGCAATATTTCCTCCCTCGCCGGAAGATGGCACGGTGATAAAGAAGTCGTGGATCGCAGGAATGAGCATTTTCACGGTGGAGACCGCCAGTGTCTCGGGTCTTACTCAGATCACAAAGAGACAAGCTTCGGGCACTACGTACGCAGTGTACCAACAGCGCACTGCACCTATCCTTCCTCATCAAGTCCCAGCGACTCATGACGCTCACTTACATGGTGATAACATGCAAACATCGGTCCTACCCAGTCACATCATGCTGCAGTTGATGTCCACAGCTTTCCCTACTCCTACTACAATCCAACCCATTCCGCTAGCAGATGATGACATGACCCGCAGGGCATTGAGCACGTTTGATCGCAACGACATCGTGGATGGCCACAAGATTGGCGTCATATACATTGATGACGGTCAAACTACGGAGGCAGAGATTCTCTCTAATACCATCGGCAGCCCAGACTATGAGTATTTTCTCTCAGGCCTTGGTACCAAGGTTGCTCTCAGAGAAGCTAGGTTCAATACTCAAGGTCTGCACGCTGAAGTAGATGGGGAATTTACGTATGCCTGGCGTGACCGCGTCACAGAGGTCGTCTTCCACGTCGCGACGATGATGCCTACCAATTTCGATACCGATCCGTCCTGTATTTCGAAGAAAAGCCATATTGGCAACGACTTTGTCAACATCATTTTTAATCGTTCCAATACTCCGTTCAACTTTAACACGATACCGTCACAGTTCAATTTTTTCAACATTGTTATTAGCCCTGTTTCTAGGCTTGCAGAAGGAGACAAAACTGCAGCGTCCGACCCTGCGAATCTTTTTTACAGCGTAAAAGTGATGAGCAAACCGGGTTTCCCGGAGATTTCGCCTGCTGCTTCCCCGAAGATCATCTCCGGAAAGAACCTTGCACCCTTTGTGCGAATCTTGGCCTTGAACGCCTCTGTATTCTCGCTGGTTTGGAACAGTGACGGCGAGCATATTTCATCCTGGCGCAATAGGCTACGCGAGATCAAGCGGCTACGTGAGCGAGCACTTGGATCTCTATCCCAAACTCCGGACACTCTAGACACCACCTACCCGACGCAACGCCGCAACACTAAAGCCAATATCTTCTCCGAAGAAGTGCCTGTCCGAAGCAACTCGACAAGGTCAGAATTTGCTACCGATTGGAATGCAGCAGCAGACGCCAATATCCTCCAAAACCTCGACTTTTCACGCTGGGCAAAGTGAAGTCGCATAGTATCTGCGAACCTAGACCCGGACTTAAAACACTTGACCTGCCTGTTGCGCGCTTGCGGCCCGTCTCTATAACTCGCTCCATTATTAGTGTTCACCCATAGCGTATTTCTTCTCATGATTACTCTTCAACATGAGGATAGAGATCTCGGGAGCTATACATTATTCTGACTTCCTTCTATCGGCCGTTTTTGCCATTTCTCATACATACTTCTCTGTCCGCTCACCTAGCGCACTATCTTTTATGTATTATCGGATGTGATGTCTAGATGTTTACTTCCTTTCCCTATTCGTCTTACCCCGCAGGACCAACGCTTGCATGCGATATAGATTCCTACAGCCTCAGAGTTACGATTTTTTTTTGACCATTTTCATGTATTCCATACCATGCCTACTGTACACAGGAGTTGGACCGGAGCAAAAAGCGATCAAGGGAACGGAACCAGGACAGGAGAATTATGGTGCTATCAAAAGTTTCTTTGCTTCGTTGTGTTTCGCTTGATATGTGTGATGAAGGAAACGACGGGACTCAAAAAGTTTGTTTTTACTATTTCGTGCTTTGATATAATGATTATGATAATGATAGCGACGCGATATACTCCCTCTAC
This sequence comes from Aspergillus baeticus, assembly GCA_027569055.1. Classification (NCBI taxonomy): domain Eukaryota; kingdom Fungi; phylum Ascomycota; class Eurotiomycetes; order Eurotiales; family Aspergillaceae; genus Aspergillus; species Aspergillus baeticus. The sequence goes on along the minus strand of JAPDEI010000018.1, from coordinate 394,995 downwards.
ACTTTTTTATCTCCTTCCTTTTCCTTCTCAGTTTACAATGTGACATGATAAAAAATGAGGACTATAGGTGTTGAATGCTTGTACAGTTGTGCTGTGGACTCACAATAGAGAACACTTGATAGAATGGCGAAGTACGATATCAAATCGCATCGTTAAATTATATTTGATAGCGACGGAGATACAGAGTAGTCATTTCCCCACGCCTCACCACTTATATAGATGAGCCTCATCTAAAACTCGTCTGGGTACATTTATAATATAGATATATATATATATATATATCAAATATGAAATAAACTAGATCAAAGCGCAACTATTTTTCTATATATACATTTGAGAACCGAGCAAATCCCCGCTATAAATCTCTTCTGATAAAACGTGGAGAGACAGAGATGATGATGGGAATGCAGACAAAAGTGAGAAGTCCGAAGTTCTCACATATCTATGTTGTATGGTTTATCAACAGCCAGCTCACAATAAGCTTAGTATTCTAGTTCCGGCCTTATCTTCGATCTTTCACCAGCCGAAGATCTCGGCTACGCTCAATGTACTCCACCGTACACCGGCAACAGAAAAGAAGATGAGGGCAACATCCACAACAGCGAGCGCAGCTGCACCCATCATAAACCGTGGGCAGAAGATGCGGAAGAGCATCAGGTGGCGACGAAGGTGGCCGGCCCACATGGTCGTGGCGAGATTAATGGTTGCAAAGTACAGAGCGTACGTGACCGCGGCCTGAGCGACGTCGGAGAGAAGCTTAAGCGCAGGTTTCGAGGATGCATTGTTCGAGTCGCGGAGCTGGAGGGGTCGTTTCCAGAGGACTGTGAGTGGTACGGCGACTGCGGTGAGGATTTGGGGGCCAAACGTGTTAAGGATGACGAGAAGTGGAGACCAGGGATATTTCACTGTTGTTAGTGGGATGAAGGCTGTTTCCCACTGGATGCTGGAGAGAGTAGCCTGGTGGCCCGTCTTGAAGAAGTAGAAGGAGCCAAGGAGGGCGAGGACTATAGGGCCGATGGCTGAGTTGGATGTGACAAGGGAGTTCGTGTCGAGGATTTCAAGAAGGGAGAGGATTTGCCAGAGGAGGAGGGCCATGGTACCCTGTCCCATGGGCTTTTGCATAAGTGTGATGGCGAGGCAGAAGTTGATCGCGAGGAAGAAGAACCGCGTGCCGTGAACATTGCCGAAGCCAAGGATCGTCACTGTCGTTCTTGGGAGTTGTTGCTCGCCTGGTGATGAGGGGCGTTTGGTAGGTTCCGGTTCTGCGGCGCTTTGTGCGACGTTGATGCTGACGCATGGCTTTGAGTAGAGGAATGCAGTTGTGCCAGCTGCGAATGCAAGACCGAGAACAAGTTGAGCTAGGAAAACTCGGATCGATTTCAGCGTTTCGTCGTCGAGAGGAAGCCAGTCCTTGCCGTCTACCTCCTCAAGCACCCAGAAGATGGAGGTTATGAATAATCCAAGGCGAAAGCCAATTCCAATCCATAGGCTAGCTGCCCCTTCGTAAGACTTCGATCCAGCGTAGAAGCCTTTGATCACTGTTGGCAGGATGAGCATGACAAGGAATGGAAGTGCGAGTTGCCAGAGAGCGGAGCTAGAGGACGTGCTGGAAGCGTAATAGGTTGACCGGCAAAAGGGCATCTGCTCCTCGCGGCAGAGGCGGGAGAGCGAGGCTAGCCTTCCTAGAAGGACAAAGACGATCGAATGATATACTCCCAAAACCCTGTCTGTAGTTGCCCCTTGGCGCATTGAAGATACACCAGCAACAACGCCGAATGTACACAAGAAGAAGAGCAGAATCTCATCCTCCCAGATTGTGTATGAATTGGATGCGAAGCCGACGGATTGGCTTACTGTGAAAACAACAGCAAGCCAGCCCCACAAGGATTTCGGCAGAGGAATTGAGAGGTGCTGGGGAGTGCCAAAGATCACAGATGAGGCGCCCAAGATACTTCCAACAGCAGCGAATAGAGCCGATGACTCAGGGACTTTCAGTTCAGTCAAATGAATAATTGCAGAGGCCGCGCCAGCCAAGCCTCCCAAGACAGATCCTAAGCCTACGCGCGTGAGGAAGAAACCGGTGAGTTCCGTTCGATCTGCTTGCAAGCCACGGGCGTAGAACACGAGGAGAACTGTGCCTGCAAAGAGTATTGCAATGCCTTGTACCATGCTCGGAACATCAAAGTTTGCCCAGAGTTTCCGGCAGACTTGGAGAGTATGCCGTTGATACTGCCTATAGGCCTCGTAAACTGAATTCAAGTTCTTGGCTTTGCCGCCCTTAGTTTGCCATTCCTGTTCTGTCGCTTCCCAGAAACCAAGCAGCTGGGATTCTGCTCCGTCATCCCCACGAGTTCGAGCATAAGCGTGCTGGTATCGCTTGATTTGCGCAGAAGTCAGGCGGTTTACAGTAACCAGGTTAGTCCAATGGTCCCCGTTAGGGCCAGAGAACGCTTCCTCAATTGGTGAACCCAGATTGTTGAACGGGATTGGGGTCCCAAGTAACAAGGACAGGGTCGGTACAAGGTCGATCTGAGGAACGAATCTCTCCCGAGCATACTTTGGCGGCAATACGGTTTCTGGCTTGGTACGGCCGAAGATGGCCTTCTTCGAGTACATCCACAATGCAGCATCGACCTCATCATCCGATTCACCTCCATGATCTCCTTTTGAGTCCATCCCATGGTCACCCATTACAACAAGCAGCGTGTTGTCATCAATCTTGCTCATGAGTTCTCGAATGACCTGGTCCATCTGATTTAGCTTGGCCGCCATAGCGGGGTGATTTGGGCCATATCGATGACCAGCGTGGTCAACGCCAAGATAGTGTCCGAAGATAACGTCCCATTTTGTGTAATTCTGAGGCTCGAGTAGTGGGAAAAGATGTTCATTCACACCATTATCAACAGTATGTAAATCCCATACATTGAACGAATCAAACGGCCGTGTCAAGTCAAGGTCGAAGTAACCCGGAAAGAGAGCATGCCATGTGTCATCGCCGAGGTGAACAATGTTCTTACCCGCGGCGTGGAGTTGAGCAACGAGGTTGTCTTCGTCGATTGCTGTCCCAGCGAAGTTGGATCCGGCGTCTACAAATGTAGGCAGAGTACCCGTAGTCAGGCCCTTTAGTCGTTGTAATGTTGTAGTCGGCGGGTCCGCGATGAAGGGGAGGAGGAAGGCGTTCTGGGGGCTGCTGATGGCAGTCTCGTACAGCACTGGTATATTATCGTGGAAGAGGTGGGCGCTCTCGATATTTTCATTTGGTGCAAACGGAACGGTAAAGTCGTACCGCAGAGCATCGATGATGATCACAATAGCCTTGTCGAACGACTTTTCGTGCCAGCATCCATCACGCCCTGTCTGTGCAATTTGCGACGACGTCGATTCATCGAAGGGAAGAATGTCGCAGGAGGACTTATTTTCCAGAACCATTCGGGTGAGGAGAAAGCCCCGGGTGAAGAAGAATATGCCAATGCCATGCAGGAAGCTAGTCGTAGAGTGCGGGTATTAGCTTTTAGTTTCTACAATAAATGCCCGAACTGTTTGGAAAGCTCACAATATCCACAGAAATACACCCAATATACTAAGGTGCTTGGATTTAAACTCCTCCTCATATTCCTTCCCAACTCCGTCATTTGACTTGTTCTTGCTCGCGGTTTGCGCTTGCTTGAGGAGGTTATTGGCGCTCAGGGCACCGCGTCCCGAATTCGTGGTTGGCGTTGCCATCACAGAAAATATGTGTCGAAATTTAGCACGGGTCGTTCATCCAACTCGTGGAAATCGGAGACCCGGGAGCTTCGGACTCGGGAGTGACGGATGGAAATCGACGGGCGAAGGATACGGATCTATGCTCGCATTCGTAGTCCTTGTACTGTTTTCAAACTCAGATCAAGAGGTTCCCAGGGGTGAGGTGATAGTCATCGAATTGCGGGATATTGTCTTTTCCTTAAACCCAGGGAAATTTCCCCTTCAGATGTCGATTCAAAAGATGAGGTTGGGCCGTCTCTCCGATGAGGTATGTTTAGCAGACCAAGACAATCATAGCTACAGAAACAGCTCCATTTGGTACACCGGGGAGAGTCAATTGCAAGAAATAGGGGGTTGAATAATGAGCACTATGGCGAACGCTTAGCGACGGATGGGCGAAGCACCCTCCCACAGCTCTCAGATAAATCCTTCCCGTGACGTGGGGTGTTCGGCGTTTTCGGCGTTTTCGGCAGCTCACCTTCGAATTGGCGCATTGTCATTGGTAAGAGCGGCTCGGATCATCTTAAGCCCTTTTTGAGTGGGTCACTGCCGTTTATGGACAACTGTTTGGAAGGTCTCCAGAGTGTAGCTTTTCACACGTCATCAGGTCAACTTGGAGTAAGGGGAAGTGGAAGATCGGGAAAGCTTTACAGACCAATAGATAAATTCATCGTGGCTCATCCCTGTAGGGTGGCCGCCCAATGTAAACTAGGTAGCTCTGACTAAGTACATACATTATCCAGCTATACGTCACCGAGAATGACCAGGAAGGTAAGATAGAAGTAATGACAAAAGAATAATAGAAAAGAGGTGTCGTCGAAGAATGGTAAATGTAATGCAAGCAAAAGCAGAACGTTAACCTCTCAAAGCCCTAGGAACGTGGCAGGGTGGAGAGGATGAGTGACAAATCACAAGAAAGAACGCCAGATAGACTGAAGCAGAAATTTGCGAAAGGCAAAAAATGTACCTTGCAAGCTTTCGTATGCAGGCCAACCCACATTTAACCTAGAGGTGAGTTTTGAGCATGCCCGGCTGCGGAAGTTGAAGGAGATCGTAGACCATGTGAGGGAGGGGTCTGGGGCTGATGGGCGACATCGAGGAGATGCTGCGTATGTGCGAGTTGCAAGGCACGTTGAAACGAAATTGCGGAGATATACAGGTAGAATGAAGCGGATTTTTTGCTCCGGTGTCGTGCCTTCCAGTAGTCGTAGAAGCGGGAGTGAGATCAATGAATGTAGTGGATTGGCGTATTGGTCGAGCAGACACCAGGCAAGAATGATTTGCTGCGGATTTCCTTAACCCCATCGCTTGTTATCATCCTTCTCCTTTAATCCGCCCATGCGTTCGATATCTAGAGACTGGAAACGCTCCGCGTCGCTTGTTTGATAGGGTGGGAGCTGTTCGTTGTATGGTTCGAGGCCAACGCTCCCCGCCTCGCTGATTCGAACAACCACAACTCTACCAGACTTGCGCTTTCCAGACTCGTCCTCCTCCTCGGGGAAAGTGATACGAATCTCGGGGACAGGGCTTGGTGGTGGGCTTGACGAGTTCTCCATCAAGTTGCGCTTCTCATCAATAACGAAAACGGATTCGGTTTTTGAATATGGCGGTGCGGTGATTGTAAGGCTGCGGTGGCGAGTCGAGCATTGACCGTTGTGCACCGGAAGCTCAGACTGTTGTCTGTTTTGGCGTTTGCGGCGAATCACCAGAAGCGCACCGATGAGAACGATGCCGAGCAGAACGAGGACCAAGAGAGAGATCAACAGGTCGATCATCGCATCGGATAAGCCGCCCTTGTCATCATCGCGCCGCACAAATTGGTGGAACTTTTGCAACATTTTGTTATAAAAGGTATATTGTACTCGAACAAGTTATGCGGAGACGGTGCTGTTATCGAGGTCAAGTATGTTCGATGGGCGAAACGTTGAGGAATAAAGAGTTGCCGTGCCGACGATCGGTATTCTTGGCCTGAATTCTTGGATCAGAAATGGTGTAGTCTGCGTTTCGACAAGTTACAACAAATATGAGGACTTTGCAGAATCCTCGGCGGCTATTGGATTGGTTAAAAAGAGGGAATGTACGGGGTCGGTGTGTGGTTCGAGGTTCGTCGGTGGTTGGTTTCGTAACTTGGTCGGTTTCTCAAGGGGGAGAAACGGGCCGGCTGGAGGTAAATAAAGAATGAACAGCAAGGTGAACAGTTGAAAGAGTGAAACTGGCACCTGCTTTGAGCAGAAAGAGCGTGTTTGTATAGGAAGTGGGATGTAAAAGAGAGGGAAGGGATGATAAGGAAAGGAAAAGAGTTCTCGAAAGATGAGGAGAAAGGAGGGAAACGCCGGGGAGCGGCACACCAGCACAGCGAGCGAACGGACGAACGAGGCGTAAGGGCGCTTAGGCAAAAAGCGAAGGGCCAGAACGCAGCAGACTGTTGGCTCGCTGGAGCCTAGTTTTCTGAGGCGCCGTTCTAAGAGAGACTAATGGGGGACGAGTGTCCACCTGCGCGTTGTTTGTTTGTCCATTTCCCCTAGCGGGGACACTTGGCGTTGGGGCTAACAGCAGTAATTTCAAGTCTACCTATCACACAGCCAATGTTCCTGGCCCTCCTGTCATCTCAATTTCTTCGTCCAACCTCATTCGTCTACCCCTGATGAATCCCATCGCGAATCCAACATTGGCTGATATTACGTTAAACATAGCCTCAGCCTTGAATTGAGCTTATTGAGGTCATCACCACGCAGAAACTTTTCAACAGCCCCAAACCCCTGGAATGGGGACTGTTCTATATTAAACATCAGCCAATTCTAGAAAAGCGGTCATAGGGGACGGCTCCTTTGTCTTCATCGCCGCACCTGTCACAGATGAACAATGTCAAATATTCCAGTGGCGTTCTCTTTCAAGTCAACAGCTGTACTTAATTCCATTGTGGAATCATCCCCTTTAATCCGTTCAGCGAACACAGAAGTTATTTACCATCGGCATCCTCAAACAGCATGGGCCTCGTTTCCATCTCACTGAGCAAGGCTGGCAAAAGTGCCCCTGCCCTTCTTCTTCTCGCCATGTGGTCAGTGAGGTTGGCGCCTGAAACTTTGTCATGGCCAGGTATACGAGTTGTATTTCCAACCGGCACAGGTCATCGGTGTGTTTCTCCTTGAAAGTGTTGGTGCCTCAGTCAAATTCTGTCCGAGATATGGAGCACGCACTTGCTCAGCCGACCCAATAAGTTCTGTTATGTTTGGCTCGTTGACTCCTGGGGAACCAGCCCACACCGGCTGGGAATTTTTATTTTTTTTTAACGGCACTTAACATAGAGTGCCATGCTAGCTCCCGCCAAGAACTCCAACTCTGTAGTTTGAAAGCAACAGTAGCTTTGTCAGAGCATGCGTCCGTCATTCTCTTGGAAGAATACTGTTGCGAGGTTATAGTTCCTTGAGTTCCTTGAGCCCATATAGCTACCACGCACGACATCTGATGGAAACTTCTCGCTGTGTCTCCACCATGATCATAAGGTAACGCCAGTTTCTGCTCTCTTTGTCGAGAGCGCGAGCGTCGGAACATCGTTTCCGGCTAGATTATATGCTACGGAATATGTCTCCGTACCGATAACACTGCCAACTCCAATTTTATCAAGGATTGGACATGGGGTTCGATGCCCGCGGAAGTACCATGGTTTCAAGGCGCTGCCTCCGAATCAGCGCCATAGTATCAACAACTAGGCATGTGAGGCCACAATCATCGCAAGTTACGGCCTAGATTGACTGCGATAGCCATGACTGTGTCTTCCCACAACTGTACCTTTTCCTGCTAGCATTCCACCTAGCTAGCAGAACTCTATCTTAGGAGATTTCTACTCCGGATCATGCGGCCATTGCTACTAGCTAACATTCTCTCATCGTCTGATTCGTCGTCGTCTGAAGCGTACGGCATCAGACCCGATCCAAATGGCCTTCTTGTGGGTCAGACTCATCATCTGCCTGAGTCGAACCACCCAAACCATAGCTTTCAGACTCCGGGTTCCCTCATTCTCTATGTACGGACTCGAATGAGCCAATGGGAGGTGGCGTCGAACAAGATCCTTGGAAGGCATTTTACGACGAAGTGGTGAGGGTAAAGAAAAATAGAGAGAGAAAAGGGGGAAAGAGAAAGAAAGTGAGGGGAAAGAAACGGAAGTGGGAAGAACTCATTCATTAACGAAACCTTGACAATTATGGCCATCGTCATTGCGGCGACTGACGATCTAGGGTAGTATACGTAGTAGGACTTGGAGGGCCAGAACCGTGGAGGCCCTTTTAGCCAACGGTCGCCGCATATTATTCGCTCGGGAGGCATTAATACTCACACTACGCAAAGCTTAGTCCTCGTCATCCATGGATTCCGCAAGTGGCTACTGCTTTAACATAATTGACAAACTCTAGATATGCGGCACAATCCAAGTATATTCCGATTTGTATATCCTCAACTGGCACATTATGGTGCTATTCACTGCAAAGTATAATTCACGCTGAGACTCGTTAAGACCGAACTCTACCCCGGCACATGGGCGCCTCACGAACCAGTTTCCAAACTAGCGCAGTACTATTGCTCCAAGGTTCATCGAAATTGAGTAGTGAATCGTATGACGTACATGGGATACTCGGTGCACGTAGAATATTTCCAGTCGGCGTACCACTCACTTCTGAAATAGATTGTTGAAGCAACTGGTGCCGATGCCAAGGCCAGGAAAGGCAACATGGAACCTGTATGGGATAGGAGGCGTAAAGCTATCGGGTCATGGTGTCTGCACCAAGACAAGCGTGTAGGGACTCCGTCAAAAGGTAGGGAGTAGAGAGTTCCTGGGGAAAGCCCAAAACCTCCACTAGATTGTATTTATAGTACCACAAGGGTATCAACCTTAGATCCCACATACATAAAAAATATAGACGGGCTTGGATCGTTCACTCTATATATGCACATACAAACATGATCCAGGCTTCCTCACAAAACGAGCTGTTTAGAGCTTGATTGCTGACGATGCATCTGGACAAACCTGTACGTGTTCTTCCCGATCCTAACGCTTTACTGATGATGTTGAATGAGAGCTAACCAGGGAAGTATAAAGTCTCTGACTCGAAACAGTTAAACCACTAAAACTACTGCAGCCTGCAACATGTCCACTTGGCCACCCGATTGCCTAATCCGAGGCAAATCCATGGAAAGAGGGATCGAAAGTCCATCTTTAACAAAGGTGTATTGTCTGATCGAGCACTAGGAATCATAGTATGCCCAGCTACCCCGGGTGGAAAGATGTAGCACGGTCATGCTGCCGTGAATAAGGTTAGAATCATCGGACGAACAAGCAAGCAGAGTTGGTGGCTGGACGGAAATAGTCTACGCTGATATGAGGGCCATTTTTTTCATTTCTCATTCCACCTCCCTGGTAGCACTCTCCGGCTGAGTAGCATGGTATGTAAGCAAAATGCCAGCTTTTACTGTGATAGCAACAATATAGATTGATTCCGCGAGTTGAGGTCTGCTTAACTTTGGGTCGGGATGGAGTAAGCAAAGGACATACATCGTATATATTTATGCCAATGACGGAGGATCATCAGCGGACAAGATGGACCCTTGATCTCCGGGTAGACAAGCAGGAAGTGATGCTTATATGGGGAGGCAAGGGATGTCTACTAGTCGATGTGCGTTCGAGTATATCTAACATGTATTTATGAGTGAGCATCGTGATAGTCAAGCTGAGGCCGCAAAGACAAATGACACATGTGGACCCTTTCTTGACGAACAGCCTAGCAGGCGGAGTCGACTCCAACCTTGATTTGGAGTAGTAAGGCTGGTGATACCTAGGCCACACTGGAGCTGCCATTTCTACTCAAAGTTCCGGAGCCGGTAAGACGCTTGATATCAACTCTATATCAAAACCAATCCGTCAGTCACGCATGTTCGGGTTGAAATTGAGATCGCATTGTAGATAGATTCAAGAGGTATTGTTGTTGCTGTTGTAGCTTGAATCGAGCTAAATTAGTGGATCCATCCATGATCGTGAGGCTAGGACGGAACTGGTAAATGATATCGAAAGTGCTGAACGGGACGTATCAGTGGTCGAGAGCGCATCTGAACCAGAGGAGTCTTCATGAGCAAAAGTTAGCAATGGAGTTGCTCAGCCGGTGTGCGGAGGATATACCTGTAAACGACGGTTAGGATGATCCAGAAGGCTGACCAGGTTAACTGACAACAGACGCGGTGTGGGATGACGCAAGCAAAGCTGGAAGATAGTTAGTCAGTACCTACAGAAGGCAACGTCCAACTTACCAGTGGAACCAGCGGAAGACAGAAGAGTTAGATTGAGATCGAGAGGACCGGAAGTGCCAGCCATGGGAAAAACAGCGATTTCTGTTGGGTTTTGGTGATCGCAGAACACAAAAAAAGGTTCAGAGACAAGTTGTGTGTCCAGACCCCAGACAGCGGTCCAACTGGGGTTGTCACGGCCAGAGCTTAGCCTTCCAGTAAAATCAGTTTTTCCAGCTCACCCCAAACAGCTTATCTATCGCTCATTCCTCCTGCCATCTCTCATCTTCACCCACACTTGTCTTGCTGTTAATAGCCAAGGTCTTAATATTCTCTTTTTCTTACATATTAATCTTTGAGATAGCCTTTTCCTTCTTTTTCTCCTTCAATCTCTTCTCACCTCCCTCGGACCCTTTCCATCGGGCCCTTCTGTGCTACCCTCTCCACCTCTTCGTTGATTTTTACAGTGTCTCTACACCCTCTATCTAGGCTTCGCGCCCTTCTTCATTCACCTGTTACTTCGAATATTCTTACTATCTCGCGGCCCTCCGACCGTTGCCATCCCCCGTCCGCCTCCCTGCCCGCGTTCGTGCCGCTCCGACAGACACCTGCGCTTGAACATCGATCTATCAGCTCCAACCGTTCTAGGTGTCATGCTTGCCTTCGCCTGTGTCACAGCTGCTTGACGTTAATGCCGTGCTTGGTCTCCGGTCCACATTCCCACTCTCCAGCACTCCACTAATCACGTCGGATCGCTTCTCGATTTGCGCTACAAGCGCATTCTCCTTCCATACCAGCTGCAGTTTCACTCAACCCTTCCTCTGCTCCCCCTTGCCGCTACGTCCCATCTAAGCTTCGAACTTTTGTCGATTAAACCAGACCCGCATCTTTTTTCCTCCGCTGCCTCCTCTCTTCTCCACCAGTCCACAAGAAGTACATGAAGCCCTCCTGCCGATATCGAGCTTGCTGAGCATGCACGGAGCGTGGTAACGCCGCAGTCTTCTTTCGACATTAATATCGGTCTACGGCTACTTGCTGGCCCTACAGGCTGGCAAACGGAAAGGGAGACCGTCATCACCTTGCGTTTTCGCTCACGTTTATACTTTTTCATTTAACAGTTTCCACCTCTTCTTTTTTCACCTTCGTCTTTCTGCAACTCCTCCCTTCCGTCCCCCCTTCAATCCTCAGCGGGCGCTACTTGGCTCCAGTCTCAATCAAAACAGAGCCTGTTTTCCGGGCCTTTTTTCTCTCCCTACTTCTTCACGAGACCAAGAGACCCTTTGGTGAGTTATCTTTCTTCCCACCAACGTATCATATCCCAATATCGACTGGATCGTGCTTGTATGACTGATCCTCGTGCTACTCGCCATACTTGCAGGGATCTCGTTCCACTTTCTCTCGGTTATCTTATTACAAGCACATTTATTCGCTGGGCAGAGACCAGCGTTCACAATAGCACCGAACGAAAAACACCTGGAATTATTGGTCGGCACCATATTGCTGAATATATAATCGATATTATCTTATCAAGCCAGGACAGCAATCATGTCCGCACATCCAAGACGGGTGGGTTACCTAGAATCATCGTCTGTGCCATGAGCTGACCGAGTCCAGGGTCAGTCGAACGGAGCGGCCAATCCTGGCTCCTCAGAACAATTAAGGATATACAACGGGGGTTTTGCCAATGGGTCTATGGCTGACATGTCGCATATTTGGTCGGGTATGTATTCCGAAGTGACGCATATAACTCAAACCACTTTGGTAGTGCGAACGATTTTCTAACGCGCTAGTTAAACAGACTCACCATCGATTAATACGGAAGCACCAAGCGGCTCTAGCTCCCTATTGCCTTCTTCAGATGCTGATGGGTGGAGTAACCAGCACCGAAACATTTCCACCTGGCCGCCGAGGCCGCAAGTCAATGGCATAACTACGTCTCCAATTCACAACCGCTCGGGTGATTCTAACAGCAGTGATACCCGTTATTTTGCGCAACAAGCACAAAATTATGTGGCCGCCAGGCCGGAACGTATCTCTCCTCCGGGCGAAGGAAATGCTTTGAACATATTAGCAGATGGCGAGAGGAGACGGGCCCTGCATAAGGATCTCACGCCTGGCTTTCAGTCACAAACTGGATATACGCATCTAGATAATAGTGGGTCGTTGAACATGCCCAGTTCTCAGGACACCCTACAGCAACTACAGCAACTGACATCCGGCAATGGTTACGCTCATGCCTCACGCCACTCGACCTCCTCTCCTGCACAACGGCCAGGGCATACCAATTACCATTCATTCCACTCGGAACGTCAGTTCGGTCAACTTAGCACTGGCTTGGACCGGCTTCAAATGAACGAGGCGCAGGCTGCTACCGGCCGTCCGCCCCACGTTTCTCGTAACTCCGTGGATACTGCGCTGGTCAGGCACAAATTTTCTACCAGCGACGAGTTCACGTACCCTGTGCAACCAACGGCGCTCCAAGGGTACGGAAGTGAGTTTTCGAATCGTGATTCTCAGGTCATGTACCAACAGGCGCGGACATCGCGCCTTGGTGAGAACGAGCTCCAGGGTTCAACCCTCGAGTACACGCCAACAGATTCAGCTTACTATAAATTTCGCCCCAGCGCAATAAATACTTCCCGGCGTCATCGGAACAACCACCCCCAGCCATACCCAAACGTGCATAACAGAGCGGGCGAGCTACATTCTCTGGAGACCGCCCACGCCCTCTCACAGCAACCGTTCGTACCCAACTACGATCACGCTGTCCACTCCCCCACAGCTATAGCTACCCATTTATTTACCCAGTTGAACCTCGCTTCTCGGACTACACCGCCCCACCGTCCTAACTCCCAGGAGAGTCAGTGTAGTGCTGTTTTACAAGAATTCAGGGTCAGCTATACCAAAACTAAACGCTTCGAACTTAAGGTACGCTGATCTCTCTGTTTTTATGTACAAAGTTGACAAGACTAGGAGCTATATGGCAACATTTGCGAGTTTAGTGGCGACCAGTTGGGATCTCGAGCGCTGCAATTAAAGCTAGAGTCAGCTAATAGCGACGAGAAAGAGCGTGTATTCCAGGAAGTGCTGCCCAATTGCATGCAGCTCTCTCAGGATATCTTTGGCAACTACGTCGTTCAGAAACTCTTCGAGCACGGCAATCAAGCGCAAAAGAAACTTTTGGCCCAGAAAATGAAGGGTAACATCTTTTCTTTGTCTATGGCGCCTTATGGGTGCCGCGTCATACAGAAGGTATGTTCTACATTGACTTTACCTGATGACTAGCTAATGGCGATTAGGCCTTCGAACATGTCCTGGTTGACCAACAAGCATCTATGGTCAAAGAGCTGGAGGAAAGGATCTTTGAATGTGTGGGGAGTAGCAATGGAAACCACGTGATCCAAAAGGCCCTTGAAAGAGTCCCTACTCAGTACACCAAATTCATTGTCGATGCGTTTAGGGGCCAGGTGGAGAAGCAAGCTATGCATAATTACGGGTGCCGAATCGTCCAGCGGATGCTTGAGCACTGCGACGAATCGGACCGCAGAGAACTGCTTGCCGAACTTCATGCTTGTGCTGCCAAGCTCATTGAGGATCAATACGGAAACTACGTTATTCAGCATATCATCCAGCGCGGTGAGGAATCAGATCGGTCTTTTATGATCGAAATGGTGAAGAGAAAGCTTATCCCATATTCGAAACACAAGTTTGCTAGCAACGTTGTGGAAAAGAGCATCGAGTTCGGAGACGAAACTCAACAAAAAGAGATTATCGGCAGGCTGGTAGGTGAGACCTTAGAGGGCCAACAAACCCTCAATGAGCTTGTGGCAGACCAGTACGGAAACTATGTCGTTCGTAAGTAACCCTATCTTGCCTGCTATTGTTACGCTCGCTAATAAATCTCACAGAGAAGATCATTAACCGCTTTAAAGGGGAGGAGCGGTTCAGACTCGTAGAACGCATCAAGCCCATGGTGGCCGAGCTGAGGAGATTCAGCTCCAGCTCCAGCAAGCCACTTCTCGCGATTGAGAAGCTCATCAACGAGTTGAGCCCCCCAACTGTGGCAGTTCCTGCTTCGAACCATTCATCCACCACTCCACCTAATTCACACAAGTCATCACCGCAACCTTCGAGGCGCTCGGTGGAGAATCACGTCACGCGGGGCGCTCCGCCAACACCCCCGCCGACTGACAACCAGACCGACGGAACAAACTGCACCACCACCCTATAAGCCGACCGGCCTTTTTCCACACAACATACTTTTATCATTCTTGTTCAGAAGTTGTATTCTTATTTTCGCCCGCCACGGATATGGCTAATTACCTCACGGCTTGATGGCGTACAGTATGAAAGACATGGAAAGACATGGGAAGACACGAGCATGGCCGGAGTATAGTTTGAGATTTATCTTTTCCCCTTCCTTTATACTTGCTTACCCTTATCTCTTACTAATTGTCCATGTTTTTCTTCTTGTTTATTGATTTACGAAATGAGGATTCGCCCTCATAGGTCTCAATGGTTCTGCGTTTGTTGTGTCCAAATATGGAGGATCGGCGTCTTGCATGGCGAACAAAGGATGGGAATTACGGGTTGAATCTGAATGACCTCGTGGGCTTACAAAATGGGATCTCTGAACATAGGCTAGATACGAGACGTAGACGGTGTCGCGAGTCGAAAAGCGATCGTTAGGCATAACTAGGCTAGATTGTTTCAAGGGTGTTTTTAATCAGGTAGTCGAGGCTATCTAGATACTTGATGGTGACATTAGGTATTAATACTACACATATTACTACAACTCAATCATTCAATGTTTCTCTTGCCCAATGATATCGTTCACTTGCAATTAAGCCTGTACTAGATCCCGATCACGTGATGATGACCTGGTTGCCTAGCTCCAACCTTAGGCGCATTACACGCCTTTACTTGTTTCTAGTATTTCAACAACGACCTGAAGTCCACAAAAATACCAGTCACATTATCATATAATCTACCGGTGAAGAACACGAAGTCCACAGACATCTACACCAGCACTCTAACCCCCACCAAACTCAAACACCGCCGCGTAAAGCCCGCAAGCAAAGTTTCGAATCCCAGCTCCAATACACAAGATGTCTTCAAACGTCGGCCTCTCCACCCCGCGCGGCAGCGGAACATCGGGCTACGTACAGAAAAACCATGCGTTCCTCAAACCCCGCAACTTTGGCTCCGGCGCACCATATCCACCGCCCTCCTCATCCAAAGAATTCGGCTCCGGAGATACAGCAGGAGGGGGTTTCAAGCACCGCCAACCGGATAAAGCAATTCTCGAGCATGAGGCGAAGCGCGAGATCGAGGTGAAGGTGCTTGAGGAGCGTGAAAGACTGGAGGAAGAGAATGAGGAGATTGAGGAGGGAAAGAGAGAAGGGGAAGTTCTAGGGGAGGAGGAGATCGATAAGCGGTGTGATGAACTCCGGGAGCGGTTGGTGAAAGAGCTAGAGGAGGGCAAGGCTAGGGGTGGACGAGATGCCGGGAGAGATAGGAGGGGCAAGGGGTTCAAGGCATATCAGGTGCATGAGGCGGCAGAGGCGAAGATCCGTGAGAGTGAACGGTTCAAGAGGGCGTTGGGAATCCGGGATGGGGAGGGACCTGGTGGCCCCGCAGAGAGGGGTGGAGAGAGAGGTGGAAGTGCTAGGGAGGAGGTTGAGAAGAGAAGGGAGCGCGAAAGAGAACGCGATAGGGAGCATGATTAGGATATTGATATGCATTCATATCGGCGTTTTTCCTCGGTTTGGCGTTGGAGGCATTTGTTGGTATGACTTCTCAACGGATACACATTCCAATTCATATTCGATTCATATACATGACATGACATGACATACATACATGCTTGCTCTAAGGGTATTATTCTACGAAACGAACTTTTCAATAACCCACCCCTCCTTCGAATCCTTTCTCTGAATCACCTTCTTCGCTGGCAATGGCCAGCCTGTACTTCCGACCTCGCCCACCAATGAGGGAATCACATAGCACGCCCTCCGCTCCGGCACACCCTCCAGTTGTTCAACCTTCCCAATCGGTTTTCCGTACTCGATCAGTGGCGTGCTCTGCGCCAATGCTGAGAGCTGGAGCCCACTCGGCGTAACGAGCGGGTACATCCTAATCTTTGGCACTTCACCTGCGACGACCGAAGGCGCGGCCTGCTGAAGATGCGAGTAGATGATGTACTGCGGCATTTCCTTTGGCGAGAGCTTTGCAATAATCGATGTGGGATGAACAAAAACGGCTCGTTCATTGAGCTCTTTTGTGGGGCCGTCACGCGAGCGGAAGAGGGTGAGGTAGGGGACGTCGATTGCGCGCTTTGGGGTGCGTTGCACTTCTGGTGGGACAGGGGCAAGGTCCGCGCGAATCGCGACGTTGTCGATGAATCCTGCCGTGACGATCTGCTTGAGCGCCTTGACCTGTTTCTCTGTTGGTTCGGGGAGGCGGGCCTGGTATGTTTGAACAAGGCCGGGGTTGTTGGTACGGACGATGTCAGTTAGTTGGCGTCGAAGCTGGGTGGCTTCTTTAAGAGCCTTGGCGCGGAGGAACATCTTGTCGCAGAAGGAGTCTGGGTCTGATGGGGAGGCGTAGCCGTACGCGCAGATGGATGAGAGGTATTTGAGGGCGTCAGAGGTGGCGTCATGTTTAGCGAAGAGCCGGTGAGCACGCGCATAGTCCTTGTGCCGCTTTTCGCGGGCAGTGTCTTCCAGACGGTCTGAGTTCCTGTAGACGCCTTCATCTGTTGAGTCTCTGCCCGGCACCGGGTCGATTTGGTTCTCTGGGATGAAAAGGTCTCCGACGGCCAACGCGGCGACAAGTGCGATGACGTAGGGCATGCAACCGTGCTGATGGCCCACGTAAATCATCTTGCCGAATCTAGGGGAGAGGGGGTATGTCGATAGGCTGTTGCCAATTGCAGTGATCTTGCCATCGGAAGAGAGAGCGCCTAGGTTCTTCAGAAGCTTCTCTGCCTTTGCAAGACCATGCCGGCTAGGGGGCGTAGGGAAGGGAAAGTTGATGACATTGTGAAGACCCATGCTCTTCATCTGAAGGACAACGCCTTCGATGGGCGTCCGCAAAATCTCCGGGTCTGTGTATTCGGTAAATTCACCTTCGTAGATGGCGGATGAATACATTCGATAGCAGTGGCCAGGCCCAGTTCTACCTGCGCGACCAGCTCTCTGGTTCGCGCTGGCCTTGCTGATCCAGTCGATTTGGAACTTCTGTACGCCTGTTTCCAAGTCGTATTGTTTTTCCTTGGCTCGGCCGCAATCAAAGACATATTTGATACCTGGGATTGTAAGACTCGTTTCGGCAACGTTGGTTGCTAGTACGATCAGTCGCGAGCCCTCTGGTGGTGGGTCGAATACCCGGAGTTGTTCCTTCGTAGGGAGCTGTGAATACAGAGGTAATACATGAACCTTTGTAGAAGCATCCATAGCTTCCTCGTCGCCCCCAATGTTGAACTCCTCGTCTTCTTCAGGGTCGTCGAGACCTGTGATCTCGACATCGCTGTCTTCATCCTCGAAATCAGCGGTGTTAGAGATATCAACTTCGCCGATTTCCAGGTCCTCTGCCTCTAACGGCGCATCCTTCGCAGATATCTCGACCTTGGCCTGAGATATCTCACCCCGTTGGGTTGGCTTGAAGGCCTGCTTCAAACGCTTGGAAAGTTGTCTAATCTCGTTCTGCCCAGTCATGAACACAAGCATCCCTCCAGGGGGTAGCTTGCGGTGGCCTCTAGAAACTTTTCTAAATGCCTCTTCAACATAGTCTCTGTGTGTGCGCCTAGCAAAGTGGATAGTGACGGGGTACTGGCGGCCCTCTGCTTGAACCAGAGGGGGCGGACCTTGGCGGAAGAGGCTCGGATTCTGCGTGAAATCTGAGATGCGTAGAGTCGCAGACATGATCACGAGTTTCAAGGGCTTGACTGAGGGGTCTTCTTCAGCCATGGCTTTGCGCAGGTCGACAATACGGCTAACCATGCCAATAAGAATATCGGTATTGACACTCCGTTCGTGGGCTTCATCAATCACGATAATAGAGTACTTGCTAAGTGAAAAGTCCTCGGCAATCTCTCGAATGAGAATACCATCAGTCATGAACTTGATAGCCGTCTTGCTCGTAGCGGTGCTCTCGAATCGGATTTGGTAGGACACTTGATCTGAGAACTGCCCAAGCTCGTCGGCTACACGCTTCGCCATACTCACTGCGGCAACTCGACGGGGCTGCGTAACTCCGATCATGCCAGGGTTTCCGCTCTCAGGATTGCCATGACCGGCTTCGAAAAGAAATTGCGGAAGCTGCGTGGTCTTTCCGCTACCAGTAGCTCCCCAAATAACAATTGCCGAGTTGTTGTAGATGGCCTCCATTATCTTCTGTTCTTCTCCGACTACGGGAAGCTTAAGACGCGCCTCCTGCACTTCGTCAGGCCGGTTGACCTGCACACTGAAGGCTTTGCGATATGGGTTCCCTTTTGTGACTTGTAGTTCAAGAGGCAACGGGTCCTCCTCCTTTTCTCTAACGGGCAGCTTGGACCCATCTATAACTGGTTGCGGTTCTGCGGTTATCGGGCCTGTTTGAGGCTTGAACCCCACAGCTTCATTGATTTGTTGCCTCGCCCAAGATTTGAAAGCCGATTGTCGAGGTCTGATGCGTCCAGTGGTACTTTCGTCATCTTCCTCATCCTGCTCACCCTCGTCTTCATCTTCATCTTCGTCGTTGTCATCATCACTGTCTGCTTCGTCATCTTCGTCTTCGTCTTCGTCTTCGTCTTCGTCTTCGTCTTCGTCTTCGTCTTCGTCTTCTCCTTCGTCTTCTCCTTCGCTCGACGATCCTTCGGAAGCTTCTGAGCTTGAATGATCTTTTTCCTCCTCATTTTTGGATTCAGCTTTGGGTTCAGCATCCTCCTCCTTTTCACTCTCCTCGTCAAATCCCTCCCATGGTATCTCTTCTACCGCCCCTGCAGACTTGAATTTGGGCGCGCGTCTTCGCTTTTTGAGAATAGGAAACCCGTCCGGTCCGAGTTCGAGAGGGCGCTTCAATCCAATTCCATTCACCACAGCTGGTCCTGCTTGACCTACAGAGCTAGCCTTATTACCCGTAGCTAGATATTCATCGTCCGACTCGTCGCTCAACCAATCCGGTGCCTTACGGGTTTCGTCGGCCGCAGCCACTGTGTGTCTCGTGGATTCCCCATCGTCCTCCCTCTTTCGCTTGCCAAGCTCTTTCGAACTCTGAAGACCAGTGACCTCTACCTTCGACCGTGAGAGCTTTTTAAGGAGCTCAATGTTCTCTTCTTTCTTGAGTTTGTTTTCCTATACAGAGTCAGAATTTAGTTTGATTGATTCCACGGTGCAAACACACAATGTACTTGTCCAAGCGCTTCTGTTTTTTAGCAGATATCTTTGGATGTTGCGCCTTCAGTTCATCGCGAAGCTTCTGCTTCCTAGCTTCCTTCTCATCCTTCGAGACAGGCGCTATCTCCGCGGCATTGGAGTCGACTGTGGTTGTCACCTGCTGTTGCCGATGCTTTTGCTTTCTTTGGCGGGGAACAAATTTCGGCATGATTCCACCTTCTTTCTCCTCGAGGTCAAAGAGGAACCAACCAAAGCTTGTGTACCAAGTGACAATATGTCGGCGATCCTGATGGACTCTAGAAATTTTAAAAGGCGGTAGAGAATCTGCCGGATTAATATTTTGTTATGCACACCGCCTGGGCTTCCACCCGCAATCGTTCCCCACTCTATATCCTCCTTACAGTTTATGAGGGCAACCTTTGGTATTAGAGGACGGTGCAAAAAGTGCGGTATGGCGGATATTCTCAGCTTCGCCCCCCTCCAGGAACCTCTGGACCTTCCGTTCCCCGCATCGACCAAGCAAGTATCTGGTGATGTCAAAGGCATTCTCACAAATGTCACCTGCATCAAATTCAGTGACAAGATCATGATCACCATATCACAAAAAGGCCGACTTGGTCACTGGGTTCGTGGGCTAGAGTATAAATATGAAAGCGCTCGCTAACCGTCGTAGCTTCATGTTCCATTGGAAAACAAGAACCCAGGCACAGAAGGTCTACATACAATCCCCGATGCTGAAAATGATGGCCTTCTTCCATTGAGCAATTTGACTGCTACTTCTGTCCTAGGGGGTCGTGCTCCTGGTCATGAAATCGTTGGTCAGCTCTATGCTCGTCAAATCGCAAGTGCCATTGTGACCAAGTCACCCCATGAAAATCGTCTACTCGTTGTTGGGCTAGGACTGGAAACTGCCGAAGCTGCCCGAGACGTTTTCTTTGCCATCGTCGATCTTGTTCTTCAATGCATCTAGAAAGAGGGTGGTAGAGGGGACGGTCAACTTACAGACCCAGATGCAAAATCCCGACCCTTGTATCTTCTTCTTCTGTCTTTCGACTTTCACGTTGGGAAGGTTTTGCTCATGAATCAGCTTACAGAGAAGGTCCCGCTCTTCTTCTGTAAATCCTCTGAAATCCAACTTGCCAAGGAATTCGAATGCGCCGCCAAACAGAGCTTTGATTAACTGACCCTCATCAAAGTCTGTCGTTTTCCAGTTTTCGGTGACAACAACAGTTAGCGTGTAAACGTGAAGCGGGCCGTCCTTGGCCAGCACAGTGATAAATTCTTCGAAAGACCAACGACGTTGCAACGCAACTTTAAGGTCGGCGGCTCCGAGAAGCAACAACATTGATCCAAGTGGCCGATACCATCCAGCTTTGTGAATACGGCATGAGTGCTTAATCCACTTGTACTGTCTGTGACCACAGCACGGCAATGGCTGGGGAAAGCGCTTAAGGAGGTTTGCAGTGAAGGCACCATACGTTCTGAGGAACAGCTTGCGGTAGCTTAGGGAATGGTATAGGGCTATCGAAGCTTCGTGATAGATATCATGCGATACTCTGAGAATGGCAAGCTTTCCCAAACCAGTGTGTAGGAGTCTTCCGATCTCGATTGCGCTGCCGTCGTGTTTGAACAACTCTCCGTATATGCGAAATCGAAGGTGGAGAGGAAGGCGAAATAGGTAGCAACGCAGGCGCTTATCTCCTAGCTTTAGAGATCCACGAGTAATCTTCTGGCCTTCCGAAACGATCTTGTCGTGGTACCTTTGTTGCTCACTGTGGTCTTCGAATTTGAGGGTGCGTTGTGCCGACTCGTCAAAAACTGGCTTAAAGAAACGAAGAACAACACTATAATGCAAGATCAGCAGTGGCATTCTTGTCACCCCTTTGGGCGTAGCTTACCCTGGATTTTTCGGGTCTAGGCGATTATAAGGCTGTCTGAGCCCGCCATCACTCTGTTTCTGTCGCTGGGTAGTCTCTGTTCTGATAGGGTTGGGATTGGCCATGTCGGCTCCGGTACTTGAAATGGTAGTTGGGGTAAAAAATCTAAGTCAGATTGCAAGCTTAGGATTGAATTTGGGCTGTGAATGTCAAAATGAGGTGATTTGATCCTGCTCTTTAATTCACTGATGTGTGTGGAAACTGGGTTTTATTAACACAACCCATCAGGTCCTCTTTGGTTTGGATGCTTGTAGACAATTGGACAAGGATTTCTGGTGCATAATGTTCTTAAGTTCTAATGGTTCTAGGGAGGCATATATGAGCTTTAATAATACTTTGTAGCTTATGTTAAAACCAATTCTTATTTTGTTTCCATGTATACAACTGCTAGAGTATGGGCGTGGCTGAGGACATTAACTCTACAGCATCCCAACAAGATTTCTAGCGTAATAATTCTTTTAGGTAGGAGGCCTAAGAGCTGATACTCAGCTCACATTGTCAAAATATAATTTAACCCTGTTTCTTTATGTCACCTCGCCTGGGGCATGTCAGTGACTGAGATGGTCACGTGCTTTACAAGTGGCCTGTCTCGTCAACCTGCTTTGTACCATTCCAACCTTGGTATCACGCTTGCTCCGTTTTGTATCGAAATTAGCTGATATATCTATTCGGAGGGTCTATGTTATTGTCAGACTCGATGGACATCCTCTGATTCGCGTTAGTCAATTCGTGCGTCTCGCGGTCGTAAACACCGTCATCACAGATCGCTGGATAACCACCATAACACAACAGTCAACAGCGTCAAATTTCGAGTATCTTCTTACAAACTCAAACATACCCTCACTACTATTTATTGGCTATATTTATCTAGAATTTGTTGCCCACACACTGTACATGATGGACCCTGATTCCGAGGATGAGGCTCTCAGAGCAGCCATTGCTGCTTCGCTTCAAGATGACCAGCCTCCGGTGCAGCAAAAAAACAGCAATAATTCAAAATCCATCGTCGACTTAACAGGAGACTCTGACGGTGATGATGTTATTCCTGTGTTCCCGAAATCCAAGTCCATCCTCGGCTCAGACACCAGTCGCGAGGTGAGCGTTGTTGACGACGCGGAAGACGAGGATGAGGACTTGAAAAGGGCAATTGCACTGTCTCTACAGGAGGCTAATGGCCAGGACGCCTCGGGGTCTGAGTCAACCTCTGTTTCCGCGACAGAACAGGTCCAGATGAAGGACGAATATGAGCCTAATAATACCGGGCAATCGTTCCTTGGTCTAGACCGGAAGACGATGGAAGCGGAACGTCTTGCACGACTTGCAAAGAGGAAGGCTGAGGATGACCTTAGCGTCGATGGACGGGAGGTGAAGCAGTCGCGAACTGAGTCTCAGCAGGGTACAAACAGCGTACAGTATACGCAAGCTTCGGAACCATCTTCTGCGCCGTCGATTCAGTTTCCAGAAGGTACCGTCAAGAAAACATTTGCGTTTGGTTACCGCAGGACCGGTGACGATATTAAGATCGAAGAGGTTCTCCAGAAGTCGGACCTTGAGTTGGCTGTCTTGAGCTCCTTTATGTGGGACATAGAATGGGCCTTCTCCAAGGTTGACTTGCGCAATACACGGTTAATCATGGTGATGCAGGCGAAGGATGATGCCGCCGTAAGTCTCAAGATCTTGTGTTGCAAGACACTTCTGGTCTTCCTGCCCCCGATCAATATCACTCACCCCTACCTCCACATTTACTAACGGATTAAGAAACGCCAATATGAATCCGAGACAGCAACGATGAAAAACTTACGCTTGTGCTTCCCACCAATGGATGGCCAAGTCAACTGCATGCACTCCAAACTCATGCTCCTCTTTCACCCAGGATATCTCCGGATAGTGGTTCCAACAGCAAATCTCGTCCCCTATGACTGGGGAGAGCAAGGCGGCATTATGGAAAATGTACGTTGTTCTTGTGCGGCATACTTAGAACCAGGCTAAATGAATCAGAGCGTTTTTCTCATCGACCTACCTAGGACAAGCCTCACAGCAACGAAAAATCCAACAACAAACTTCTACACCGATCTCGTGTATTTCCTCTCAGCCAGCACGTTACATGAGACTATCATTGCGAAACTTGCGGGCTTTGATTTCACCAAGACCGCGAATCTTGCGTTTGTTCATACCATGTATGCCCTACCCCGCAGCTTCATGATCAACTACTAATCCTATATCTCAGCGGTGGTTCTCATTGGGAATCTTCATGGAAACGAACGGGTTACTGCGGGCTAGGTCGCTCTGTGGCATCTCTAGGCCTCAAAACAAACACCCCTATCAACCTTGACTACGTGGTACGTGTCTCTCTCCATCATTCTAGTATACATGTACAACAAGCTGATGCAAAACAACTAGACATCCTCTCTCGGCTCTCTAGTTCCCGACTTCATGAAATGCCTCTACCTCGCCGCACAAGGTTTTCGCTTCATTCCACTGCGCAATCAACCACAGCTTGACTAACCCTTCAACAGGCGACAGTGGTCTAGTCGAACTAATGCTACGAACCTCCAAATCCCTCCCCGCAAAACACCCCACTGACCCGCACCGGCTCATCCCCGCAACAACCGCCGATGAGTGGAAAGATAGAATGCGTATATACTTCCCCTCGCAGGAAACGGTTCTCCGGTCCAAAGGTGGACCCAACTCTGCAGGCACAATATGCTTTCAGTCGAAGTGGTTTAGTAATGGAAAATTCCCTGTTCATGCATTGAGAGATTGTCGTAGTGTACGGGAGGGAATGGTTATGCATAATAAGGTACACTTTCCGGCCGTTCTATAAGCCACGCGATATTTGGGAGTTGAAATGATTGGTTGCTAACGAATATGAGTTTAGATCCTTTATGTCCAACCAGATGAGTCGATTCCCCTTTCGGAGACAACAGAGTGTTCCGGATGGGCGTACGTTGGGAGTGCGAATCTTTCTGAGAGTGCTTGGTACGTCCCCTCCCCCTCTCCCCCTTACTTCTCCCAATTTACCCCCTAGACAATAACTCGCTATACACACTCATACCAATCCTCAATCTACTTCAGGGGCCGTCTCGTCCAAGACCGCAGCACAAAACAGCCGAAGCTCAACTGCCGCAACTGGGAATGCGGCGTCATTGTCCCGGTAATCAGGTCGAAATCGGCAACGCAACAGGGCACGATAGCATCAGCTGGTGGAGCCGACCAGGGAACTCTGAGCGGAGCAGACAGGAAGAGCAAAGTCGAAGAGAACACACACCTCCTAGATAACTTCACGGGCACTGTCCCCGTGCCGATGCGGCTTCCGGGGGCGCGGTATGAGGGGTCAAGGGAGCCGTGGTATTTCATGGAGACATAATGCAAGCGGAACTGTACAGCAGTAAGGCTGGGCTGCTTTATCCTCAAGCCTACCATTGGCATATCGGATTGTCTTCTAGATCAGGGTATCTAGGCTAGATATTATTGATCGATAAGAACAATATTTTTTTTATTACAGTGTACCAATTTCTTAGGATATCCAGCGGAGATCCATGCAAATGTTCAGATCTAACCAAGGCGCAAACGCATATATCCATCTATGCAACACCGAATGAAGCAGAAAGAACCAGAGTTAAGAAACGCTCATTATGTATGTATGAAAGTCAACCCAACCACCCGTACTCCAAACTCTCAACTTTTCTTCTTCTTCTTCTTCTTCTCCTTCCCCTGGGGAAACCCTAGTTCTTCTTCGAGAAGATCTTCTTGATAGAAGACATCACAGCTCCCAGACCCGAGAACAGGTATCCCATACCGAACGACCACCTCTTCACACGCACAGTGTAAATGAAAAAGTAGACCAGAAGCCAATTCACAATAACGAACGCCAAGTAGATGCCGAACGACCGCCACTTGTCATTGTCCCTAACGTTCAAGGTATGCATGTACTCCGTGCCATCAGCATAGGGACAGTACTGGCAGTCCGAGGTGGCACCAGGGTTAACCAGGCGTCCAACGCCTGCGACATTGTTAACAAAGTTGGAGGCGTAGTCGGCGCAGGTCGATCCGGGAGGCGGGTTGAAGTGCGTGCTTTCGGTGTTCGCGCAGTGGATCTCCACGGACGGGAACACAGCGGAGATGGTACCGCGAATCCACCACGTCACCGGGTTGACGTAGTACATCCAGTATTTCCAGAAGACTGGGTAATCGTCGTAAGGACGAACGACACCGTTGTACAGACTCGTGACGACGAAGAAGAACGGGAGGATGTTAGAGATGACCGTGAAAGAGGGGGCGAAGGCGCAGATCCACTGACCCCAGGAGGCCTGGAATAGGAAGAAGAGCATGGTCATCAGAAAGACGTAGCCCGATGCGCTAGAGTCGGTGGGAAAGCCGACGGCGAAGTACCAAAGCAGGAAGTAGACGACGGCAGAGACGATGGCCATGGGAATTTCGCCCAGGACGTTGGCGGTGCAAAACGCTACCCAGCCATAGATGCGGGATGGGTATTCACGGGCTTCCCAGAGGGCACGGTTCATGTAGAATTTGGGGAGGATGGAGTTGAGGAAGATGGGTGGGAGGAGGATGATCAGGAAGAGGGAGAACATGCGGTTTTGCATGGATGCGATGGAAGTGTCGAGTTGCCAGAAAGTGAAGCCGTTGAAGATACCAATAATCACAGAGGTGAAGAGCTTGCCGTAGTAGTAGGACGGGTCGCGCCAGTATTGGGTAAAGACGCGCTTAGTGAGGAGGTAGCTCTGGGTAAAGGTTGATGCGGCGAATTCATACTGGGGTCCTTGGTCTTCCGAAGCTGTGGCATCACGGCGGGCAGCATGGATGCGCTCGATTTCTTCTTGAATCCCGTTACGTTGTGAGGAGGTGCGCCATTCTTCGTTCCAGTCGATAGTCTTGCCGTCTCGCTTGATGGGTTTCGCAGCCGTTTCGAGGATGAACTCAGCAACGTTCTTGGCTGGTGGGCAGACGGCGCCGCGGTCAGAGAAGTACTTGATCACGTCATGGCCATCGGGGCCGACGGGGCCAAAGTAAAAGGTATTGCCGCCGGGGTTCAGGGCAAGAATCATGTCGAACTGCTGGATAAGCATAGAGGAGGGCTGATGGATTGTGCAGACGATGGCCTGGCCGGCTTGGGAGAGCTTCTTCAGGAAGCGGACGATTGAGAAAGCAGCTTGGCTGTCAAGACCAGAAGTGGGCTCGTCAAGGAAGAGCAGCAAACTAGGCTTAGCAGCGAGTTCAACGCCGATGGTGACACGCTTCTTCTGCTCAACATTAAGCGATCCGATAATTGCATCCTGGATTTCCTCGAGCTCCAGAAGGTCAATGATCTGGTTGACGTATGCGATCTTCTCAGAGCCGGGAACGTTGCGGTCTTGACGGAGCAAAGCGGAGAACTCAAGAGCCTCGCGGATAGTAGCAGTGTTGTCGTGTAGGTCCATCTGCTCGCAGAAACCCGTGCCTCGCTGGAAATCGGTACCAAGGGGACGACCATCCACCAGCATGTCTCCGCTAACAACACCCATTGTTTGGCGCTGAGCCAATGTGTTCAGCAAGGTAGTCTTACCCGCACCTGAGGCTCCCATCAAGGCAATCATGAGACCTGGCTTCGCGTAACCGCTGACACCATTGAGAAGTTTGCGGTTTCCGTTTCCGTAGGGCACGGTGTATTCGACATTGTTCCAGGTAAAGACTCGCCCGCTAGAGGAGAGGCGGTTGAAGGCAATTTGGGCATTTTCAGAACCAGATTGGGTCAGAGAGCCATCTCCGTTCTGGACAGTTTCTTCGTCACTTGGCTTCTCCGCGGTAGCCTTCATCTGTTTGGCCCGCTTAGATTTCTTGAAAACCAATGCGCCACCACCGCCGCCAACGAAGGAGAGTGTCTCGGTAGCGAGAACTGTTACCAGGATGTACAGCACAGTGAAAGCAATGACAACACCAAAGTTACGCCACAGGTGGTGACGCACAAACTGGAACGAAGTGGAAAGGTAGTCAGCTCCCGGTACGTCGGTTGAACCGAGTTGGGATCCAGCGAGGGAACAGCCCTGGTACTGAGGGTCGACACCAGGGCCTTGCGGAACCAACATTGAGGGATCGCATTGCATCACTCGGTCGGAAAATTCGTTGGTCAGGACGGCCTCGTAACTGTAGGACAGCGGGTTGACGTAGAACAGCCAGCCAAACCAGATCGAACCATTGATCAAGCCCTGCTTTGGAATCACGTAACCGACGAACAGCACCAGGACGTTCAATGCGATACCAGCAAATCGGACTGCGTCATCAATTGACGGAGACAGCGCAGCGAACATGCGGTACATCGAGGTGATACAGAACGTAGTGGTATAGACGAAAAGGAAGTATATCCAGAACTTAGAGGCGGTGACATCAAGACCAGCGAGGAAGTAGAGAATGATTGTAAACGGCACAGTCATGCAGAAAATAGCAGGAAAGTCAACCACCACTCGGGCAATTGCAACAGCAGACGGTCGATAAAAAGCGTAATCCTTGTGTCGCGCAACAATGACTCGTCCCGAAACAGCTGGCATCAATTCGGTCAGCTGCAACCAACCAAGGAACAGGATCGAGAAGAAGAGCGCGCCGCCACGGGGGAAAGCTCCAGAAGTATTCAATGATTCGCCGTAGAACAGAGATGCGACGATGAAGGCGTTCGAAATGATGATAAAGTACTTGGTGTAGAGCGAGGTCTTGTCGCCCCAGAGCAGCCAGAACTCACGACGGACGCAAGCTGTGACCTGGCGAGCAAAGGAAACGGTGTATGGAGACTTCTTCGAAACGGTCTTACTCTTGCCCTGGCGAACGCTCTTCTGGAAACGCTGGGTGTCTTCACAGTTCGTGTCGCGAAGGCGCCTTTCGTAGGTCTCAACCTCCTGGCCGATGCGCTTATAGAAATCAGTCTGACGGAAGGCGGCCTCTAGCTCCTCGGGAGTCTTCGGCGTAGATGCCTCACGGCCGGGCTGGAATTGGCGAGCGTTAGGGTCGCACAGCGAGGTCAGGAAATCGGCAGTAGTAGACTGTTCCGGGCAATAGAAACCAAGGTTGACAAAGTACTGGCGAGCAAGATGGGCAGGGCCCTGGAACAGCATGCGGCCGGAATCAACAACCATGACTTTGTCCATGAGCTCGTAGATGCTCTCTCCTGCTTGGTACAGAGTAACAAGGGTCGTGCGCTTGCTGACGTCGGTCATGATACGGAGGGACTTTGCATAATCGAGAGCAGTCGAAGCATCCAAACCACGAGTACTGTTATCCCAGCAGACAACAGAGGATTTGGTAGCAAGGGTCTCGGCGATACTGACACGCTTCCTTTCACCACCTGATACACCACGGACGAATTCGTTACCGACGACTGTGTTCTTCGTATGCGAGATACCAAACATCTTCAAAAGTGCATCGATGATAACCGGAATACTTTCTTTGTCGTGCTTCTTGGTCTTGTTGATGAGAGAGAACTTGAGGGTCTGCCAGACAGTGAGGTTAGGGAAATGCTGGTCGTCTTCCTGGTTGTAGTTGACCTCGCCACGGAAATGCTTATCCTGCTCCTCAGCGGAAAGCCCACCATAGCTGACCTCACCCTCAACAGCGGCGAAAGCACCGCGGTCGTTGGCAATCGCCTTGAGAAAGGTTGAGCATCCAGCTCCAGGACGGCCCAGTACAAGCATCATCTCACCCTCGCGGACGGAGCCACTAAAATCGTGGATCAGGTCACGAACGGGTGGCTGCTTACCGAACCGCAACTGGGGGACGAATCGGCAGACAATGTTGTACAAGTCAGGCCCAAAAGTCCCGATGACAGCATCGGGGAGAGACCGGACAAAGGAGGCGCCAGTCTGGACACCCTTGACGGTGAGGTTTTTGAAAACAACACCAACCTTCTTTGCAGGGTCACCTGCAGTGGTTCGGCGCTCGAGGTGACCACCCATCAAAAAGTCAGTGAGATCGAAACTGCCAAATTCCTCTTCCTGCTTCTCGAGATCCTCCTCTACCATTTCTGGTTCGTGAGGCTGGCTCGCCCGAGATCGCATCCGGTGGGCATCTCTAGTGGTTGATTTCGTTCGCTGCAGACTCAGTCGAGTCAATTCCCTGCGCATCTCCTCATAGTCCTCCATAGCCCCGCGTCGAGAGACGGGCTCTGCGCCCCGCTCGCCCCATTGGCCCTCGGCGGAGGTATCGGTGTCGCTGCTCGAGCCAGAGACCATCGTTGTGTCTGACGGGACTTCGCCCGCAACAGTTGGGACTTGGGTCAAGCCCTCGGTATAAGCCTTTTCGGCCATGATGACCAGGCTGGAGGAGTAGAATTAAATTCGATAGCTGTATGTTAGGGCGGGGCCTATGGAGGAGGTACGCAAAAAAAGGCGTGAATATTATGGATAGTGCGTGGCGCTTGATATATACAACGAAACGCAATGGAAAAGGGGTATAGGAGTGGAGAGGGTCCGGCAAACGCCCACGCACAGGACGATAAGCTTAAAGACAAAGGGAAATAAAAGAAAGGAGAGAAATGACAGACATCAGGGATCTGAGAGAGTGGAATTGCATCATGGTTATAAAAGCAGAGAGGGCATCAGTATTATTACTAACTCCGACGGGCAAAGGGTCAGCACCGCGCAGATTTGTCAGTATGTAGCCGAAGGAAATAAGGCAATAAGAGCGAAGACTCATAATGATCGGGTAGATCTTACCAAAGCCCTAGCCGAAAGGGAGTGGCTCGAAATCCGAAGAAGCAGGGAGAGGCCTTCGAGTCAGGATGAATTGCAGGAATTCCATGGCCTGGGCGACGAAACAGTGGAGCGCCCAGAGAGTGTCTCAGCGGGACCCATGAGTCAGGATGACGGCGCAATTGTTATTGGCCATATCGCAAGTAATCAGACAGAGGGAATCGTGGGTCTCGAAGGCGAACCGAGCGGCCGCGAGGCCAAATAGAAGAAAAATTTCTGAATGCAGCCAAAATCGACAACTTCCCATTGGTTCCAGCCGGAGATAAGCTCGGCGTTTATTCCCGATACAGCTGACTAACCAAGCTTATACAGACACCGTCGCAAGATAACCATAAGGCTGCATGGCCTTTTTTTAACATCAAGTCATTTCTGCTCAGAATTACTACAAGATAACTGTTTATATTGATCAGGCCGAAACAATGTAACTGAAGCACCGTAAGCAAGAATGAAGCTGTTTGTCTGGACAGCGCTCCCTAGTGAGTTATCAGAACCTGGTGAATAATCCATCCGGCCAGAAACCCAAAAGTCTCCGAAGTTCAGACGATCGTTGGACCCCAGGCTCCATTGTCATCAATCTCATGAATCATTTAATCCTTTTCCGACCAAACTCTGCAAACTTCGCAAACTTTGCTGACGCCGAGCCACCCCGTGCTCCTGTAAACCCCTGCTATCCGCTGGTCGTCCGCTCAGATTCTGCTCTCCCACGCTCGGAAATCCGGCCAATTGCCACGGTCAAATTTTACTGATCATATCTCGCCGACGTTAGGTCCACGGCGTGTGGGCCCTGTGTCAGCTTCGTATTTTCCCTCTGTTTCCATGAATAATCCACAGTCGGGCGGCATGTTGGCTTCGTTTCAGCCTTGAGCCTCCCTAATCACAGCAAAGCCTGAGAGCCCTGGACTCCGAGCCGACGAGCTTGACTCATGAACCTTGGCTTGTGCTCGGACTTGGTGAAGGTTATCTGCACGTTTATCTTCTAGCAAGCAACCGTCTCCACGACTGTCACCTGCCACCGACAGTCATCAAACAGTAAAAATGATAGAGAATCTGCGACAACATTATTCATCACATGCACATTGTTAGCAGGTAATACCGTGCCAACTGACTCGTACATCATAGGAAGAATCCTTGTCAGCGCGAATATTGGTGGTCATATTTTTCGGAGTTGTGCGCCGTGGCGTCTCACTGGTATCTTTTCCAGGTAACCTGTAGCTAAGCTGCTCGGGTTGTCGGAGTTGGCTACTTCAATTTACACTTCCCCTACCCCGTAGCAGCACCTACTTTTACCACATCCTAGTCCCTGGGGTCTGGTCTCTCGCAACTTCAGCTGGTGTAACCAATCGGGCATATCCCCGCGATCTCGATCGAAAAATTAGACCACATGTATCGAAGAACGTGCGCCCGGCTCGGAGTTGGCTCGTATCAGTTGCCTCCTTTACAGGGTATGCAGCGTAATCGCTTAGAGCCAGGTTGGCGTTGGCCGTGGCGAAGCGACGATTGGACCGATCGTATGCAGGTTTGCTTCGAAATACGCTTGAAGGACAATGGGGGAGGGGACTCACCGCTATGCCAAGATCATGTTGTTTTTATCTTTTGGCCTATAGTCCGAGTGATCTTGTATAATTCACTAATTCGCTATAACATGCCCTGGTCAGCGATTTGTTGAGAGGCTCAAAAACGGTCTATAGTGCAACGATCAGGCATTGTAGTGTCACTAGCATGTTTCTTAAGGTAGAGGGGAAGGAGCGAGCCAGACTAGATACCGATTAAACCCTAATGGTGCTACTTTCTGACAGCTGGGGCAATAGCTCATGACGCTCAAGCTGAAATCTACCTATTGATCTCGGTAAGCCAGTGTGGGTAACCTCCTGCATTGATCTGGGGAACCTGGCGAGCTGTGTATGTTGATGCCTTTCGCGCATGATATCTCCAATCTCAGCGAAAGATCCAAAGGCGCCCAGAGAAGGCCAGCTCATCGAATATCTGCATGGCAAGACTCAATGGAAGGCAAACAGACGAAAACGGATATATCGATCGCTCAATTCTATACAGATGAATGACTCGGCTGTAATAGATAATGTACAACAAATTTTGCCTTCTAAGCACGGATAATCAAGGGTTCTTTTTCCCTGCAGCTTTGGCGAGGCGCCTCTGGATTTCTTCCTTTGAGAGGATTTTGACGGCGTCTTTTGAGAAGACGTAGCTTAGACCTGACCAGATTGTGGTGGCTGCAACGAGGTATCTGATCAAGGTTAGTGTTGATAGAAAATAAAGAATAATCCAGACGGTTAATAACGAGTGAAAGCAAGCAAGGTGGAAAAGAATAGCAAAAACAACAAAAAAAAAAAAACATACAACAGTAGGGATTCGCATGTGGTCACCCACCATACTACTAACCTACCGGCGTGTGGCTTAAGTACGGCTGAGCGGACGGGAAGCCCTGTTCTCCACACCCTGTGGTCGTATGTGCTTGGTTTTCCTCAAACACATCTTTTATAGCTCCAGGGTCTCCCAATCCACTCGCCAAAAATGCAAAAGGGCAAAGAAATAGAAAGGCAATGCATAGCGGGCGAATATGGAGGCACTTACTGGAATGCAGTCATTGCTTCTCTCAAATTCCAAGCGTCAAGCATGGCCTCAGGGAGCACTGGAAGAGCCATCGCGCTTCCAACAAGTAACAGCTGCAGCGCTGTGTTGATCTTCGAGATCCCCGTCGGCTTGACCTCCGCAGAAGGGAGCGAAAAGTCCCAGTATCGGGCCATAGTCTTGGGGGGTGGCAGCGAAATCCATCGATAATAGATCGCAGAGAGGGAAAGCCCGACATCTCGACCGAGGATAATCACAGCAAGCCAAACTGATCGAGTCAGCAACAGTGCGCAATTTGATTACTCGGACTTACCAGGTATTGACCCGTTAACCGCCATGCAAGCAACACTGATTGTCATCAACAGCTTGTCAGCCATTGGGTCGATGATCGTCCCAACCACTGTCTGGAGATTATATCGCCGCGCAATATACCCATCGACCAAATCTGTAATACCCGCATAGGCAAACAGAGCTAGTGCGGTTGCGTGGTAGTCGTACACCAAGAAGTAGC
The DNA here is from genome assembly GCA_027569055.1 of Aspergillus baeticus. Taxonomy (NCBI): domain Eukaryota; kingdom Fungi; phylum Ascomycota; class Eurotiomycetes; order Eurotiales; family Aspergillaceae; genus Aspergillus; species Aspergillus baeticus. The sequence goes on along the minus strand of JAPDEI010000018.1, from coordinate 361,838 downwards.
CTACTAGCGGTGCAGCAACCAGCCGAGTGAAGGTAAGAATGTTGGGAACAGTGTATATGTTCTCATGAGTCGGAATTGGGATCCGCGAAAGAATAGGCGACTTCTTCTTCTCGGGCAATCTAACTCTGTCGGGATCTTGTGGCGTCCCCTCGTCGCTGGACTTCCTCGTAGACCCTCTCTGCTGTGGCTTGAATCTGAATGCCAGGTACTGAGGGCTCTTGACCCGCGTGCCTGGCCTCTTCTGGCATCCAGTGGCCAATGTGAATATTGTCGACTGGCATGGCACTGCTCTGGATGCCTGGTTACGCACTGCCTGCCATCCCCGTGTCATGATACCGTGTGCGAAAGAATGCGACATCGGCAGACAACTCCGGGACGTCCGGAGCATTATTGGGAGAATTGGGCGCGCTGCCATGCTGATCTCAACCAAATAAACAGAATTTGCTAACCCTCTAAGACGTGATAATCCTCGTCTTCTCCAATCAAGTACTGTCCTTGACCTGGTTCATGCCAGGTATGTGAGGGATGTTATAAGCAAACGGGCACAATCATATATGGCACAGGTGAATATTCCGCGAAAGCTGCAGACCAATATTATACAGAACCAATGCTGTTGTCTGCAGGTCAGCAAACAGTGTGCTCACGTGCCACAGAAATCAGCGGGGGAGAAATGAGCTGGAGCTCTCGAATGTCAAATGTTGGTGGCTAGGTCAACAGAGATTAATGGCACATTAAAGAACGACGACGATGTAGTAAGAAAGGAGAGAAAAAAGCAAATGTTGGAAAATTAACGCAGAAATGAAACTATACAACTGCTCCAAGACTGTCTGCGTGGGCTCGGCTTCCGGCGATGGAGAAAAGTTAGCCCGAAATAGTTGTCATGTGATGCATAATCCCCAGCATCGACATCATGACGTTGATGGTCGATGGTGGTTAACGTTTATTTCTCAGGTCTAAGATCTTGATCTAAACCATTATCTATGTGTTTCTATTAGACTTTCGTCCCTGATACTGAATGTTTTTCCCTTGAGACACTGCTATTGTAAACCCCTAATCTCGGGAATATACTCCCCACCAAATGTATATTTCCAGCATCAACACACCACATACCAGGGAAACATCATAATACTAAATTGGTTCAAGGCCAAAAATAACAAAGGCTTTAAACGACTGACATGCTCACCACTAGCTACTGACGTCCGCCTTCTAGTATTCACCATCATCTCCCATTAAAGCCTCCAGCTGCTATCCTCATCTGACACTAGCGTCCACCTGACATGGAATTCACCACGGTTTCAAACGAACATGCTAGAAAAAGTCAGGAGATAAGTAGCAAAGACTTACACAATGACTGACCCCTCTCAGACCAGATCCCTGGTAATATCCAGCTTCCACCGAAGAACTACACCCATGGACCTCCATACCAACACACAAAAGATCAACTATAGCCATGGTCCTGAACCATCTTACAGCTCCGATATTGACCTCCACAGAGGTGCCACCGGTCCCACCACCTGGGGTACCCGCTAAGAGACCGAGTGAGAAAGAACGTGCAGACCCCAACGTCGCCGACCCCCGGCTCAACATCAATAGACCATGTATTTATGAGCGCCGGCTACCTGGCAACGCCTATATCACAGCGCACATTCAGCGTCTCCAACATGGCTACTACTCCACATCCGCTGTGTCCGATATGGGCTTTGACAACGTCGACTTTTTCGCTGTTAGCTTTGTCTTCCATTCACCAGATGCGTCGAACCACCGATTCAAAGCGGCGACCATCCGCGCTTCGCTCTACAGCCCGCCCACACGTTACAGCTCACACCGTAACAGATCAAGCAGAAGTTCCAGATCTAGATCAATATGCAGGCCACGCTACCCCCGCTTTCTAATGCACGCCCCCCACCTCCTTTACGGCTCCATCTCCCCAGAAACCATGCAATGGAGCTACAGCCTCTCTGGCACACTCGGCATCGCTCAACTCCCCCTAATCGCCTCCCTAACCCCTTCAACAGGATTGAATCGCCAATTTCGGCGGTTTGAGATGATGCGCATTCAGGGATCTGCGCGCACCCTTGATGACGGAGACGGCAACATCAGACCAGCCTCGCAGGTCGTTTGGACTCTCGAGGAGAACAGTCTTCAGCGCTCGGGACTACCTCGCGAATTCACGTTTGCCATGCTGATTGCGAAGCCCGGACCCGGGGCCCGTGTGCTTTTAGACCTGGAGATCGAGCCCGTGGTACAGAGCTGGTTTGGCGCCTATCCAGCTTGGTGGCTGAGGCTGTTGAAGAAGTATAGGGCTGTTCACAGAAAGGGAGGCCGAGTAAGCGGGGACTCGGGTATCAACTTTCGGGCGAGCGTAGGCCAGAGGTTTGAACCTGTTACGTCGAGGAGGGGGTTCAACTTTGCAACGCTGATCGGTTCTTTTGACGAGTTCGTGACTATGGCTGGGAGGAGGGTGTCGCTGGATGTAGGTCCCCGAACCCGGCCAATGGATCCGGCCAATTGCCAATGTTACGAACCCGCAGTCAATATATGCTAATCGACACTGTATAGATAATACCCGGCGACAGTCTTCAAGACGATACAGACGGAGCACCACCATCATCTTCAGCCCCAGCCCCAGCACCGCCGCCGCAGCCTCCGCTACAGCCGTACCTATATCCCATGCCATATCCCGGAAACGGCCACGGGTATCCGGACCTCGATGGTCCACAGATTACGATCCCAATGGCTCGAGGCCCAGAATCAAGATCAAGAGACTGTGAGCGAGACGAACCCCAGCCCTCATCTGTGCATGCGCGCCCACATCCCCAGTCACACCTCTACTCAAACGAACCCAATCAACTCGGTCGTCAATTCCGCAGCGGCGATGGTAATAGAAACGACAGAAGCAAGGGGACCGGAGGGAGTAGTGGTGCTAGAAGGAGCCAACGCCCAGATCGTTATTGATATCCTCTCTCATTTGTCCTTTTATACCTTCCTGTCACATCCCATCACCGATGTTACTTGTTTAGCAGAGCACTTTTCTTAGTTTTGTAGTATACTTAAATGGATAGATATTAAGCCAATCTAGTCCTAACAAACTCAAATGTACCATCTAACTGCCCTCAATAACGAAAAGCTCTTCGAATTCTAATCTTCCGTCCCACACTCAGTGAGCCAATCAGCCAGTTCAAAGCAAGATAGGGTCTGCCAAGTACTGCCTCTCCTCCGGGCCTACTAACCTAGCAGCAACCAAACCCATACAAAGGTACGGAACATCTAGAGGATGCGTACTTCTGGCGGCTAGTAATTCTGCCTACTTAGCTTAGGCACCCGAAGCAAACCCCGAACAATCTACTAGAACCGAACTCATTGCGCGTAATAAGCCCAAAAAGCCCGGCTACTCCCTCTCCCCAGCCGACCAAGCCGAGTATGCGCCGCTTACTCCAAGTTATGCTATTACCGTTAGCAGGAACCCTCCTTGCATCCCGCGTACGTAACCAGACTGCGCATTAGTTAACTAGTTAAATTAAGTCGCGTCCCACACGGTACTTCCGTACTCCGTACATGAACTCCTACCTACCTACATATGTATGCGTGAACTAATGCACCGCCGCCATAGCACAACCCATATGGGCATTGACATCTCATGGGCACCCAGCATGTTACTTTCCACGCGAGGAGGCGGCAACCGCTAGCCACCGGCTACCTGGAGGCAACTATTGATTACCAAATTTAGTAAGTGCGCGGGTAGGCATACGTACTTAGTACGTGCGTAAAACTGTGCACATGGATGCGCATACGCTGCGGTACGTAGATACTCTACGGCATTACTGCGTCTTTGCACCGCCCCCCTTGCTCCCCTTGTCCGTTTCACGTGGTAGACGCGGCATGGACGGGTTGAGCATGAGAGGTATTCATGGAGTTTGTGATATGATGATGGGATATGTTGTGCCGTGCGACAACACTACGACTGGTCGAGCTGGGTTCTGTGGAGATGCGATTATGGGGATCGTCAAGTTGAGGGATAGATGGATTATGGGCTTCAGTCGAACCCATTTCATTCAAGATACATAGTGCGGGCATGCGGTTCTGGATAGCTAGAGTCAGCCAAAGCCATGTTCCAAGGAGGAAGGGCGCTATCCAGAACCCCTTGCATTGTCGCTTATCAGCATCAATTTGGGCATTGGCATGACTCAAGCAATTCCAGGTTGGATGCTTGGAATGTAAGAGAATAGAATGGAGCAAATTTTAGTATTAATCTTTAGACTAATAGGGACTTTTAGTCATTATCCATTCTCTTTGGCGATGCACTACATCAAAGCGACGCCAGAACATTAGTAAGGTAGCCACGCCAGCCTGGGCCTTGCAGTCTCGTAAGACTTTGAAACTTGCCTCGGCAGAAGAAGAGTAAGAGCCGAAGCATAAAAATGGGATACGCTGAGTGGTAAAACAATTTCAAATAACCGCCCTGAACCGAGGCCTTCGAACCCAAACCATTCTCGTAAACGCATAAAGGCACAGAATAAAAACCGAATGCCCAATAACCCCTGCCTATGACGGACGTAGATTCGAAACAAGGAAGTGAAATGGCTGAAGCAACAATTTTGGTGTGCGAATCGTATCATCGTGGGGAGAACAAGAGAAAAGCAAACAGACCGCCAGCATCTTCTCTAAGAGCAGTGCATCATCCAGGTAATCATCCATAGAGAACATGCATAGTCTATGCCCAAACTACCGCCCTTAACAAAAGACAAGAGGGGGAATCACGCGAATCCATGGCGGGGAATAAAAACATCAAGGGGACAGAAATAAAGACGATCGAATGCGGTTGCGGTTGGGGAATCGGTGAGTTAAGACGTGGCGACTTGGTATAATTATATCTGCGGCTGAGCCGAAGTAGTAGACCATGCAGCGGAGACGGGGTAACTGGGGTGATTGGCGGGTGCCGTAGCATTAATATAGTAAGGATGCTGCTGCTGCTCGTTTCGCGCATAAAAATGGGTGCCAACAGGATTTGATTCCCGACGAGGAACGGCCGCATCGAAGCTCAGTGTGCGGTGGTCCAAGGGCGAATGCGCCGTTGGATCCAGTTGGCCCGCCAAACTGAAGCTGCTCCGCTGAGAATAGGTCGCTGGCGTTGACGGATCGATCGGCGAGGTAGTATCTGTAGTGATGCTTCGTGAGGAGATTGATGAGTTGCGGTAGGCGGCCTGACTCTGGTCGGACTGAGATCGCGCACGCTCGCTAATGGAGCTCGGAAGAGACCCCGGGATGCTGGACTGAATCGACGAAGATAAGGGCCCTTGTCCAAGCGCGTCGAAAGCCGTCCCATATGAGTGTTGCCTGAATTGCGAGTAGTCCTCCTGTTTTGGCGCATGCGGAATCTGGGCTGGCGCTGTGGGCGTGGGCAGATAGGAGTGCTGGTTCTGAATCGATCCAGGTAACGCGTATCCTGAGAGTGCAGTCGACTGCGAAGCATGCGTTGCTGGGACATACGTATTTTGCATATAGAACTCGGCATGTGGATTTTGCATCGGGTAAGACGCGGCCGCCATCATCTGCGTGCGATAAGAATAATGGGTAGGGTCATTCGGATTCTCCAGAGTCTGAGGGTCCATCTCGTCTATCGGGGCCCGAAAGCTTTGCTTGTGGACCAGTTCATTGCGCGGCCGGACAAACTTCAACACTTCAACATGTGATGGGGGTAAGAGTGCCCCCCGCATGACGTCTTCAACGCTGTAGTATGAAACAAGGTGATGCGTTACGCCGGACACAGTCACACTCATTGTCTTCTTCACCAAGCCTGCGTCCTTAAAGCCGTATGAATCCACCAGGGAACCGACCAAGGCCCTCTGGAGATCCGACTGTTGCGGTCTATCATACGTTTCAGCTGTCGGCGATGGAGAATAACCATTGGTGGTAGGTTCCTGTCGTGGGTACGGCTCCCCTGGCCGTCCTGATGGGAGTGGTGGACGTCGGGTCGTTTTCTTCATTGCCCGCTTCTTCTCTCCCGGAGGAAACGGCTTCTCTAGCTCGCGATAGACCAGGAAATTGCCCAAAATTCGGCTGGGGCTCCACGTCACGCCATCTGTCCATCGCTTGATCCCCGACGAATTTTCCTCGTAGATGAACACGCTCCCGCTGCGAACCAGATGGCTACGCTCCCGGTCGTGCGGCCGACGAGGGACGTGATGCAGGACCCCGGTCAAGCACGCCTCGAACAGAACTAAAGCATCTTGCGTTGTCGCAACGTACCCGGTGAAGGTCGGCTCCAACACCGTGGAGGTGCCTGTAACCATTGTTCTTGGCTTCTTTTTGTGGCTTGAATTTGAATGTGTAGGTTTGAAAACCTAGTCGAAGGGGGAAGACAAGATATACAATTTTGATTGAGTTAAGGCCACAAATGATCAGAGTTTCCGGCCGTTGTGATCAACCTGGACACGAAGGAAAGATAGGATGAGATACGGCAGGAGCGAATGTGATTGCAGCTGCAGAGTGCGAGGCCTCGCTGGATGGACTGGATCGTCAAAGGTCAGGCAGATTCCCTTTTCGATACGGTTAGGAAAGGGAAGAGAGATAGAGAGAGTGGGTGGAGGGCGGTCGAGGGAGGAAGTGAACAGAGGAGAGAGAGAGAGGTAAATACTAAAAAGCTTTGCGGCGGGGGATCGAGGAAGGATCGAGGTACGGGCCAGGCAGGAGGTGGGTGGGAAGGGATTAACCTCCGGGAAGAAGGTTGCGAGAGTGACAGGTCGAGGAAGCTCACAGGTTCAGCCAGCGTACCATAGAAATTAGAAGGGTGGTGGATGTGCGCCAGTGTTTAAACAAACCCCCTCCAGACTACAGACTCTTGAGTTTCCGGCTACCAGACTTGGGAGTCCCGGATCGACAAGCAAGCACGGACCCAGCTTCAGAGCGGAAGAGTGGTGGACTGGATCTGGAGAGCAGAGAGCAGCAACGGCGTCTGGCCCCAATTGCACCCTGGGTCGCTGGGCTCTGGTTCCACGGGAGGTGATCACAGACTCGCCGTCCTGCCTGCGGGAATTCCCAGGCCTCAGACTGTCAAGAGAAGTTAAATTCTCCTGCACAAACTTAATTTCGAAGGCGTTGAATAATTGTTGATAAAGGACTGGCCCGGAAATGCTCAGGGAGAGGCGAGATGACGCTGCTTGTTTCTTCTGCTGGCGGTTTCACTCGGATCTTATACCTGTACCAGAAGTCTACGCCTCCGAGACTCTAGATACGGAACCGGGAAGAAAAGAGGGAGAGGGGAAAGAGCGAACCGGAGGAAAAGCACAAGTAAGAACTCGAAGATGGCTAACAAAACATGACGATGGAAGGGATGATCGGTGATGGAACGGGGAAGATGGCAAGATGGAGGAGGCGAGGCAGGAGGAGGAATACTTTATGAGGAGAAGATCAAGATTGGCCTCAAAACTTGCATGTCTTCAGCAAAGTAAGGTAATCGTCCCGGTGGCATTTCATTTTCTTTTCTTTTTTTAAAGAATAAATATTCCCTTTTTTTTTACGCTGGGAAAGATGATCAGAGGAAAAATAATAATGAAACATGAAAAAAAAGCCCAAAAAATAATAATAATCAAATAATATAAGAGGACTAATAACGATGATGAGAGACAGGCTAGGCTTGAAGCAGCGATAGTGCGGGTTTACCAGAAAGCAGGCCTTCGTGAATCTCAAGATGGGAGAGAGTCGAGGCACAGAGGCAGGATTATTGCTCAATCTCATTCTCGTCGACTCCAGGAGGAGGACTGACCGGGAGGGCGGCGGGGCGCGACCCAGAGTTGGATTGCCGCAGTTGGCCAGAAGATGGTGGATGCAACTAGTGATCCCAAGGAGCAGGAGAACCGACAGCTGTGGATCGCCCTCTAGAAATAATGCCCGCGGATCCAGCTGCGATGAGCTGCTCCTCACCACACTAGCACCTTTCCGACCATGATTTGCCTGGCGTGTCCAGATGCTGGTAGATACCACGACGGACGAAGGTGGCTCGACAATCATCCGACGATAATAATGCACGGGAACTGTCCAGGAGGCAATGTGAAGATGACGGAGATGGGAATAAAATTTAATTAGCTAAACAAAAACAAGAGAAATTAGAAAACCACCGAAACCACTGTGCTGGAATCTAGACGGAAACAATGGTTGGGCAAGGAACGGAGCTTGACTTGGGGAGCGAAAACGAGAGTCGGGCGGGGAAGAAAAGCAGGTACCCCGTTATTCCTGCTGGGATTTTATACGCCGTTGACTGGAAGCTTCTTAACCTTACCTCGAGCTGGACGAGATTCGAGCTTGTTAAGAGTTGGAGACCCTCGGGACTTGCTGCAGTGAGGAGGTACTAAATCTCTATGTTGATACGTAGTTAGATTGGAGGCTGCGGCAATAACCTACTTAGTCGTAGTGGTCATCGGCCCCGGGCTACCCATGGGACGGCCTCTGAGCCAGCCCAGGGACGCGACTTGAGTGGAGCTGGTCAACTGCCCAGCGCGATTGTGGTCGGAAAGAGGGGGGCTGAGCGTGTGAGCTTTGCAGATTTGGCTAATGGTGGTGGTGGGGGAAGACGAGATGATGGGGGGCCCAGCTTCCTTACAGACGAACTTGCAGCTCCCATATCTCTAGGATCTGACATGGGGGACTACGTATGGATGATGTCGCTTGGAGCTTAATATATATAAACCTCGCTCCATTCCAGACTCTAATACTGCCATCGGAAATCTTCTTCTGTATTTGCATTGATCATGCGAATGGTTTCGCCATCCTCGGTGACTTCTTGAGGCGTTGACGCCTGTCGTGAGCACCTCAAGACCCAGGAAGATTGGCGGATTTGAGGGGTTGCGTCTAGGTGGGCCGAAGGCTGCCAATCATCGCAGTGTCCCTGACGGGGTTGAGGAGGAGATGATGTGCACTGGTCATCGAGTCTTCTGGGCCACGCTAGTTCTCTTAGTGCGCTTAGGGGCGGAGGACTCTCAACGCTAGCAGTCAGTCCGCGTTAGTCTGCGACGATGACCGTATCCCCGATCCTCTTAATATTGCCTCATCAACGTTATCGTTGGAGGCAGGGATCCGGTACCTGCACCGATGGGGAGCACAAAGGATATTGCTGAGGCTGGAGGCCGAGTTCCTGTCCACTCAATGTACTCGGAGATGATTCCCAGGCAACCCAGCCGGCACACATGATCACGGGCTTCGTCATTTGTCTCTGCCATGTGTCGTGCCTTGTGATGGGAAGTTGCTGCGAGCCAGCGAAGGGTTCAGATCGGGCGGAGGTGGAATTGGGAGGTGGATTCCGATTGTCACTTGTGGCATCTGGACCTTGGAGGAGGCTAGGAATTCGTTTCGCATCCTCACATCCTCCACATCAAATGAGAATCCATAATGGCTGTCCTCGTCCGAGATGATTTCGTGGCGGCCCAATCTGGTAAAAGCGGTCCGAGCTCTGCAATTATCCCATCAACTTGTTGATAACAATAATAATCATGGTAGTATGTAGGCAGAGCGAGAGCAAGAGAGATCTCATGATTTGGGTGTGGCTTCTCAGATCGTCTTCGTCAGCTTCCAGAAAACTGGCCACAAGCTGACACTGCAACTGCAACTGGGCATCTGTGACGAGTCGACGGGATCGCGCTGCTGCGACCAGACACTGGCCAGCTGCCCGACAAGGGGCCTGTGCGCTCCCCCAAGAACTCGCCTGCATTCTGGGTCAAGATGATCTTCACCTCCGTCTCGCGGGATATCGGCACCGGACCTTCGTCGCTTATCCATCTTTGAATGAGAGTGAGCTGTTGATGAATAATGCACAGGAATCGATTCGATCGGGCGAAATCGGCTGTGGAGGTGAAAATGAGTCGAGGACATGGGAAGTTGGAAGTTGGCTCAAGCCAGTGCCGATCATTTGGCGACACGATGCTTGGAAACTTGGAGAATTTGGATTCTAATTGATTCGAGCTCCCAAAACTTGACCTGTCTGACAGTCTTATATAACTCTTGATATCTTCGTTTTTTTTTAAGTTCTACTCAACGGTTCCACTCGGACACTGGCGATCGCAACAGCCAGGGGTCTGGGGATTAGAGTTACCTGGGCTGCGAATCCTCGGTAACTTCGTCAGGATTCAGGGCCCATTTCTTGAGATTATATTGGACGTTCACAAAACCTTCGCGGGAGATCCCCAGTAGATCCAGCGATGGGTAATTATCCTCACAGGCAGTTGACATAATACTAGAGGCCTTGTGAATTAATGAGGTCCCGAGAACGAGCTCTCCAAAAGCCTTGGGTGTAAAATCACAGGCCCAGAGCTTCAATGCACCGGCAAACCCGGAAACGGAAAACCAACAGAGCTGCAGTGAGCTCCAGGGTCCCGACGAACCGGTTGAACTGGAGACGATATAGTTGGCGCGTGCTTGTCAAAACTCAATCCAGTCGGACAGAGAACGCCTTTGTCCGGGGAAGATGGGTCCCATGATCCATCACTTGGGCGCTTATTTAGAAGTTGGCCTGTCTACTGGGAAAATTGAAAGCTCCGGATTCTCCGGGCAAGCAAACAAGCGCTTACCTGTCCATAGCACCTCATTGACTCTTGAGAAAGCTTTCGAAAATCCGATGGTGGAGAGGACAGAGTCTATGGAATTTCCTTCCCTTTGATCAATTAAAGGATAGGACTGCTTAGGCGAGGAAGCTTTCGGCGATTGCATGCAGCTGTAAGAGCTGGGTTGAGAAAGCAACCCCAATTATCAGTACATGAATACTCGCATTATCTGCTGGTCAAGTGAGCAGAAGTACATAAAAACTGTAGAGTGTTGAGGGAAAGCAACGATCCCAGTTCTACTTCCCATCTTCGGATGGCTAGTACGTCGATAGAGTCGAGGTGGAGATGGGATCTCAAGCTCGGGGGGTCCTCTTGTGGTCGATGACGACCCATTAGAGTGATAAATACCCCACTGCTTGCGAAGAGTCTACACGCTTCACCGGCGTAGTATAGTCTAAGAGCTGAAACTGGCTTTAATTTGCAAAGTCGCGACGATCCCTGTGCATATTTTGGAATTGGGCCGAGACCAGGCATATGGGGTATACACAGTGGACACTCTCTTCTGTAGCCTCGCTGGAGCATGAGCTGGAGAAAATTCCGTATTCTTCTAGCAGTGCCTCTTCGTTAACAATGAACTGTAATTGGATCCCACGCTGGACTCCGTAGCCAAGCTCGATCATCAATGGCGCGGCAGATGGAAAGAAGATGGTGACTCTCTGGTCTGCTCTCGACGGATTGGTAACGCCACAGACGATGAACCACCGATGTGGGCCAGAACGCCAGCCAGACAGGTGCATTTGATTGTTTCCCTTATTCATTATTTTTCGGGCTCTTTTCTGACTGGGCTATCTTGACTGCTTAGCTGTCCTTTTGAGCGCTGGCGGAGGTGGCGCGAGATCTGATTGGGAAAGAGTTATCCCAACACCCATTCGCTTAAGCAGTTCCTAGAGGGAGGAATGCCGACCACTTTCTCCTCAGATAGCTTCCAAGCAGAGGGAAGAGGAAATGTGGCGCTGACTCTGACATCTGTCTGAGACCCATCGGCGCAAAATCGCTGATAGGGTCGAGTTGAGCTAGCCGAGTTGAACAGGTGATTATGTCACACCAAAAAATGGAAGAATGGATCATGGGCCAGAACATCGCTTGAGATGGCCCGTTGGGCGGACACGAGACCATCGGAGTTGACCATGGGGTCAGCAAGTCGAGCGTTGGAATCTTGAGGCACGCAAATCGTGGTTTGAAGTCTGGAACGAAGGGAAAAGCAAAGAGGGCAAGTCAAACCAGCTTGAAATTTGCAACAAGTTGCCAACAGCTACTCATGGCTCAATGCAGGGCACAGGTCGTTTGCATTGGCTGATGCAGGCGGCTGTTTTGAGTAAGAGGAGCAGCGATGGGATTATTGCGGACTCACGCAGAAGGATCGCAATGCTCATGGATGAGGTTTCGAAGTTGAAGCAACGATAGATGGACGGAGATTGGACGCTCGCGATCAATTCCACATCGGCAAGTTTTCATTGGACTCTTCAGGGAAAACCAAGCTGGAATTTGTGGCGGCTTGGCGAGGCGGCACTGCGATGGACACGCCCGAGGGATGTGATAGGTTTCCAAGAATGCAAGTCTGCAGACGCTAGTGCTAGTATTGCTCGTAGTCTGGAGGACTGGCGCCACAGCTCGTGTCAACTGTGATCCGGTTGGCCTGTGAGCTCAGCCGCCGTCTGTGGGCAATGGGCAGGGAGAGAAGGAGAATTCTCTCAGCTCCAGACGAAAAGAAGGAAAAGAGATCTGCGAGGATTGCTGTTGATAGCGCTTGCGCGCTGGTAGTGTTCACGTCCTAGCCTTGCTAAGCATTGATGCGGGGGGACAGCGGTCGAGAGCAGCCTAGCGCGGGCACGGATCGCGAGACAATCACTCTGTCGTTTCTTGGTCAGGCCCAGAAGAACTCCTCCAGCGAGGCAACCAACCTGCAGTTCCACCCCACACCAAGACTGTCAGACAAGAGAGATCGTCTGTTGACATGACATTTCGTTTCTTTTTCCTCCCTCAGGTGAACCAAGGTTGCTGCACCTCTGTAACACCGTTTGAGCTGCTTTCATGTGAATCGTGACAATCCTGCAGCCATCGTGGCGCCCAACAGAGGTACTCCTAGAGTACCTCCATAATACTCCGACCTTTTAGGGCCAGATGAATCAAACTCCCCTCGTCGATCCCAGATGGCAAGATCTCTTGCTAAAGTCAAATAGGTTAATCTCAATCTCTCGCCTGCCCGTCCCAATAATCAGGAACCCAACAACTATGTATGTACCTAAGTCCATCAGTTGTCTGCCATGTGGTTTGATAGATTGAATTGACTTCTTGATCGGTAATCGAGCGAGCTGCTTTGCTGTAATAAAAAAAGGAGCTCAACACTTCACCTAATTTCCACTCCCTGACCCAATCATTGGTTTGTTGATAAATGTCCTAGCATGATCACTGAGTGGGCCGGCAGAATCTCACCTGAGTATAGAAGCAGCGCAAGATCAAATAATCATGCAGCGTTGATCCCTCTGCTAACCCTCATTCGTGCACCTAGAGAGCTCATCGCAATATCCGATTCCTTCCAAGCCGTTCCAATCAATCTGTCTCATGAATCCCGGAAATGCGGTTACCCAACCTTGAAAATCGCAGCCGATGGGAGCTTGAACTTTCAGCTGTTTTCCTCCCCTGCCTATTCCTTGGAATAGGAAAAAACGGTCATCAATCTCCCTAGATTTTCTCCCTGTCCTACGTGTTTTCTTGAAACTGCCAGAATTTAACATTTAGGGTGGGCCTTCTAGATCCTTCGTGTACAACTTTCTCCCACTCAAGGTTTTCTGGAGAAGTTGCACAGCGCTCAGCCCATGGCGAAGGAAGGTTCTTCTCCGGATGTACAAGAGTACCATCCCTTGCATGAGCGGCGAGTCTATTCTATTCTACTCTCTTCCACTCGACATTGAATTGCTTGATTTTCTCGAGAGAGTTCATTACAGAAGTACAAGGGAGGCTCGAGTGGCTTTCAGGTGGATTATGGAAGGTAACCAGATGCTCTCGATGCGCTATTGCCTTGCTTCGTAGGTGTCCGAAAGGGGAGGGCTGTCTTGACGCTTAATAGTCGTATTTATTAGGAGTAAGGCCAAATCCTTGGGTCACGGGTAGACGAGGTTTGGACAACTGAGAAGTTCAACTTTGACAGTTCCGTTAATAACCGTTGCTGCGGCTGAAGAACAAGAGGTCTGAGCTAAAGTCGTTGTCGTGTGATTTTCTTTGGGAGCCTTGGCTATACTACGGCTCGTCACGGGTCAAAAGTAACAGGGGAGGCTGAGACTGAACGGCCCTCTACACCCTCCCGCTAAGGACGGCGACTTAAAGGATGAATAGGAAGATGCTCTATACCATGAGATAAATCCAATATACAAGCGGCCTCAAGTATATGAAAATCTGCGTATCAACAGGAGTGAGAGAAAGATGACTCCGTCCGCCTATGCGCCTCATCGCTCGCTTATCAGAAGAATAAAAATCCATGCATATCGTACACGAGACACCCAGAGCCACTGGTAAAGTCTCTATGAGCTCTAGGCCGAAACATCATCAGGCGTCTTCTCCATCTGCGCCGTTTCCGCAAGAACGTCCCGGGTCAACCCACCACTCCTCTTCAGCTGGAGAAGAATCTTCAACACACCACCAGGCGTCATGCCCTCAATGCGCCTTGCCATGCCAATACTAACAGGTCTGACCCGTTCCAACGCCTGGCGCTCCTCGTTGCTAAGCCCAAAAATGGCAGAGTAATCCAGGTCAGGCGGGAGGAGAACGTTCTCATCCTGCTGGAACTTGCTTGCGGCAGAGGCCTGACGTGCAAGGTAGGGCGCGTACCGACCCTCGATAGCGACGCGGGTACGAATTTCGGGCGCAAATGAGGAAGAAGTGTAGACTGTGCCTTGGGGTGATTCGATATGGGGAATTAGAGCATCAATGTCGACGCCGTCGAGGCAGAGGAGGTCAAGGGCGGAGCGGGTGGAGCTGTCCATGCGGGTTTTAAAGCCCTTACGGGACCAGGCGTTTGCAGAGGCTTTGGTGTTAGAGAGGAGGGATTGGAGCTCGGTGATTTGGGCTTCAGTGTCAGTGAAGTGGCGCCAGCGTTTGTCCGACACTATGCCGGCTTCGCGGGCCATACGGGTCAGGCGGAGGTCGGCGTTGTCGGAGCGGGTTGAGATGCGGAATTCGCTGCGTGCGGTGAACATGCGATAGGGTTCGGAGACGCCCTTGGTGATGAGGTCGTCGATCATGATCCCGATGAAGCCGTCAGAGCGGGAGAGTGTAAGCGGTTTACGCCCTTGGGCGGAGAGGCCAGCGTTTGTGCCCGCGATAATCCCCTGTCCTGCTGCTTCTTCGTAGCCTGTTGTGCCGTTGATCTGGCCAGCGAGATACAATCCGCTAATCAATTTCGTCTCGAGGGTTGGCCGCAGGTTGCGCGGGTCAATGTAGTCGTACTCCACACCGTAGCCTGGCTGGAGCATTTTCACGTTTTCAAGGCCCCGAATTGTCCGGAGTAACTCGAATTGCGCGTCCTCTGGGATAGTCATGGAGATTCCATTAGGGTAGATGACCTCATTCGGGGCAAAGCCCTCTGGCTCAAGCCATACCATGTGCTGCGTCTTGTCCTTGAATCGGATGATCTTCGACTCTAAAGAAGGGCAGTATCTTGGGCCCTTTACCGTTTCTCGAATATGAACAGACTTATCAAGGTTGGCGCGCACGACATCATGAGAGGCGTTGTTGGTGTATGTCAACCAGCAGGTGAGCTGAGCCGCATCATCCACTTGAACTCTTCCATTGAGGTATGAGAACGGCATCGGCGGCGAGTCACCATTTTGTACCTCCAGCGCCGGAAAGTCGATTGTTTTCTTATCAAGTCGAGGGGGTGTCCCGGTCTTTAACCGACCAAGTTGAAATCCGGCCTCGCGAAGCGACTTGCTAAGCCCAAACGTAGCAGCCTCTCCTATCCGCCCGGACGGATAGGCCTTTAGTCCAATATGAATCTCCCCGCCTAGGAATGTACCCGTTGTTATCACGACCTGGCTTGTCGGTATCACCTCGCCCGTCTCCAGTCGAACACCAACGATCTTGCCAGCCGGGGCCGCAACTCCTGTCCCGACATCATCCGTTGAAATCACGATATCCGCAACTTTGCCCTCCAGAATACTCAACCCTTCCGTTGAGAGCAGTTCTTCGCGCATATAGTTCTTGTACAGGTCACGGTCGATCTGTGCGCGAGGTCCCCAAACAGCAGGGCCTTTGGATTTATTGAGGGCTCGGAACATGATTCCCGCCTTGTCAATCATTCGGCCCGCAACTCCGTCCATGGCGTCCACTTCCCGGATCATTGTGCCTTTTCCAATTCCTCCAAAGCTCGGATTACATGAGCACACTCCGATGTTCGAAAGCGAGGGGGTAACGAGCGCCGTGCGAGCGCCTGAGCGAGCGGCCGCAGCAGAAGCTTCCGATCCAGCATGGCCGCCTCCGATGACGACGACATCGTAGGGCCTACCAAAGAAATCTTAGTTAAGAAATTGATCAACTGAATCGAAGAACATCTCTCCTTACCGCGTAGATTCGGCAACTGTGGCCAGACCGCGAAAACTCCCTATCGTTCGATCTCGGGCGCCATTGCCCCATTTCAGCAGCGCCCCTGACCATGTCCTGAAAGCCATGATTACAGGAAGCGAACGTGGCAATCTCTGCTCCTCTTGACCAGGATCTCAAAAATCCGCCGACTTATCGGCGCATCACGTGCGATTATGCAAAGGCGGTAAAGCTGCTTACCTCAGATATTCAGCATAACTAACTAACTAGCTAACAGATAAAGAGTATATTTCATATCCCTCAGGTATGGAGTATCCAGGTCCAATATGCGCAGGCACCTCTATGATCGTCGCAACTGTAGACGGAGTTAAGAAGATACGCACGTAACATGGGATCTCTCTCCCCAATACTGCACGGAAATCCGATTTGAGTGAAACACTCGCCTTCTAGGTCGGCCGCATCCCGTCAATTGAACTTGATTTTCCGTGGCTCAGCGGCTGCTAGTCCAACATGACATACTAGTCGGTAGGAGAACATTTTGTCAATCACTGCGCCATCATCGACCAATTGCGGGGCCGCATTTTCTCACCCCGCTACCCATCAGCAGTTTTTAAAGCTGATGCCATCCCCCCTCCAGCTCCATGAACAACGAATAACGCTCTCCTGATTAATCTTCTCCTCAATTACTCCGTCTTTCTTCTATAAACCATCAGAATGAAGGCCTACTGGTACGACAACAAGGAGGTACGTCCTGATACAATCAAGACCCCTCGTCGCAATAAGCTTTCCTTTCCTACTGTATACTAAACTAGCCTTATTTCATATGTGTAGGGCGACCAGCGCGAAGCCCACGATTCCGACCGCCCCGTTTCCGAGGACTACCTCGCCGGTCTGGGTGTTATCTATCACCACCTCCCTGATATCGCAGACGTCGATGCCCTCGCAAAGAACCGCGGCTACAAGAACCGTGATGAGATCGTTGTCGCCCCCGCGACTATGGGTGAGGCCTACGAGTCCAAGGTGAAGATTTTCTTCGCAGAGCATCTCCACGAGGACGAGGAGATTCGCTACATCCGCGACGGAGAGGGCTACTTTGACGTCCGCGGCAAGGATGACGAGTGGGTGCGCATCAAGCTTGCGAAGGATGACTTGATTATCTTACCTGCGGGTATCTACCATCGGTTCACGACTGACGAGAACAACGTACGTTTCTTTCTCTTTTCTATTAGCTAGTTATGTCACGATGCTGACGTGCTTGGTAGTACGTCAAGGCCATGCGCCTGTTCCAGGAGGAGCCCAAATGGACGCCTCTGAACCGTGGGCCCGAAGTCGACATCAACCAACACCGCAAGACGTACCTTGAGGCGTTCCCTGCTACCGCTGCAGCGAACTAGGGTTGCCTGGCTCAAGAGAGGGCTGATGAAGCCTAATAAGATATCAAAACAGCGGTATTGTACATATGACGTGATGATGAATGCTTGTCTAGTTCACGGGTAGAAAGCTCCGTGTAAACTTTGGTTTTACTTCCGTACCGTATAATACATGTAATACTACGTATATTCAATAAGGGCCCGGAACTTCAGGCATAGCGCCAGGCATATGAAAGTCATCTCCTAGGCTCCGCTCCCGAGTCAGGCTCGGGCTGCGAGCACCGCCCGTCTCCACCTGGTAGCTACTCGTTCGGGAGATAGTATCGAACGGAATGGGTGGTCGGGGCCCTAATCCACGGAATCTGAGCGCTTCTGGCTCGCGATCACCGTCATCGCCTCGAAGAGGGCCACCCATGTCAACTGACATTGCTGACCTTGAGGCAGTATTCGACCCGGTCTCGGAGTCATCACCTGTTCGCACGCCTGTCCTACCCATGCGTGGCCACAAGTCTGGTAGGCCAACTACTTGTACCCTGGGCTCGACGACTCGTTCTTCGAACCAGGCGTGTACGCGGGCTTCAACTAGCTGCGCGACCTTTGGCACATCCTGGAGTCTGCTCCGGGAGCCAATCAGCGATCGCACGGATAGGTCGAGACGGTAGTCGGGCAAGAAGGAGAATGCCACATTGCTTTTCGGAGAGGATTTTGGCGGGACGCCATCTCCTTGCGCTTCACCAGGATCATGTGTTTCGGCCGTTTGGGGTGAGGGCGTAGGAGACGGTGTGTGAAGAGGTGGGGTCGAAGCGGGGACCAGTGATATGCACAATGTGCCTGAGAAGCGAACAACAGATATTGATAGCGCGACTGGCAAAATCGCCGAACATGGCTTGGGGTAGTTGAGAACTAAGGAGGTTTCAACCGCAATTGAGAGGTTATCGTCGCTCAGATCGACGTCCATCAGTGCTTGAAGCCTGCCGCCATCAGACATAGGATCATCGACGGCGATGATTCGGCAGTTGCTGAAAATTGGAAACTCCTCTCCAAGAGAGATATCGGTGACTTTGATTTTGTCAATAAATGAAGGTTTCTTGTCCGGATTGTTAAGAGCTGCATTTAGCGATTGGAGTATGGATGATGTGGGGGAGTCCTTTAGCAGATATGCCGTCTGTCTGTATTGTGCGATTGTCTGCGCTATCAAGACATTGAACCAGTCCAAAGACTCGGGTTGATGTGAAGAGTGATGGATTCGATGTCTCCCATTTTTAGAGGCCGAGCTCGGAGGAATCGTACTGTAGTACGTCTTGCGGAGTATAGACCGCGTATTAGTGGCAGAGGCGGGGACAGGGCGAAGGACATTGGAAGTAGATGGTTTCTCTCTTAAT
The DNA here is from genome assembly GCA_027569055.1 of Aspergillus baeticus. Lineage (NCBI taxonomy): Eukaryota > Fungi > Ascomycota > Eurotiomycetes > Eurotiales > Aspergillaceae > Aspergillus > Aspergillus baeticus. The sequence continues at coordinate 342,962 of JAPDEI010000018.1, read as the reverse complement.
GACCTTGGAGGCCCATCTTGCGAGAATATCGAATTGGAGCGTCGATGAGTCGAAGCTCGAAGACCTCGAGACGGCGGAGGGGGTGCTTCGCCGAAAATGAAGAACTTGATAAACGCGCCGATCAACAGCACCACGGAGAGCTGGCCCAACAAGAATCCTTGTGTAAATGATAGACTATTTGAATTAACAACTTATCGAAAAATGCGAGAGAAGATGTGGACGCACGACGACTGAGCCGGTACAGGCGTGGGCTCGCCTAGATAGTTTCGTCATGGTTAGTAAGAGAAGCAAGCATGGATGGGAGAAGATAGATCGTACTCTGCTGAAAAGCCATTGTCAGCCGCTGTGAATCTCACCGACTATCCATAACTGGTTTGTCTTGTACAAAGTGATGGGAGCTCCAAGCACAAGAGAGGGAAAGAAGATGAGTTCGTCGGGAACCACGCTAATCGGGAGGTTTCTTGGGGTGGCGATCTTCATACATAAGCTACAAAGTACGGAGTACATTTGACGCTTTTCGATTCCCCCACTATACTAAGCTCAAGCAAGCTCTTCAGTAAGCCACGGGGCATCTCAGCTATGGCTTGATACTACCGTGGCCTATTACGTCAGGCAACAGCCCGTTTGATATGTGACGTTCCCTCTCCTTTGCTCTTACGGACACCTTTACAATAACACCATAACAATGCGGCCGTCTACACTTTTGCAGTTATTGCTACCTTTCCTCGCGCTTTCTTCGACATCTCTCTCAGCAAGCAACTCGCAGCACAAGTCTCCAGGCAAAAATGCCATTCTCCTCTCACAAGTCCAATCTCTAACGCTGCGCGGGGGCCGACTCACCAGCTCCCGCCGCGTGTCGCCAATCCCACAACTGAAATGCGTCGGCCCCTCGAAGCGCATCTGCAACATGTACGAGATTGAATCTATGCGTTGTACGAACGAAGGCTATGGCTATGATGAAGAGGACGTCCAGTGGACATGCACTGCGTCGCTCCCCGGCGAGTTCAAGCTGGGCTCAACAGAGGTGGTGTGCGAGGGCTATCGCGACGCGGACGATCCCTGGGTGTTGAAAGGTAGCTGTGGTGTGGAATACCGGATGCTTTTGACTGAGTTGGGAGAACGGAAATTTGGACGAGGCTCTGTCGATGAGGACAACTGGTGGCAGATCCAACGGCCTCGGAAGTTGTATAATGCTGGCCAGAGAGGTCTGAATTTTGTGGGAAATCTCATCTTCTGGGGGATATTTATCGGCGTCTTTCTTCTTATCATATGGGCGGCCTTGAGGGACTGGTTTGGACCACGCAGGCCGCAACAACCTGGAGCGCGCGGGGGCTGGGGCGGAGGAGGTGGTGGGCCATACCCTCCTGGGCCTCCTCCGCCGTACGATAACCATTCATACAGCTCGAGCCCTGGACAAGAATGGCGCCCGGGGTTTTGGACAGGGGCAATGGCTGGGAGCGGAGTTGGTTATGGACTAGGTAGGAGGAGTGCGCGTTACGATTCGTCCGGAGGAGGGCGCAGACGGGATTATGACTCTGGGGAAGGAAGCTCTTCGTCTGCTTCGCGCCTTTCAACTCCATCGAGGAGTACCGGGTTTGGCGGAACCAGTCGAAGGTGATTTAAAATCCCATTCCCATGTCGCCTGTTCAACCATGTATACACGGATAGTTTGAATAACAAACAAGAAAGGCAATTCTTCTTCAAGCCCACAGAGCCATGAGGAAATCAATAATCAAATTTCGCTAAATATACCACCCCTTGCTCATGCCTCTTAATGATCAAGGTTGGAAACGCCGTAAACACCCTTCCCAGATATATAACCCGAAACCTGATGCGCCATCCCACATCTATTTAATCATCTAAAGAACCCAGGATCTCTTCTGTGCCGCCACCTAAATCTCGTGCCTGTTGTTTCTTATTGCGCTTGCTTTTGATGGCCGCCTTATCAGCTCCATTGGCGTTGTTGCCCTCTAGCCCATCCGGATTGCGGAGAAGATCTTCCTGGGCCTTTTTGTCCCTTTCGTGCTGTTCTTCAATCCGCCTCTTCTCCTCATCCAGCTCTTGCTGGATCACTCGTGGATCGTCGTAGATAGTGTTCGTCATTTCGGAGTACGTATTGATGTCAATCGCCTCCCGAGGACCCAAGAGAGTCTCTTTGATTCTTTGCGGATCGCGGCGCTCTTCGTTGTTGAACTTCAACTTGATCTGACGCCTCGATCGGCCAGGAAACATCTTACTGATCACCATGAAATCCGTTCCAAACATGCGTAGGCCGCGATAAAACAGATCTGTCATTTCTTCGTCCCAGGATTCGGTCTTGGAGCGCTTCCCGTAGGTAGCTTGATTAATCTTCCTTGTGAGTGAGTTTTCAATCACATCCTCCAAGTCTCCCCCATTCCTCTCCGCGTCTGCGTGACGGTCGACTTGCAAAGAAGCATGATCAAGCACAATCTCCCCGTTGACGATTCGCATAACAGGCCCAGCCTGTGACGTCTTATTCCCTTTAGCTTGACTAAACTCGGCGGTAGGAGAAGCTTCGGTTGGCGTTTGCTTGATAGGAGTTTGATCTGGCGTACCCCCTTCTTGTTGAGCCTTCTTCCGCTCGGCCTCAGCTAATTCGTGAGCGCGAAGCTCTGTTTCACGTTTAGACCTCTTTCCCGTTCGCGTATCTTTGCACAAGTCCGACATCTTGACAACAGAGGGCGCAATCTGGATCAACTCCGCGCCCTCGGGAGTAGGCTCACGCTTGCGCATTCTGCGCCTCTTTGGCTTCTTAGGTGCTCCTCCGGTATCATTGCTGGCCGACCTGCTCAGTCGCCGCCGCCCGTCCGTCCGAGCCGTACTGCTACTTTGCCGAACGGGAGGCTGCGACCCGGATTCATCGCGGCTTCGCCTACGTACTTCGAGAGCGGGCGTTTGAGTTGCCGGGGGAGTCGCAAGCTGGACATATTCTGGTGGCTGATTCAGCACAGTTCCTTGTGGGGTTTCGATTGTCGTCCTAGGGCGTTTTGACGGGCGATCTTCAGGTGCGGCTGCCTCATGGGTAGCATTCCCTTCTTCTGTCTGAGCGAAGTCTAATGTTATATCATTCGTCTCTTTAATTTCGCCAGATCGTCCTGACGCCTCTGTTATGGCTTTAGAGGACGCTGTGATGCTCGGGGCCGAGACATCTTTTGTGGGCCGAGGAATAGGTACGGAAAAAGAAGCCTTTCGTTTCGGGACAGGAACAGGAATTGGAATAGCGGCTTGTTCGGTGCTGGGGGCGACGGGTGAGGGTTGAGGAACGGCGACAGAGTGGGTTAACGCGGAGGGCTCGACAGTTGAAGTCGAGGGCGGAAGAGGTTCAGGCGTTGCTGTTTCGCTTGCACGCCCGGGTGGGTGAGATGCTGATGCCTGAGAAGTAACACTAGCCCGCCTGGAAGCTGCTCGAGGTGGAGGGGCTGGAGCGGCGCGTCGGACGGGCGCCTTCGGAGCAAACTTCTTGCCCGACTTATCTGAGAAAATCAGTGGTGTTCCACGGGTGAAAAATTTTGCTTAGTAGAAACATACTAATGACGGAGCTTGAGAAAGACTTCATATCTCAGCGGAGAATCATCACTCGGGCCGATCGTCGTTTGGTTGTCGTCAGTTGACTCTGACCTGCAGGTAAAGTCTAGACGAACTTCCGGGGAAAGTGGGTTGGGTCACGTGGGAGGCACTTAACGCTAAACTCTCAAGCCGAAAATCCTCCCTGGCGTCTCAAGTCTGCTTATCTCAACCACTTTGTCCCTGCCGTCCTCTCTCGTCTCCCACCTCCTCGAATCTTTTTACCGGTCGGATCCTGTTGCAGTCTCTGCTACCGGACAGTCGCTGCCCAGTGGTCACGGCATCATTCTTCCTTATGCCTCTACAGTAGCCACTGATGCCGGCCGCCGAAGCATCCCCCGTTGCACCTCCCAAGTCCGGTTTTGTCAAAATGGAAGACCGGAAGAGAGCTGCCGCATATGATAACAATGATTCGGCACCACCGTTGAAGAAACAGGCCACTTCCGTCAATGGCGGTAGCAAGCCTCATCCAGACGCTGATATGCCGTGGAAAGATGATCTCGAGGTAAATCACAAGCCCTTCAATGTGGGGTGAAGTTCCGCAGGGGTTGTACGAACATTGATCGCTGACATGAAATATCCTTGCTTCTTCAACAGCGATTCCAAAAGGACGCGATCTGGCGTCAAATGCAAGAATACAAACGGGACAAGTTATCCCTGGAAGCCAAACTAAAGGAGACGTCAAAGGCCACCGCCTACCATAATGATCACCTTCGTATCATTGATGCGTGGTATAGTCAAGTAAGTAGAGCTATTTGGATATTTTCCCTTCAAGCTTACTTAGCTCCGTGCGCAATATCATCTAACACGTTTCGCAGTTAATTGACGAAATTAAAGTCCTCCTTGGGTCCCCTGACGATGATAACAAGGGTACGTTTAATGTCGCACGGGGTAACGCGCCACTGACGCATATGTCAAGGTTCCTCCTTCCGAAGCTCACTACTCTTCGACGATCTTGAGGGGTTTGAGAAACATCTCAAATCCCGTTCTGATGATATCCGCGACATTGTATCCCGCATCCTTGCCAAGTCCCCCACAGCCCCTCCCGAGGTCGCTGATTTGCAAACTCAACTCACCCGCAAGTTGGCCGAAGAAAAAGCCACCATTGCCGAGCTTAATAAAGCGCTTTCCGAAAAGCAACAGCTTGAGGAAAGCCTAGAAGAAGCGTCTCTACGCTATATGGTCGCAGAGAAGAGGCTTGATCGTGCCCGAAGCGTGACTGTTGCCAAATTAGAGAAGCAGTATATTTTGGGCGCTCAACGGCCCAGTGGCGATAGTGCGTCTGGAAGCCGTGAGGAGCCGCCGGCAACTAATGGCGCAACACCCACGGGGGAGCGGACCCCAGAGTCGGACGATACATACAGCAAGCTCGCCGCTGTATCTGAAAAGCAAAAAGAGCAGCTCCAAAAGTTGGAAGCGGAGAATGCCAAACTGCTCAGTCAGATAACCGAAATAAGTATCAAGGTAGGCAACACGGGAGCAGCCGATGAATTAACGTGATACTGATAGTCCTTTTTAGAGGTCTAAACCTACCGACGACGATTATGCACATACAGATTTGTTCAAGCAACTGAGATCGCAGTACGAAGATGTTGTCAAACGGATAAACCATTTAGAAGCGATCAATGTACAGCTGCGCGAAGAGACAGCGAAATATAGATCCGAACGGACAGCTTATCGCAACCAGGTGGACGAGGAAACACAGGGTGTCATCGCCGAAAAAGAAGCGCAATTGGTGAAGGCCGAAAACGATTTGGCACGGATACGCAACACCCGCGACGAACTTTTGGCCGATCAGCAGATGCGGAAAGCTGCGCAAGAGCAGGACAAAACAGCAACGGCCAAAGTGCAGGAACTTGCGGGTGCGGGGCAGGCCCGAATTACTGCTTTGGAATCCGAGGTTGAGCGGCTCCGGATGGACCTCGGACGAGATAGGACGGATCAGATGGCCCTTGATGATATTCCGATTGACGAACTACGTACCAAATACGGAAATTTGGAGCGCCAATATTCGATGCTCAACACTGAATTGGCGTCCATGCAAACTGCTTGTAGGAAGTATTCTTCGCTGGCATCTCAAAAAGTCACCGAGTTCAGCGCCCTGGAAGAGAAGATGGCCCGTTTAGCTGCTGAGAAGTCCAAAGCGGACCAGAAGTATTTTGGTGCGATGAAGAGCAAAGAGTCTAGAGATATGGAGGTTCGGACTTTGCGAATGCAGAATGCAAAGAGCTCCGATATCGTTTCGCAATTGAAGGAATCCGAAGCCGCCACTAGATCACTACTTGCGAATATGGAAAAGCAGGTCAGCGAGACCAAGGAAGCCTTGAATACCATGATCAACAAATACCATTCCTCGCAGCAACAAATTACGGAAAACAACATTGCAATGGACGGCCTGCGGAACCAGATAACTGAGCTCAAGGCGCTTTCAGTATCCAAAGATTCCACATTAGCGACCACTTCCAGCGCGTGCCGCCGAGCTGAAACTGATGCTGAGGGACTCAAGGCGTCACTCGCTGATACCAAGAAGAGCCTGGAGAATTGGAAGAACAAGAGTCTCGGAAACTCGTCGTCAGAATATGAGATGTTAAGAGTAAGCATAGAAAGCCTTCCCCATCTAGCGATGTCTTGTTTACTAAATAGCATGCAGACTCTTGCCCTTTGCACTGTATGTCGCAGAAATTTCAAGAACACTGCGATCAAGACATGCGGCCACGTCTTCTGCAAGGACTGTGTGGAAGAACGGCTCACTTCCCGATCTCGCAAATGCCCGAATTGCAATCGCTCTTTTGGCAATAACGATTATATGCATATCACGCTCTGACATTGCGCCATACTAATCTTGGTCTATTTTCACAATCTTACCTTCATGTATCATAGTTCCTTTTTTCCTTTCCTCCGATTCCACCTTTTCCCCATTACTTGATTTTATTACTTTATTTCTCGTTGCGGCTTGAATTTTCTCCACGGAAAAGGCTCACGGTGCGGTGTTTTGTCTACGGTTTAGCAGGATAGGTACCCTGGGGCTGGCGTTTCATTACCACTATTTCCTATCGGATTCCCTGGTCTCTACAGGTCTCTTTTTCTTCTTCTTTTTCCCACTTTCGATTTCCTATCACACTTTGTCGACTTTCGTTTCTTTTCTTGGATACCTACGGTGTTAGGGTATCTCAAGACCACACAACGGTTGTGTCGGTTGTAGGACTAGCAAGAAGCCTGTGTATGAAGTTAGCGTGTTGATACAGCAAGATCATGAAAGAATCACGAAGGCAGTTGCAACGACTACTCGTGACGTTATGAATTGAATATTCGGCTATAGAGCAGCTCATGTCGTCCAACCCACAGATCCAAGGGAGGCACTACCTGCCCTGCATCTTCTACTGCGGTGTTCCAATCCAGCTCAACCCGTTCAGCGATCATGTTCTGCAGGTTCTTGCTAGCTAAGATATTCTGCGCTTGATACGGCCCCATTACAGATGCCCGAACAGCCGCACTAAGGACTGCTTTGGCATGATTTAGCATGAATACATACGCCGTTTGACGGGCGTCCACCCCCATGGCTAGGCATACAACACCCCACAGCGGCGCAAAGTGACCCTTGGGCCCCAGCTCGTCATCCATAGACCCTTTCAAGGCCTCTGAAAACTCCTCTACGGCGCGAGAGCCTTTTTGCACTGAGGCTTTCAGAAAATGCGCACTACCAGACGCATACGTGCTCCTGAAAGCCCGCTCCCACACTCCAATCAGGGCTCGACCCTGTGCAATACTCGCACGCTGAGCCACGGGGCAAGGTGTCGACGCATCGAGGTCATTGTCGAGGTTTTCAAGATCTTGAGGATTGCGGTATCCGGCTAAAACGTAGGGCAAGGAGAGACTACCCATTGAAGCTAGCGATAATCGTAGAAACCGATGAAAGGATGCAACAGGAGTTATAGACCGCGGCAGAGGTTTGTTGTGAGCGATGTAGGACTCTAATCCGCTGGAGTAGGCGAATGAGCCAAGGGGAAGGGCGGAGTCCGATAAAAGCAGCAGAGCATGACTCAGACTCGGGAATACTTCTAGAAGATTAACAGAAGCTTGTTAGTATATACCGTCGCAAACAGGAACTCTGCTGAGTGAACCTTAGGACAGTAACGACATACCAACTGGAAGTGGGGAAGTGGAGGTATCAGAGATCGGCGGAGACGCAGAGACGCGAGCTAGACGAGTCCTCGCATTCTCAAGGCGAGATTCGAGATCCGAGATCTCTTCCTCTAAGTCCTTGACATGGGATTCGGGGGTCATTACGCATGCTTTGCAGAATGAGCATTATTGCGGCGGGGAGGAACGCGCTTTTTTCGCCGCCCCGAGCCTCCGATTAGCTATTTCTCCGTCTTAAGATAACGATTCCGATTATTATTGATCAGTTTTCGGACTAACACCAGCGGCGGAACTTCAGCATAGGCGGTAATAATGGGCAGAATCCAGACCATCAAAAAGAGGCCGAAAACTATTGAGGGAGAATATACTTCATATGAGCGCAATTTCATCATGCGATCATGGTAACTGGGGACATATTCAAGTTTTACTCCAACTAAGATAATATGTCAGGCAAGCGTCTGCTCGACGCTATCCAATTCCTGAACGTCACCAAGTCAGTTGCGACAAAGCACCTTGCTGTGCGTCAACGACAGCTCGATGTGTTTACGAGAACGTCTTCCCTGACCAAGGGAATCAAGAACCAGACGGATGGGTTGATTCTTACAGTGAAGGCCGCCGCGGAGCTCGCCAAGCGGTTCGATGACTCTCCTCCAACCCCTGGCTTTTCCGAACCTGGTCCTCCGACACAAGCTCCTCCGAATCGAATACCTTCATCTATGACAGGGGCTAGCAAAGATGTTGGTACTGGAAAATTGGGTGTTACTTCACAACAGGAGGAGTTTTATCGGGCTTCGGGCGAGCCGACTGCGGAGCCGGCGGGCAGACCTCAGGTGACAATACCGCAAGCGACAAGTGATACTCAGGTTGGATTGGATAAGGGTATTAATGCACATGTTTATCAATCACCAGTGGCGGCTTCCCCTGATACAGATGGTGATACAAGTGGGATAGGTGTCAGTCCGCGGCTAGAGGGATCATACCAGCGTTCGCAAGAGCCCGCAGCCACGCCGGCTGGCACACCTAGGGTTAAAGTTTCGCGAGCGACAAGAGACACACAGGTGGGGATGGATAAGGACATCAATGCCGATGTTTACCAATCACTTGCGGACACTGGAAAGCAAGACCTTTCGGAGGATATTTCGGAGAATATGATGAAGGATATCCTTCATAGCCCTAGGGTTGCCAGGGTACTTTCTCGGAAGTCAAATTTGGACTTAAGGGAAGACCTTAGGTTCCTTGCGGAAGAAAGAAGAAAAAGGGACGCCATGTTGCAACCTCCCCAGAAGGTTGAACCAGGTATTGTGGAGGACATCGTTACTCCCGAACCGAAGGTCGGTAGCTAGTTGCAACTCACAAGTGCTCATACTGACAGCACATAGATTAAGGCGGAAATTGCAGCCGAGCTCAAGAAGGAGGAAGAGACCTATAAGATGGTCGAGTCCCGAGTTCCATCTTCCCGTTTGGGCCGACTCTGGCAATACAGCGGCCTAGCAACCTCGATGGCCCTTGGTGCCGTAGGCGAAGGCTTCCGCAGGGTAACCGGAAGCGCAGAGGATGCAGCTGGATCTCTCATGTTTAGCGCTGGGAACATGGAGCGTCTTGTGGCTAAGCTTTCGAAAATGCGCGGCGCCGCGCTCAAGTTGGGTCAAATGATTAGTTTCCAAGGTATGTTCAGCTAGTCCATAATAAGTGTCTAATCTAACGTGCTCAGACTCGAAGATGCTCCCAGAACCAATCCAACAGGTTCTTCAGAGAGTACAAGACCGTGCAGATTATATGCCTTCGTATCAACGGGACAAGGTGCTCACAGACAACTTGGGACCTAACTGGCGAGACCTTTTCTCATCCTTTGAGGAAGTGCCCATGGCCGCCGCCTCCATCGGCCAAGTCCACGGCGCCATGCTTAAAAGCACCGGCCAACCAGTCGCGGTCAAAATTCAATACCCCGGCGTCGCCGATTCGATCGACTCGGACCTCAACAACCTCTCAATCCTCCTCACAGCCTCGCGCCTTCTCCCGCGCGGCCTCTACCTCGATAAAACCATCGCCAACGCCCGCACTGAACTCGCCTGGGAATGCGACTACACACGCGAGGCCGAATGTGCCGAGCAATTCCGCACCCTCCTCAAGGACGACAACGTGTTTTACGTGCCACAAATTATCCCCGAGGCCTCTGGTAAAAACGTCCTAACAATGGAACGCCTCGACGGCATCACCGTTACAAGGATCCAAACCTTCACTCAAGCTCAACGCAACTGGATTGGAACCCAGATCCTCCGGCTATGTCTCCGCGAGATCACCGAATTTAAATACATGCAGACGGATCCTAACTGGACTAACTTCCTCTACAACGCTGCCACCTCGCGCCTCGAGCTCCTCGACTTTGGCGCCACCCGCGCATTTCCGGACCACTTTATGGACAAATACATCGCCACCCTTCGTGCCGCGTCGCGCTCGGACCGCGAAACCTGCCATAATCTCTCCATCGAACTCGGCTACCTCACAGGCCACGAGTCAAAATCCATGGTCGATGCACACGTCTCCTCGGTCCTCACCCTGGCCGAACCATTCATGGATTCTTCCCCAGATGTCTATGATTTCAGCGACCAAACGATTACAGAGCGCGTGAAAGATTTCATCCCCGTTATGATTCGCGAGAGACTTGCACCGCCGCCGGAGGAAACGTATAGTTTACATCGCAAACTAAGTGGCGCGTTTTTGCTCTGTGCGAGGCTAGGGAGCCAGGTGAGGTGTAAGGAGTTGTTTAGAGATGCTATGACGAAGGTTGACGAGAGGTCGACCTGATACACTGGGGTAGGTTTGTAGGAGAAGCGAGATGTTAGTTATTGTATTTCTATTGTATAGAATCATCGCCACCTTGTATTATAATTGGGTTATTACTACTGGCAGTGCTCTATGTATGATAAATAAATGATACATTTTGTCGTATATGGTTTTTGAATTTCTGCCTCCTTTTCGCGACGCAATCCGGGGAAACGCCGCGCTAGTATCTGAGCGCATCTTCTGGATCTGATGTTAGGTCATACAAATGACACCGCTTGTCTATAAGGGTATAAATGTCGACAGATACCGGGCGTGATTTGTCTGGCATCAGTCGATCTTCTGTCACTGTGAGACAATACCTCCTGCTGCTCAACCCTACCTCACTCCTTTCTATCAGCAAAAATAGCATTCCAATACTCCTTCACCCCCTTACAAATGTCTCTCTTCCCGCCCCAAGACCGAAACTTATCCTCAAGCTCGCAAGCAGTCCAGCGAATTTCTTTCCAGTAATGCTTCTCAATATCCGAGCCAAAGTCTTCGATAACCTCTTGCGGGATCGTCCATGCACGTGTGTAGCTCCCATCATCTGCAAAGGCCGGGTTGACGTCGTGCGGCCCGAAGACAGTTGCTGGGTCGAATTTTGGGTAGTTGGCATGGATGAAAAAGGGACGGGATCTGCTATCAGTGGTAGTTGATTTATGAAGAGCGTAGTCTTCTGTTGGGTCGAATTGAACCATTGCAGAGCCTGCAAGGCCGCCAGCGGTGCTGTGGCCCATTGCCACGATGCCCTCTATTACCTGGTAGTAGGGCTCATTGACGGCTATGGCGGCCGCAACAAAGGTTTCCTTGTCGCCCTCGCCCGCGGCGCCTTGAGAGAGGAGCGGGTAATAGTAGTTGGGGCCCCAGAGGTTGTAGTATGTGCTAAGGAGGAGGGTTCTGGAGTGGGTCTTTTTAGATATGAGGACCTCACCGGACTCGGTGGATTGACGAGGTCGGAGCCCTGACTGAGGCGCTGGCTGAGCGGCGATTTCATAGTAATAGGAGGAAACGGTGGACGCCCAAAAGTCGGGCCATGTCACCATATTTCTTGATTTGAATGGCTCGTTTGTGAATAAGGAATCAGGCTGGAGGAGCGGGAAAGAGTCGGCGTCCAGGAAGAGGATTTCTTCGAATGAGGAGAAGAGCATGGCGAAGAGCTTGTATTGATACTTTGCAATTTCAACTATTTTTGGAGCGGTGTCAAGGATGCGGGAAAGTATCACACATCGTGCGTTCAGCGAGGGAAGCACCACGTCACAAACGTAGGGCTCATATTCTTCGTCTCCGCCTAGAAAGACCTCAACAGGAAGCTCGGAACCTGTACGTCGAAGCATTCGCAGCGAGATGACAAGTACTGGGAGATATTGGCCGCCGGCGGTTGAGACAATCCCCCGAGTATTGGGTGTATAGTGTAGACGAGGTGTGGCCGTCTTGATGGCATCGACAAACTTGAAGTGCGCATTACGCATTTCTTCGACCTCTTCCGGAAGCATGTCCAGCATTTCTGGTCGATTATCCGGGTCCGATTCCTCGACCCTGATAGTAGGTGCATTTCCCAGCCGCAACGGGGGATCACATCTTGGAGTTGTAGCGAGCAAGAGCGGCTGCAGTTGAGTCCAGAATTCGATATGGCCGTCTAATGGGAGCTCCAGAATCCCTCGGCCATGAGATGAATATCCCGGTAGGCGGGGAGACGAAGCTGAGTAGCGCGAAAGCGACCAGATGCAAAAGAAGGTAGCAACTGTGGCGAGTATCAGGATGCGCAGTCGCGCTAGCGGTCGCAACGGAATCATCGTCTTGTGCTGCTCCTCCCACGCTGGCCCTTCAAGAGGTGGCGGCGAGGAGGCGGAAATTCACTTGTTCTCTGTGTAGTACGAAAGTCCGTTCAGCGGCAATTTGGCTTGGGAGCAGCGGCTCCTCTAATAGTGGATATGGAGAGATCTGGGAGAGTCATTGGGGTCAGACGTTGAGATTGACAAAGAAAGATAGTCCACAAATCGCGGAACAGAACAAACATGGTGGAGACAAGAGATTAGATGGGGGAGTGTGATCCTAATAATGGTAAAATGAGAGGGTCTTTCAGGGTCTGGCAGCTTTAATTGAACTCCTCGAACTACTACGTTGTACCTCCAACGATGTGTAGGAAATGCAGGTGATTTGTTTATCTGTCCTGTCCACTACGTCATACTCTTGTGCGGGTTCATCTTCCACATCATAGATTCTGAAAGAAAGTTTCAACATCCTTTCCATTTTATTAAGGGTATCATACATAATCTGGAGGAATATGTATGCAGTTTATTAAGAGGTCATATCATCATTAATGGGGCTCAAATAAAGCAGACGCTCCATCATGTTTCAGGGGGGAATTAATGAAACAAGCCGTGCGCTACAGCCTCCGTTCGCATCAGTTTTCCAAACCAGATTCCTGGCTTTCCTCTTCGATGATTGTTTCTGAGAGTAGCCCTCCCTTGCCCAGGCCACCAGGATCTATCCCCAAGCCCCAGTCGTTCCACGTCTCACTATTCGAGTCAGAGCCGCTTGAGGAAGGAGTATACTTGGCCTTCTCACGATGCTCTGGCCTGAACGTTAGACGAGGTGGAACCTGGGCCCTCCATGACTGATGTGCAACAAACCAGTCGATTGCAAAGGTGACCATGAAATATAGAAATGCGCCAATGCCAACTCCTATGAGCAAAGCCACGCCCAAGTAGATAACGAGTGCCTGTGTTCAATATCAGCAATTCGCCCTCCAATATGGAAAAGGGCCAGCCCCTTACGCTCAAATTGACCAGTATTCTTAATGGTAGGAGAACAAACCCCAGGACTAAGCGGCCAAGGTTTATGAAGGGAGAAGCCACTAGGCCTAGCAGGAAGTATGCGCAATACACAGCGTAGTAGACTACATGGTAGACTGCAAAGCAGATGGGATAGACAATAATATTGAAGAGGACGCTTGGTATAGCCAGCAGGATCCCTAGTATTGATGCCATCGATGTCACGGAAGATTATTGTTGAACTTGATCTCTAGTGCTGAAAGGACAGTCGGCCCGGCGATCCACGGACGACCCATTTGGGAAGGAGTCACGTGGGCGCAAGCAGGCCTGGTTCTTTACATCCACACGGGACAGAGCCGTAAACAACACCTTTACGGGGGATAGACTGATTGGACAAGGTTCTCCTGATAGCTGGATAAGTTAAGGCCCCGCGACTGATGGCTGGCGGCTGAAGCTTGTCCCAATTGGGCCCGGTGCATCGACCCTTGCTCAAGTGAGATCCCAATTGGGCGAGGGAATTGTATAATGGCTTGCGGAATGTGGAAGATGGAGTCAGATAGGATGTGCTCAAGAGTTGTAGATACTCTAATGAACCTGAAAATGATTCAGCTTTACCCTCTAGTCGATAGGAGTATCGCTGCTGCGTACCCTAAGCCCTAAGAACAAATCGGGCCAGACTCTGGGGTTTACGATATCAAGGCGAGGCCGGGGGATTATCGACATCATCACTTTTGCTGCCCACTTCAGCGTTCGTTTCCGCCCCGGTTCCTCGGGGTTTTCCCATATGTGCACCCTGATTATACGAGATAGACTATTTATTTCCTTTGTCTCCCCACATCCTCTCCCTTGACTCACCGAGCGGCCACCGTGCGTCCAGTTTGGGTCTTAATTTGGTGTTCGTTCTGCCCCTCGGGCTTCCTCGTGAATGCGGATGTCTTGATCTACAACTCGCAAGCCCTCCCTCATCTTCGGCTCGACAGGTCAACTTTGCCCCGCACCGCGATTCCTCCTTCACTCTTCCTGACCTCTCCGGCCACATCGCGCCCCTGCGTGATTATCCCCCTTTCAAATGGGCAACAATCCTTCCAAGGGCCCTACCGGAGACGGCCCGAGCCCGGTAACTTCGGGCACCACGAGCCTGACGGCTTCGACGAGTGATAAACGAGCGGCTCGCGGTTCCTCACTCAATGCCCCCTCGGGTGGCTCGAAAGCGCCCGTGGCCGACCCCTCCGCCTCGAAGAAAACTGCGACAGGGCGTCCATCCTCCCAGGCCCAATCTATCCAGCGTCCGCCGCCACGCAATGTCGCAGACTTGCCCACACGGACGGTAGACCGACCCGATCGTCACGAGCCTAGAAATACAAATGTTCCTCGCCCGAGAGACATTCCATCAGCCGATGCGTCTAACCCCGTTCAGGTCCCGGTCTCCCGTGCAGCAGCAGCTCGTCGTGATCCTTACCAATCTGTCGCTGCATCAGGTCCGCCTCCCAAAATGTACTATAGCGCGTCCGCACATTTCCAGCGTCCACCGCGGATGCCCCTGCCGATTGGAGATGCTACCGCTACTCCAGGTTCGCCGATTAGCGGACCTGATGACGCCAGCCCGCTTGCTCCTGACCAGACGCCGAATTACCAGACAACCGTGACAACCCCCGATCTGACTACCACGACCAGCACCACCACCGTCGAGGACGACGATACTATAGATGATCTCCAGTCGTATGCCGCCGGCGTAGGAAGGGGAGTGCCAACATACATCGAGTGGACAGGTGGCGGTAACAGGGTCTATGTAACCGGAACTTTTGTCAACTGGGAGTCAAAGTTCAAGCTACACAAGAGGTTCGTGGCGCCTATTGGCCCTATGCAATGATTGCTTGTTTATTACTTTGGTCCCTCAGCGGTCACTAATCGGACATTTTTATCGACCTATAGTGAGAATAACCCCAGTGTCATGTCCACAGTCCTAAATCTCCGGCCGGGGACGCATCATATCAAATTCATTGTCGATGGTGACATGCGCGCCTCGGATAATCTCCCAACCGCAGTCGACTTTACAAACCACCTAGTCAATTATGTCGAGATCAGCGCGGATGATATAAGTCGAACAAGGCGAGAAAGCGAAAAGGGTTCCGTGCCGCCTGGCACCCACCCTCCGCAAGTAATCCCTGATCAGGCCAGCACGGGCAAGACAGAATCCGCCGTCGACGAAGAGAAGTCCGAAAAGGACGAGGAGGAGGAGGAACCAGAGGAAATACCCACGGGCGATTTCCGTAATATTATTCCACCGTTTCTTCTCGACCTAGACAAGGATGAGGATAGTGCGAGTTATCAGCAAGCTGTCAATATTATCGGTGATGCGCCGACACCACCAAGCCTGCCGCTTTTCCTCGGAAAGTCTATTCTCAATGGCACCACACCAATGAAGGATGATAGCAGTCTTCTCAACAACCCTAACCACACTGTACTGAACCACCTCGCCACAAGCAGTATCAAGAACGGCGTTTTGGCCACTAGCGTGACAACACGATACAAACGAAAGGTAAAGAGTCCCATTCTATCTTGGAACCCAGCCTGCTAATCTCGCCGTGTTAGTATGTCACTACGATCTTGTATAAGCCTACCGGACATATCGGCGAATAAGCAATTGCCGCATCAGAAACGGCTTCCGTAGCCATCGCCCGCTCTACTCCCCAGCGCACTCCAAGCCACCCATCGTCTCCGAACTATCTGAACATTCTTGGCACCTGATCGATGATAGTCCGTGCTTTTTAGATACACCACCGTGGTAGAACAGGCCATGTGGCAAACCCCCATAGAGCCCTTTCAAGGGTACGTACCCACCCACCTGACAGCTTCCGAGTTCTCTCTCGCACGGGATGTCACGCGGGAGAACTTTCCCTGCAGCAAGCTGCAGCATTGTCGACCGACGGCGGTCCAAATGATAGACCGTTCATGGCGTGGATATAGAACAATAAATCCGGCCCTGGTTCATTTTCCGAAACCGGTAAAGAGTTATGGCTGCGGATACTACTTGGTTAAGCGTTTGCTTGTCCATATCTTCATAAATCTCCTCTCTATACAGAATTCACGACTGCGGAATATGTACATCTGCCCCGGAGCATATGCTTTGCTTATTTAGTTATGATAGGGATATAATGAATATAGATAAGATGGGTCATGCTCCTACATATGGCAAACCTTAAGATTGGAAGATTTTCATTCGGATACCCATCTAATCCCGCCACTGTACAAAAACATCATCCGTCCGGAACCGCTGCGTACATGTAGACTCTTTGAATGGCGTCCGGAACCCAGTCCTGTACGCCAAGATACCAGCCTGTGCAATCATAATGCCATTGTCAATACAGAACCTCTCGTCCGTCGCATGAACACTTCCGCCTCGGTCCCGTGCCATGATTCCCATCATCTCTTGTAACCGCTCATTGCACCCAACCCCGCCCACAATCAACACCTCCTTTGACCCAACATGCGCCATCGCCCGCTCCGTAATCTCAACCAGCATAGAGAACACCGTTTCCTGAAGCGAGAAGCAGAGGTCTGCGCGGGTGGGCTTGTGTGTTGATATTGTGCCGTCTGATACGGGCGTATCTGCGATGTTATCATCATCCTCATCATCATTCTGCTCACCGTTTAGGCCATATTGAGCGGCGAGACCATCAATGGCAGCTAAGATACCGGACATTGAGCAGTCCATGCCTTTTACTGTGTATGGGAGGTCGACAAGTTGTTTGCCCTTCTTCGCAAGCTGCTCAATGTTATACCCTGGTGCCGGGTCGTTGGAGATGTGGAGGGTGCGTGCGAACCGGTCGAGGCAATTCCCTACAGCGATATCGAGGGTTTCGCCGAAGATCCGATATCGTTGGGAGCTGTATGCGATCACTTGTGTGTTGCCTCCGGATACGTAGAGGACAACGGGGTTCGATGCGCCGGTGATTAGTCGACCCATTTCAATATCTATTCAGGATACAACATTAGCAAGCGCAATTTTGTATGATAGGTTTTAAGGGTGTGCAGACGTCCAACGCAGTGGTTGACTCCAATCAACTCTTTGCCCCATAGTAGGCTTAAGGTACGAGCAGCTACTGCCACGCTCTGGAGGGGAGCTCCCATTCCCGGGCCTTTTGTGTAACAGATGCAGTCGACATCGGCGACGGATATGCGAGCTTCGCGGAGAGCTTCTTTCACGAGTTTGACGACCCAGGTGCGGTGGTGTCTTGCTGTGTCTTTAGGGAGGAACCCTTCACCAGGAGGGGAGACATAGGTGTGCCGGATGTTCGCGAGGATTTGCGGGGTGCTGCCATCGTTGGGATGGAGCATGATGCCCACGCCCAGCTTATTGGCGGAACCTTCAAGCCCGATTGCGATCATGATAGTGTAGTGTAGTTCTTCTAATCAGATCAAGAGTAAAAAAGTGACATTACTATTTTTGAGGGTATTTGGAAGCTATAGTGGCAGCGCTGCCAAGGCATTGAGGGGCAGAATGAGTCGGAGAATGTTTTTTTATCAGCAGCGTTATCGATTGGCTCATCCGGGTTGGAGTCTTTGGGTCAGACACGGCAATTCCGCTGCTGGGTTTATCCGACGGTATACAAGCACTAAATGAAGAGCAACCCCATCCTTCTCGTTCTTCTTCCCATCCTACGTCAGTCTCTCGGGCCAACTGCTTTCTTTTACTTTTGTTTTTTTTTTTATTTTAGCGATTTGAACTATAATCAGCTGGTCTCATTTGCACTCTCGACTTTCCTCACCCAGTGACTCAGGTTTCGTTTGCTTTGTGCTCGCTCTCCGCCCACAGCCCTGTCAAATATAAGCAGACGCCATGTCCTCGTCAGCCCACTTTTCCGACTCTGATAACTTCCAGCGTCAATCAGATGAGTTTGCATCATGGCTATCCTCAAGACCCGGCGTCACAGTGAACTCCAAGATCCGCATTGCTGACTTGCGAGCAACTGCTTCCGGGCGAGGTGTCGGTACGTTCTTCTCCAACCGGGGGACGATTTTCATAAATCAAGCGGTCTATCTTTGGCCTAATAAGTCATTTTCCTACTCCAAGGCATCCACATATCTAATTTGAATTCTTTGCTATATAAGTGGCCCAAACCGACCTAGAGGAAGGCGAAGAACTTTTCACTATCCCGCGGGACTTGGTCCTCTCGACGCACAATTCGAAGCTGAGGGATTTGCTCTCTCAAGACCTGGAAGATCTCGGGCCATGGCTGGCTCTTATGCTAGTTATGATCTATGAGATTTTGCAGGGCGATGCGTCGAGATGGGCGCCGTATTTCCGGGTTTTGCCTCGTCATTTCGACACACTTATGTTCTGGTCTGACGCGGAGCTCGCGGAGCTTCAAGGGAGTGCGGTTATCGATAAAATAGGGAAGCAGGGTGCGGAGGACCTTATCTTGGAGACTATTTCTCCTATTGTCCGGGCAAACCCTGCGCTTTTCCCTCCGATTGAGGGGCTCGCGTCGTACGACGGTGATGCAGGTACCCAGGTACTTTTGAACCTCGCTCATACAATGGGGTCCCTGATCATGGCCTATGCGTTTGACGTTGAAAAGCCTGAAAACGAGGATGAGCGTGATGGCGAAGATGGATATATGACCGATGAGGAAGAAGAGCAGTCATCTAAGGGCATGGTGCCACTAGCTGATATGCTCAATGCGGACGCAGACAGGAACAACGTGAGCTCTCTATTGCAGAAGCGCGCGCACACATTACAATTTCTTGCTCACGAAGTACCAGGCACGTCTCTTTCAGGAAGAAGAATCATTAGTCATGAAAACAATCAAGCCCATCAGAGCCGGAGAGGAGATTCTCAACGACTATGGCGAAATTCCCCGTGCTGATCTCCTACGGCGGTATGGATACATCACTGATCGCTACGCTCCATACGATGTTGTTGAGCTTTCACTCGATCAGCTTTGCTCTGCCGCGGGTCTTTCCGACTCAAATGTTGAGAATCAACCACGAGTAACAATAACAATATCTCCTCCTCTAGAGCCAACCAACTGATGTTTCATCTAGCTTCAACTTCTCGAAAGCTTAGACCTTCTCGATGATGGCTATGTCATCCTCAGACCGTCCCTCAACGACTCACTACTTGACATCATTCCCGAGGAGCTCGTTCTTCTTTGCAAGACTTTAACACTATCACCCCAACAATTCTCCGAGCGCCAACAAAAACAGAAACCACCAAAACCATCATTCGACGTGACAGAAGCCAGGCTGCTCTATAACGCCATACAGCTGAACCAAGGCAGATACTCCACGTCAATAGTACAGGATCAGGAACTCCTCGCACACCTCAATCTCGCGGAAACTACCTCTGGCGCCCTTGAGGAACCTGGCCGCCGCCAGAAAATGGCCGTCCAGGTTCGTTTAGGCGAAAAGGAGATCTTGCAAGACCTCTCCTCGAGACTCAATGCCTTACTCTCCAACTCAGGCTCGACGAAACGCACGACGAATGGCTCCGGCAACGATTCAAGACGAGCAAAAGCTCAAAGGACATGAAGGCCTGGCACTTGACATCCATCGCCATCTATGCGATATATCAGGAGTTACACACGGAAGACAAAAGTTTTGCACGCATGATACATATTATTAACTGTTTTTTTTTTTCTTTTCGCTTTCCTTCTCTCCGTCGCTGATTTTATAGCTTTGCTATCCGTACAAGATTCTATGCAAACCACCGATCGATCGGCCTTGCAAATTGAGGAAAATAAAAAGAAGGGGAAACTGACTATGTACACTAACATTTGCATGATCTTAGGTCGTCATAAAGGGGGCGGGAAGAAAGATAATTATCGGCGACATTATCCTGAATTCCGAATTCGGATGCATGGCAGCATCCACATGGTGATGAGGTGATGAAAAAAAGGGGCGTTTGCGGCGCGGTGAAGGACTAAACGATCTGGTCTCGACGAAGGATACCGAGAGGGGGTAAAAGTACAATGGAAGTCGGAGGAAGGCGACAATCGAGGTAAAGAACAACCACCCGCGAATTCGATATGTGGGTGTGTGGCGAAGGGAAAGGAGGACGAAAGGAGGTGAAAGAGGAGAGAGGTGCAAAAACGAAGCTCGGCTCAGGTTTCCGATGTGGGAGCAATGGCGCCAGGCCCGGGATTCGATCCCATTGTTTGCCCCGGGTTTGTTGCGGAGTTATTGCCGGCGGCGGCTTGTTCAGCCTGCAGTCGTCGCGCTTGCGCTGCCTGCGCCTGTGCGTGTGCTTGGTCTCGGGCCTTGGCAAGCATGATTGCCCGATTCTGCATGAGTTGGATATCATACTGATCCATCTCATAGTCAATATCCTCGTCGGAGTCTTCCTGATCATATTTGAATCGGTCTGCTTTCCAAGGATCCAAGTCCACTCTACATTTGGAAGCGAGGTTACGGCGATCGATAAACAAGCGGCCGCCACGACCGATACGTCTCCTGAACGAGGGTATCTTGTTGGCATCTTCACGCGTGATCAATGCGTGCGCTGCGAGCTTATCGCGGAATGATATGGGATCCGGGGTATCTAGTGATGTGTCCATCATACTCTCAGACGACGCCGATGATGGCGGCGTTGGCAGTTGCGTTGTGATTGCCGGGCGGAACGACGCTTCAAAAAATGTCCGGTCAGGAGACGGTGAGAGAGGTGCTCGGGTGAAATCCACATAGCCCTCGTTCCACTTAATATGCTTGGTGATGTTCGCCTTGATGTCGCGCAAAATCTCGTTTTCTTTTTCTGCCTGGAAATCCTCCAGCAACTGCAGGTCTTCCGCAGCTTGCGTAATAGGCTTCACGGTCTGATTCTTCGGGGTACCCTGTGAGCGTGGTAGCTCTGTGGGCTTCTTCTTCGGCTAATCTGGGAGTTAGAATGATATATGGCAGTGGGTGACGGCAGTTCTTACCTTCTGATTGATGAGGTCCTCATCATCATCCTTGATGTTGAGTTTCCTCTTCATTTCTTTAACTTCAGCTCGTTGCAGGAAGAGAACACGCTCAGTCGCCAACATCTCCTTCCGTGCCAGTTCCCTTTGGCGGACAAGCGCAACCAATTGGCGAGCGTCCTCGAGCTCCTTTCGGAGTCTCCTCAATTTATCCGCGCTCTGAGCATCTCTGCCGCGAGTCTTCCGAATCTGGCGGACCTCGCGCCTACGGAAGCAAACATATGGATCTGTGTCATCGGTCTCTTGACCAGTTTCAAACTGCAGGCTCACGAGTTAGCAACGATTTATGATGGACGCGGGAGTGGCGGCACATACCTTGAGACTAGCGAGCAACGGCTGGTTCTCGCTGAGAGTCCTCGTCGACTTCCAATGATCATATATGTCCTTGGCAAAGCGCTTTACGACCTCCTCTACAGCTGCGTCCATGGACTCTTGCATTTCTGCAAAGCTCAAGACAGGCGGATTATCTACCGCAGCGAACGGCTGCTTTAACCGCGCCGTCTCCTCGAAGAAGTTCATTACCTCCTCGAACTGATCTTCTGTGCAACGGTTGGCAACATCCCGCTTTTCGTTCATGATCTTCAAGAACACATCGTCCTCTTCGGTCATGTTATACGGGCATCCGCAACAATCCTCTACTGTTGAGGAGAAGCGAATGTATGTCGCAGGCTGCGAGAAGACTGGGGGGTACAGTTCGTCATATCGAAGGTTACTGAGGACGGTTTCCGGAGTCGGGATATGTGCCTCATTTACGACTTTTCCCTGCGCAGTCGCATTGATGGCGACCTGCAAATGGAATTCCTACATTAAAAAAAGAATTAGCAGACGCTGGTTGAGGGAAAACGGCCGGTGTGAAAATTTTCATCAAGGAGTGAAGTTGGATAATATCACGTGATATGGCAGGGATGGAGTCATGATCGGGGTGAAGGAACGCTTACCGACTCCTCAGCCTTTTCGACTCCTGTTTCGATCTGTTGCAGGGCATTTTGGATCTCATCTTCGATGACATCTATTTCATGTTCCCTAACAACGGGTATGGACGCCTTGGAGGTGAGCTTTTTCGGCCGCGTCCTCCCCAACCCCCCGTATCGAGTCATCGGAACGTCTGGGGCGTAGAAGGTACAGCGACCATGGGAAGGGGGCCCGAAATTAGTATCAGTAGAAAGGTATGCTCATAAGAAATCGTGTAGTCGTATTTTTTTGATGGTAGATGATAAGGGTGAACGGTATCAATCAAAAGAAGTGAACTGGCTGATGGGTTGACGTTGCGCGATGTTTCCGGCTGTCGCCTGTACTGCCCAGTGCACAGCGCTCAGAAAGGGGCTGAGAGGCCCAGCTTCGGTTACTTAGCCGTTTGCGGCACTAGTGCGGGGCTCGTCGATATCAAACCGCAGGCGGGAACCTCCCTTGGCATGTTGCCTTCGACCTCCTCTCCAGCCGCATTTCCATTCCACATCGCATCCATAGACCCAACACAATCGTACATGCCTGTAGATTGACTCTGCATTCATTATTCGCTTTTCTATTCTTTCTTATAGAGCTCAGTCCACTCTTTGTTTTTTTTTTTTTTTTTCTTGAATTACATTCGTCATTTTCCAACATGGACCAGCCGAGCGAACCCAACAATGCCGCTTTGTATGCGCGGAGGCGACGAAGCTCCCTCGGCACGTCGCAGCTTATTGAGAACATTGTATCCGCATCTAACTGTGGGTATCGCGTGGTCGATCATAGACACTCAAGCGCTGACTGTCCCCAGTCGACAAGGACGAAGTAGACCGACTCCGCAAACGATTTATGAAGCTGGACAAGGTGCGCTCTCATATATCAAAGGGGATACAACAACATTAACACTCTCATCCTCAGGATAATTCCGGTACAATCGATCGCGAAGAATTCCTCTCCCTGCCCCAAGTATCTTCCAACCCGCTCGCCACACGGTTCGCCTCCTCAATGTATCCAACTAACCCGATCGCAAACTAACAACGCCTGGCAAACAGAATGATTGCAATTTTCGATGAAGACGGTGGCGGTGATGTCGACTTTCAAGAATTCGTCTCCGGCTTATCAGCCTTTAGCTCCAAGGGCAACAAGGAAGAAAAACTCCGATTCGCATTCAAAGTCTACGACATCGATCGTGACGGGTACATTTCCAACGGCGAGCTCTTTATCGTGCTGAAGATGATGGTCGGCAACAACTTGAAGGACATTCAGCTGCAGCAAATTGTCGACAAGACGATTATGGAGGCGGATAAGGATCGCGATGGCAGGATTAGCTTCGAGGAGTTTACGGAGATGGTCGAGAATACAGATATTAATCTGAGTATGACGTTGAGTATGTCTTTCTTTTATTCCTCTGTCTGCACCTTTTAAGGGGGCTCACCGTAAAATTGATGCATGCTAACATCCGGTACCCAGGTCAAATCTAATCGCTTTAGATCAAATTGGGCCGAGCTGTGCTGGAATACCCTTCCCGTTCTCTACCCTTTATCCCTCTGGATGATCATCAACAGCACTCATTGGAATTGATGGATGGATTGTTTGAATCGACATGAATATGATTACTCTGACGAAATGACTGACGACAAAAACTGTACGCTCAGGCGCACCACAAGGCAGCTTTCTGTGCTTTACTACTATTACTTTCGACTCACTTGGATGAATGGAAATGACGTACCGATGCCCATGGCGAATCATCCTGCTTTGTGTATTCTGGCTTTATATCTTATTTCTTTTGCAGATGTGTAGTTGTAAAATGCAAGCATGACGGCGTCTTTTGTCGAGGTAATTAGGGCTAAGTCAGTATTTGGGTTAGTTAAGACCGGTGTGACGCTAGTTAGTGGCTACAAGTACCAAGTACACACAAACGCCTTGAACATCAGTGTCAGTTCCGCGCATAAATTACTAACCTGGGGGACAAGACAGATGAATGGTGCTAAAGTAAAGAGCACAGGAGATATGGAAAGGAGAACATGCTTCATAGCGTAGATGGAAACGAGTATGCTATACGATGGGACTTGTAGGTTTGTGGAGTCAGGTATCAGTATATGTACTCTGTACAGTGCGCTGCTACAATAAACCAAGTAGCAAAGACACTGTACAATTTTTCTCAAGGTTATACTCCGTACCTTGCCCTGACATTGCATCATATCCCATTGTACGCGGGGGCGCCAACATTGATTGTACTATGGGAGAGGGTCAGGCACTGCACTCCTCACAGTGGTGGGAGAGCCCAATCTCAGCCAGAGTACTCTGTCCAATGTGCCGGGATTCTAATGAGAGGATATTGCTCCCAGCCATCAGACGTCACACCTCACATTAATGGTTAAAAAACGAGGGCAGTTTAGGCTGGTAGTGGATGAGAAAGCATGAAGTAATGGGAATAAAATCGCAGACAATGTCGCTCAATAGTGTTGTCGATCTAACTGCACCCGGTACGACGGGACAACAGCCTCAGCAAAGCAATTTAATCAATCCTTCAGATTGTGGACTTGAAAGTCAGGAAAATTCAGTTGAAATGGTATCTAAAATGATCGCAACATCTAAATCGCTCTGCAAGCTGGCCAAAAAAAAAAAACGCTCATTGACAATCAGAAAGTAACTAAAATCAAAAGAAGCGCCTTCATCGCTCATGCCAATATTAATAACAGTCGTGTCGATGGCTTCCCAACGAGTCGACAACAAAGAGAAAGAATTAGGCCCCCAGTACTCCGTATCGCATCTACAGACCGTGACGATTTCAGGGATGACGTGGGTTTGGTCGTGGTTCCGCAATCGTGTCATCTCCGTAATGTATGTATATGAAGTTTAGGTTTCAGTTGCCGATTCTCGCACCTCTGCGACAATAATGGGCTTGCAAAGTTTGGCATTGCAGCTTCCGACCAAGTTCCGTCGACTAGTCGAATACCCCAAATCAAAAGAGGGGTGAATTTTGGCCACCTTCAGACCTCACGAAATAGATTAAATCATGGTTGTCGAGCGCTTAGCGTGGTGAGCAGAAAAATTGGGCATCAGAAATAATAATGGTTGATTCCTGGATCTATCAATCGATAGTGCATCCTGGAATTTTGACTCTGGGTTGGGGACCAATGATCCACGGGCTAAGTTAGCCTCCTGTCTTCGAGTCTGATGTCCTGACGCGGAAAGTGGATGCCGTCTAGGCGCTAGATAAGTCGATCTGCAGCGAGGCCGCACAGGCAGAGGCGGAGAGGAATGAGGATCCGTGCATTCGAAACCCCAAAACCTCATGTGTGCGAGGTAGCGGCGGCTCGATTATTACGCGCGAGTTCGGGTCGATTCTCAATGAGGTCTAAACATTGACCTAGGGCTAATTTTGGGTGTTAGGTTAGTTTTTTGGGGTTGAAAGGCGTTAGTTGGATCATACCAGACAGAATCTCTTCTTCCCAAATGCCCATCTGGTAGTCCACCAAGCCATGCTGCTCCATTTGATCACAAAGTCGGATGAGCTCTCTGCCCATGGTCTCCATGGCATCGATTGTGAGGAGGCGAGACGAATGACGGCCTGACTGAAGCAGTTCTTGCGTCATGTCTTTCTGCTTCTGACACATTGCCAACCAACAGATGTTGAAATCATTCCATAATTTCAGGCGATCAGAGTGGAGCATTTGGTCATCGCGAAGAATGCCTGTTACGTAGGAAATATGCCACGATATATTAGCCCTATAATCCTAGAATAATGGAGGGTGGGAACCGCCCCGACAGGGCGAGTTTATCTTGCATGAGGAGAGCCCGTGTGTGTGGGAAATCGTCAGGGCGCTAAGAGTGAAAACATACCAAGTTCCCGCGCACTAACCACCAGCCACTCGGAGATATCGAGCAATGATCGACTAGCATCTACCAATCGGCCGGCATGGGTATGATCAATGGTCCCTCGTAATGCTCGCTGGAATTGTCGCAACGGTTCTGCTGAAGGGGACGGTTCTAACAATGTTTGTGGCTGCGAGTGTGATGACGGTTGCTGCTGTCCCGCAGCCCCCACGGGGGTCATGTCCGCCATGTTTGCGGAAAAGGCATGTGTTGCACTCGAGCGTCCAATGGGCCCCGGCTGATTATATGGGGACATAGAAATTCCCGGTGCCAGGTAAGTCGTTGCGAGCCCAGCACCCGACGGTTCATTGGGAGCGAAATAATGTGAAACAGCAAATTGACCGGAGAGTGAATCCAAGGCTGCAGATTGCCGTGACGGGTATGGTGGCACGACCTCGTACGGGGTTTGCGTTGGGCCCTGCTGCCCGAGGTTGTATACAATCTCGGACTCGTAGGAATGGAAGGGCTGCTGGCGCTGCTGGGGGTCGCGCAACGCCGGCGTATACGGTTGCAATTCGTCCTGCAACGCACCGCCCTGAAAGGTGCTGCTGTCTGTGTATCCATAGTCCATGTAGGCAGGCATTCGTTGTCTTCCTGTGACCTGCGATGGATCTCCACGTGTTGGTTGATACCCGGCCTGTCTGAACCGGTCTCCCGTACTGCTGCCGGATGACCTAGGTGCGGAGCGACGGGACATCCCCGGCTGCGTTGCGTAGTGGAGTTGCTGGTCATCCTGCTTCGTCCGCCGAAAATCACCATCCATGCCCTCGAACAAACCCCTACGCACTGGATCGAGGCCGAAGGACCAATGCGCCGTCGGGGAAAGCGGAGGACTCGCGTAGAATTCCAGTTTGGCGGGATTAATGGGTCAATCTAAACAGCTCGGTGGACTGCGCTTTGCCCTCTCAAGTCGTATTACCACGATTACTCTACTTCGTCCGCCTCTTCCTCGGAAAGGATCCGATCGTGAGTGTCACCAGGCAAGCCGTAAGCGCGCGTTAGTCCCACACCTTTGCCTCTGCACGAGAAACCTGGTACAACCGAAGTGATCTAGATATCATTTAGCTCAGTTAGCTTGGCTTGCGGCAAAAATCAAGCACACCTACAATAGGTATGACCGTTTCCGTGAACTTTCAATTGCTCCGCAAGCACGAACCGAGCGGTCAGGCTCAATTGCAATGTGCGATGAAGCCGGTAGCCGCAAAGTGGCAGGTTCAGAACCACGACCAGGTCTTAACGGGCGAAAATAGAAAGTACAGGAGAAAAAGATCAGGATAAGAAAATCAACCCCGAAACTTCTTAACGGCGTGTAAGTGATTCACGTCAGATGTATCATGCAAGATCTCATGGGTATGCTCCAGTTTTGCAGCCCAAACGTGCTTATTGGGAAACGATGAAGAAGGGAGGGGCAGCAACTGTGGGAGCGAGGAGAGCAGGTGTCGAGAAGGACTGAGATCCCGGACAGCTAGTACTTATAAGTCCTCGAGTAGAGATGGACCAGATGATCCTCGCGCATTTATTGAAAGCCTCAGAGGGAGACGAGTGGGAGGGACAAGACAATCTCCCTGGCGTCACCAATCTCATGGCTCCAGTCTTCGAGTCCCTCGTTCGGGGTGGTCTACTTTGTGGAGAGAAGTCCGCACAAAAAAAATATTAATTAAAAGTAAGAAAAAGAAAAGTCAGGGACTGACAGGAGTAAGTACCGAGAGAGCGAAAGGGGGGCTAGTACAGTTGG
Organism: Aspergillus baeticus; assembly: GCA_027569055.1. Taxonomy (NCBI): domain Eukaryota; kingdom Fungi; phylum Ascomycota; class Eurotiomycetes; order Eurotiales; family Aspergillaceae; genus Aspergillus; species Aspergillus baeticus. The sequence goes on along the minus strand of JAPDEI010000018.1, from coordinate 315,123 downwards.
GGAGGAGGCGCACGAGGAGCAGCTGCAAAGGGAAAAAGAAACAAGGCACGATTTGAAGATAAGTATAGACTTGCTTGTTTCGCTTTTATGCTGCCTGTGCTCTGCCTGTCCGCATACAAAAAACAAAGGGACGGCTTTAATCCCTTGATACTACGATTATCACTCTGATACTCCCACTCTGTCTCTTCTGCCTCTTATGACATAGTCCCAATATATCTGATTCCGTTTGTCCCGAAGCCTTCCTAAAGCACGAGCAGCCCAAGGCCAAGGTGAGTGGCCACAATAGCCCCGGAGAAGGGGCTATTGAGGGTCCATCCGACTCAACATCGTCACAATCCCAAATAGTTGGAGTGGTGCTAGAGACGCACTACTCCAGACTAAGTCAAAGAAGGATCTGCCAAAAGATCCGATAAGGTTAGTGACCAGTCCCTTGGAACCAACAATTCCCACACTAGTCGGTTAGTGATCACACCCTTGGGTCCTTCGTGAGTTTGGAGGCTTGGGGCCATTCCAAATCTCTGGTATTGGATAATGTTCCTCGTAGCCCCATTTTTTTTTTTTCGCTCAAAATGCCCGCTTCATGATGTTCGACCCAGGTTGCCGGAATCTGACCTGTGCCTCGAGGATCCATAGCAATAAGGCGCTCAGAACTAATGCGTCATCACTTACAGACATTTCCGAAAAAGAAATAAAAAGGTATTTCCTTCCAGGCGCGGTGAAGAGAAAGTAAGCAGGCTTCTGGGCCTGCGATGTTACTCTGGGTCTTGACTCTTGAGAAGAATGTCTGGGCGCTGCACGGGACGAACCGCAGACATGACAGCTGCGGAAAGGATCCCAGAGGATCAGGAGCAGTGCTTGCACGATCAGGCTGAGCAAGCCATGGTTTCCTTAAAGTACGGAAATTAGACAAGGATTCCTAGAATAAGAGAAGGGTTCAAAAGAAGTCCGTGGCAGTTCTAGCTGCGAAAATGTCACAGCACTGCATGGAATTAAATACATGCATCTCCATCCAATCGACAGCTGTCATGACTTCCCAGTAAGCACTATTGTGATTTGTTTTCGCGAGGCTCGAGACCTCGGGACTTCCAAGAGGGAGTCCAGCCGAGCGCCAGTTTCTTGACTGAGAGTCGCCCTTTCACTCCAGTTCAAGCTCGATCAGGGTTTGAGGCGTGATCGGTTGGCGCTCGCCGCTGGATCGGCTGGACCTGCTCGAGGCTGGAGTACTATGTGGTGGGGAAGGCTGTCGATCATCACGCGCTAGAGAAGACGCCAGCAACACAAATAAGTGCCTGTGGCAATTTGGAATTATAAGCAGGACTATAGCTAATACCATCATCGTCAGCAATAATCTTGGAGAAAGGACAATAATAATATGGAACTGACCTCAAGCTTGTCAATTTAAGAAGTGAGGCTAAGTCAGCCTCACCCATCGCGCCGGGACGACCGCCCATTCCGTCGGATGTCAACCTTGGAAGACTTTGACTCCACTTTCCATCAAATGTCAAACTCACTAAACCTCGTAATAATGCGTAGTAACACGGTCCCACCACGGTGAATTATATGGTCACTCATAGGTGTTAGCTTCTAGCGTGCCTAAGATATAGGCTGTGTGACCTGCGTATTAGGTAGCGTGGTTAGTCCAAATAACCATATTATGCTATAAAACTATACAGCTCTGTTAATCAGACAGGCTTGGCACATCGGCCACAAGCTGTACTTCCGGTACATCATGATTTTTAATGGATAGTCAAACCCCTTCCTATTCACGAGGGGAATTTAAATCTACTAAGTCTATTTTTTTGTTACCCAATCTTGTATTAGCCTTATACATGCTTACATAGGGTATGTATAGGGCTGTTTCTCTAAGTTGCACGCGAGCTTAAGACAGGTTTCATAGTCACCTGAATCTATAAGTACTTGGTAGAGGTCATGTATTAGTTACCTTACGAATTTACTGGTAGAGCTATGGGGGGCTCCCATTACGCGTTATTTCAACGTCTCGTGAATTCGACAGCCGATGGAATGAGCGGCGCTGGGACAATGGAATTAGCCTGGGTTGTGTAAAAAAAAAAAGTGACTGATCTTAAACCTCGAGTACACGAGCCGGTCTATTTCAAGCTGATAAATTGTGTCATTGTTGCTTCATAGTATCTACCTTCCTTGATGACAATGGACTTGTATGTGACTTGGGAGTGTCCACTTCCCTCCAGGCTCAGGCTCCATACGTACCCGTGGACTCCTTGAAATTACAAAGGGCTCACATGCGAAAGGATCACCTGACTGGGTGTCCTTGTTGAGTCGCCAGAAACAGGACCTTCAGCGTTCGCGGATTTTCACCAATTTCTGCAAGCAGTCCCTAGCAATTGCCTCCATGTTGCAACCTGGCTGGTTTTATGTTCTATCCCCTCAGGATTGGTCCAGCAATACGGACCTCGTGGTCGGATAAGGTGCCTCGAAGCTCGCCAGCCCAATCGATGCGATTCCGGTGCTGCCCTCCCTTGTCCTTAGTACATCGGACAGAAAGTAGATATTTCTAATTGGGCGGAAGGGATGCACAGGATCTTAAATCTGCCTCTCATATCGCTTCGAGTGATCACTCGCCAGCACCCAACCGAAGCTTAAGAGGAACGTGCGAAAAAAGAGGATACCTACGCCGAAATTGAGGCTATCCTAGGCTAACCCTGGCCCATGGATCTTTGAGAAAGTACTCCGTGGTGAAGAACCAGTGATCTGAGGGTGATGTGCTGTCCACAATGCATAAAATCCGGCCTTGCATGTTCAATGCCCAGATCTCCATTCAGGTAAGGTTTCTGGCCTTGATCCCTCCTCCGCTCTGCGAACTCATGATCTCCTTGATCTCCAGGCCGGACCAGTCCTGTCGACGATCTAGACCGCACGCTATAGATAGTTACTACTAGTCAACTCTGAATCTTACTTGGGTACTTTACCTCTGGCCCTATTTGACGCCTCGCGGAACCCGGCTTTTAGTTCCGGCGAGATCGCCTACTTTTTTTGGAAGGAATCGCAGACTCAGGGCCTCCGCGGCAATTGTCAATTGACTCTATCACGGCTAAGGTTGGTCGTACAGATAATCTACACTATCTTTGGTTTAATTCGGTCAGACAGAAAAAACGCCAATAGTTACATGCGGGTCGCCGCGAACATGTCGAGTCGTCGTACCCAGAAATAACACCACGACATCAAATGCAAAGAAAAAGGCGATGGTATACCCTCGCCGAGAGTCAAATAATACATTGTGAGAATGTGAAGAATTAGAACATAAGGATATAAACATGAAGTTCCCTCCTGCAAAGGCATTTCATCTCTTGACCCAGGTGGGCATCTTACGCGCCTTCATGTGACCAGGCTTTTTCCTCTCCACGCGACGAGGATCAACAGTAATAACACCAGCTGAGAGTAAAAGAAAGCTAAATGTCAGTACCTGTTCTGTCCAAATTAAACGGATTTCATTTCCGAGTTACGTACCTTTCCGCAGAATTGGCTTCAGCCCAGGCTCATGAATCATCAATGCCCGTGCAAGTGCAAGGGTGATAGCCTCTGCCTGTCCGGTAGTACCTCCACCCTTAACCCTAGCGAACACATTATACTTGTCCAGCCTGGCTGAGCACCTCAAAGCCCAGGTCGCACTTTCCCGGTCATGCACTCGAGGGAACACCTCGTTCAGGGTCTTGCCATTGACCAGAACCTCTCCCTCTCCTTCTACTAGATATACCACTGCATGGGATTCCTTTCGCTTTCCTTTTCCGCGGGCACGACCCATTCCGTCCAGTTCACGAGGCTTGGGTTTCTCGCCCAACGGGTTCCCCGGACGGACGAATTCTTGAAGAGCGGCGTCGACCTCAGCCGGAAGCAACTTGGGGTCAATGCAGTTCAGTCGATATACCACCTTAAGCAGGCCCATGTACTTCTTCGTTGGGACTTCTTCTCCCAAATGTTCCCGAAACTGTGCAATCTTCATCCACGCCCTCCGAGGCGCCTCACTGGGAGGCACAACCGGTAGTGTTGTATGCTGCGCTAACAGACGTTCGATTTGTAGTAAATGGTCGTAAAACTTTGGAATCCCAGAGAAATACGAGGGAGACACAGGGACGATCCGGGCAGGCCTAACCTTGAATTGCTCGAAGTCAATCTCCGCAGCGGCCTGAACCTCACCCGGTTGAAGCTCAGTCGCATAGTTTCGGACATTCGTTCGTTGTTGTAACGGTATCGGAAGTAGCGAAACTTTGCGGAGGATATTCGGACGGGCAGCGGATTGTTGGGGGAGAAGGGCTCGTAGAGCGGTTGGTGAACGGATTGATTGCATGGCATGGACCACGCAATTGGAGCTCGACCAGGCCATGACAGGACAGACCGGCTGCCGGAGGCCTCAAGTTAATGTTGAGGTGAGAAGCGCGGCAAAAAAAAAAATGGTGCACTGAAATGAGATCCGACTATTATCCGTCGTCTGTTACTTGTCCGTCTTCGGGTGTCCTGAGGATTTTCGATGCGGTCCCACGTGATTACGCTCAAATGTTCCTCCGAAACCGAAACTCCGTCTGATTCGCACAAAATTATTTCATCCGCTGCAAAGTTTGGAGAGCCCAAGTTTCGCTTTTCTTCCCCTCTTCCTCTTCTCTCCTTCTTCCCTCTTCCCCTCCATCCCTCCTTTCCTTCTTTATCCCTTCAAAATGGCTTTCGGAAAGCTCTACGGTCTTCCTGTATGTTCCTCTCCCACTCGAGGTCGCTTTTTATTCGCGATTCCTCCGGGACCCCTGAATCAATGCATCACACAAAGCTAACCACACCGACAGGACAACCCTCGCACCATCTCCATCCTCGTTGCTGCTAAGCACAACGATTTGGACCTTGAGCTCGTCGAGACCCAGGCTAACTCCTCCGCCGAGTTCAACAGCTCTGCTGCTTACCAGAAGATTCAGCCTCTCGGCAAGATCCCCGCCTTCGAGGGTGCCAATGGCTTCACTCTCTCCGAGGCCGTCGCCATCGCTGTCTACGGTACGTCGAGAAACCCTTACGCTTAAATCACGAGACTTTATCCATATTATCCATTACATGATGAGCAATTTCATTATTAGTTATCCCTGTCAGAACTACACTGTTGATAACATACAACTCTGATTTTTTTTCTGGTTACCCCACCTTTGGGCAAATGTTTTTTGACCAAGGCGTTGGTAGTCCTTGTGACTCAAGATTTCACATCAATTATCTTGCTAGGCATCTGATGCTAACTATCACCAAGTGACCTCCCAGAACGAGAAGACCACCCTCCTTGGCAAGACCAAGCAGGACTATGCTTCCATCCTCCGCTGGCTGTCCTTCGCCAACGCTGAGCTCCTCCCCAGCTTCGGCGCTTGGTATCGGCCCCTGAAGGGTCTCGACCCCTACAACAAGAAGAACGTTGAGGATGCTTCCAAGGCTGCCCTCAAGAAGCTCAGCGTTCTGAACACTCACCTCACCGCCAACACCTACCTCGTCGGCGAGCGCATCACCCTCGCTGATATCTTTACCGCCGCCCTCCTCACCCGCGCTCTCGCCACCGTCATTGACAAGAAGGTCCGCTCCGACTACCCCGCCGTCGACCGGTGGTTCCAGACCATTGTCGCCCAGCCCGCCTTCAAGGCTGTTGTTGAGAGCCCCGTCCTCATCGACGAGGCCATCAAGTACACTCCCCCAAAGAAGGAGGAGAAGCCCAAGAAGGAGGCTGCTCCTGCTGCTGCTGCTGCCGCCGCCGCCCCTGCTGAGGAAGAGAAGCCTGAGAAGAAGCCCAAGCACCCTCTTGAGGCGCTCGGTCGCCCCACTCTCGTCCTTGACGAGTGGAAGCGTCAGTACTCCAACGAGGAAACCCGCTCCGTTGCCATGCCCTGGTTCTGGCAGAACTTCAACGCCGAGGAGTACTCTCTGTACAAGGTCGACTACAAGTACAACGATGAGCTCAAGCTCACCTTCATGGCCAACAACCTGATCGGTAAGTTTAGCCTTAAACTTAAATCAAAAGTTCTTCTGGATAATATTAACCCAACCCATAGGTGGCTTCCACGCCCGTCTTGAAGCGTCTCGGAAGTACCTCTTCGGTTGCCAGGGTGTCTACGGCGTCAACAACGCCTGCGTCATCAAGGGTGTCTTCGTTGTCCGCGGCCAGGAGGCTCTCCCCGCTTTCGATGTCGCCCCTGACTATGAGAGCTACGACTTCATCAAGCTCGACCCCTCCAGCGAGGCTGACCGCAAGTACGTTGAGGATATCTGGGCTTGGGACGTCCCTGTTGTCGTTGACGGCAAGGAGCTCTCCAACGCTGACGGCCACGTCTTCAAATAAACGAATTTACTAGATGCCATAGTAACTGGCTTATGATGATGATATCCAAAAACAACTATGACACTATGACACTATTTCCTTGTTACCCTATCCATAAATTCCTTCTAAAAGTATCCACGACGTTACGGTTCTTTTGGTGAGAAGCATCTCCGTGCTCTCTTTCTTATGTCCCATCCCGAATATTTATGCCTACGCTCCCACGATGCCATAGTTTACGTTGAATCATTAAAAATGAAAGCAATATCCAAGTCATTATAGTTATGTATCGCTAGTTTTATATTATACATAATAAACGCTATTCCTCTTGCTATTACTGATTATGCAGTTACCGTAGGAACATGTACTCAGGAATTACCTCACCCCCCGCTTCCTTTACCTCCACCACATTACATCTTGGTCTATACCGTGTTCAACGAGCATCTCGAGCCTTTTACTCGGATCATCCTGCATACGTACCAAGGGGCACTTTGGTTGCCCGTGCAGCTTTTTCATATCTATATATATACGTGCATGGAATACTCGTCTCGACCCTAAACGTATATTAATTCAGACGGAACAGGGAGAAGAAATGCTAGGAAAGGGATAAAAGTGCCATTTTTGACCTACCACATGTTCAAATATATATTACTTTGCAGCAGGAGACGACCAAGGGATTCGTGACTGTTGTGCCGCCCATGGGATGGTCCTACTCCTAGACCTTACCGACCGGTCTGGATGAACTGTAGCTTCCAGAGGATCATGGATACGAATACCCGTTATAAATCGGATCATTATTGTTTGTTGGTGGACATCTAAAGTCCAAAGTGAATTGACCATATGTGGGCTCTGTATTTACATCAAGAGGTCGGGTATATCGTATAATGCTATGTAACTATGCTTTATCATGGCCAGATGCAATGCAATGTCGTACTCCAACATGACCAATCGGCGGAGAAAAGCAAAACGCGAGATGATCACTGAGAGTTCAATGACTCCTCCAACCGATCTAAAAGAAAGTTCTCTGACCGGACCGAGACTGGAGAGACAGATCTCTCCTTCACTTCCGGATATATTGACCCTAAAGTCGTCGAAGGCTGTTCTTGCACATGCGTCGACCTCATAATCAAAGTTGAAGAGATTGTATTCTGACCCTGGCTACTTTCTTGAGCTATGACAGCTGCTTTGGCAGAGAGAATCGCAGCGGCCCGCTTTGCGGCCTTTTTCTCTTGTTTGCGAGCCCTTTTCTTGTCTCTACTGGCCTGTGCTGGGTCAGCCTCTATTTTAGGCTGAGGGGCCTGGATTGATCCAGGCTGTAGAGAGTTAATGTCGATATTGATGATACCTGTGCCCGGGGCCTTGGAGTCCCAGACGCGAAGCATCTTGCTGACGTCGTCGCACTTGGCGAGTATATCAAGAAGCTGGAGGACTTTGGGGAAGATGTAAGTTTCGTCGATGTCTTGGGCGTTGGTAAATTCAGGGATCTCAATGAGGTTGTAGGGTTCGCTGGCAGCTTTGAGCTTACTATCGTCGATGAGGATGGTGTTGGTTTGGTCCCAGCGAGCACTCGAAACGGGGGGTGCCTTGTTTTGAGGGTAAGATGCTTGCACGTCTTTGCTGGACCAGACAGTATTTAGGGTTTTATAGACCTGAACTTTGCTGTTATAGTCTGTTTTAGAAAGCCCAAGCCTATCGCGGCCCCATTCGGCAACTAGTTCTTTTCTTTTGGGTTCGGGAAAAAGCTTCTGACAGACTGCGTCCACCGTTGGTGGTTGGGAGCTTGACCAGATCATGACCTTGTATTTCTCAACCAAGGTGTTTAGAAACTGATCTAAGCCGGCTCTTCGTGAGAACGAAGGCGGAAATTTTCGAGTTTTGCGGAATATCAAAGTACCATTCAGGTCGAGGATTATAAGTAAAGGCTGCGTAGTCGATGTCGACGTCGGCGCTAGAGATGATTGGCGAAGATATTCCTCCGTTGCCGAGGGGGATCGCTGGGGTTTGGGGGTTGGTCGCTTTCTCATAGGTACAGGGCCTGCTTGGTTCTGATTGTGATGTAATGAGGTATTTGTGACAAGGCCGGAATTGAAGGCCTCGGGCCGGTGAAAGCCGTTCAACGTAGACTCTGGAGCCGCTTGGCTCCCCTGGCCAAATTTCATAGGGATGCTTGCTTGTGGGAATGGCGGCACTGGGATGAATGGACTTATATTAGGCAAAGGAGGAAATGGAAGATTCGAAAAAGATGGATCTAATGGTTGCTGAAATTGCGATTGGAGTAACTGCTCCGATAAGTTCGGGGTGAAGAACGGTCGTTGTTGGGCAAAAACTGAAGGGTCCATGGGCATTGAAAGGCCGCCAAACATGGTAAATGGGTTTAAAACAGAGAATTCGGGGAGAGGATTGCCCGTCGCGAACCAATTTGCGTTATTCTGTGGCTGCAATGGCTGCAGATGAGGATCTCTTCGCGGGGAAAGTGATCTTCCAGATTGACCATCGTATAGCCGTGTGGAGCCGTTCAATTGATGTTCAAATTCCTTATTCTGACGCCACTGACGACCCCGTCGCGAAGATTGGCCGTTATTCGAAGTATTTTTTCGTTGCGCTGCTTCAGCGCAATTGTCGCGGTAGGCGACCTTTGCATCCCAACGACCTTTATACGGCCTCCAACCCGAATTCGATGTAGATTGTGCGCCATCTTGCAAAGCCATATTTACCGTCCGAGTATCGGTATTCGGTGTATCATTGCTCAATGATCGTTGCGAGCCCACTCCAGGCGCCGAGGATAGTGATCTATTGGGGCCAGAGCGAAAAGCAGGACCTTTTCTTTTCCGAGGCATCGAGGGTGAGAAATGTGATAAGAATAAGCGATACCTGGTGAAAAACTTCAAAAGCTTCCGAGGGTTAGCTTTTGTATATGCATCAGCGACAGACAAATGAACGCACCTTATCGAACGCCCCACCCTGGGGCATGAGCGCGACAAGACTCGAGCAGAGGAGCGAAAAGCCGGAAAAGAGCGGTGCCTAATGATCCTAGGCAAATAAAAGCACACAGGGAAAGAGAAAAAAGCAGTAAGGAAAGCAATAAAGACAGAAAAAGAAAATTAAGCAGAAAAACGAAAGCCAGGAGATAGACATTTGTTTGTCGCGGGCAAAAATCTAGATCGATATCGGCATCGTGTTATCACCGCCTTGGGCCAGCAGCAGAATGTTTCAGTTTTTTCCCTCACCGCCATCGTACATATATCTCAACAAGTGCTTTGAACTTTCTGACGAGGTGCTGAGAGGTGCTAATTATCACTTGCTTCGTATTTATAATTGCCGAAAGCTTGAATACTGAAGAAAATGGCCATTTCAGACCTTCTCAATCGCCGTGTGCGCGCCAGACTAGACGAAGAAGAAGAACCCTATTCCGACGCATCAGGATCAGCGTCCGAAGATGAAAGTGATGAGGAGAAGTCTGACGAATCAGGCTCAGATAACGCAAGCGAAGGCTCTGTAGTAGAGAGTGACGACGGGGTACGTCTTACGCAGAAATATTTCCTTTTGTTATGGTTTAGCTAACTCTACCAGTCGAATTCCTCTGACCTCGAATCCCAAGACGAAGAAAGCGATCTCGAATTTGAAAGAGAAGGCGATGATGATGATGTCCAGTCCTCGATAAACAACATATCCTTCGGAGCTCTCGCTAAAGCACAGGCCTCATTCGGAACCAAAAGCAAGCGGCGCACCAAATCGCTGAAGGAGAATGACAAAGGGATAAGCTCACCCCTCGACGATATTCGTGCCCGAATCCAAGAAGCCCGCCAGCAAAAGCGCAAAGCCTCATCACCGACGTCAAAAGAAGACAGGAAATTCGAAAAGCCGGCTTCAAGGTCATCAAAGCATGCGCCTACAGTTCAGTCCTCAAAGTTCGCCGTCTCTCGGAAACGGACCGTCGTTGAACCGCCGAGTGCGCCCAAGACCCGTGATCCAAGGTTCGATCCGACCATTGTTGGCCGCCGAGGCGGGACCTCGGGACCTAGCAATGCATATGCGTTCCTCGATGATTATCGCGCTGCGGAGCTCAAGGACTTGAAAGAGCAACTTGCGAAGACGAAGGATGTAAAGAGGAGGGAAGCGCTGCAGAGGGAGATTCGCTCTACAACGGATCGGTTACGCGCAATCGAGAATAATAAGCGGGAGAAGGAAATTGTGGCTGAGCATAATAAACGGGAGAAGCAGCTGATTCGGGAAGGGAAGAAGAGTACGCCATACTTTTTGAAGCAATCAGAGATCAAGAAGCAGGCGATGCTCAGGAAGTATGAGGGTATGAAGTCAAGGGACCGGGTGAAAGCTCTTGAGAGGAGACGCAAGAAGGCTACTGCGAAGGAAAGAAAAGAGATGCCCATGGAACGACGGGGTATGGGTGAAAGTTTCGATGCAGCTCCGAGGAAGCGACGGCGGTTCGACTAATTTTGTGCGAGGTTGGCAAGCATTTTTCCTCCATGTTATTTATACGCCACATACTTAGGTTGCCAAGGCAGCATCAAAACGATCACAGGTATTATTGACATTATCCAAAGCTATCCGCGTCCTGTCTCGTGGAGCAAATTATCCCAAATAGAAAGTCTTGAACGACTATGGTCCCAAATGCCAACAATGAAGGGGAATGATAACGAAGAAAAAAATGGTATCGCAACGGGTCATCAGAACCATACAATGACTGCCGAGAGATGGAAATTCGGATGAAAAAAGTAGTATGGACAAGACCCCGGGAACCCTGGGATAAGCATAAGAAAACTCCATGAACGCCTCCTGGCTCATAAGAATAGCCAGATTGAAACAGAAAACAAGAAACATATATCTTTTGACCAGAAAGGTATCGAAATATCCAAGATAGGGATGGGGGAATAGGAAAAATCAAACGGGAACCAAATGAACCTCCCTTTGGCTCAGTTCATGCTGTTCATATAACAATTCATACTTTCGCGTGTCCAGATGGCTCGCCGGCCCTCTGCTTGCCCAAAACACATCACAAATCGTCATGTGTGCAGGCCGTAGTTCTGCAATCACCATACCACTTCAGAATGCGCAATAGATCGGAGATGATCCAGGAAGTAGACGCTGTCCTAAGAATGGAATAAATCCCAAGCGCGTGAGCAGAGGGCCAAGAACTCTTCTTTCTTTCTCCGCTGTGTCTCCGGAGAGTCACGTCCCGCCCCAAAGGGTCCGTAAGCGGCGCCAGCACCATTTCCTAGGGCAGGGTTGGGTCGATAATGAGGCTCCGGACCGTGTCCTAGTGGTGGACTGCCGTTATCCTGCTCGTATTCGCTCCGGGGACGACGACGAGCGGTTCCTTCAGCGGCAAATGGTCCAGGATGATGGGGTGTATGTATGGTTGCCACTGACGCCGTCTCAAGATGAGGCATAGCAGACTTTGGAGGGTTGGCGGCGCGCGGGGAAGGCGGGGTAGGGGGTTGATGTCCACCATAGTGCACGATACGGGGCAAAAGGTCCTCACGTCCGCCAGACATTTCTTGAACTGCCTCTTCAGCGGAGCGGTACTCACGAGGTCGGTTGGACTGTTGTGCACTCCCTGGAATCCTAGGTGACGGTAGAGGGGGCAGGTTGTTTGGCTGAGTCGAGGCAGTCACGGATGCGCCCTGGTAATACGGTCCCCGATTCACCTCACGATCCCGGGATGCGGCCAGAGCTTCTGATCCAAAGACATCCGACAGCGGTGGAAGACGATTACTGGTTTGTGTAGCAGGGACATGGTGTATGTGAGAAGTAGCGCCAAGTGTAGGGCTTTGGTTTACGACATGGCGTGTTAATGGCTGTGGCTGATGTCGACCGGTGAATGTTTGGTGAAGCGGCGCGGATTGGATCACACGCTCACTGGCGAACTGCGCCGCCGACGGGGGTACAATGGACAGACCCGGGGGAGGCCGTCTTTTCGAAGATCCAGCCTTCGGAAGATTAAAAATCATAGATTCCGACGGTTTTACGCCGTCTGGGCCGTCGTCCTTGGCGGATTTTTGTAGTCGTGATTCGATTATATGCCTTTGCTGGTCCCGCACTGACAGGCTCCTCTGTAGCTGTTCTCGCATAACCGGGTCGTGGGTTTGAAAACCAGGAGATAGGCAGGCAATCCCTACGTCTTGCATACTGACATCGCGAGCTGTCATGGGGCCACCTGGGGCGCGGGCCGATAACCTGTCGGAGGTAGGAAGACTAGTAGATAAATCTAGTTTTCGGGGTCGAGGTCGTGTATGAGGTTGTATTCCAGGGGAGGATGGCGGTTCTTTCTTCACGATCACCTTCGGAGGGTTACTTCCACCTTGCGACCTAAACAAGCTGTGAGACTCGACTCTTTAAGCATAACAAGGCCTCCTTGTATGACGGACTTACGATGGAGATGTGACTTTCTTTGCCGCAGGAGAGCTCTTACTGGAGGATCCAGCACGGGGACGCGGCGGTGTTGAACTGGACTGATTGCTGGAGCCTGCTGGTGCCAGCCTTTTTGGACTTGGGTCCGTCATATTCATGCGCGGAGATGGGAGCGGCGCAGGAGCAGGCGCAACGGCAGTAGACATTATAGAGAGTCACGGCGAGCGCTTGCAGAGCCAAAACAGGAAAGCGGGTGAACAAAGGAGGGTAGAGTGGTAATTTTATCCTCGAGATGAACGGAGTGGCTGGAACCAAGCGAAGGGCGGTGCAGCGAGCCTAAACGAACGAGACGCAAGATCTCCCCTCTCGATACCAGTATTATATACAGTCTTTGTATATATCAGACAAGGTTCGTGCCTCAAATGGGCTGTGCCCCCGGCCTGTTGTGGACAAACGTATATAGCTTCCCTTGAGGAGACGGAGAAGCTGGGAAAGAGAGGGCGAGACCGAACCAGAAAAAAGCGCGCGGGTTCGGAAAGTTGGCGGTGGCGGCGGCTAATGAACGTCTATCTCCGTGATGGTCTGGAAGAAGAAAGACTGAAGCTAACGAAGGGAAGCCTGGGCGGCCGTCAACGACACCCCGAGCAACGAGCGAAGATGTGACAAAGGTCGAGAAGAAAGGATGTAGGGTGGCAGGTTCGCAGGGAAGCCAGTACCAATTCGGACGTGACCCAGGGAGGCTTGTCAAATGGTTGGGTCGAAAGGCGGGCAAGGAACGGTTCAATACGTGCAGTGCTTTGAGGAGGGGGGAAAAGGAACAGGCGGGCGGTTAACTAAAGCTCGTCGGCGGCAGTGTGACGGAGATGAGAGGTCGCTCTCAGCAGGTCTGGCCCAGAACCTCTGGAACGAACGCAGGCGGCCGAAAGGGTAGCAAGAGAAAAAGAAAAGAAAAGAGAGAAAACGCAAAGAAGCGGGCACAGGAGGAGAAAAGACAGCTCGCGGGTCGAGGAGAGTGAGGAGAGGTTGAAGGGAAGCAGTCCGATAAGAGAAGCTATTATTATTATTATTATTATTGAGAGAGAGAGAAGGATCTTAATTTCAACAAGAATAATCAACCTGAAGGGACGGCGAGCGAGGATCAATCAAGTCATTTCATTAAATTGGGCTGAAACAGAGACACCACTGCGAACTGCTCAGGAGTTCTCATGCAGCCAGTTCCTGACTTTGCTCTGCTTGCGGGTGGAGAGCAACGTGTTGTGATTGGCACTTCCTGAGACATGGTTTGTTTCTGTGCGCGGATGATGTGACACTTTTGTGACAATGGCCCTCCCCGATATATAACTCAGGACCTCGCTGCTCAGGTCTAGGGAAGAGAGGGAATATAAATCCGGACGAGAGTGCTACATTTCTAGATAGATACAGTTAGCTTTAAATTATTCTGCTTGACTGCTCAAGCCAACCTTCCTCTGCTGTTTAGCCGTTGTTCCTGACCTGGAGCAGATGTGAAGGGGTCGCCCCATCCAGATCATGGATCGATCCAGCCTATGAAGATCCTGGCGCCGGGCGCTTGGGGCACGCTTTGTATGGAGTCTGGCACCACGGACACCCCATTTTTTCTCAACCTTCAAAGTTTGTTCCAGGCCGTCAAATCCCGGTTCTCTCTTTGTTGTTTTCTTGAATAAATCTAGAGCTATTTCGAGTTTTCTAGCTCAACTTCTGATATCGAACCCTGCTTAATCTGGACGTTCAAACACAGACACATGGTGGATGTTTCAACCACGCATCCAGGTTCCCTGGTTTGGCGCCAGTGGAAACACCCATGAATCAAATAGTCTCGGCTTCTCATCCCTCTGTCACACAAATTTTATGGTCACTTCCCCTCATCTGTCTCCTCTAAGTGGTCTGAATTAATTGAACTGCTTGTGTAATTGTTTCTTGCATTTCTTTTTCGTTCGAATTATCCGAATCGACGTCTCACATTCCCATCCACGTTCTGCGGTTTCCACTTCAGATCCGATACTATATGCGCAGAGACGATGAGGCGAGATGCTAGTGGTCAAGAATGCAACCAGCTCAAGCCATCGATATCTTCTGCATTGTGATTTGGAAGTCTGGATTCGAGTCATTCGACCACTATCCGGAGTACTCCCGACTTTAAGGTAAGAGGACCGTGCTGGACCTCCACGAGCCGAGCTGTGCTGTCAGAGCCGATCTTCACTCCTGATTGTTGATCCTGAGGGTCTAAGCTACTATCGACCATCCCGACAATTAAATGCTTTTTTTTAGACCTATCCCAGGCGCTGGCCCGCTGCACGAGAAGCCTTTGGGGCGAAGATCCCTGTGCAGGTTTAACTTGACCGGTCGAAATCTGCCTCACAGAGTGCTCTTCAGGAGGTACTTGGGTATTATACTCTGTCTACCTAGTCGCAGGCGTCTTGGTATTGTACCTCCTTCCTCTAGCAACAATATGGGTACTCTTCCGTGTTCCTTGAACTAGAAACCGCCAGACAAAGCCAGTTCTGCGCAATGTGGGGTACATGTACAGCAAGACAGTTGTCACTATTGTACACAATTCACACCAACCAGCTGGCAACACAACTACACTTGAATATGTACCGCATGGGCTTGTCAATCTAGTAGATACCAGCTCACCTGCGGAAGTAGTTACCTCGGGCCACACCTTACCTAAGTTTTGGAACTTTTCGACTGCGTCAGTGCTCCATCTATATGGTCAGGCTCACATCGTACAAGGATTAAATCCCTATCCCTGTGTTTGCTGCATGTCCCAATGCTGATACCTCCCTCCCTCCATGACTTGAACGGGATGGATTTTGTCCCCTTAATCCCGTATCATGATTTACATGAAGCAGTATCGGGGTCCTGTGGTGATATCCTTGTGCTTGTTCATTTTTAGAAGTGAACTGGCAGAGCCTCGCTTGTAAGAGAAAAAAATAGAACACACACTACGCTACCTCTGTGCCGGTGTAATGTGGTCATGCGAAGTAGAGCACATCAACAGCCCAGATGCCATTTCTCCAAAGCAATGCATGTTGACTAATTGTAGGATGGAGTAACTACATTCGCTCATGGATGAGCCATGCCTCGGCTGCGGAATAAACTAACAACTTTACTCTACGCATTCTAAGTACGCAGCATACTGGAAGCCTCAAGACTATGATATACGAAGCCCTATGGCTCTGTCGCAGAATAAACATAAGCAGTCACTTGTTACATTCAATACTCATGATAACCTCTCAGATAATCAGCTGTTTTAGAGCCTGAGGCATCAAGATATGGAGGCGGTCAGCTTATCGATAACGCGCTATTTTTTTCTCGTCGCCGGAGTTGGGCCGGACAGCGAGCTTTTCTCTAATCCTAATACTAATCCAATCCACGCTTTGCACCCTTCATACGACCGACCGAACACTTTTACTATCACGGTTGATCTCAAAAATTACAGCTGTTGGAACTTCCAAATTGCCGCTCTCCCCGCGCGACCTCCATCCACCAACCCGAGCCGACCCCGCAGCGCAGTACCTACGACGTATAATCCAACGCGCATCTTCCCCATCTCAACAAATTGAACACCAAGTCGAAAATAAAACCATAGAATGCCTTCATCTGTTCACCCACAAGACAACGACCAGTCCATGGTCGATGCTCAACCCCAACACCGAGAGCAGACCGAGCAAGAGGAGGAAGTGATCGAGCTCGAGGAGAAGCGCATCATCGTTGTATGAACCTTTGAACCCAGCAAAGTGGGATTCAACCGGATCTGATAAAATCTCTTTGAACAGCTACCCGGCGCCTCAGAAACAGCCGCCTCATTCCAATTTGAAGGTGAAGGGCACACGCTAGGCAATGCACTCCGTTATGCAATTATGAAGAAGTACGTTCTTCCTTCCCTTATTTTTGCGCCACTTGCCGTTTATCCCGGATAGTGGAGTTGAATATAGAGTCGGAATCAGAATACTAACCCCGTATTTGTCAACAGCCCCGATGTTGAATTCTGCGGATACACAATTCCTCATCCCTCAGAATCAAAGATGAATCTTCGAATCCAGACTTATGGTTTGTTACTCCATCGTGCGGTGCATTGATGCGCATAGGAAGAGGCGAACTAACCGGTAATTACCGTACTAGACACAACGACTGCGGTGGAAGCTTTAGAGAAGGGCCTAGATACATTGATGGATCTGTGCGATGTTGTTACGGATAAGTTTACGACTGCGCGCGATGGATTCAATGCGTCGCAGATGGAGTCATGATTGAGGGTATTTGAGCTATGGGTTAGTTTCCAACTTCACTACCCCATCTCTTTCTACATTTCAGTTTCTGTTTCTATACTTGGCTGCGGTACCTGTTTAGAAAAAGTTCTGTTTGATTCTTGGTATGAGTATCTTGGCGAATCTATAGAATTGCATTGCATGACTTTGATAAGTACGGGCTATCAAAAAATATATCTCAACTTCCAGTTGGGGGACCACAACTACATATGGGTATGCCTGGATCCACTTACGAAGATTAACACTAGCATGAAGGACGTTACTTATTCTGACAGCCTTAATATATACACAATACCCTCTATCAGCGTCGCTGTGACACGAGGAACCCAATCGAAATCTCAATGCTAAGGTTTAAAAAAAAAGAGAGTTAGGAAAAAGAGAAACAATCAATTGCGGCCCTCCAAGAAACCAGAGATGAAGTTGGGGGGTAGTCGGGCACCGGGGTCTTCCTCTGGCCGGAAGTACTTCATCACATGCGACAGCTGCTTCCAGTAGTTGAGGGTTTCCTAGATCGGAGAGGGTGAATTAGCTGGGAAACTCTGGGACGTATGCGTGCGTGCATAGGTGATGTGTAGGATATTATCGGACGAGTGCGGGTGTTGTAAGAAACGCTTGTTGACTAACCTGGAACTCAGCATGGCTTTGGAAGAGCAGGACATCGACGACGTTGAGCTGGTTGACGTAGCGGTGCTTCTCAAATTCCTGGCGGATTTTTGTGCGGATGGCGGAGACGGGGAGGTTCAGGGAGTACATGGTCTGGATCTCGGGAGACTAGAGGCCGCAGAACGATGGCGATGGCAGTTAGCCTTTCCGTCCATTCTAGTTATGATAGCATGGTGGCATAATATTTCCCGATAGCTGGGGGATTGAGGTATGGGAAGGTCGACATCAAATCACACCACAACCGCAACGACGAGCAATCTAGGGCACGGGGGCAGCATCAGGGGTACTAACAGCTCGGAGCCAGTCCCTATAAGACCGGATGACACGCTTCTTCGCATCACCCCAGTTGACGGCTACATAGAGGCATAACAGGTCAGCCACGAATTCCAGCCATTGACGTCGCGGCAATTTCAAAGAGCTTGTCGGACTGCCTCAAGAATCGAGCTTTCGCGGGAATATGGACATACAGGAGCGGGTGCGCTGGGCGAGATATGTCGGATTGATAGTCATTTTGAAGTGATACCGTTGCCTGCGTACTCCAATGGCACACTGCGGAGGGGAAATGGGCGTTGTGAGGGGAGGACAAGATAGACGTCGAGGTTTGTCAGTACTGGACCCAGCTTGGATTAGCGGCGAGCACCGGCCTGTGGAGTTGCTAGGCGGCAGAATATCATACCGCCTACCATTTTTATGAAATTTCTTTTGCAGATGGGATTGCGATGGCTGGCTCTCGTTTCTTCATTGATACGGGATATCTTGCAGATTTATCTTTTTTGCTCTGAAAGCTGCTCAAGGGTCGTATAACTTGGAGCTAAGACACCCTGTTCTCTCGGCCTAGTCCACCCCGCTCCACCGATCGAGCCCACATAACATTCCATCGCATAATGGCGCCAACGAAAGGCCCAGCAAAGGGAAAATCGTCTTCCAAAGGCGACTCGAAGAATAACAAGGTTCTCGGCGCGAAGGTCAACAAGAAGAATGTGAAGCGGCCGCCACCTAAAGAGGTGAAAACCAAGGCACGCACCGAGAAAAGTCAACTCAAGAAGACGAAGAAGAGGGAATACACAGAGGCGGAGCTGGACCTACCAAAGTTGAATATGATTACGCCAGTTGGAGTTGTGAATCCTAAAGGGAAGAAGAAGGGCAAGACATTTTGTGATGATCCTGTATGCTTGCCTTATTACAGTATGGGTCGCTGTGGGTGCTAATCGTGTGCGCTTTAGGAGGCGATGATGACTATTTTTGCCATGGTTAATGCGGAGAAGG
Source organism: Aspergillus baeticus (assembly GCA_027569055.1). Taxonomy (NCBI): domain Eukaryota; kingdom Fungi; phylum Ascomycota; class Eurotiomycetes; order Eurotiales; family Aspergillaceae; genus Aspergillus; species Aspergillus baeticus. The sequence continues at coordinate 296,232 of JAPDEI010000018.1, read as the reverse complement.
AGGGTCAGATTGAATCGAAGATTATGAAGGCGCGCCAATTAGAAGAGATCCGTGAGGCGAAGAGGAAGGAGGCGGAGGCTCGGCAATCGGAGAAGAAGTCCAAGCTGGTACGGTTTTGCTGCTTTATCTGCTGCTTGTGGATTGCAATGCTAATCGTGCCGAATAACAGGAAGATGCTAAGGAGTCGATTCGACAAAAACGCAAGGGCAAAGGCGGAAATTCCCAAGATACGAAATCAAAAGACGCTGCTAGCGTTAATGAGTCGGGGTCAAAGTCAAAATCAGGTGGGAAGAGGAAGAGCGTTGCATTCGCCTAAAAGGTTGTTGGCAAAAGTAATTCCCTGTATAGCATATTCGAGTATCTGTTCAAAGGAGTCGCTGGCGTTCTATGGGTCTATCTATATCTTTCGAAGCATGGCATGAAATGACAAATCATGATGATCATCGTCGACACGGAGGGTGCCCTAAACAATTTATGTTGGTAATGCACCCGTCTGATGTTCAGAAATATCCTATTTGATGATCGGCAAAGCAAGTTTGCGACTCATCGGGCTGAAAGATACCGCCTTGGACTCTATACCGATGTCTTGGGCTGTAAGTGAATCTCCGTGCACAAGCTCCGGTTTTTCAACCGCTGGAGAGACATCGGAGTCCACCTCCTTGGCCATCATGTTGAGGAAGTTGGTGACCTATCCCACATGATCAGTATGGAGTCAATAAGAAAGACAAATAGCTTACCGGCTTGACGAACCACCTGCCACCTCCAAGCTCAAACCAGCCAAGGTGACCACCCCAAGATGTTGTCATCATAACTCCATACGGCGTTTGGCCAATTTCCTGGAATGGGAGCGCTTTAACGTTGGCAACCTGCCGTAGTAAGTATAAGGCGCATTAAGTCTAGCTTGGAAATCTTACTGGATCATCCTCAGCCTGCACCACGAAGAAAGGAATCCGAATGTTGAAGAGCGAATCAGTCGATGTAGCGTCACGATAGTATGCACCTTCGGTAGGATATCCCCATAGAGCGCATTGCAAAGCCCTAATCATTATTAGGATGACTCATTGGTGGATTAAAAAGATGTGCCCACCTGTCAAATTCGTGTAAGTATGTGATGCCTCTCACTTCCTCCGCATTGACCCTTGGATTCTTTATAACCTCTTCGGCGTGTCTGCAAAAGGTTAGACCATAAACGTAAAATGCCTCGGAGGATATTGCATACTGCTCAAACAGTTTCTTCATGCTTGATCCCATCACTTTGCTATACACCTCAAGGCCCATATATGTACTTTGCAAATTCATGGAACTAATTTCCAAATTCCAAGGGCTCGCACAAATTACTGCCGCTTTGAGCTGGCAGGCGTCCCCCTCTTCACCCAGATACTGGAAAGATTAGTTACATGCTAGCGATATAGTACTTGGAAACTCACGTTGGTAAGAATATTTGCGCCGAGAGAAAATCCAATACCATAGAGAGGTCGGTTTGGGAAAGCCTTTCGCAGCCACTTTACAGCTTGGCGAACATCCCAAGTGGCGCGAGCATTATACAATACACTTGTGGAGATCTTTGTCTGCGCACAGCCCCTGGAGTTTATAACACAGGCCTCCCACTCCCGGTCAGCAATTAGAGGATGGAGTACATGGCGCAGGTAGAGCTCATGAGAACCGCCGCTCAGACCATGGAGAACCACGAGCATAGGCTTGGTGTCGTCCGAGGGCAAGGCAGAAAATTCATCCTCAGAGAGCATTACCGTGCGCTCTGGCAGTCCCGATGGAAGAGTGTACTTTCTCTCCGCGTCAGTTGCTTCAGGGTTCGTGGGCGCTTCGTACGGATCCACAACAAAATCAACAGCAAACTGTCCCTGATACTTGGTACTGTCGGCCTCAAATATGCGACGCTTGTAGTATACAGGAACTTTGTCAAACTTGACTGTGGTCCAGCAAGTCTGCAAATGGCCATTGAAAAGGAACGGGTTGAGATCACATCGTGCTGGTGTAGCTGCGCGGCAAAGCTCTGCCAGGGTAGTTTGTTCCTTGGCACCATTCTTACCAGCTCGCTTGGTGAGGAAGAGATTGTTCTCCTTTGCATGGAAGAACGATATCCGTCCGCCAGGACGAGCCCATGAAAAGAGCCCCATTGCGACCAGCAAACCGAGAAGGAGCGATGCAGGCAATGGGTTAGAAAGATTAAATGGTAAAGGGATCAAATCAGCCGAGGCAGCCATAGACACAATCTTCACATGAAGAAAATGGCCAATTTTACTGACAACGAGAGGCGTTAGCTACTTTATAAGTTTGGCAAGGAGCAAACAGAGGCGTACCTGAAAAGCGCGTTTGGAATCCTACTAGATATAGTTAGGATCCGTGAAGTTTGTGCAGTGGCGGAACCAAAAGCCGATCTGTTGGCGAGACATCCACGCCAGCCACTGTCATGCCAAGACCGAGCCACGAAGCAGAAATCAACTAATTATCTAAGTAGATATTTAATCTCAGGAATCACCCTCGGTAGGTAGAGCTCTCAGGAGCGATATATACATACATTTGCTGTGGTCTAGGACTCGTTTTGCGCGGCTATAGGACGGCTTATACAAATTTTAGTGCCGTAGGCATCTATGTATCTATCTACAACGCCCTTCGACCCTGCAAAATATCTATAAACGTCTAAACGGGTCCTTCGACTTGGGGACGTGCCACCCGGATAAGTTTTTGGATGGCTTTTCTCTGAGGCTTGTGAGATTTGAGAAAAGTATATATATCCTTTCGCTTTGGGGCCGGGTTCAGTCTCAGTGTCTTGACAGATTCTGATCAGCTCCGAGTCATATGTACAGATTGGCCCAGGCAATAATACTAGTAGTATCAGAGTCCGAGAAGAAAGATTTGAAAATCGCATCATTGCTCCGCTAAGTTAACTAGTTATCAGCCAAAAATAATGATGATATAAGCGGCCACGGTCTTATCTTGAGCTTCTGTATCGTAAGCTGCCGAACTAGCGCCGATCAACTGACGGAGACTGTCATTTGACCGCAGAGGGATCCGTCATTTGATCCCATCTCAAACTTTGTGTACTCAAATAATAATCATTATTATTTCCGAGACTCAACGGTCGCAGATCAACAGGTTCCGACGCGAAAACGTCTAATCCTAGACTACAGATGATTTTGCGTTAATGCACTTTCAAGAAGTGCCTGAAGCTTCCGCATGCGGCACTCAGAACGCAATGATCATCGTCATGATGAAAACTCAACCTGCATTATGAATTCGGAAGTATTTCAAATTATGCTAATCTTGGATGCAGCTCATCCCAGCCAGTCAAGAAGACTCGCGCTTGTAAATGAGAGAAATCCGCTAACGGCGGGCGTAGGCAGCCCAACGAAGAAAGCAGTTTCCTCGACTGCAGAGACGAGCGTTGATAACATTCTCTTGTCTAGGCTGTGACACTTGCGCGTGCCCCGTTTGCGTGCGAGTTGATAGATATATGTGTAGGATACTTGGAGGTCAAAAGGCCCTTCCTCTGCTCTTCTCCCTCAACCCCCTGTTGTCACGCGCTACACTTTGTGATATTCTTCTATATACACCATGTTGCCCCAGAGCACCCGAAACACAAGTGCTCTTAAGCTCTACCCATGAAACTGTGTCAGAACCCATCAACCAAGGACTCGCCGCACGCTATACGTCGACGAACGCGCCTTTGGAGCCTTATATCGCCTACTACGGCCCATGCAAACCTTGGAGGGCTCTATACCGCCATGGCAGATAGTCTTCGCCGTGCTGGAATCAAATTGAAGGCTGCTATGGCCATGAATCGAAGATCTCATGGTGTCAACTTGCGGTCCGGGGAGCAAAGCTTTTCCAGGCGATGCTATCTACTTGAACTGCCTACGGAGCTGCTTCTAGAGATCATTTCCTACCTCTCGGTGCTTCCAGAAGCATGTCTTGCCTTGACTTGCAAGAGGCTGTTCGCAATATTTGGCGCTGTTTTGGACGCGAAATCCCTCCACTTCAATCGAGACTTTGCTCCACTCTTTCACCACTATCGCAATGGGCATAGCTTTGCCACTACTCGATGGCAATTGGTCAGGACCCTCGAGGATACTAGATGGCGCGCCTGTTCCAAATGCCTCAAGCTCCATCCACGGAGCTTTTTCCCTCCTAGAGAGCTGAGGCGCAAATCGGATGATCGAACGTGCAATCTCGGAAGTCTCGCCGGCGTGGTTGACCTGTGCCCATGCAAGAAGATTACATTTCGCGATAAGACTGAACTCGTGGAACTGTTGAAGATACGGCGAAAGTCCGTGGCAATTCTAGCGTCACAATTTGGTGATGTTGCTGGGGAGCAGTTCTGCTGGCATTCCTGCACTGAAAACTACGGAGCCACCCAGTTGAAGATTGAGATCTACCCTGAACTGGATGACGAAGATCAGTTAAAAATCAGGACTGACTACCATTTGACGACGACTTCAGGCCAGCTCGGAAAAGAGGAGCACATGACTGCCCGCTTTGGATGCGCACACAGGTCTGTCGATCTATGGCTTTCCGGTGTCTGCCAGACCACTATATGTCAATTGTACGAGAATCGATGCGCCTCGTGTAGGCGGATAGCCATCTGCAACTCTTGCAATGCTATGCTAAGATGCCCACGCAAGCAACCAATCTGGCTAGATCAAGACTCTGGAACGGCAACGTACTCTTTCTGGACTGAAAGGTGTCTTGGAGGCGCATCGCCCACTCCGGACCTACTTTGGGCAGCTCAGAGGATTCATCCGGCTGAAGCATTGGTTGACCTGGATAATTGCAGTGAGCTCTGCCCTTGGACGATCCGTGAACATCCTCCTCTTCCGGACCCGCCATCTTTAGAGATGGACATACTCAATACTGCAATCCAGGATCAGTCGCTTAATCAGCTTTACACCTCGATCAATACGACGTGATAGGCATTGGAGGCGGGGTTTGTAGGGCTTGGTGGTAGAAGGTGTATCAGGCGTTGAGAGTGTGCTTTATGCTAGAATTTTTGATACCATAAGGCGCTACTGTTACTTTATTGGCTTTTGACAATATCAGGATAAATTTAGGTACCAGTGGAAAGGAAATAGAACATCCTACTACGATGTTTTTTAGTAATGATTCTGTGTACTCCATATAGTTCCATTCGGGATCAAACACCGCCTTCCTTCATTGGGTGATACCGAAGGTTCACCCGATCCGGAACCAAAAGGGAAAAGGGCATCGCGAACATGTGGATGAGAAACCATCCGCATCAACTCGATTATACCCCGGGTATCTTGCAGATTGCAGTAGTTTGGATGAGTCTCATCCATGTCCCGGGGCGATGAGCTACCCACCCTCTCATAACGGTCAATATTCTCCGCAGTATCTGCAGCAACATCACAATCTTCATCCGCCACAGCAGACCATCCAACCCCAGCTTTTATATAACAATGTGAATGCCGTCAACGCGAACGCGTCGGCGTCAGCGCCCACATATCAATATGGCAAACCGGGTGCCTTTCCGCAGGTTATGATACCGACCTACGACAATTATGGTCAGACATATCCCCCGCAACAGCATCAACCGCAGATACAGCAACAAGCACCTCAACCGGCGCCTCCACCTCCCCCGCCGCAACAAGCGCCTCCGCAGTATGTGAACCCGTCGGATATCTTTCAGCAACCGCTTCTTCCTTCACAGGCACCGTCGTCTTTCAGTACACACCGTCCTTCTCAATATGGCGCTCAGTCCGCTCCCCCTGTTACTGGCAACACTCACCACCCCCCAACCCCTACTACCACCTCCGCTCCGATTCAGCCAACGCCAACACCAGCACAGGCACCGGCCTACAACACAATGCCTAGCGCTAAGCAGTCAAACCACCAAATACAGAGCAAGCCTCTTCAACTCGCCTCGACTCAGCAGCCTCAAAAAAAGTCGAAGTTTGTTGCAGCTACCACACCCATCGCTGCGACACCGCCAGCACCGTCGCCAAAGCCAGTACAAGTCTTGATACCAGCTCAGTCTCCAGATGTACACCAGAAGATACAACGCGTGCCCTCCAAAAAGCAGACGCAAAAGCAGCCAACTCAACAACCTGGACAGAAGGCCGCAAAGCCTGGCATAGATTACCAAGTACTTTTGTTGGCGATGGCGGACGAATACCTTAATGCAGCTCATGTTAAGGGAACTACTGTGGCGCTGCTAAGAAGAGATATGGAGTTGGAGGAGTATTACAGGTTGGTGGCCACTGGCCTCGGCTGTTTGGAGGCGGTTCTAAAGGTTTGTCCACTCTTATACCTGCACCCGAAGGCGCTTTTCTAATCTTGGCGTAGAACTGGAGACTCCAGCCACGCGTAGAAGCTTTAGTCCGATTAAGATATGCACGAATTCTCTTTGAGGAAACGGATAACGATTTGGAAGCGGAGACGGCGTTGAGCAAAGGGGTAAGCTACGCAGCTTAGTGGACTTGTGGCTTGGTCGCTAACATTCTATGTAGATTGATTTGTGCGAACGCGTGAGCAACGAATTTCCTGCAATTACTCCTGGAGATCATACTTACTATGTGCTAGAACCGTATGCTTGACTTGAAGTACAGTATGCAGCATCTGCTGGCACGGATGCTTTACAAAACAAACCCCAAGGCAGCGTTGAAAGCTGTGGATGGAATGATACAGGACGTTGAAGCGTACGTTGCCACATAGAACTTCACTATCATCCATGTCCTGATTTTGTTCTAGATATCGCCATTTTGCCTGGGAATACGCCTTTCGCTTTCTCCGAGTGTCGCTTTCATTGTCATCGCCTGTTCACCAGGAAACTACTGCGGCACTACAACATCTTCATAAGATCTCAAATATGGCGAGCCGGAATGGCGACAAAGCTGTTTCTGCCATGTCTGCTTTGATTGAAGCTTTGGCTCACCTCCAACAAGTATCTAGCTCCGACTCCATCGAACAAGCCCAACGTGCTATAGCGGTGGCTCGAAGCCACCAGCTCAATGACGAATTGCGTCATATCCCTCAACTTACAACCCTTGTCCAAATTGTGGATATCTGCTGCAGTTTATTGGAGTACGACATCGTTCAGTCCTCTCAAAAGCTCAAGGTGCTCCAAGACCTAATGGACGCGCGATTGGGAGACTCAACTTGGCGTGCTGATGGGTCCTTTCCCATCCCATTGAGCGGGAAATCTGCTGGGCCCTCTTCCATCGATACAGGAGATATCCTTCAAGTCCAGAACGGCACATTATTCCTGAGCTTTAGCTGGCTGCCCCAGCATGATCTCTACGCACTTTGCTATTTTCTCAGTTCGATTACGCTAAGCTGCAAGAATTCATATGACGGGCGTAAGGCTGAAAAGTTCCTTCAAGAAGGAGTACGCATGCTTCGAGGTTCGTCACGTACCTGAAGCAAGATAGTTTGACTGCTAACGCAAATAGGAAACTTTCAATCACCACAAGAAATCACGGAATCCTTGGTTAGTGCAAATCGGCGCGTTGAATGGCGCAGGACGCTATTCTGTAACCTACTCATCCAACAAGTATTCCTTGCTTGCGGACGAACAGACTGGGATCTTGCGAGCAGAACACTGAAAGAACTCCAGCAAGAGGCCCAAGCCCTAGAGGATAACTATCTTGGGGCGATACAGTGTCTAATGCAGTACGCAGTGGGCACTATTGCGCAGGCGAGGGGTGACTTGGACGGCTCCCTAGCTGCCTTCCAATCCCCTATACTTTCACTGTCGTCTACATTCAGCAAAACCGCTCGCAATGACCCCCATCGTGACGTCGCAATACTGGCGGCGATCAACACAGTACTCATCCTCCGGGACCCATTGCATCCGTCCCATTCCGACCTCCCAAATCTCCTCTCTGCCCTCAAATCCTTCTGCCGTGCAAGCCCTAGCAAGTACATTCAAGCAGCGTACTATTTTCTCTGCGCAACTGTACAAACCAACTCCACCATTGAAACCAAGCAATACCTCCAACAAGCCCTCCAGTCGGCCACGGCGATCGGGAACAGCCAAATCACCTGCATGACGCTCACTTTTATGAGCTGGAAATACTTTCGTGGAGTCGTCGGCGAGCAAGCTGAGAAGAGTGCGCGGGCCGGCCAGGTTATGGCAAAGAAAGCCAGCGACCGACTTTGGGGCAGCGTCACGGATGAAATCCTTGCAGACACCCTAGAACGACAGGGCAAGCGCGAGGAAGCGAATGGTGTCCGAGAGGAAGGGCACCGGATCATGATGGGGCTGCCATCTGCTCTCCGGCGGCCTACTTCCTGACGATCTATTGTTTACTTGTCTCTCCTTGTACGGATTATCTCACATCATTTTTCAAACTTTACTTGTTCATTCTTCCTTGACCATTGATGACATTTCACGATTGATACCATACAACGCTGAGTCTTAAATCTGGGGTATCCGGCGCATTTTGTGGTTTCATACAGGGCGGGCATGCTTAGCTGGGTGTGTTTGTGTTTGTGTTTCGGGTCATAGATTCAAATCAAAAGATGTTTTTATTTCCCCGATTCCTGTACCTTGCTCCAATATCTCTACGTGGTTCAAAGACAAGGGCATTATCATCCTTACAAGGTCAAATCACATTACAGGGGTGGAAGATGATCAAAGACCAGGTACTATTATTGTAAACCCGGTGATTGATTTGTATTCGAACATTATGAATACTACTAGTACAGCGGTAGTAGCCCCAGAGCTATACTGTCCTCCTTCGTATAAGACGAGGTTGAGGAAAATTCACAAAACAAGGAGACATAGAAACCGCAAAGCAATATTGCTTAGACTCCTAGCTCACTCCATAATACGCCTGGGACCCATGCACCAACCGGTAAACCCCGAATAAGCAGCAAAAGCAGCAAGAACTGACTGACGGGCCTAGAATAGAATATACCCGGGATCCAAACCAACATGAGTAAATCAGACAGAGTAGATCAAGTCAGAGCGGAACTTAGTATCTCGACGCTCCTTAAGAATGGCAAGTTTGTATAGGTAGAGGTGAAGCGCAAAGAAGAAAGTGCAGGAAAAGGGAAAAGCAAGAAGACGAGAGAGAAAGAGGGCTCAGCCCAGTCCACCCCACGCTCCGCGGATTCTCCGCGCAAGCTGAATGTCCTTTTGCATAATCGTTACTCGTTTGGCGTGAATGGCGCATAGATTCGTATCTTCGAAGAGATGAACAAGGAATGCCTCCGCGGCTTCCTGGAGGGCTAGGATCGCATGTGACTGCCATCGTAGCTCTGCGCCAACCTCTGCCGGGAGAAGGTCGATTGCGACCTCGCGCACTAACCGTGCGAAGGGGAGCTTGCGGAGCAGGAGGTCGTATGAGCGCTGGTATTTGCGGATCTCCTTTAGGGCGACGGTGCCGGGTTTGTAGCGGCGACGACGGCCTGTCGGGTTTGGGTCCCCGGCTGGAGGTGATGTCAATGGTTTTGATCGACCAGCGATATTCGGAGAATCGTTGTGACGAAACTTACCCTGGACATTTGTGATTGATGGGCGCTTGCTCATTGTGGTTTTGGCTGCGGTAGTCTTCCCTTTGCTCACCCCGCCGGTGGGCTTGCGTGATGATTTTCCGGCTGCTGATTTTGGCGGCATGTTTGCGATTTGCGATTTAAGTGCTTCCTGAGAGAGGGATAGTTCAATTAACGCGAGATGAAGCAATTGAGAACTTTCGTCCAAATCTGCACCTAGCGGGACTGTGAACGGAGGAAAGAAATCGCGCGGTTTCGCTTATCGCAGCTTGCAGGTGAATATGGAGCTCCAGAATCCCTTGATAGAGGGAAACTCCTCAGGAAAACCCATTCAAACAAGGCCGGGAGGAAATGAGGGGGCAGGAAATAGTTCGCCCGTAAAAGGAAGCTTTAGCGCGTTCCCAGCCCTCGACATTTGACGCGCAGCGCGTCGACTTTCCATCCTTTGTTTCCCCGCCTAGCGCGCGGCAGATCCGCTACCACGTGACCTAATGCACGGTGCTGATCATGACATGGTGGCCTCAGGCCGGAAGAGCCACTTGGAGCTCCGGAGTCGTTTGATGTCTCGTGGTTTTCTCCAGGTGCTCTTTTCCAGGTGTTTTCTCCCATATTTATTTCAGAGCGCAGTGTGCCCTACTTTACAACATATCCAACCTCGATCGTATTCGCGACACGTCTGTTGATAGCGATCAGGCCGGCCGCTCTTATCTCCGACTATGGCCGCCATCTGGGGCAATGGCGCGCAGGGAGGCCAGTTCCCTCTCGAGCAATGGTTCTATGAAATGCCCCCGGTCACTCGGTGGTGGACAGCAGCGACCGTAGCGACCTCAGTCTTAGTTCATTGCGATATTATAGCCCCATTGCAGCTGTTCTACAGCTTCCGGGCTGTATATGTGAAATCGCAGGTACGTCACCAAAGTCTACTCATACAGGAGATATCCGAAGGCTAAGTACTAGTTGATGAGTAGTACTGGCGCCTCGTGACAACTTTTTTCTACTTTGGTCCACTGAATCTAGATCTCCTCTTTCACGTCTTCTTCCTCCAGCGCTACTCGCGACTTCTCGAAGAATCATCCGGCCGTTCCCCGGCTCATTTCGCTTGGCTCCTTTTCTACGCCATGGTTTCGCTCCTAGTCATCTCCCCATTTTTGTCCCTCCCTTTTCTCGGAACCGCTCTTTCCTCAAGCCTGGTGTACATCTGGAGCCGACGTAACCCCGATACTCGACTAAGCTTCCTCGGCGTCCTGGTCTTTACGGCGCCATATCTTCCTTGGGTGCTGATGGCGTTTAGTCTCGTCGTGCACGGGGTTGTTCCCAAGGACGAGATCTGCGGCGTTGTCGTGGGCCATGTGTGGTATTTCTTCAATGATGTCTACCCGTCTCTTCATGGGGGCCATCGGCCGTTTGATCCCCCGGCGTGGTGGGTGCGGTTGTTTGATCCTCGAGCTAGGGCTGAGGAGACACGGAATACAGATGCGGATACGGATGCTGACCCTGAGACGGATTCAACGAATATTAATCAGGAGTTTGCCGCGGCGGCTGCACCGGAGGTTCGATGAGGACCGCAGAATACGGCTCTGCTTGTATTGTACTGAACACGCGCTGTCAGGTGGTGTCGTACGTCTAGCCCGAGACCAATGCTAGCTGCCTACCATGCACCGCCAATTCACTTTCATGATGGGTAGAATGGGCCGCTTCAAGGGCCGCTTCCGGGTTGTAATGCGTCTTGCTGGAACCTGAACTTCTGTCTGCATTCGGGAAGTTCATGACATCTTGGCCTAGCCTTCCAGCATGGCTGCCCAGGTAAAATTCCATCTGCCAGATGGAGAAGGGCGATTACATGTGAGGATGTGGGGAGATTGAGGCGCATTATCTAATCTAGGATGTCGATAATAAAATATGTTGAAATCCTGCAGGTACAAGAGAATTGATGCCAACTTCTGAAGATATAAAACCCAGCTTAAAGCTTACTTTCGGTCTGCTCTTACCTTGCCGCCTCCCTCTCCACCTGCTCCTTTGAAGCCTTCAGCCAAGTAAAATCCGAACAATAGGTCCCTCCCACATCCGACTCATCCCCCCAGATGGTCTTATACTCATCTTCCCAGAAAAGCAGCGCATTCTCCTCGTGGAAGCTAGAAAGAATTACGGCGTCCGGGTCCCCTCGACAGCACGCACATCCCCGGTCCTCATCCGGGCCCTGGGGCGGAATCTTCACACTGCCGTCCTTTAGGCCCGCTGTGAGCTGGTCCTGGCTCACGACGTAGAGCCCCTCAATGTTTTCATCAAGCGCGGTATGAAGTAGCCGGGTCTTGAAAGAGGCACGCTCACGAGTGCATCTAGTCGCACTGGAGAGGTATAGGTTGCCTAGATCGTCGAGTTTCGCCTCCCCTGGGTGTTCCGGGTGTGAGTGGACGAGGCGGGTTCCCGTTGGTGCTATGGAAGTAGTAAGGTGTGGTAGCAGAGAATGGAGGGCTTGGACAATTTCCTCAAGAGGAAGGGTGTAGAGACTGTCAATGTGGGCTTGAAGGGCGGATATTTCGGTAGAGAGTGTTGGGGGCTGCATGCTTTTCGATCGGTGAGTTTATGCTCTTAGAAGCTGAAGGATATGGGAGGATTTGGATGGATGCTGATTGTAGTAGTGGGGATGCCAGCAGTTTATGCGGGGAGCTAGGCTGCATGATGAAAAGCCTCAATGGTAGCCTGAGCAGTTGGTGACTCAGACCCAACTTCCCGTGTCACAGATCTCTCAGCGCGGGAGGAGGATAACGATCCTGCTAACAAATTTCTTCATGAACAGCTCGGCTGAACCCTTTTCTGCGCTAGAAGATATAGGGCATTTTGCCCTAACTTACAGCTGGCTTCGTTGTTTGCGGAGCACAAGCACTAGGAAGTGTCCGAAGCGCAAGCAAAAAGATGTCAGTTTTCAAATATCATGGGCGGGCATATCGACAGGCTTGGAAGGCGCCAGACGTTATTCAACACAGTCCTTCCTCGTCCGCCACCGAAGACCTCTCGTTAAGTGTCTCTTCGCTCGTATCCTCAGATCTTCGCTGATCATAGTACCAATACATATACTACTATATCCTCGCGCATTTTTATTACCGTGGATATATTGGAGAAACTTCCTTATGAGCTCATTGTGATGATCATCCAGGGAATCGGTGACTTCGTCGGTATAGAAAGCCTTCTTGCCTGCTCTCAATGGGTGAACGCTGTATTCCTAGATCGACCTCGCCGAAGACCGCTAGATTTAATGTCAACCAACCCTATGACCCAGGTTCCTGACATTGAAGAGCTCTTCCGAAACGTCATCCTCATTCGTTGCACCTCCTACAAGACTTTTGAAGAGTATCGACAACGATGCCAAGATACGACTAACAATCAACTTGAGTATATGGCTTGTTCTGAGATATTCGAAGCGATACATACCGCAGCTCAAATTCAACGTCTAGCATGCTTGTGTCTGTCCACCATGCAGCAAAACTTTGTTGCTGCTATACGGGCCGCTAAGCCGTTGAGAAGCACTCCTTGCAGTTTGGCAGAACAGCTCTCTCTCATACAAGGAGCAAAGGAACCCACTACCTGGGTAGAACAATATCGCGTCTACTTGTCACTATGGCACCTGAAGCACTATTCTGATCTCCATCTAGCTGCGTAAGGCAGCTGGAACTGGCCCGAGGAATCAAAAAGGAAGCTGGAAGCATACATCACCTGGGCCCACACCTTCATTTCATGCCGGGGATGTATTCTCTGCCTCACTAAGCAGATTTTGACGATAACCGGTGTGTTGATGGACTTCGGGATGTATCTGATACGTAGTGGAGAACCAGTAGTCGTGGCTTGGGAGTACCCAATAGAGACACCAATTATGTCCTTTGCATCCATGAAGCTTCCTGCACTGTTGGCAATGCAGTCTGTAGACTACCCGGTCTGGAGCGCACCGCAAATCCTAAAGGGGACAGAGGTTGACATTGCCTGGGGGCGGACTCTGCGGCAGCGCAACCGGCCCACGAGATTTACTTATTTGTTTGGGAGATATAGCAGATGGGCCTGGGACTCCCACAGGCTCATGGACCTGAGAACGGTACAGCCATATCGACGACTTGGCGTGGTCTTCTGGGACCAGTGGCGGACGTACACAGTTGGATTCTCGTATGAGGACCAATTGTTAAAACCAACGCCAAATGGAATTCTTCTAGATGAGTTTGCCCTCAGGAACGATGTGGTTTTAGGGAATAGCTCGCTGTTTGTAGAGGGATTATTGTCGGTGTGGCTGCGGCTGGTTGGGAAGGTGCCATGGGATCGCGGGTTGAAGCATTACCGGGTAATTGGGTTATTCTAGAGCTAAGGAATGTCTAGGGGCACAATTTATGATAGAAGTACCTAGGTAGTTGATAGTAGCTTGTCCGTCCAGTTGGGGTTCGTGTGTCGTTGGTAGCACGCACGTGATATATTGAAAATACCAAATTAGCCCACTTTACCTGGAGCCTGATATAGGTATCACGATTTCTCTCGGGTTGGCGAGGTATATTCCTACTTGGGACGGAGGTGACGCTGATGACGAGTCGCGGCTTGTCAAGTCGCTCATAGATAAGGCTCTGATTAGCTGTCATTCGATAGCAGTCTCACCGTGGATGCTGGTAAGCATTTGCGTTTGCGTAACCCGCCCGCATAAGTGCATTTGCACTGCCATGATGGTTCAAGAAATGGCACGGATCTTGCAAGTGCGAGGAATCGTCATGGACCGCGCAGCGACAGTCGTAGATACGTAAGGGCTGATTTGAGAAGGGACAGTGGGCTGGCCAGTGATAAGCACATGGATTCTAACCAATCTCTTAGGGTCAAGGCTTCAAAAGATCTCCAGATCCCAGTGAAAATGACGTACTATTCGCCATGAACTAATTTCTCTTCCCAGTTGACGCTGTTCTTGGGTCGCATCGCCATCTGCTTGACTACTAGGCTCCGGACTTGGAGCACCGTTGCGATCAATGTCGTCAATCTACCCCACATCCAGGCGGCCCAAGTCAGAAAATCAACTTCTGTTAGTGGTGTCCTAGCAACTGCCAACCAAGCAGGAGAAGCGCCAGGACTGGGAACAGGACAGGAGTTTTTGCAGCACAGATCCCAAGAACTCTCCAGTTTGATGGTTAATGTGACGGCCGCTTGGCGAATCGCAGCGGCTCCAACCAAGCCTTTGCTTTCCTCCTCGTGATGAAATAGTTGTCGAGGAGGTGTGATGGGTCACACCACCTTCAAGTCTTCAAGTTTTGCAGTTGATAACTGTTGAATGCTCCTTTTATGTAGGTAGGTGTCAGCCTCACGTTTCATTGTTGCTGAGGCATCGACGTAACTCCGCTGAGTCAGTGCGCAAGAATTCCGACGGTGTACGAGTACGAGGGTCGGTCTCAACTCCTGCTCCGTTCCAAGAATGAAAGCTTTGATTTAGACGCTCCCAACAAAAATATGCGCAATTTAATAGGCGGCTCCTATTATTTATGGAGCCGCTATAGATCGGAGTCGGACGGACAAATGTTGTGCGCGCTGACCCCAATTGTGGAAGGGCAAGAGAAGCAACATAGTTTGCGTGTCCTCTTGCACAAAATTCAGGGTTCACCCTCGTTGGATCATGGATGTTGTTCCTCTCGCCCTTTGAAAGAGTTGCTCTCCGAGGAACACGTCGAGCCATGGGAGAGTGGAGACTGTATTGGGAGAAGGCAAACAACGTCAAGTTGAAAACAATCTTCAAGCTTTTTTTTTTGGTTTCTGATAAACTTCGGCGTTTATACTCTGTGATAATTTTCATAATTCCTGGGATTTAACGGGCCACTCCTGCGGAGCACTGTTGAAGATGAAATAATAATAATAATAATAATACAGAGGAGATAGTGAATGGACTCGCAGACCGCGCAAGTCTTGCGACCCCCCTTATTCCGTGGGCCAATGATCACGCTTATCCCACCATGAGCAGACGAACAGCCACGGAGTGGGCCATCATGGCCATGGATTGATAAATATTGATACAATTTGATACGTCCGTACTCCGGAAGAGCACCAGCTTTAACCAGCCCTCGGCCGACCAGAGAAAGTCGAGTGGCTCAGCCCCAGTATGGGCCCACAGACACCAATACAGCCATGCTGTGCACTCAATGACGCAGGTCAACAGGGAATCTGACTGTATCGAGGAGTCGTCTGCTTAGCTTGCGAGACGAAATAACTTAAAGTTAAGGAGCTTTCTTGAAACGTAACAGGGTCCTCCGTATGATTGCAGCGTTGTGGCGAGAGGCTGAGGCCGCCCCCTGAAAACTGGCCATTGGGAGGGGCGCAAAGTTCAGGTTCCTCTCAGGCCAACCATGGCTAAGACGGGCGCCTGCTCTGCTTCCCTCCCACACTAGCGACAGCTGCTCCAGATTTCCTCCACCGTCGACTCTTATTTCCCTTCTCTTCACACTCCTTCGCCTCCGTCGTTGATGCCAGTGCCACGCCTCGTTGCTAGGCGTCGTTCGCTCCTTCTTACTGCGCATTAACTGTCCTTTTTCGAATTAAATTTATTTAATTTTCCACCGATTCCCCTATTTACCCTCTTTTTTCAATTCGCCCCTCCTTCCCCAACCGTTATTACAAAAGCGAATCCCTTCCCTAAATCGCTACAGTACTACTCCGTTCGTACTCTAGTTGATCATCCTCCTTTTCCTGGTTCCTTGGGGATTGGCTCGTTTTTTAGCTTCGAGTCTCTCTTGTGTACTATATTATTGTTTCCTTACCTGCATCCTCGAGGCCGCAGCTAGTCGGCTTTTGGTTCACTCATTCGTTCCAACCCTAATCTGAGCTGGAGAAAAGACGGATCAGGCAAGACAAAAAGGGTGCAGCGGACACCTTCTCCGTGACGGCTCCCATTTCCTACCTCGACCTCGCCATCTACTCTGCGCGTACAAGTCTTGGGCACGATTTTGAATACGAGATCGTCACTTCCCCGAACACCGTCGTCGCTGACCTCGTTCTCTCACCTCTTGCGGTGCAAGTCGCGTCTCGACAACGAACAACCTTCGGTTCCGATCATACGCTAGAGTCGAGTACCTGTTTATAATTAATACACGACTCTGGAATTAGAGTCAATTCGCCGTTCTTGTTCTCCTTTTGTACAAGTATTTCCATGAAATAGGGGTGATTCGACATCCCACACGAACTTCACAATGCGACGCGGTCTCTTAGTATTCCTCATCGTCAATCTTCTCATCATCACCTTCCTTGTTCGCAGCGTCTCTACCCTCCTATCATTGCTATTGGAAGATGCTCAGGCGGATGCGATTCACCGCGCCGAGCTCCCCTCGCCAAACTCAAGCTTGATCGAACAACGGCCTCAGATTATCCCGAAGATCATCCACCAGACATACAAGAACGAGTCAATTCCCGAAGTATGGCAAGAGGCTCAGAAAAGTTGCATCGACCTACATCCTGATTACGAATATATGGTATTTAACCTTTTGGCTCTCTGAATATTTTTGACCCTAACGTCTTTCCAGCTATGGACAAACGAGAAATCCCGCGAATTCATTGCAGCTGAATACCCGTGGTTCCTTGATACATTTGACGGCTACAAGTACCCTATTCAGCGTGCCGATACTATTCGTTACTTCGTTCTGGCCCATTACGGAGGAACCTATATTGATCTCGACGATGTACGCCTCCCCCCATCAACTTGGTGGAACACTGGACATAAACTAACTTGAGTAGGGCTGCAACCGCCGGTTAGACCCCCTGTTATCATACCCGGCGTGGGTGCGTCGAACCGTCCCCACTGGTATCTCGAACGACGCCATGGGGTCTGTCAAGCAGCACCCATTCTTCCTCCGCGTGATTGACCTGCTGCAGTCATATGATCGCAGCTGGCTCCTCCCGTATATTACGGTCATGTACTCGACCGGCCCTCTGTTCCTGTCGGTTATCTGGAAGGAGTACATGGCGGACAACCCGGCTGAAGCAGCCCGTGTCCGAATCCTGATGCTCGACGAGTACAACCGACATTCTTGGAGTTTCTTCACTCACCATGTGGGAAATAGCTGGCACGGAAAGGACGCCAGGCTAATCTTCTGGATGGGCCAGCATTGGATGCTCCTCACCGTGTGCGGCTTTATTCTTGCTGGTGCTGTCGGGCTGTGCTTGTGGTGGGCTTATGGTCGATTACTCCTTCTCGGCTCCAGATACCGCTACCGATATGCCAAAGTCCCTAACCTGGGTCTTTCGCGATTGGCTTCTCCATCGCGTCGCTCGCGCAGCGTCATGCCCATCTTACTTCGCCGTGTCAGCTTCAAAGACGAAGAAAATAGTACTACCGAGACTTCGTACGAATACAGCCGACGCGACTAAGTGGATGTACTGTCTCAACTGCTTGTGTTTTCACGGCCCTTGATACGATTGTTTTCTTTTTTTATACCGAATCTATCCCGATAAGTAGGACTACAAGTCCGTTGGGATATTATTTCGCGCATATAAGGAGTTTTGGGAACCTTTTGTCCGAAGCGCTTCTCTAGAGCATTGGCTTCTTGTACATGTCTTGACAAAATGTTTGCTTGTGTGCGCAGCGTGATTTGCTACGCAGTCCGTACACCATTTGCCCCTTTCACTTCTTTGTGGATGTCTTGATTTACTAGACTTTGTCTGCCAAAGCCTTGGCTTCGTGTTTCTCTCTCGCACTCTACCACTTTTAACGTCGGAAACGTTTATATAGACCCTCCGATCCAGCTGATATACTGTCGGCGTTTCAGATGCCTGGAGCCCGCTAAGTCGCAGACAAATAATAATAATGTTCGCATATTCAAGTTATATTGCAATGATACATTGACTATAGGGAGCCAAGCAGGTTCTTCGATTCAGGGTTCAAGTTTTCAGACACTGTTTGAGGAAAGTCAGCGACCAAGTACGTGGTCGGATGTTTCAGAAAGGCAGATCCTGGATCAATCAGAACCAGCAGAATGCATCGGTGGTGGTCTCCCGCGCATGAGATGGCGCCCTGGTATAATCACTCGAGAGTGGTTTAGCGTGTGTATAAATCTTGTAAGGCATGGGGAGGTCCTTCCCTATTATAAACTAGCGGGGTATAAATAGAAATACCTTATAAGATCCAGGACGCTGTCCTTTTAATATTAGAGTAAAAGCCCTGGCTAACTGCCTATCTGGTAAGGTCATAATAAGTGCTTAAATTACTTAAATTACTCTAGGAAATATTTTATATACGTTAACTATACAGGATATATTCGTCTTCTAAGTATAAACACGCTGCCTGAGGCTCAGAACCAAGATGTGCATTTCTCCAACGTTGAGATCAAGATTCTATGCTATGGTTGGCTTGCTAAAAGCTTACTGGCGGGTGGCTTAACTAGAGAGAAAATCTTGGTCTTCTAAGTATAGACATGCTAGCTGAGGCTCAGAGCCAAGATCTCCAACGTTCAGATCAGGATTCTGTGCTATGGTTGGCTTGCTGGCAGCTAGCTGACTGACGAGGGGGCCAATTGCTTCAGCCCCCATCTCCACCCTCAGGAATGTGAAAAGGAACCCTTTGTTTCTTGTCTGTTGATCACAATTCTCCTTCAGCTCTGTCTGACTATAAATCACCGCTTCCGGCTCCCACCCTTCCTTGCCGCTATACAATTTTCTACTCTGAGGTAGCCATCTATACCTTTGCTGCTATACTTCCCATACTCAGATCTACTTTTTTCAATACAACCCCGACACAACACACCACCCACAATGAAATCCATCCTCTCCCTTCTCCCCTTAGCCTCCTTTCTCCTCCCATTAGGCGCATCCGCATCACCTTGTATCCCCCAGGGCGTAACAATAACCGCGCAACAAATCCTCCATGTCGCCCCCAACTCGACCACATGCGCCAACGCCCCCGCCAGTACCCTAGGTGAATGCGCGACAGCCGCCCAGGCCGCTCCAGCTCTCTCCGCCGCATTTACAAAGTACACGCTTACCTCGAAGGCCGAGCAGGCTGCCGTCTTGGGTCTGATTGCCTTTGAATCCGGAGAGTTTGAATACAATCGGAATCATCATCCAGGTGTGCCAGGACAAGGGAGTATGTGTTGCCCCATTCTTTCTTCCCTGGTCCCGTTCCACTACTACCTCATGTGTTGTGAGAGAGAGAGAGAGAGAGAGAGAGAGAGAGAGAGAGAGAGAGAGAGAGAGAGAGAGAGAGAGTCCCGATGCTAACGCAAGATGACCTACTTCAGCCCGAAACATGCAATCCCCGGCCTTCAACGCCAAATACGCCGCCTCCATCCCGGCGATCAAGGACCAAGCCGAAGCCGTAAAGGATGATCCCGATGCCGTGCTAGATCTGCTCGTTGCCGTCCCAGAGTATGACTTTGGCTCTGGCGCATGGTTCCTGACGACGCAATGTGAGGAGTCCGTCAGGACGGCGCTGCAGAGCGGGAGTGAGGCTGGCTGGCGCGGTTTTATTGTTGACTGCGTGGGGACTGAGGCGAATGATGCCAGAAGGAAGTATTGGATTAGAGCTGTGGAGGCTTTGGGTGCTTAGACACGTGGGGGTAGAGGGTCTGGATAGGGCGGATGACCAGTTGCGCTGGCTGTACTCTATCCTTCTTTACTCTGTCAATATGCATTTGGGCGAAAGGGTTGCTTTGGGGTCTTCGTGACTGCGTGTCGTGATACATTCATAGTTCTAAAATGTCAAAGAAAATTACAAGACACCCTTCGTACTAACGATATCTCCGGCGCCAACCTCACCCTCAACGCGCCTAGCGCAAGCCGTCCGGATAGCAACAGCAAGAGCCTTGAACGCGCTCTCTGCGCGGTGGTGGTCATTGTCACCGTACGTGCAGCCAACATGCAACGTCACACTGGCGGCCTGCGCAAAGCTCTGCAAGCCGTGCGTAATCATCTCTGTGCTGAGATCACCGATCTTCTCACGTCGGAAGCCTAGGTTGATGACGGCCCATGGCCGGCTGGAGAGGTCGATCACGGCCCACGAGAGCGCCTCGTCGAGGGGTGCATCGCCACGGCCGAAGCGCGCGAGGGACTGGCGTGCGCCGAGCGCGGCGGTGAACGCGGATCCGAGGGCGAGGAAGGTGTCTTCTGTGGTGTGGTGATCGTCGACTATTCATCGTGTTAGTTGGAATTCGTCGCTAAGGTTGAGTCAGGATGGTGGCGTACTGTAGAGATCCCCCTTGGCTCTAATGGCCAAACTCCAGCCTGAGTGTTTCGCCAGCGCATGCAGCATGTGGTCTAGGAAGCCGATGCCTGTGCTGATAGTGATTTGTTGTGTGGGTGTGAACTGGGTTGCGTGTGCTGCATCCTTGGGCGGGACAATGCCGGTCTTTGCGGCTTCAGCTTCCTTGGGGTCAGAGGGGGCAGGGAAGTGCTGAGAAGGTTCGTAGGGTGGGAGGACGCCGCCATCGAGGGAGAGGGAGACTTGGATCTTGGTCTCGTTGGTGACTCGAGAGATAGTTGCTGTGCGGGCGGGGAGGGGCATTTTGGTTGTAGTGGCGCGGTTAGCAGGGAAAGGGTTGGATCTGTTCAGAGGCGATCTAATGAACGAGTAGATCTGGGAGTATCCGGTCTTTACGATATCAATTGAGTCGTGTTGAATAATCGAAGTGATGCTGTTGGTTGCTCTCTGTGATCCTTTAATTTTTCTCTGGCGGAACTTATCCCGCGAATCGGGCCTGGAGCAACTGTTGATCCAGCTGCGCCTTACTGCGTCATCTTCTCTTCATCTTTCTCGAGTACTGCACGCCGCGATCAATTGATATACCAGATACACTCACCTGCATGATATGATGCCTCCTCCATCGTCGCAAAGAGTGGATATTGAGCCGCCGGAGGAAATCACCTCCGAGGCAGTTCGAGGGTTCCTGACGGGGGTTTTCCGTGTATGTCTTCAAGCTCGTCACCAGCAGTCCATTTGGCCGGCTATTTGCTTTTTGGACGGGCTGACAAGCTGGATAACAATGGCATAGTTTGGCTCGGTTTCTATTCTCGCCCATATGATCATGATCCTCCCCCATCCCTTCAAATTCTCGCCTGCTTCCCCCGCACAAGGTTCGCCGCAGCATATGCAGGAACATCATCAACCACGCCAGTCGCCGTTCTCAAAGGAGAATATTCGGTCGAGGTTATTCTACCGTCCGCTGGAAGGTTTTTCCGAGTGGCTCTCTCCGGCAGCCCGGGTCTACAGGGGACTGACACCGCAGTTCAAGGTCTTTCTTCAAATTGCGGCCATGACACTGGGAGGGTGTGTCTGGGCGGAACGCAGGGTTAATAATTATATCAATATAATTCGAAAGGTAAAACGGGCAGAGCGGTTGCAGGCACAACGAGAGGCCCGGCTTCTGGAGTGAATCTTAGGGGAAAAAGGCTGAAAGCGCATGAGTTTGTTGCAGGGTGAGCTCCCAGTAGCTTTGCTCGACTCGTTTAATGTCTTAGAGTCCAAGACTCTGCGAGAGGCTGACCTTTTCGTCACTGCGGGGACTGCTGCGCCCAAGTGGCAAAAACCAAACTGTACATTATCCTCATTTATACGAATCCAATCTTACGTCCTTAGTTAAAAAACTCAAAAAGGTAAATAGTGGCCCAATCTCGCTAACCGCGAATTCTGAGTGGTGTTGTCGGATCCCAGGAAATTGCAGCAGGGTAGTAAGGGCAGGCTGTTTCGAACTAGTCGCGTTGTCGGCGGCAGGCCAAGGGAAGTGTGGTTCGTTTCTTGCCGAAGAATCTGTGTGAGACTTGAGATCGTGAACCCGGAAGCCGGCATGGTTCGTAGATCTTTAACTAAGGGAGATCCAAACTTTCAAGGGTCGACTAGCCAGCTTCAGCGATGGCGCGGATGCTCGGATGAGCTTCGGAGAGAGGTGTTGGCCGTACGGAGTAGACAAAGGGGGAATCGTCGTCTAGCAGCACTGGAGATCAATCGCAAATTATCAACAATCAATGAGTTCTGTTTCCCCTCGACGCGTGTCTCCCCACGTCAACACAGAGAAGGGTGTACAGTAGTTGAGAATAATAAGGAATGCCACTATCGCAGTCTCACCCCAATTCTGGGCAAAGCGGCTCACCTTCAGGCACCTAAACTAAAGTAGTGGAGCAGAGCTGAGCTTTGCATCAGCTACGCCTTTTGAGACTAGCGGTTATGCTGCGAAAACATCTCGAACGACGGCGTCGAATCAGTGAGATTATTCTGGGACGATGAGAGCCTACCAAGAGTTTGACTTTGGGGCTGGAAGGGTTCAAGATTTCGAGAGGAGCGCCTACAACGAGCTCAAGAAGAACCCTTGAAGCACACCGCACCAGAGCCATTGACGTCGACATTACTTAATTATTGTGTAGCAATGTTGACGTTTAATGCTGATCAGCAAAAACCGACCACTGCGAGCCGCGCGAGAAGAGCGACCATTGAATCCAGCTCTAGGTCAGCCAACGTCGTGGGCCAATATCAGGCCCTGTATGGATGGAAGTGAGAAGGATGATGATGATGGGCGTCCGCTTTCGGTATGTTGAGGATAACGACTCTGGAGGGAAGCCCAAGGGCTGCTGCTTACTCAACTACTCGGAGTAACTAACTTTGCTGTGCCCTGATCCGGCAACCTTCTTGTTCGTCTGTCAAGATTTGGTTTCGTTTGCAGTTCATAATTTCGTTCGTCAGTTGACATGTGCTGATGACATCCATCCTTGATCAGCCCAATCAATCGGATTAATCTTGGGTCAGGAACTGTTCAATCGCTTTCTTATCCCCTCTGTTCCACACTTCAATGTTTGGTTCCTAGATCACGAATAATATTATTGCTCCTTAGCCAGAGGACATAGCTGTTCTCCGCTGCTTTCATCCACCTGAGTTGCCCCATCCGGTGTTTATCCACTCTTCTCCAGACTTCATCTCTGGAAGTTGGAACACCACAAGGACTGCAACCTTCCACTTTACGAGTTGCTACTCCGTCTTTGCGTTTATTATTTTCAATAAAGTCGATCATACTTTCTCCGTCATCTGGGGCCTAGTACTGTTTCTAATTGGGCCGCTGTCTCAAATTTTTGACTGCTACACACACGCCTTTTTGTTCGCCTCTTTTTCGTCTCATTCAGCGCTTTCAGTACTGTCGTCTCTGGCTCAATTGCCTACTAATATACCGTCGACGCACCTACGGCGTCTGGATGCACGGTGAGGCTTGAGCTCCTTTGACGGACTGATGTATGTTCCACTTGCTTCTCCTCCCCCTCTTCCAAGGTTCTCCTTCCTCGCTCCCCGATTTGCCTTGTCTCTTCCTTTCTCCACCTTTCTAATTTCTGTACCCTTAGCTTGTCTTGCATCATGTCCATCCAACACGCGCTGCTTATCGTCCGGTGACAGCTGACTTACCTTTTCTTCCTTTTCTCCCCGTTTAGTGTGTTGCAACATATACCAGCCGTCCTCGATGTGATAATTGCTCCGATCCCACAATCTCTTCCTCAACCTCTCTCCAACCCGACTGCCCTTTGTCTCTTCTCTTTCTCCGGCTTCGGTGCTTTCATTCGTGATGGCAGAAGGGTTGGGAAAGAGGGAGCGAAGAAAAAGTTTGGGTGCGTTTGGCCCGTTATCCACGACAGCCAACCCCGGTCCTATCCCGCTCGACCGTTCTACAACCCATGACGCCAATGTCTTGAGAAAGAGACAGCGCCGCAACTCGGGCTTCTTTAGGGGCAGGAACCCCAGTCCCGGGAGAGCTCCCGCCGGCCATCGCGGGCTGGGTACGGAGAACCCAACTCCCCGAGTAGCGTCTTTACCTACAATCGCCATTGACGGGCCTCGATCTCGCCGAAAGTCACTTCAGAAGAGACGGACTTCCGTATTCGGTTCTCTTCGGTCGCTCAATTCGCTTGATGATGACGAACCAGGTCGGAATTCCGGTGATGGCGACGATG
Organism: Aspergillus baeticus; assembly: GCA_027569055.1. Taxonomy (NCBI): domain Eukaryota; kingdom Fungi; phylum Ascomycota; class Eurotiomycetes; order Eurotiales; family Aspergillaceae; genus Aspergillus; species Aspergillus baeticus. Next base: position 271,851 of record JAPDEI010000018.1, on the reverse strand, counting down.
CTGGAAATGGAGTGGGGTCCATCATTTTGCACCATGGCGAGATCCAAATCACTGGTGGCATGTGGAGGAAGAAAAGCCAATACCTTGTCCTAACAGACACTCATCTTGTTCGTTTCAAAAGTCTGAACAAGGCGACGGATATGTTTCCCTCTATTCCTCCATCAATGGCCCGAACAACCGCAAACCGACAGTCTGTCGCATCAATCAGTTCCTTACAGGATCCGCAGCTTTCGGCTACGGGCGACGCTTCTTCGGGGATCCCATTGAACAGCATTGTCGCAGTTTACATGCTTGATAATGAAAAACCATCGGCGTCAGTAGAGGTGGCCTACATGGACGAGCGGGCACAGAAGACCACATTCATTCAAATGCAGACCCCGGACCTTCAAGAGCTCAATCTTTGGATGGTCGGCATTCGATCGGCTGCCGAGATGAGTCGCGGCACCTCCCCCATGCCATTTGACCCGAGGGCGTTGGACTGTGTTGTCAGAATGCTAGAGCGCGAGCGCGATTATGACCCAGAGAGTTTCCGTATGTTCAGGGTCATTCAAATGGCCTCCAGCAAGTCTGCGACGCGGGCGTCATCGGACGAGCTGACTAAACTATCACCTACCGGATGTTACCTTGCCCTTGGGATACACAAGCTTCATTTAGTCGCGCTGAACAAAATTACCAACCGCAGTTCAACAGCATCACTGACTGACCTCGATACTGCATCTTCGTTTGGCCTAATGAACCTGACAGGTTTGTCAATGGAATGGGGAGACGACAGCCTACATTTGACATTTCGAGTTCCGCTCCTAAAATCGTGCTCAATGTTTCTGGCTTCTGTCCACTCCTTGGAAATCGCCTATTGGATAAGACAGCAAACCGAGTTTCTTCGCCCACTTTGGCTCAAACAGCCCTATGATTTCATCGTGCCCCGGGACCTTAATAACGAAAGCAATTTCCCTCCTATATGCCTAGACGAAGATTATGGCTGTTTCGATCGAACCCTGGTTGCCTACTGCGCTAGTTATGACATTGATACCTCTAATATTCGATACACCATTGACAATCAATGTGATGATGCACCTTGTTTCAGGTTGCTTCGGCCTGCCTCGCCTCGCCGGAGTAAATATACAGCGCTGGAACTGATTGCTCTGATGCGAGCCCTGAGATACAATGAATCATTCCGCTCGATTTCTTTCAATGGAGTGAGTTTGGATGTGCTTCAAGGTCTACGAGATCTACATGGGCTTGATAAAGACGCATTGCTAACCCGCGCGAATGCGCAAGTCAATGTTCCTGGCCAAGAAGACCTGTCTGTCTTGTCACAGGAAATTCGAGCACTGACTCTGAAAAGCAAATGGCTACGGCGTTTAGATTTCTCCTACACTTTAAGTCGAACGCCAAAATCCGACAAGGAAAGCCACGACCCTGGCTGTGGGATCCCGGAAGCGATTTTTCCCATTTGTCGTCGTGAACTTACAAGCGTTGACTGGATCGTTTTGAATGGGATCAAACTCGGTGACTCTGACCTAGACTACCTGGTTGACGCGGCTTCGCAGAGGGGAAGCCATTTCCGCGCCCTGGAGGTGGGCAATTGTGGTCTATCAGTACACGATATCGATCTGCTCCTCTCAACTACCGTTGCTCAGGTTTCAACTCTCGAGGCGATCAATATCTCCGGCGTACAAGGCCGCATTAAACCAGATATGCTACAGCAATACCTTGGTTATTTCGGCCAAATAAGAAAGCTCGACTTGTCACGGATTGTTAGAATCTCTGGCCCCGAACCTCTTATATCTGCGCCCATTCTGTTCAATTGGCGACTTGAAGAGCTTTCACTGAGCAGAACCGCCATCAACAGGGAGACGGTGGACTCTATCGCCACTTACTTGGCGAGTGATCGGTCTGAACGTCTGCGGTTCGTTCGCCTCGAACAGTGCGGCCTTACAGGACAGGATGTTGCAATCTTTCTTCATTCTCTTGCGGTTCTTGAAGATGGACGCAATCTTCACCTGCACGTCAACGACAACCGACTAGATCTTGGCTGTTCATATCTTTGTGATGCCATTGCCCAAGACAAAACTCCGTCTCACCTGTCGATGAGGATGATTGATTTCAAGCGGGAAGAACAGTTTCAGGATCTAGCCGAGGCCCTGCGGAAGAACCGCACATTGAAGTATCTTGATATCTCGAAGGCGTCCCTTCCGTACGACGCCGGCCCAGAAACATGCAAGTCACTGCAATTGATGTTCGAGGAGAACGATACCCTTGAGGATCTAGATATTAGCGGCGAAAATGCCCATTTGGATGTGGCACGGTTCGGAATCGGTCTCAACCTGGCGCTCACTGGGCTGAAAAAGAACAGATCCTTGAAGGTGCTGAGGATTGAACACCAGAAACTCGGGCTACAGGGTGCCAATACCTTAGCCTCTGTATTGGAAAGCAATACGAGCCTGCGTGAGGTTCACTGTGAAAATAATGACATTAATCTCCAGTCGTTTACAGTGCTTGTCAATGGGCTCCAGAAAAACCGATCCTTGCTAAATCTTTCATGTATGGACCTGGACAGAACCCGGTCGCTGGACAAGGTGCGCCGCGAAATTGACAATGTGAAACGGGAATTGAGTCTTTCTCAACACTCGGCTACGAGCTCTCTTCGCCGGTCATTGCATGCCGCAATAAACGCCAAACACATCTCGGTCACCAACAAATTTGCCAAGCATTCACATTCTCAAGGCCATATACGTGCCACTGCAAGCTCACTTTCGGCTGTTGAGAGCTCTGGACCTCCAGAGAATCAACAGGTAGAGGCTATCTTGCATTCCTTGAGTTCGAAATGGGACACCGAAGTCACTCGTTTACGTCGATACCTCTTTCGTAATTACAATCTGGCCAACAGCATCAATGAGAATGGGCTCGACCTCATTGGGGGTGACGATTCCTCGAGCGATGGGCGCCCTGCAACGGCAGCTAGTCTTGGAACTATGCTAGAGCAGATGAAGTTGGACGTGATCATGTCCACTAACGAGATTCAGTCTCCTAGTACGCCGGAGCCCCCGCCCCTGCCCAGCAAAGCAAGCGACAGTCCACATTTAGATATTTTCCAGAGCCTCGGCACTGAGAGTAACCTGGATAACGAACTCCAGAAGTCTCCGTATCTATTGCCAGATTCCGATGCGGCTTCACGTGCATTCCCTTCCGACTATGCCATCTCCACTTCCTCAACCCGGTCCGGGCTTCCGGTTCCTGTTCTGCCATCTGCTATCCGCAAATCGAGTAGCATCCGCAGTGCCCGGAGCTCAAGCACTGTCTCAACAAGTACAGGAACAGGCGCAAGTGCAAGGAGTGCGTACGGAACTGCTTCCTCGACACTAAGAGGCCTCCTTTCATCAAGAGAGCGAAGGAAGCTTGAGGGCATGAAACCTGGAGCAGTGTGTGTATCAGGTGATAGGCCGCCGACTTTGGACTGGTCGCCACCTCACTTTGACCTGGGAGAACTTCGCTATTAAGTCTCTCTTTCGTTCTTCCCCAAAAAAACATGGGCGTTGAGTGCTTGGATGCCTTGAGCTAGTTCCAGAGCTAGTTCACCCGCATCCCAGAAATGATTTATGAGCCCCAATGATCGAACAATCTGAACACCATCTACACTACTCGCAACTACTTGCCATTATACCACTCGAAGCAATTCCTACGCCAATATGCTTTGGTTCTATCCGCTGGTTCTGAGAAGCATATGTGTATAGAGCTCTCGCTGTTTATCTTGATATACCCTCACTCCAATTATCATTATACTTACTTCACCTCGCCGAATCGAGCGTCAACTTTCTACTCTTTTTGGTCACTTCATGTCTTCTTTTGTCGTTTCGCTGAACGAAAAAAAAAAAGGCGATCAAAACCCCGAAAGGACAGGCCTCCATGTCTACTGGTGATTTGCATGTTTCGACTTCATAGCCCATGCTATCAACCATGACAACGGCAATTAGACGCCCTACTGGACACACGGTTTCTTTGCTTTCTTTACCTTTCTCCAACATGACTTAATTGTTAATGACATAGATTATCTCACTCGCCTTGGGAGGTGTCTTTCTCTACGGGCTTTTTGTTGCGCGCCATCATATTGCGGGACGGCGACCTTTGGTGTAAATTGACTGGACCTTATTTCAGCATACATGTTCCCTTTTGTTGAAACTTGCATGCGGGCGTTTGGTTAGATGGTGTACATATACTAGGTAAGACCTGTATATATAGGATTAACTTTGTTTTTGTTTTTCGTTCTTGAAGGTTTCCTTGAGTAATGCGTATATTTAATCCTAATAGGTGGTATTTATAATGACCTAAGAAAAGAGCCTCCACACTTAACTCCATGGAAACCGATCAAGAAGCAGAACACCGCTCTAAAACAAGTGCAAAAGAAGTATACGTAGAATAAAAATGCCTAATATACAAATCTGAAATGTATAAAGTTAGGAGAAGCAAAAAGTGGAATCAGGTTTTAGCTCAGACTTTGACGCCATCCAAAACCAGCGTCCCAAGGCTTCTATCAAGTTTCTCCTGCGTCTTGCGTAGCTCGCGGCCCCTCTTGGCTAAATCTTTCAGAGTCCGGTGGAAGCTGCTCAACTCGCGCCAGTCTCTGTTGCTTCCCTCGCTTCCTCTAAGGGCAATACGGCGACGATTCCGGCACGCATTGTACCATTTCGCAACTTCTGGTCCGTCCAAATCGCTGATCTCAAACTCGACAACCCAACTATCCCTGCTAGTAAGATTCTCCGGTCGTGGGACGGGTATACCGTTGACGCGGTTGGCAACTGTTAGAGCCATGGCGCCGAGCTCACGGGGCGACTGGGGTTCGGGTACAGCGGCGTCCGTATTACGGATACCATCAGATGAGTTTACTGCCTCTTTCCCTTCTTTTTCTTCTTCGGAGAGGGGTTCGGAAGAATTATCGTTAGATGCGAGTACTTCAGGCGTTCTCTCACGGGACTCGGTGACAGCAGACTCTGGCGATTCATCTTCAGGCTCGTAGTCTAAGATTCGTCGCTGCATCGCGTCTATTTCTGCCTTGTTCGTATTTTGGATAGCTTCAATATCTTCCTCCGTAACAGGCTCGTAGAAGATATACATGTACGGAGGGTCGGTGGGTCGGGTTTCGAAGTGGAAACGAAGGGACCTTTTGGGGAACTTCGCTGTGGCCTTGTTCAAAACTTTGTTCCAGAGTTGGATACTCAGACGGAACTCTGTGTCGCCGAGCGTGGTATCCCACTGGCCGTGCAGCGCCTGATCCATTTCCGGCAAGCAGACATATTGAAAGCCGAAGATTTGGGCGATATTGTGAAACGCCACGAAGATACCATCCATACGCCCTATGCGGACTTGAAGGGAGTACTTGAGGAAGGCGGATCGAATCATGTCATAATATTCGCGTTCGTACGATTCGAAGTCGCCGAAGCGTGATCTGAGCTGATAGCCTAACCCATTCTCGGGTGCGTCTGCATGCTGTCGAATTGAGACAACTGCACGGGTCTTCAGGTCAAACATGCCGGTACCCGGAAGGTGCGGGTCGTACGCATCGAGCTGAGACCTCATCATAAAGTCTCCCAACATCGAGTAGTGATAACTTTCAGGCGTGAGCTGCTCCTCCGCCGCCGTGATTTTGTTTTCGTGGGATCTCCGGTAGCGCTCAAAGTGCTCCTTTGGTACAGTGAGAAGCTTCTCCATTGACTTACCCAAGCTCAGCAAAATGTTGGCTGAATCGTGCTCTTTGTCAGCGTCTATTGCGTAGATACCATCCCGGTATCGCAGAAAAATAGCAGCAGGAGCACGCGTAGTTAATGTATAATTCTCCGCCGTTCCCGTGAAGCCCCGAGACACTGCGCTGGTATTAATCGGGCGCCATGCCGAGAGCAAGTAGTGAAAATGTGATAACACGGATGTCATGCTCGACGTCGATCCGACATATTTTCGCTTGTTCTTGATGGCTACATCTTGGAGGTTCTTATCGTTCGAGGATGTGATGTAATCTTTTAAGGCGGCAAAGTCGAATTCAGTCACGGGCATGATGGACCCTAAATAGGGATCGAAATTGTGAACTCGAGTACGGGGATCACGAAGCTGATAGACTCCAGGGCTGTGAAATAGATTTGTTAGTATGTCTGCCAAGCGATGATGAGTGGTGCTAGAAGGCCTACGTACTTGAACAACACCCTCTCTAAACCATAAGAAAGTCGCGGTACGGGCGGCTGGGCGTTCGCTTGCACCTCTTCGAATGCGATATTAGTGCTCGACATAGAATCAATTGATAGGGGGAATCTATATACCCTGCAGATAAGTTTTTTGTGTGTTTGCAGACGCCCGTTCACGCATTCGTGATACTATTGCTCGTTGAACTAATATTGGAGGTTCAGGAAACCTGTACGGTTCGCGGTCTTCTCGTGATTCTTCGCCATTTAACTGGGAGACCAGCTGATTCAATGTAGATTCGAGAATCGGTCGTGGCTGAGATTGAGATTGAGTGTTTTCGGCAGACCTGTTCTGCGTGCTCCATGTCGAATGGGCTTTGAGAGTCTATTACGCGACCAAGGTTAGATAATTAGCCTCGGGCCAAACAATTTGGTCAAATTGGTGACAATAGGAGTAGTGGGAAAAAAGAGAATGGCTTACACACCTCCGAAAGAGTCTGGAAGGTATCCTCAATCGATGTATTGGAGCTAGTCTTGTCCGTGGAGGTAGTTTTGTCCTTGGAGGTAGTCTTGGTGCGTCGAGTAGAGGAAGTCTTGGTCTTCGAAGCAGTCCGGGTGCTTTGCTTGGGCGGACTCTTGCACTTGGAGGCAGTCCGGGGGATTCGATTAGAGGCGGCCTTGCCCTTTGACGTTGAGGCTTCCCGAGTGCGCTGACTAGGCCGACCTTTGCTCTGAGAGGGTTTCGAAGTCTTGCGCGAATCTGAGCGCGCCGGAGATGTTCCGGAGAACAATCGTGCCTGAGCACGAACTCCGGTTAGGCAGGAGAAGCAGACATGTTCACGAAGAATGGGGTCTGGAGCAGACCGCAGTAATTTCCGAAACATACGGCATGAACATAAGAAGAAGGACCTGACAAGTCTTATGTGATGATTGTTTGCAAAACCATTGATGGAAGAACAGCGCCATCTGCTGTCGGGAAGCTGTCCATAGTCAAATCTTTTTTTTTCACCGCCTTGTTGTAGACGTCATGTATTTTACGGTACGAGAACTTGTGTAATTTTTGATCACTCCGAATCCGGGGAGGGGAATCGGAGAAAAAAGCCCCGCCAAAAAAAAAGTCGCTGCTCGACACTTTACTTTTCTGCTTCTTAAAGCAAATCCCAAAAGCCACATTTGTGTCTCGCAGATTGTCTCCTGTCAGACTTTTCTAGAGGTTAGTGTTTTCTGACCTTTTGTTCATTTTCTGCTTTCAGTTCGAACCCTACGCTATCCCTCTGCATCAATGGAGGGTGAACGACCCCTCTATTTGTCTCAGTTGCTCCATCGTACAAAGTCTCTTTCTAAGATTTGGTCTCAATGTAACAGGTTTTCTCTAGAACTTCCTATTCTATGATGGCCCAGGAACGTCTACGCATTCTCATCGTCGGCAATGGCGGGCGTGAGCATGCCCTGGCGTGGAAGCTTAGCCAATCGTCCCGGGTCGATATCGTCTACGTCGCCCCAGGAAATGGAGGTACCGCCGCAGGCGCCTCAAGCAAGGTCAAAAACGCCAATGTCAAAGTAAATGACTACCCAGGACTGGTAGCTTTTGCGCAGAAGAACCAAGTCAACCTTGTCGTTCCTGGCCCAGAGGCTCCTCTGGTGGATGGAATTCAAGGATATTTCCAGGCCGGTTTGTGCCGCGATTCTTTCACAACTTAAACGTATCAGTTAATGACTGTTATAAAGTCGGTATTAGGTGCTTCGGTCCATCAAAGGCTGCCGCGCGCATGGAGGGTTCAAAGGCTTTCTCAAAAGATTTCATGAAACGTCAGAGTATCCCCACTGCTGCATACGAGAACTTCACAGACTACGAAAAGGCACGCCAATACTTGGATAGCGTGTCTCATAACGTTGTCATCAAAGCAGACGGCTTGGCTGGCGGAAAAGGCGTCATCATCCCTACGTCCAAGGAGGAAGCTCAGCAGGCTCTCCGCGAAATGATGCTTGACCGCCAGTTTGGTGATGCGGGCAATGAGGTAGTCATTGAAGAATACCTCGAGGGAGATGAGCTCAGTGTTCTGACCTTCAGTGACGGCTACACGATCAAATCCCTTCCCGCTGCTCAAGACCACAAGCGTATTTTTGACGGAGACCAGGGGCCGAACACAGGTGGTATGGGATGCTATGCCCCAACACCCATCTCTTCAAAGCAGGTTCTTGAAGAGATTGATCGCTCGATTATCCAACCATCTATTGATGGCATGAGAAAGGAGGGTTAGTATTTATCCAGCTCCTCGGATATCCTCGTTGTATGGAAGAGCCCTAACTAACATATCATCAAAGGCTTTCCATTTGTTGGAATCCTTTTCACCGGTTTGATGATGACGAAGAACGGCCCCAAGGTACTTGAATACAATGTTCGCGGTGGTGATCCAGAAACACAGACCCTGCTACCTCTGTTAAGCGACGACACCGATCTGGCGGAGATCATGGTGGCCTGTACAGAACACTGGCTCGATGGCGTTTCCGTCAAGGTCAAGCCCGACTTTTCCACGACCGTCATTGCCGTCGCGGGCGGATACCCTGGATCATATGCCAAGGGTAAAAAGATTACCCTGGATCCTACCCCAGAAGGTACCCTGATCTTCCACGCTGGAACCGTTTTTGCCGGAGATGAGCTACAGACTGCTGGTGGGCGAGTGATTGCCGCTACTGCCACCGCGTCTAGCCTTGAAGAGGCCCTGCGCAAGAGCTATGTCGGAATTGAAACAGTCCACTTTGAAGACATGTTCTACCGCAAGGACATTGCCCACCGAGCGTTCCGACAGCGCGAGGCCCAGCAATCCTTGACATACGCCTCTGCCGGAGTCTCCATTGATGCCGGCAACGACCTAGTGAACAAGATCAAGAGCAGTGTTGCAAACACCAAGCGCCCTGGGACCGACGCCGCCATCGGAGGATTCGGAGGTCTCTTCTCCCTGGCGGCAGCTAATCCCGCCTACCACCCCGAGTCTCCCACACTCATTGGAGCCATTGATGGCGTCGGAACCAAACTCAAGATTGCACACGCCGCGGGTATTCACAACACCGTCGGTATCGATCTTGTTGCCATGAACGTCAATGACCTCGTCGTCCAGGGCGCAGAGCCTCTCTTCTTCCTCGACTGCTACTCTTGCGGCAAGCTCGACATCAGCACGGCTGCCGCCTTCGTCACCGGCGTTGCCGACGGTTGCATGCAAGCCGGCTGTGCCCTCATTGGCGGAGAGACCGCTGAAATGCCGGGTCTCTTCATTGATGAGTCTTACGACGCCGTCGGAGCCGCTGTCGGCGCCATCAACACCTCTGGACCAAACGCCCGCACTATCCTCCCAGACACATCTGCCATGAAGGCCGGCGACGTCCTGCTCGCCCTGGCTTCCTCAGGCCCCCACTCAAATGGATATTCTCTTGTCCGCAAGATTGTCGAGCGCTCCGGCCTTGGCTACAACGACCCTGCCCCCTTCTCCATGCCCTCCCCCAACGAATCCCAAACTCTCGGTCGCGCCCTTCTAACACCAACACGCATCTACGTCAAGCCCCTCCTCAAAGCCCTCAACTCCTCTTCCCCATCAACTATCAAGGGTCTCGCTCACATTACCGGGGGCGGTCTCCTCGACAACGTGCCCCGCATGCTCCCGCCGACTTTAACCGCACACATTGACGCAAAGTCCTGGGCGCTACCCCCGGTCTTCTCATGGCTTAAAAAGAACGGTAACGTCGCGGCACACGAGATGACCCGCGCCTTCAACTGCGGTATCGGTATGGTCATTGTTGTCGAGAAGGGCTCTGAAGCCTCTGTCCGCGACCTCCTCGAGAAGGAAGGCGAGACCGTCTACCAGGTTGGTGAGCTCAAGGTTAAGCCCGAAGGTGAGGAGGCTTGTGTTGTTTTTGGACTCGAGGCCTGGGACGCTTAGAGGATGCTTTGTCTCGTGCGAACTATAGAAGTTCCGTATATAGGTTGGGTGTGGGGTTTCGAAAGAGAAAATGACTTATATGTTTTACTATTCATACTTATGACCTTATTTATTATATTGCAATATCACTTGTTTATATGAGGTCTAATGATGCATATATATATATATAGCCTTTGCTTTTAACTCCCATGTAAAATCACCACCCGTGTATGGTTACACCTTTTCTAAGGGCAGGAAATTGAAAATTTTATTTTCGTACGAACCGTATGTTACACCCTCATAAAATTTCAATATTGTAACGTTGAACCTTGCGATAGCAAATTCCAAAACACTTCAGACTTCAAGGTGAATTTGGAATTAAAGCTCGTTGCACATATTAGTAGACTGTGGTATCTCAGTAGCAAAGCGCATAATTGTAACTTATATTTGGTCGCCGTCGGCTTTTGGGATATAAAAATCAGATATTCCATTTAAGAGGAAAGACGCCAGGAAATCATCGTGCAAAATTTGTACTAGTGGTGTATTTTAGTTAGGCTACTTGGTCCATACTATACTGATATCAAGTTCGCCGCTGGTAACGCGCTGGGAAAGAATGTCGACAATTCCAAGGGTTCAAGGGAGGAAAGGGGTCAGATGAGAGAATAGGAGAACAACACAGAAAACAAGTAGTGGCAGAGATGCCTATCAGCCCACCCAAGTCCACATTCTTGGCAAGAGTGCCTGAGAGTACAACTTCAGTGAGAGACAGAAAGCAGTCCAAATGAAACAAACGGACTCAAACACGGATTGAACTATGAGAGGAAGCTTTCACCGCACTGGTAATAGAAACCCATGTACAGTATCCATCGACTTTTCTTGCCTTAGGTCTCCACAAGCATTCGAACTTGCCCTCCCTGCGCCAAGGGACAAGCATCTCAAACAAACCATCTCTATTCCACAGCTAAAAATCAAGTTCCCTTTTCAGGCATTCTTCCTCCTAGTGCGAGTCAGAGACAGTTCGTAAGCCACCCTTTGTCTCAGTTTGGTCTTTTAATATAACAGGAAATACACGACAACGACATGATACGACGCAAGAGCTGCAGCAATGATTAGTTCGGGCTCATTGCACTCTAGTCAAATAAAGTTCGTACCTTAGAAGCACTTGCGGTGGACGATCGAAGGACCGCTCTCGTCGTACTCCTGCTTGGAGATCCACATCTGCTGGAAGGTGGACAGGGAGGCCAGGATGGAACCACCAATCCAGACGGAATATTTACGCTCGGGGGGAGCAATGATCTTGACCTTCATGGAAGAGGGAGCAAGGGAGGTAATCTCCTTCTGCATACGGTCGGAGATACCGGGGTACATGGTAGTACCACCAGACTAGAAGACAATTTGTCAGTAACACACTAGTGAGCGGGAAGAATGGGGGAATTGCGTACCATGACAATGTTTCCGTACAGATCCTTACGCACATCAACATCGCACTTCATGATGGAGTTGAAAGTGGTGACATGGATACCACCGCTTTCCAGACCAAGGACGCTGGGCTGGAAGAGAGCCTCAGGAGCACGGAAACGCTCGTTGCCAATGGTGATGACCTGGCCGTCAGGAAGTTCGTAGGACTTCTCAAGGGCAGAGCTCTGAGAAGCGTTCTGGATCTCCTGCTCGAAGTCAAGGGCGACGTAGCAGAGCTTCTCCTTGATGTCACGGACAATTTCACGCTCAGCGGTGGTGGAGAAGGTGTATCCGCGCTCAGCAAGGATTTTCATGAGGTAATCCGTCAGGTCACGACCAGCCATGTCGACACGAGAAATGGCATGGGGAAGGGAGAAACCCTCGTAAATGGGGACGACGTGGGTGACACCGTCACCAGAGTCAAGGACGATACCGGTGGTACGACCGGAAGCGTACAGGGACAGAACGGCCTGGATGGAGACGTAGAAGGCGGGGGCGTTGAAGGTCTCGAAGACGATCTGGGTCATCTTCTCACGGTTGGACTTGGGGTTGATGGGAGCTTCGGTCAGGAGGATGGGGTGCTCCTCAGGAGCGACACGGAGCTCGTTGTAGAATGTGTGATGCCAGATCTTCTCCATGTCATCCCAGTTCGTGACAACACCGTGCTCAATGGGATATCTGAGCGTGAGGATACCACGCTTGGACTGTGCCTCGTCACCGACATACGAGTCCTTCTGACCCATACCAATCATGATACTGTTTCGAGAGTGTCAGGGGCTACCACTCAATTGATGGGGGACTCATTAGAGGAAGATTTACCCATGGTGACGGGGACGACCGACAATGGAGGCTGTGCGACCATCGTTAGCATCCGAATTTGTGAAAACAGGCAGGCAGTATGAGGGATGGAGGGTGTTCACCGCCCCGGGTGAGTCCGCAGCGACGCAAAGGAGAAGCGGACAAACTTCCTCAAACGTGTTCGATGACAAGGATAATAAAAGGAGCGGGCTGAGGGGCCGAGGGGTTCATATTGTAGTATATAATTGAGGGGTTGACTTACGGAAGACGGCTCGGGGGGCGTCGTCACCGGCGAAACCGGCCTTGCACATACCCGAACTAGAGGGCTTAACGTCAGCATAACAAATCAGGCCATGAAGTGTCGGCGCCGGATAACTGGAGCCATCATTCTGGATGAACGCTTTTCACCAGGAACCGCCAATGCCCACCTGAGACGGTGAACCGGATAGGTCATTGCGACCAGCGGCGAAGTGAGGTTTGGGGGTTCAGGAACAACGCAGGATGGAGCGGGCATCTCATGATGCCATCAAAAGTCAAACGTGTGACATACCCATTGTCGATAACGAGAGCAGCAACTTCCTCTATACAAGGCAAGAAAGTCAAGTTAGCGTGAGGTTGGCAGATGAGGGAAGTGGAGGAGAGGGGAAGGGAACAAGCGAGGGAAGCAAGGCGTCGAGGTGGCCGAAACCTTACCTTCCATGGTGTCTAGGAGTAGATTAAGAAGCGAACTACAGAGAACAAAGAGAAAAAAAAGGAAACGAGGATGATGGGGAAGAAAGGGAGGAGGAGAAAGATAGCTCGAGGAGAGGTGGTGGTGATTGTTGTTGGGGGAGAAAGTGGAGGAGAGAGAAGGGGAGAGGAAGGACAGTTCAGCGAGTCGAGAGTTTGGTGGTGGTCGGTGGTGGAGGAGCGAACGAGGGAACGGTCGACGGAGTAGTCAGCAGCTAACAGCGCGCCAGAACTGAACAGAACAGATCAAGTCGGAAAGGGGCTGGAAAGTGGTAAAGTCCGCTGCTATGATTAGGCGCCAAAGGGGGCTTAGTCTCGTCTAGTCCCAGTTGCTGTCACCGCCACACCAGGTCTTTCTTCGGATAGATCCTTGTGTGTGTGTGCAAATATTTCATAGCTACAGCTCAATTGGTCGGTTTTATACAATTTTCCTCAGAGTGTTGCCTCTCAGGCAGAATGATTTCGTTCCTCGGAGCTGAGGCGTCCTCTGCTACCCATTTGAGATGATGAATCCTCGTGGGGCACACCGTGAGAATCCAAGGTTGCGAGAATGGTTCAGCCCGGCGTGTCCCAAAGAAAAGGGTCCCCTCAATCGCCCCTCCTATTCGTTCTATTATTATCATCGTCATAGCTATAGTTGAAGGGCAACTAAGAAGCATGATGACGACTCTCTCTTTCTCTTTTATACCTACCTACTGAAATGCCAATTCCTGAAGAGGAATTCAGGCTCCCAGATTCCCTGCCCCGCGTCCAGATTAGGAAGGGCTACGTCTGAAAACCTTCCTTTCCGTGCTTATCTGGCTTCGGTAATAATCAGTCTAGTCTTCTCCTGAGTGCCTTTTGACTTGAAATGTGAGCGTATCAACCTGGCCATTATTCTAAGGTTGCTCCTACTCCGTTCAGACGTTATCAAAGAACCTGGGGTTTCCGCCTTTGTTTAGATCAACCATCAATGCAATGCCACTGTCGAGGCAAACTTGAGGTAGCTTGCCTATAGCGAATCTTTTTAGATCAAACGACAACTTTCGCAACAGTTAACCCAGCTTGACCGCATTCATCAAGGCCTGGCTGGCCCTCAGCCACATCGCAATCTTGTATGACAGCATCGCGGGGCTCGGACATGGCGGGGTAGAATTTTGAAACCACTACTCCTAAACCCTGGATGACACCCGGCAATGATTGGTCTTAAGAAGAATAGAAAAGACCGCTTGAGTCGCAAGGTTAGAAAGCTGCATCTTTGTGCATTGAATGCTCCGTGCGTGTCCACTTGGGCGTGTGCTTAGCGTAGAAATGAGTGGAAAGTCATCGCTGGTCCTTGAAGCGTCTCGATCCATGAAGGACGGAACCGCTTTTCCAACTTTCACCAAATATTATTCTGCCACCTTCGAACCCTTTTACAAAACCACCATCTGAGGCGAAAGATAGGATTCACATATCCATTTGATCTATAAATTTATTGTACACTATATCCTACTTGTGCAGGCTAATTGCCACTTGAAAGTTCAACAAGTTCTGCCAGAAAAAAGAAAAGTTATCCCATCTACACACCATGGACCCCAACATGAACAACCTCCTCAAATGGGGTATTCAAAATTCGACGAAGACCGGTCAAGCTGGAGCTACCGACGCACATGCAGAAAACAACGCTTCTCAACCTGGGCGCAACCTTACCCCTGAGATGCTCAACGCTTTGTTTGGTGGTCCCTCCGAAGCCGATTTAATGAAAGCCGCCATGCAAGCCTTACGCTCTGACGAAGTTGACCTTGAAAACAAGCTGATCGCCTTTGACAACTTTGAACAATTAGTCGAGTCCATTGACAATGCGAACAACCTGGAACCCTTGGGTCTGTGGACTCCACTCATTGAACTTTTGAAGCATGAGGAGCCTGAAATGAGGAGCATGGCGGCGTGGTGTATTGGGACAGCTGTGCAGAATAATGAAAAGGCTCAGGATAAGGTATGTTTTTCTCCCATTGCCTACTTCCCGTCTCGCGTTTGTTGCTTCGAAGTAGACTTCAAAGGAAGAAACACTGACAAATTTTTCCTGTATAGCTCATTGTCATGAACGTCATCCCAACCCTAGTTTCCATGTCTACAACAGATAAAACTCTCGTCGTCCGCAAGAAGGCCATTTATGCCATTTCCTCTGGGGTACGCAACTACCAACCGGGCATGGATGTGCTAACGAAACACCTTCCGGGGGGGTATGCCAACGGCAAAGTTGACGCTGGGGACATGGACACTGTTGATGCCATCATGAACAAGTTGAGGTCGCACCCCGTACCGTCGTCCTAATCCCCGCCGCCACATTTGTGTTCAAGAGAAATTCAAATTCTGATGCCTTGCACATTTTTCCAATGTGTATAATCACGTGCAATTATGCCCACAGGTGGCGATCACAGCAGTCTACTTTTCGTGGCGGTTTCGTGCGTATTACAAACTCGTATACGGACAGGCTCCCGTAACTGAATACGCTACGGATGAAGGTCACTCCATTATATGTCACGCGAGGCGCATACCTAGATACGAGTGCAGGCTTGATTCTGCGGCTCTTACCAACGGCTACCAACGGCAGCCTGTTGACCAGTTAGGCCATCTGTTGCGCGGCTTTGCCGCTGAGAGAGAAGAAATCTTTGGATCGATAGATAGAGTTATTGGCGCTAAGAAATGCATTGTCAATGACAGAAGAACTCAGCAATATAAAGCCATTTACGCCAGCTACCCAAAAAAAAAAAACATATATATGTCGTAATAATGTGAAGCAATGCGGACCTGTAAGAAACCGCAGTAAACGCATGTCATTCCGTAACCATATAGGAACATCCCGATATAGTATACTCTACGGAGGTAACACCTCTCCCATCAGCATAGTAGATTCGGTGCTCTAGAGCTGTAGGTTGTATGTGTAGTCATCCTCGATGTTCTGAGAAACCCAAAGGACAATCGAGCTGTATCAGAGTGAGTGAACCCACACATTAGCAAATGCATCGACCACACCCACTAGGCTAATGTTGCACTCACCTAAGCATGACCAACCCATTGGCAACAACATTCGCAATCCCAAAGTACAACGTCGTCAGTGGGTAGCCCTTGAGAAGGTACTTAAGAACCATGACAGTCTAAATATCCAGTCAGCTACCCGTTGATAATCGCCCAACCTATACAACAACACAATACGGGAAGAGAAACATACCACACTCCCCGCTAACCCCCCAGCGAGCAACGCAAACCCTAAGAACAGCACAAAGCGCGCCTTCCATGCAACCCCGTTCCCGCTATAGCTAAAGCTGTCCGCTTGTAGACGCGACTTCTCGATGGAGTTGATGACAAGCATCCCCAGCGCCGAGCAGATTCCGGGAATCCAGTCCGTGAACTTGACGTGGACAAGGGAGCCGTTTCGCTGGCTGTGCGAGAAGGCTGCTGCGTCGATGAGGAAGAAGAAGCCGAGGGAGAACTAGAAAGTGGTTAGGGTGTCATTAATTTGAGGTCGTTTGGTGGTGGTGTTGGGGTGCTTTACCAGAGCGCCGGATGCGTAGACGCCTGCGTTGCGTACGGTCGAGTTGTTGAGCCATTCGGGCTTGTGGAAGCGCCATAAGTGGTTACTGTCTGAGCCATCCATTATGGTATTTGTCTGTGTTTTTGCACAGCGAGTCGAGATTTAGCGGGAGAAGCGTCCAGGTTAGGGGTATTGATCATCGGGCGTGGAAGCTATGGCTGACTTGGAGAGGCTGGGCCGCTGGATGATGATGGAGTAGTTGCGCGGAATTCGGAAAATCCCGTTCCGTCGGAGTTTACGAGTTTAATATAGTACGTCGGGAATCCAGTATTAAGTAGGGCAACATCATTTGTTCCTATTACTACTAGCTTTCAAACAAGGAGATCAAATGTCATGTAGAAAGTTGATGAATCTCACAAGGATCGTTTTTCTACCTGGACCTCCAACTCCGCAGTATGCGAATCACTATATACTTCGTAATATCGTAACCTCTTAGCCTGGACCAGCCAAGCTCAGCGTTCTTCCTCGCAAAAGAGCTTCAAAAATCCATCAATATACGTCATCGCCTTGGCTTTTTCCAAAGCAGGCGGAATAGACCTCGAACAATCCTCGCCCAGGGCTGGCTCTCTCAGATATTTTCGTAGGGCGAAGGTAGATGCGCGGTAAGTCGCATGGTACATGGCTTTAAATTCGTCTTCATCATTGCACGAAGCAGAATTGGGGAGCGCTGTATTGTCCGCTTCCTTTATTTCACCGTGGGGAAGATCCATATCATTGTGAGAAAGAGTCTTATGAGAAGATACCGGCCTCGACGAGCGGTTGTATCCGTACAGTCGCATACAAGTCAGTATGGTACGGGTTATGGTGTTTTTGTTCTCAGATAAAATGGTGTCAGCGTCCTTTAGCGCCGCTGCTGCTGGACCCTCTTGGTCTTCAGAAGATAATAGCGCGGGAGAAAAAACACATCCTCTTCGTCCTGTGGCATCTATGGATGGAGTTGGCGCCAGAGTAGATCTTTTAGATATCAAATCACGCGCATGGCCCCGGTTGCTAGATGGCCGCGGAAGCTCAGCCCGAGGTTCCAAGGCCTTATTAGGGTTTAGATTCGAACTGATTGAGAGCGACCTGGATCGATGTGAAGCGATCTTGCTTAGAATCGGAAGTGCAGGCTCCTCAGATTCCCGCTTCACTCTAAAGCTTTGCAATTGTTGTGAGGACTGCGAAAGACTTTGGGCCATTAACTGGGAGACTGCCTCGCCTCCCTTGTGCCGCACTCTTTTGTGATGTTGCGCCACAGACTCGAATAAGCTTGCGACGCGCTTGCGCTTGGGGCTTGGGGAATGAAGATCTGGAAGGAAATGGGCGAATTGCTGTTCATGGCCGCCAATTGCTCCTATATCGTCAGGAGGGGGAAGAGCCTGTGCTCGGGTGATCAGAGTTCCGGATACTGGGGTCGCGTATATCCTCAATTCTTGTTTGGCGATACTGCAGAGAGGTTCCTCAAGTGCCGGAGAGGATGACACAGGGGGAGTGGGCGGCCTGTCGTAACAGGTCTTCGTTGAGAGGACGCCATATACCAATAGATCGGTGGCAGTAGGCCCTGTGTTTCTCGGACGAGTGGCGCCATCAAGGCTCAAAAGTAACCCGACTGGACACTGAATTGTCTGGAACCAATCCATATCCTCATCTTCTAACCATACATTACCGAGCAATTTGTGTTTCAGCCATCGCGAAGACTCGGGGTCACTTGTATGTACTTCGAGGTTCGGGCCGACGCGCGCGTATAGCGGAATTAGACCTGGATTGACAAATGCGCGAAAGCCAAGAGTAGAGTGCTTAAGTATATCCGACTGCCAGCCAGTGGTTTGGTCGATGAGTTGGAGATCTAGACATCGTAAGTAAGAACCTGAAGCTCTAACGCGACAGGTAGCCTCACCCTTAAGTTGCAATTGTTCATTTAGTGAAATAGCGCCAGACCAAACATTCATTTTCAAAGCTCTCTGCACACAACAAGGCGCCTATTACAGGGGTGTCATATTCCAAGGCGAATGCTGTCGGTATAGGATTGATTAGGCGCCGGGTGGTTGCATTTGCCCACGAAACGCGCGCCAAAGCGGAATGCGCGCGATCACGTGCCAGCGTCATTCAAGAGTCTGGAGTGAGTAGTCCCTAGGTAGCAAGGTTCTGTCAGAGCTCTCCGCACATCTAGTCCGAATTATTCGTGGATAGCAGGATAAGTTGGTTTGCATATATCTACTAAGATACCACTTGAATTCATCCCCACAACTTCTCTATACAACCGAACAAGTGGCTATAGTACATCAAAATATCAAATCTCCCAATAATAAGCTAGTCGAATCAAATAAAATATTGTGACAAGTTCATATCAAGAACTTCAGCATTGCGTCCAGAAAATAAATATTCATTCAAGTAGTAGATGCATAGTAGGTCGACATTCGAGGCAACCTTCATGGTGAGATTTGTTTGACGTGCCTTCCAGTAACGAAGCCTTCCAATCTTTGTCTGTCATGTCTTCATCAATTTAGAACTCCTCTTGCTCACGGAAAAACATTGAGAAGCTGATAATAGTGCCATAAATCAAAAGACCGCCGAGGATGGACATGACCATGGCGGGCACTTGGATGACGCCGCTGTGCGCGAGAACGGCCGGGAGGGCTGGAAAAGGAGATGTTAGCCAAATACTGGAACATATAGGAGTATTACATGCGCCGACGGCTGGAGCTCATGCAGGGCGTAGTGGCCCATACCGATGCCCATAAGTACCAAAAATCCGGTAAGAAAACGACCAAAATCTGCTGCAGCATTGCTGGAGCTGTCCATAAAGTCATCGGGATTCGCGCATCGTGAGCAGATCCAGTTGGGGAGCGGCGCAATAACGTAGGTTGCGACCACGGTCAGCGGGAGGAAGTTATGCCAGAGCGCCGAGGAGAGTATAACAAGGAGAAAGCCGATGGCGAGAACCTATATCGGTTCCTCAGGTCAGCGATGTTCAGGAAAGAGGACGCGAATTTCGTACGAATGAGAGAGCGATGATTGTTTTCAGTCCAGCGGTCATGACTGTGGAGAAGGAACTGCGTCGAGCTCCCAGGGCAGCAAGCAGAAGTCGTAGAGTTGCTATTGCGCGAACAGGTGTCGATAGATAAGCTACTCTAATGTAGAAGAGCAGCTTCCCAGATATTTGAAAGTAAAGCCCCTGTCGATCAAATAGAGTGATACTAGATGGATCAATGAGTGAACGAATGCGGGTGACGTGAGGCTGGGGATGGACTTGGGCGGCAGCACGGCTGAACCTTTGCAGCCTGAGGCGCCCAGGCCACCGCCGCCCATCGCCAACGCTGGAGCTTCCCTCCAACTCCATCCATTGCTTCGTCAGTTGCTGTCTGCCTGCCGTCTCACTCTCCTCACTTTCCATCAACTTTTTTTCTCTCTCCTCACCTCTGGCTTTGTTTGCTGTAGGCTATTGTTCTGAATTGACTCCCTTCCTTATATTACCCTAATTTCGCCGTGTCCAAGCTCCCAATATGTTCAGGAACAACTACGACAACGATGCGGTCACCTTGTATGAGCTTCCCGTTTGTGCTTTTGAAGACCAGATAGCTAATGGCCTTGGCCCGCTGAAGCTCCCCCCAAGGCCGGATATTCCAAGTAGAATATGCGCAAGAAGCTGTTAAGCAGGGTTCCGTTGTGGTTGGACTGGTCAATAAGACACATGCCGTACTGGTCGGCCTCAAGGTCCGAATTACACAGCTTTTATCTCTTGATCTAGATGCGTACAATATTGGGGGAGCTAACACGGTGCATAATCTAGAGAAATGCCGAAGAGCTCTCCTCCTATCAAAAGAAGATTATCGAAGTCGACTCGCACATGGGCATTGCTATCGCCGGTCTAGCATCCGACGCCCGTGTGCTCTCCAACTACATGAAGCAGCAGTGTCTCGGCTCCCGAATGACCTATGGCCGTGCAATGCCAGTGGACCGCATTGTCACGCAAATCGCCGACCGCGCCCAAACAAACACGCAACAATACGGAAAGCGGCCATATGGTGTGGGCTTGCTTGTTGCCGGTGTCGACGAAGCCGGGCCTCATCTTTTCGAATTCCAGCCCTCCGGCATGACCCAGGAGATGGTGGCCTGTGCCATCGGAGCTAGATCCCAGATGGCCCGTACTTACCTAGAACGCAACCTCGACCAGCTAAATGATTCCTCGCGGGATGAACTCATCACCCATGGACTTCGAGCTCTCAAGGAGACCCTTTCGCAGGACAAGGAGCTGACAGTAGACAACACCTCTATTGGCGTTGTTGGTCTGAAGCATGAGACTGGGAAGGTTGAGAGCTTCAAGCTTTACGAAGGACAGCAGCTCTTACCACTTTTGGAGGCCCTAGAGCGGTCTGACGCGGGGGAAACGAAAGAAGGAGAGACGATGGAGGTTGATTCATAAGTGTTGAAATTAACACCATGGAGATAAAATGGCTTTCCCCAACACCGAGAATAATACGACAGAAATCCCAGTCATGCCATACAATCTACCCATGCCTCTAAATATATATTTACCTCTTCAAGCTATCGACTAAGCCTCCTCATCTCCCCAATTCAACTCCATCCTCCCCTCACTAATCTGATATTGGACCAACTTAGGCCAAACCTCGTCAACACTCTTTGCCTCGACTAGAATCCTCCCATTCTGCTCCGAGATGTACCCCTCCTTGACCGCATTCCGCACCCATTCCAATAACCCATCCCAGTAGCCGTTAACATTCAACAACACAATACCGAGATGATGAATACCCAATTGGTTCCAAGTCGTCATCTCCATAACCTCCTCAATCGTTCCAAACCCACCAGCTAGGGAAACGAACCCCGAACCGGGCCCACCCTCACGCACCTTTTGCGCCATCAGCCGCTTCCGCGTATGCATATCCGGCACGATCGTTGTGATCCCGTATTCGGACGTTGACTGCGCGCTCGGGTCGGTGATAATGCGCTCGGCCTCTTTGCCTTCGCCACCAGCAGACACGGAGCTGGAACTTGGAGTCTCTTGAGCGTTTCCTCCTTTGTTATTGTAGCCGGGTTCAACGCGCACGAGAGCCCGTGGGATGACGCCGTGCACGGATTCGGGTCCCGAGAGTGTAACGAGAGTTCGGGCGATTTCACCCATCAGACCCTTTGTGCCGCCGCCGTAGACAAGCTGTATGTTGTTCTCGTGGAAGATTAGTGCTAGGCGACGGGCAGTTTCCATGTGTGCGGGGTTTGTGCCTTCTACGGAGCCGCAGCTGTTTTTTGATTCATGTTAGTCACTCATTGAGGAAGTAAAGTATAATATTAGAGGGTTAAAGTTTTTTTTTTTCGTTTGCTTTGTGGAGCTAGGTAGATATCATGTATGTGAGAGAGGCACTGCGGGGGAGGGGTAACGGAGTTTAGAGGACTTACAAAACGCAGACGACAGGGCGTTTGGAGTGGAAGGCCGCCATTTTTGTTAATCTGGGTGTCAATTAGGTCGTTATCAAGACAAAAGTCTATGGTTTCTGAGCCGATAAAAGTGATAGATAGTTTTTAGAGGTAGCGTTGAGGACTAGGGGGCGATTTTCAACTAGGGATGACTCACGGCCTCGGAGCACAGTTACTGATAACTATTGACTTGCCTATCTACCAACAATACGCGTTACTGAAGAATGTTTATTTGTACGAGAATAAACCTTTCTCAGGCCTAAATGCATAAATTCATTCGTCATGGGTATCACAGATTGGACGTACATTCAACGCTAATTCCCCGGTTTGCTCTTCTTCTTCCGGAGCTTGGGCTCCTCTGCAGCGCCGGCGCCCTTTTCGGAGGCCCTGCCCGGCGTGTCGACCTTGGTCTGCGGAGTTGCAACCCTGACCGGTACGGAAGTTGTGGTTGGGGCCTGCTGCTTCGAGCCTCTATCCGCATCTCCACTCCGGGATAGGATGAAAGATCCGGGCTCGCCCATTAACGGGCTTTCGTCCATGAACTCATCGCCATACCGGGAGAGAAGGTTGAATGACTCGGCGAGAGTCTTCATGTCATGAACTGTTGAGCTGATGCCGACTTGGGCTCCCTCGAGAGACTGTTGAGCTTTACCTGGAGCATCGGCGTCAGGCATCGGAGTGTTCTCTTTGCTTGTTTGTGTTGGCTGACCCGTCTCCGTCGATTTGTGCGCCAGCGGAAGATATGTGTGACCATGTGACGGGCTAAATATGGGTAATTTCGATGCAGTCTTGAGCAGACTGGTAAGAGACGTCACTGCTGAGAGCTATACAAACGTTAGTCCCAACAATCACTGGATAACAAGAGCTGGGACCATACTATTCGATTTCCAACAACACTCGCAACCGAGGGAGCCATGTAAATACAATCTCCCACAACAAAGAATGTGGCCAGCACCACGACTTCATCCTCATGCCCGGCCCGTTTCCGTCTCGTCTGTTTCCGAATCACCCACACGTTGGAGGGTTCATGTGCGAACTGCGCATTGGTCCCTGTTGCAGCTTGTAACGGGTCATATGCGACTACGAATTCCAATCCTTGCATGGACTTTAGTCGGTTCTCGAAAGCTTCACGTGTTTCCACGAAATGACGAAAGGCTTCATTGTAGTTTGCTTGGATGGCTAGTGAGGCGTTGTTCGAGGTTGCATCGAAAAAGGGGGATTCGGCGAAATAGAAGAGGACTAGCCACGGACCACAATTAATTGCATCAATTGAGACGGAGCTGGGACAAAGATTTCAGGGAGAGAGATCCCTACTGTTGTTCGAATGGAGATATCCGCCCATTATCTGGATATGCGAGGGCGATCGCCATAAGATTTCCTCGAGCGAGGAAGGGTCTTGAGGGTCGGCCATACTGTAGTCGCTGGTTACACCGGTTCTGGTCGGAAGAACTATCGCGACTTGTCTGCAAAATTGTCCTGACGTAGATAGGTAATGAAGCCATGCAAGAAAGAAGTTCACGTTGGTCCCGCGGAGTAGACGCTGTTTGCACTGTTTGCGTACAGGACCTTTGTAGTGATCTGCATGTATAGTGGAGCATAGCTTTTTAAGTGCAAGTGAAGTATAAATGAGCAGTGAGAAACAACAATGTTGAAATGTAATAAATAGTTGGTGTTGAGAACCGTCTAAAAAATCAAGACTGAAAATAAAACGCCATCCCACGCTGAATGTTGAATGATACCGTCTATCCTCTCTCGTAAAAAGCTCATATATCAACCGTCCAAAGGCAAACTGTTGAAAATCGTTGCCATGCAAGATACACAGAAAGAAAAGTCAAATCATGTCTTGTCCTTTGG
Source organism: Aspergillus baeticus (assembly GCA_027569055.1). Lineage (NCBI taxonomy): Eukaryota > Fungi > Ascomycota > Eurotiomycetes > Eurotiales > Aspergillaceae > Aspergillus > Aspergillus baeticus. The sequence goes on along the minus strand of JAPDEI010000018.1, from coordinate 247,966 downwards.
CATAAAAACGCCACAGACCGTTCGAAGCTTGGTAAGCATCTCATCCCACTCCCCTTCAGCACTACTTAGTATAGTCACTGCACCACCGGCCCCAATCCGCCATTTTTGGACATTGTCATTGTCGCTAGAGGAAGTAAAGGCAGTGCGGATCAATACAGAGAAACTCCCTCCACCCCCCAGGTCTAAGAACCCCATTACTCCCGAGTATATCCCACGCTTCCGGCCTTCAATTGAGGAAAGGTGCATGCAAGATCGTTCTTTCGGCGCACCAGTCATAGATCCAGGCGGTAGGCACCGCTGTAATGCTGTAATGCCGTACCCGGACATGTTCGATGACTGCAAGCATGGCAAATCCTTTGCAGCATAGCCCGGGCGACGTGGGTTAACATGCCCTTTGACGTGTGTAATCATCTGGTAGACTCGGCCGTGGTCCTCCACTTCGAGCAGTTTCTCCACATGCACACCATTTGTACCGCAAATGCCATAGAGATCATGCCGTATGAGATCCGCAATCATGAGGTTTTCCGCCATTTCCTTGGTCGATCCTAGAATCTCCCGCGCCTTTTCTAATGTCATGCTGCAAGATTTGCGCACGGTCCCCTTCATAGGTTTCATCTCTAGGGTCGACTGTCGGTCCCAGTTTAGGAAGCACTCTGGACTGCTGCTCACGATCTTCACATCTCCAAGTCTGGCGAAAGCACTAAATGCGGCCGGGTTATACTTGCGAAGTCGCTTGTATAGTTTCCATGGGAACTGGATGCGCCCATTAGTAGTATCTGGTGAGGGAATGGTTATGGAAGTTTCGCCGGTGAGACAAAGTTCGTATGACTCTCCCGCCCTTAGTTTATCCTTGCAGGCCTCAATTTTGTGTATATAAGCATCCTCGTCTGGGAACTGTATAACAGCTAGCCTTAGAATAGAATCTAAGAACTCTGCATCGGTTGTTGATAGATCTCCAGTCTTTGGAAGACCATTGAGGAGCTGTACAGTCGAATCTAACCAGCCAGCTGGTATATGGTCCTCCGGTCTAGTAGACTGTACGGTGATTCGGCCCGACTCGTTATCGATTACGATGCTCCTGTCTGTCCAAAGCAGACTGACATCTGCTGGATCTTCAACGGCGGTACCTTCTTGGGAGGGATAAACATTTTGAGCGCCAGGGTTTTCGTGTTTCGGGTGGGCAAGGCAAGCTAGCCCTAGCTCGTAGGAAAAATAACCAAGAAATCCAGCCCAAAACGGCACTCTGGTATCTCCGGACTCGACTTTCTTCAAGTCCATCAAGTATCTCAAAACGTCCCAGAATTGAGAAACCGAGACGATAGCCTCAACTTTGGTGCTCGACGCCCTGCTTCCGTTGGCCAACATCGGTATCGTTTCCATAAAGAGAAGCTGTTGTTGGGCATAGTATTCCAACCGCCAACTGCCTGAGCTTGGCACAGATATGACACTATATCTGCCATTGGATTGGAACAAGACGGTTGGGGACTCTGGAGCATTTAGGTATCCGCAAATAGTTTCAGCGTCAAGTTGAGGATTAACAAAAGATTGAGACGCAGCATGTTCCAAAGACGATGAACTCCAATTTACCATTTTGAAAGCAATATCTGGTAGGCTAGTGGCTTCGCTGTAAGGTCGAATAATGTCAGTGGATAAACTCCCATATCCTTCACGTCCATGTCGTTTGTTGTAGCTGAGGGCCATTTCCCACCATTTGCGAAGCAGTTTGCTACATGCTTCTCGGTCAGATTTGCAAGACTCTGGGTGAAACTGTAGGCCCCAGAACGGCTTCTCCCTGTGCCGCACAGCCATTGGGATCCGAGCTGCGGTAGAATAAGAGCACACGGACAGCCATGCTAGGATATCGAGAACTGGTTTCATCGGGGCCACCGGCCCGCCGCGTGATGTGGACATTGGCTGGTCTTCGACAAAATTTGCGTACAGTGAATGATATAGAGTCACCTCTAGATCCTGGACACTCGCGAATATATCTCTCTGTGCAGTTGAGATCCGGTGAACCTGTCCATGCAAAGGCTCAGGCAATCGCTCAATCGGAATGCCATGGTGAAGACATAGGCTCTGAAAACCTAAACAGATACCCAGAACAGGCAGCATATCTGCACTGCTTAGTTTCCATAGATCAGACATGACACCGACATCTTCAGGCACATTTGGATCGCCCGGTCCGGGTCCGAGAACGACGGCATCGTAATGTTGCAGAAATTCTAGCATGTTGCCGTCGGGCCATTCAGCATCTATCATCATGACAGTGACTCGGGCCCCGAGGACCTCCTCGAGCATAGCAACCACATTGTAGGAGAACGAGTCATAAGCGTCGATGTACAGGAGGCTTTTCTGATGCACACCTTGACCATTCTTGAGAAGACGGCCAGCATCCAACGCCATCCAGTCGCCCAGTAGCGGTGCCATCGGCCTTAGACCGGACACAAGGAAAAAAAAAAAAGAGTAATGAGGTGGGATGCGAGGCAAAAGCTCATAAAGTAATCACGGGCGCTGCTGCTTTTCCAGCAAACTCTGAACATGTATGCACTAAAAGGATGACTGACAGGCGGCTGCTCCGCTCATGGAATCACCATCAGTGTTTTATCATCGAGGTCATGTTCACGATGATGTTTGAACAGTAATAAAGAAGATTTGACACCTGAAAATGGCGAGGAAACTCAATTAATAGTAGTGGCGCAAGCGGCAAAAGTGAAGATTTACACTACGGGAAAGAGACGAGGTTGAGTGGAGCGGAAGACCAGTTCCAGCTCCATCCAGATTCCATGGCTCACTCAGATTGATAAATTCCGACTGCATCTATCCTTAATATGTAAATACTCGATAAATATTGCTCATGACAAATCCAATCTTTACGATAACTCCGAACCGTCTATAGGGACAATCCTACGCAGAAATCCGTTTCTGTGCAGCGGCAGTGGCGATCTTGGCGGTTACCTTGGGGAAATATTGTTTCACAAATGCTTCCCTATAAATGGTTAGTATATAGTGAAGCTCACAGCATAGGTATCAGGTATCAGGGGTCATACGTGTAATAGGTATGGGCCTGACTGTGCTCCCCAACCAAATTATGCGCCAACTCGTGGCAAAGGACCACCCACCAATATACCATAACATCAGCCTGATCACCCGGATTTCGGAGAAGTTCCTTCTCATGCAGCTGTTGAAAATAGTGAAAATTGCAGAATATGCTTCCACCCTTGTTGAAACCGATAGACCTTGAACTTGGGTCATAGAAGATGCTCAGCGTGTCAGGCTTCAATGAGAACACATCGGCACAATCAAGCAGTATCGAGGCAAACAAGTTCATTCCGAGGCTGTTGTTAGCCAAGAATGCAGTCCTGTCGGGAACGGCTCGAGAGAAAAGGACGTTGACCCTAGAGGGAAGTGTGGCAACAAACTCCAAATCATGACCAGGTCGTTCGTCGCAGTAGGATTTCACTTCATCGACTTGTTTCGTCTCTGGCCGCGAGAATACACCAGAAGAGCCATGAGGCCTACTAGACTGGATAGCAGAAAGGAGCTTTTTCTGTACCTGAACCGGAGAGCGGACGCCCACTTTGATATCCTTTGGCGGATTCGGCGAGTCGCGGGGAGGTGAGCCTTTGGGTGATTTGGGTGATACAGGCGAGGAAGTATTTTCGCTGAAGGGGTTCCAGTTTCGATTCCCATCTTTGAAATGTTTCGTGAAGCTTGAAAATAGTCCACGACGCCTCTCTTGAGTAGATTCTGACGGTGAGGTGGGACGCTGATCTTTGGACAATGGAGAATCAGGAAAGACCCCAGGCATTTGAGTCTGGCCATTCTTTTCTGGGGTGCGTACCAGAGCTTGCTCAGCGGCTTCTTTTTCCTGGAGACGGCGGTGATCTTCTTCTAACTGCTGCTGGCGGCGATCTTCTTGTATGCGAGCTTCATGGGCCTTCTGCCTCAAGATGCGCTCCACATTGTATCCACGGGCTCTCAGCTCTAATAAATCAGTTTTCAGTAGCATTTCCAACGTGAGGGCATAATGCAGTTTTGGTCTCCAAAGGATAATGTTCGATAAAACTTGGCTGATTTCATAGAAGTCGAACGGGGCAGGGCATATCCGCAAGACACAGTCTTTTGTTATGTCGGGGACTATGGCCTTTCTCTGCTGTTTGTAGGAGATTCGACGACCCTTTAGAGACCGTGTAATGGTGATTGAATGAACAATCTGGACCTTGAGGTTCTTCTCAAGCCATCGGCCATTCCGCCGGACTGTTTCCGCCGTCTGATCATGAAGAAAAAGTCTCGAGCGCTCATTGATCAACCTTAGCAACTTAGCAGCAGGACGTTGGTTAGCGGCCACGGCCCCCCAGTGGGCTCGGTCTTCCACCAGGTGACTTAGTGGTACTGCACCTAGAGCGACGTAGAACTTTTCTAGTACCTCCTCTTGAGGCGCCGCTAATACGTGCTCTTTGAAAAGGACAAAGCTTTGAAAGTCGTCCGCCACGACCACATCTTTTGCTGCGGCTAGGGTCCATTTCCTAATACTATCGTCTTCAGCGACATCTTCCTCATCATCGGAATTTTCGGCCGCACTCTTGATTGTCTTTTCAGTCTGTTGTTTCGTGGCAGGGGTAATATCTTCACTGGCCAGCAAGAAAGCTGACTTCTTCATCTCTGCGAAAAGATCCTTGTTCTTCTTGAGAACAGCAAGATCATCCGCAAGTGTTCTCAATAGTTTGAGGTACTTTTCAGCGCTTTGGAAAGTAGAGGATATTCTCGCAGGTTCTCTGACCACCATTTGCGCAATTTCTACCTTGGTCGGCTCACTCTTCGACCCTAGAGCCATCAGGAAAAGGTTCGCTTCCTGACCAAAGTCGACAAAGTCAAACAGGTCCTTGTAGTCTTCGCCGTCTCCAAGGTAGCATAGTTTTGGAGCCGCGCGTCGGGTAGTACTTTTGCCTTTTTCACCAGTCAAGGCAACCGGAATTATCTCCGTTCTTCCAACACGATCAATATCCCGCGGGTTGAGTTCAGAAACTCTTCCCGCAAGATACCGGAACAACACTCTCGCGTCTCGTTCTGTAGATGGAGGTCTACGAATCAAGACATCAAGACATTCAGACATATTTGGATGTTGTTTGACACCAAGCTTCGAGGCATAACGGTGAAGATCTCCACGAAGGATATCGAAACCGAATAGTGATGCCCCTTCGTCTGTATAGCACTTCCTCGGGATGCTGATATTATACTGCCCTTCAGCAGGCAGTCCGAACACATTTGTTTCGCCGAGAAAAGTGTTGGAACGTTCAAGCGGCAGGAACGGTTCCGTAACTGAACTGCAATCAAACCTACTGTAGCCGTTTTTATCATGCTCAGTAACGTAATACGAAACGGCTTTTCCGTGCAGAGCCCAGTTGTTCGACTCTGCCGCCTTGCCCATGATCCGTATCACCTCGATAGCCGTTGGGACGCTTCGAATACCCAATCTGGTAAGGAATTTGCCTTCGAGGCTACTGGAGATGTACTTTCCTGGCCAGTCGATGATTGGGAACCCCAGGATTTTGAGGGATTCATCTGGTTCAAAGAGGTCTTGAACCCTGTAACGTTGTTGCGTCAATGCTTTTGATTCACCAAGAGCTGTGCTCAACTCGGCCATACAGAAGCTGGTGTCTTTAAGCCGTTTGATGTCGCTGGCGGGGATATCATTGCTGACGGATGCGAGGTACCGTATTAAATCCACGTGGCTCCATTTTGCTTGACTCGGAGGCTTTCCTTCTGTTGAATCCTGAGTGTTTAGCAGACGCTCGAAGATGACCCCGAGTTCGACAGTTTTTCGTACGCCCAAGGCGCCCAAAAATTTCTCCTTTGTTCCTTGCAGTCCATGAACAGTCGGTAAGTCGTCAAAGAGGCGGACAGAAGGAAAATATGTTTCTTCAGGGCGTTTCATGCCAGCTTTGGTTGGAATCACCGAATGCGGTTGCAGCTGCTCAATCACACTTTGTTTTGCGGAAGTACTAAAGCTATCCCATTGCTTCGATAACACCGGAAGTACTTGGGCTGCAAACGATGGGGTCTTGGTGATATCCTGAGACAGAGGGAGGATATTCCGGTTCCCAGAATTGCTGACGAGCCAACATAGCCAGGGAACCACCTGCAGTTCTTCCCATTGGAAAGCCTCCAGTTCCTTCTTTTGGAGTGACTTTGTATATTTAAAAGGCATCACAGATGGTGGCAAAGGTAGGTCGGCAGGTATGCGCTGGGGGTTCAAGAAGAGCGTTATTCCAGAGAAAACAATTAAACCAGCATTTCCACCATTGTCACCATTGGCTACTGCAACATTCAATAGGCTCTTTACAGCATATGAATCAAGCTGGCCCGAAACTGCTCTTCGACCCAACCAGGCAAGGAACTCGGTTATTTGTGAGGGATGCAAAGTCTGAGCCTCTAACTCGCGCTTGACGTCGGCAACTGTCACTTCAGTTACAAGCCCAAGGGCAGTCAGCTTCCTGACAAACTCTTTTGAACCTTCTGCGAATTCTTCCGGCAAAACCGGTATAGAGTCTATAAAAGTCAAGTCTTTCGCAGCGATGCGTACTTTGTGGTTCTGAATAATGCCGCACGTAGAAAGCACCTCGATGGAGGCGTTTTTGTCGCACGTCCAAAAAGCATCCTCCATTGTCTGGCCCAGCAGTGAGGATGGCGTAGAATCGCGAAAAACGAACTGGTTTGCGGTATGGATAGCTTCAGGAAGCACGCCCACGATGTCGGCTTTTCGAATTTTGGATTGGCTCGACGGATCCTTAGCTGCCAGTATCCTGCGGTTGATTGATGCCATCTCTGCGGCCCACGCAATGCGACAAACGATTCCTGCTGCTCTCAACATTTCCATATTCCATTTGCTGATATGCCTCGTATTGAGATCAATACTCTCACGTTCTACAGTAGGAATGACAGAGGGAGCAGAGATGTGGGCGTTGAGGCCGGTTGTCTGATGCGTTGGAAATCCAATGAAGACTCTACCACCCTTGGATGAAGGAAGGATAGATGATAGAAACTCGGATTGTGACCCGGACGCCTCGGACGCACGGCTTGTACCGTAAGAAGGTGTCAAGACTGCGATCGATGTTTTCTTGGGTGGAGGCTTTCGTGTAGCTCGTTCAAGTTCGCTGCTTAGGTTTTGACTTGGCGAAGCCTGGATGCTTGCTGTATTGATGTGCAGAAACACGGAAGCTATCGAAGTCCCGGTCAAGTCTCCGGAGACGCCTGCAGTCTCACTTTTCTTCTCATTATCTGAAGACTTTTCAGTCACGCCCTGCGTGAGTTTAGATAAGAAGCTGCGTAATGACACAGTAGTATCTCGGATGCCCTCTCGCAGCGTGCTCGCATTAGGGTCCCAATCAACGACTTTCATCCAGACAGCATCGACCTGAGCAACCTCTCTATTGACCCCCGTAATCTTCATCAGTCCGTCCTGGGTTTTCGTTTCAATGTCCCTTGGAATGGCAAGAGCGGTGCTAGGGGCAGTCTTTTTGAGCAAGCGCAGTATATTCCAGTCGTCAAGCCAAAGCTCTATACATTCGAGTTGAACAAATGTAAGGCTACTAGATAAGAATTCGCAGAGTTGCATTAGTGATGGGATCGGGGATGTGTCATTTCTGTAATCCAACACAAAGGATGTTTCAGGGTTTGCCTTGTCTTCTAGCTGTAGTCTACGGGTATAAAGCGCATTGCCTTTCCAATAGAAAGCCATGGCCTCGCTGCCAGAGGAAACGAAGGGATCTTCACAGTCATCGAACACGCTGTAAAACCCGACTCCAAAGGCTCCGATTTTCGTCTCGTCAGGATTGCCATCGGCGATGCGCTTCAATCTCGCCCAGTCCTTTTCGCTGAATGGAAGGCCATTGTTGGAGATCAAAAGGCGCTTGAGAGTATGATGGGATATTGTGTGCTTGATCATAGCCGTGCTATCGGCAGAGGGAGGCAAGGGAACGGTAGTCGACGGCAATGTCTCGAATCTTATGGTGACTTTTGTGGCGTTGGCGTCGGCAGCATTTTGGATCATTTCACGCAAGACAGTCCTTTCATCTGTCAGGGCTGTTTATGCAAATGTGGATATTGCGGGGGTAAAACTCACCACTTTCCAGAGTAACGCGCGAGCACTTTGGAAATAAGCCCACGAGTGTCAACCGTGACAGCTTCCTCATCTTCGCCCGAACCCATAGTACGCGCTCTTAGCGCATTGAAATCGATTTTCTGTGCCATGATGCAGTATAATACGGGTTCCCCAACACCAGCGCTAAAAGAGAAACACGCTCACAAAGCGACTCGACAACAGAGAAACCTGAACTAGCAGAGGATGATGACAAACAAGAATTAAGGATACGAGAAAGGATACTGTATGCGGACAATATAATATGGGCGAAGAGAGGAAACGAGCATGACAGTCATGACACAACCCGTGAGAGAAGGGAGAAGAGAGTGTGTTTAATAGTTTGCCATCAAAGCACTAAGTATTAGCCTCCCATGAGGCTCCTGAGGCGGAGTTTAGAATGCCGCTTATCGCATCGCAGAGTCCCGCTAACTCACTTATCAGTCGCGGAGGCCTATCAACTAGCGGAGGCGGTGCGGCGCCCGGTGCCAGTGCCCCAATACGCAGTCCCGTGATCGATCGTAGCCACCTAGGTCCGAGTCCGGGTCCCACAGCGTCACCGCTTTGACTGTACACAACGAATCTAGAGCAGCTCTGCTATACTTTCCTGCGACGGCCATCAATCGCTGTTTGCCGTGGACGGGGTGGCTAAGCTGGCTCAGTCCTAGTTTACTCTAGGCGCACATTACGATCTCTTATTTTTGACACGTTAGTTGTCGCTCGTCCACACTTCGCATGACTTTTGTTTTCTCGGCGCTCGTGTTCCCCCGGTTGGACGCCGACTGCCTCCGCATCACCCCCCTTTTCAAATGTCACGATGGGTGTTGACCCTCTATCCCCTATCGCGCCTGCGCGTCTAAGGGCGTTGGTACTTCCGGTTGGTAAAATAAGGAGGTCCCGGTTTTTAAGTTTCGCTGCGCGACTCCAAGCCGAAAATGTTGTCCGTCTTGGAGACATCAGCCCTGATGCGAGGCCCAATCGAAGTAGGTGACGAGATTATTGGGCTTCTTGTTTATGACAGGCTATAGATAGCTAGAAGAGAGAACTTGGCTAATATTTTTGATCCTAGATATGTTCTCCCCGTTGGCGTTTCCGACAGGCATGATCCTCTATGACCTCTCGTTTTCCATGCCTCCTATATCGCATCTGGAATTATACCCTTTTGAAATATTTAGAGAACCGCTGGTGGTTCTTGCGATAGCTGATGGGACGGAACTCGGTGATGGTACAACGCCAACTCCGGACGGGCTTGAGCAGCTTGTACAGGAACTCGGGTTGCTGCAGGAGAAAAATCCAAGGGCACTTGTACATCAACTTTTGATCTTCGACTATGATGGGGTCAGCAAAATTTCCAATGGTCCGGATAGTGTGCTATGGATCCCTCCCCCGCAGGCTTCCAAGGCCACAACTATGAAGACTGTGTTATGCGATATCACGTCTCTTGTGCTGTCAGAGATGGATGAATTTGCAAAGATGGTTCAAAGTATACCGTCAATTGAATCCCCAAAGGCCTCATCCTGGGGCCCACACCGCGGCCCAGATCTACGCCGTCGCCCGACAGACAAGTTGTTTCACAGGATGACGATGCCCGCGCAGTTTTCTACCAATGCAAATGGCACTTTGGAGACTTCTCGGGGCTCCAGTCAGAGTTCGCCGGCTCCGGAGGATCATGAAACTCCCACGACCTTTGATGAAATAACGCGATCTATACAGCTCGCCAATCGTTCCAGTACCACACTCGGCAAACCCAGCTCGGTACCATCTTCCAAGGAGCATAGCCGTGACCGTATGTCTGTGAGCGGCCTCAGCGCCACAGATAGGACGAAGAATCGAATCAAGGGCCGGTCGGGGGTCGTAATTGGAACCCTCTTTCTTCAGGCTGGAAGATGGCCGGATGCTCTGAAGGAACTTGTAGAGGCTGCATCCAATGCGAGGGCGAGCAGCGACTATGTGTGGCATGCTAAAGCTCTTGAATCCATTCTTCTTTGTCTTTTGATGTTTGCATGGGCTGGTATGGATTTCCAGGTGAGAAAGGAGGAATCTTTTTCACTGGTTTTCTTACTTTGCTAATAATATTTCTTCTTTCAAAGATTCCCCCAATATGCTATCCTGTCGCTGAGAAATCTAGCAAGACCTCTTCGGCAACTGGTTTTGACCCTGCTTCGGGCCAATTCTCTGCCGGGAATCGTATCATCTCGCTTCAGAACCTTTCGAACCTTTTACCGGATCTGGCCAACAATATTGTGAACCTATACAACCGCGCAGCAAATATCACTGATGAACCTCCTCCACAGCTTGTCTTTTCCGAGACCGTCATCCGCTTATCACGACTACTAGTAGCCACACGCCTTCGTGATGGCGCACTAGACGACAATGCCCTGAAGCACATTGTTGTCAATGAGCCACTACAACCCTTGGTCCGTCCAGAGCGGCCTCGGGGTTTGACAATACTTCGAAAAAACGAAATTGCCAACTTTCTCTTCCGCGCGTTGCCCCTTGCTGCAGGCTCGGACTTGCCCGCGACAGACGCTATACCAATCTTGATTGGTGTCGTGTCTGTCTTGAATACACTAGACTTGCCACGGAAAAAGGCCTTTGTATTGCGAGAGCTTCTATCTATAATCGTTCCAGCACTAGTACAAGCCCGCAAACTAGGCGCTGCTGAGGTTGGAATCCACCCTGCTGCAGGCTTATCGTCACTCAGCGATACGGCCTTTGATATAAACGCTCTTGATGTGGTGGGGCCGGGGAACATGGAGCAAAGTATGCGCTCCCTCCTTGCGACGATAGGAGATGTATATGGCGTGCAGTCTTGGCCGGCCAGAGGAAAAGACGGCCCCTCAGATCACGATTCGGTAGCAGAAATAGTGGACCGTTCTTTCCGCCACATCGTCCTAGACCGCTATGGCGACCTAAACCTCAAGATCGACGTTCTCAAGATGTGCATTAATTCATGCGAAGCGCTTCCGGATTTTGGGGGTGTATTGCGATTTACGGTTGAACTTTTGCAGACGATCCGCGGTGACCTGATGCTCTCTAGGTCATCTTATACTGCCCCTTGTTTACAACCTGATGAGCAAAATCGTCTTTTGAACAATATCAAGCGGACTGTCGGTGCCGCTAATCGGCTTGGTGTATCAGGCTTGGAAGCCGAATATTGGGATGATTTCTTGGTTCGCGGTGTCGAGCTCTTATCATTACCCGACCCGAGAAGACCTGTTCGTCGGCCCAAGTCTGAACTTGATGCTGTTGCGACAACTAGCGAGAAGTCTACGAAAGATCCGTTTTTGTACAACCCCTTTTCGAAAACGACTGGCAAAGCCGCGGAGCGTCTCATGGTTGCTGGTGAACATGCGGCGTTCCAAGTCACACTTCAGAATCCTTTTGAATTCGAAGTAGAGATTGAACGTCTTCGCCTCGAAAGCGAAGGTGTACCGCTTGACGCTGTGGCAGAATGGATACTCCTTCCTCCGCTATGCCTTCAGGATATTACTGTGTATGGAATCGCAAAAGAGCAGGGTTCTCTGAAAATAACAGGGTGCTCTGTCAAAGTCCGGCACTGCAGAGAACGCAGTTTCCCTATTTTCAGAGACTTTTGGAAGCCTGACATTGAAGTGAAATTCAAACGAACCGGATTGGCTGCCAAAAAACCCTTGACCGACCGCCCCTTGTCTTGGAGCTCTACTACCTCCTCAAAAGATGGGAAACCAATTCCGAAAAAAGGACCCGAAACAACCACTTGTGAAGTGAAAGTGATTCGGCAGCAGCCGTCCCTCATTATAGAGTCACTGTCACTCTCCCAATCCGCGATTATGGTTCTTGAGGGCGAGAGAGCATTTTTTAGCATCACCTTGCGCAATGCCTCACCATGTGACCTTGATTTTATATTATTCACTTTTCAGGACTCGACAACGAAACAAATCCGGTCTGCGCTGAATAATAAAGATCTCTTGCCAGTGGAAGTGTATGAATTAGCACTCAAACTCACAAAACCTGCCCTGCGATGGCGCCGAGAGGGATTGAACTCTGGCGACTATGCCATTCCAGCAGGACAACGCGCCACGTTTACGATTGATGTCAATGGCAACCCCGGATTACAGGAAGCTACCATGCAGATCGATTACGCTAGCATCGGGGCCTCTTATGATGCCTTGCCTGACATCCTTTATACCAGACAGTTATTCATTCCGCTTACCGCCACAGTCAATGCCAGTGTGGAGGTGGCTCGCTGCGATATTTTACCTTTTAGCAGTGACTTTGCGTGGTGGAATAATAATAGCAAGGGCAGCAGTGATGATAACTCTCCTGCGGAGCATGCGGAAGAATGCAGTGATCAATTTTCTTCTGTGATTTCCAACTTGGCCCGAGGAACTTATGGTTCTGATCACTGCATTCTTCTTCTTGATCTTCGAAACGCGTGGCCCAATCCATTGTCCGTGGCTCTCGGCGTCTCTGACATACTTGTCGACTCATCGGTGGACAATTCTTCTGCCAAGAACGGTCAATATATCATCCGCGAGACACTTCAACCTGGCCAAATGTCGCGTTTTGTACTCGTCCTTCCTCGCGTTTACGTACAAAACCCTCACGCCGCAATACCTTTTCTAAGCACGGGCTCAAGAAGACAGTTTGTTGTCAGTGCACATAAAGTCACCTTTGATGGTGAAGCGGCGACTCGGGAGGCATTTTGGTATCGTGAGGAACTTCTTAAGAGGGTCCAAGGATCTTGGAGAGAAGCTCTAGGCGGGCGTAAGGGAACGATCGATCTAAGGAACCTGCGCTTCAATGCACGCATGGTGGACGCATTCCGCCTCGAGGATGTCGAGACAACCTTTTCCTTGAAACCGTCCCGAATAGAAGACTCGGATATAGTCGCGCAGACCGGGAAATCCAAGTACAAGGTATCAACTGACGAAATGCTCGATCTTACCGTCACCGTCCACAACCGCTCCACCAGACCCATCCACCCCCTTTTACGACTCCAGCCAAGCCTCCGCAACCAGCCAAGCAACGTCGCCCTTGATCTTCCAAGGCGACTGGCCTGGACCGGTATGCTGCAACAAGTGCTACCCGTATTAAATAGCGGCGAGAGAAAGAGCGCTACAGTCGGAGTTACGATCCTCTGCCGAGGGGAGTACGAATTTGGCGCCACACTCGAGGAATTGCGACTCGCGCGTCCATTGCCAGAAAGCGAGGGGAGCGACAACAGATCAGATAACCCGTCCGCAGACGATGACTTTTTCAGCGACACTTTCGGCGCCGACATGGCCAAGAAACGACGCATCTGGCATGCTAGAGAAACATGTGTTATGACTGCTCATGATTAACGGCCGCAAATAAAATCATAGATACTGAAAATCAAGATGGTTTACGCTTTGCATGCAGTTCGCAGTGGCATAGCAACTCTATGTACAGATGTTCTGGTTATTTCCGGAGATATGTATAGTCTGTACTTTTAAGTGGGTGGGTGAGTTGTGTTGAGTGGAATCTCCCCATTTGCTATACTTATTTATGATTATTGATTTTGATCATCAGAAACGCAATGCCTGCAGGGTGTCTATATGCGTATTTTCGGTCTGTTCAGTCCGATATACAGGCATGGAAATGGGTTTCTTTCTATTTCTCTTCTTGCTTATTGGCTATACTGTATAGATAGATTTGCTTGGCTCGATGCCAATGACTCTACATACCCACCTGTCGATATGTATAATGCAGGCTTTACAATAAGCTTATCGATTGGCACGGAACTAATCAGACTTTAATGGTAAAATTCAGGTGTTTTGAAGCCGAGAGCCTCGTTCTCGAAGAGCTCTTGTGCGTACTCACCAGAGAGAGATTGTGGTGTAGTAGCTTGGCTCTTTGACCTTGAACCGCCCTAGCTGTTGAGCCAATTGAACGATTATCATGATCATCACTCCTACTCCTGCATATTTGACGCAGGCTGACTTGCCTGAACAGGGCCGGCTCCAGCTAAAGACTGCTCGCCGGTGGGAAAACTAAGATACTTCCAATCCTCAATCTCCTCAATAATGCACTTGAGCCGATCTCGGATACTCTCTACTGCATACGTCCCCAGAATAAGCCTCAGTGGTGGATACGAGCAATGCCCCAGCTGCCAGACCAGATGCGCCGCTTTCACCGCGCTCGCAGGCTGCTTGTCACCCAGCCACATAAGCATGCGCTTTGCGTGTGCTGCAGGAGCTGTCGACGTATTGTACGGTTCACTTGGTGGTTTGACCAGGAAGTGGCCGTACAGTGGTAGTGGGGAGGAGAGGTTATGCACGCTATCCGTGCTGGGGAAGGGCTCTGCGGAGACGAGATCACTGACATCGTCCCGGCGCATGTGGCCCGGTTCCACGAGGGTAGTCTTGATATTAAAACTATCGACTTCGTAAAGCATACTCTCCATTAGTCCCTCAACTGCATACTTGGAGGCACAGTAGGGCCCCAAGCCCGGCACACCCAGGGCACCAGAGGTCGAGCTGAAAATAAGATATCTCCCGGAGCGCCGCTCGCGGAAGTGCGGAAGCGAGAGTTGGATCATATTTAAGGTCCCGGTAAAGTTGGTCTCGAATTGGTCGCGGATGTCGTACTCATCTTGGTCCTCGCAAGAGCCGATGACGCCGTAGCCGGCGCAGTTGGCGATAATGTCGATGCGCCCAAAGCGCTCGATTGTGCGGTCGATGACTTGTTGAACTGTTTCGCGGGCGCGCACGTCACATAGGAGACCGAGACAGTTTTCGTGCTCGGCTTCGAGCTTTTGCATGGCTTGTGGGCTTGTTTCGAAGGTGCGGCCGACAGCTGCGACTAGGTCGTCGCGGGACAAGGCGGTTTTAACCAGCGAGCGGCCCATGTGACCTGTTGCCCCGAATATCTGGGTCGCCAAAAGTCATTAGTATTATTGTTATATGATGAGGCGCAATTGGGGAGTGTGTGTGCACCAGCCAGACGAGGGGTTTGGGCGGGTTCTGAGGCCCCGGCGGGTCGGTCGTTGATGGAAGCTGGAGCTTTGGTTCTCGATTATGGAGTGACGCAGTGGGCGACAGAGCTATTGGCGCCCTTGTGGGAGAGGTCTGAAGCTCCATAAGGTAGAATAACGGCCAGGGCAATTTGTTAGATGGATGTTTTTTTTTTTTTTTTGCGGAATTGAAGGGCGCTATTTGCAAGTGAGTATCGTTCTCCGCAATTCCGGAAATCTGGGGTCCAGACAGCACTATGACGAACTACTCTCCATTTCAAGAAGCTACTACACTGGGATATACATAACGCTAATCAAAATGCAGCCTCAATGCCGAAGCCTCACAAACACACAATGGGAAGGTAAAAGTTTATCGTCCGATTTCCCTCCGAAGCCGTCCAGCGGCACTTGAGGGCGCAGGGTCGGGCCATCCACCCACAGCATCATCAACTTCCTCCAAGAAGCTTTTACTGCTATGGATAGCTGTGCCGGCCAAAACAACCCGCACCCCTGGTGAGCTAGCGTTGACCTGGGCCACCATCTTTGCTTCTTCATATGTAGTACCGCCAACTATGAATATGATAATATCCTGCGGCTTATCACGAATGTGTCCCCCACCTTCCAGGAACGGGTACTGAAGCTCCTTTAATTTGCCCTTGATTAGATTCTGGAGGGTCGCTTCCAGTCGAGGGGAATGCTGCGTGTAGACATTCTCCACACCCTTCAAACCTTTGAACCTGTCACGCGCCCCGGAGAACAGCGACGTGGATTCAAATAGATCTGAAAATCCGCCCGCAATCGGTGGGGCCTGTAGGGAGTGGTGATAGGCAAGTACCTTCGGAATGATGTTTACCCGATGAGAAGGGACATTTCCAGCAGTCACGAGTAGGTCAAGCAGGATCGGAAGAGCATTTGATGGTTGCTTCTCATATCTAATAGCGTATAGAGTCACCAGGCGCAGCTTGCTCTCTGCAGGGACATTTGGTATTTGGATGATTCTTTGTAGATTCTGGAGGATGTTAGCATGCCCCGTGTTATTGCATCCAGCTGACGATCTCCATACCTTGAGGTCATTGTTGTGGTTGTCATTGCAGGCCAAGCTTTGCTCCAACTCACTCACATCGAGCAGCGTATCCTCTCCGACTCGTCGGCTAAGTTCTCCGACTAGTGTCACATGCTTGCTCACGTTGCCAGATAGTTTGCGAAATTCGGGGTAGTCCTCCACGAAGCGCTTCATGTCGGCAATAGACTCGATATTCATTGTGTTCTTGGTCTTTACCTGATACTGCTCCACGTATTCCTTGATATTCTGTCCCAGGTCTCCAAAGTTCTGGTACATATTCTTCTTGAAGAAGGGATCCTGGTCCTGCGAAAGAACAATCTCCCGCAGTTCTGGACGGATCTCGGGTACGTCTCGGAGGTCCACGCGCCCATTATGTATACCCATCAGTTCGTGGACCATGGCCTGATACGTCCATTGTGTGAGGAGAGGTGTAATAGGGTCGTCGCGACGGTCAAGGATCAGTAGAATTGGCGGAGTGTCGGTCTTGCGGAAGTTGAAGAGTTGCTCCTCCTGCGTCAACTGATAGCGAACCTCTGTGGCCAACTTCTTTGCGAGTAAACTGTTCTTCTCATATCGAATCAAGGGGTTTTTCTTGAGCGCAAGCAGTGTTGCAATCACACCCTCTGTTGTCCTCTGTAAAGCATCGGCGTTCCACACGTCTGGTGAGTTTGCCCACAGGCGCTGGTTCGGGTGACCTAGGTTTAAGGAGCAGAGGTCCGGATTTATGACAAAAAAGTCGGCAAAGTGTTCCTGCACTACCCGCACCACCTCGTGTACATCAGCCTCGGCCAGGCGCTCCAGGGAGGATTTGCGGATGATGTTGCTAAGATAGATATAGTATTCGCCGTACTTTGGTTCGCGGAGTTCATCAATAAGAAGCTGAATTGAAGTTGGAGAAGGTCGAACGAAGCAGAGACAACGTAAGTGTCGCATTCGTTCGCGAGCGGCGTTGTCCAATCGGTCAATGAGATATACTTCGTGGTTCAGCAGTGCGGACTGGGTTATTGCGGTCGACACGATAGGTACCTGGTAAGATATGTTGTCAGCTAGCTACAAAAAGTGGTGTTATGATTGCGAGTGTCCCACTGTCTCACTATCAAGAAGTAAGATCTTCATCTTTGTAGAAGACCCAGACCCAGACCCAGACCCAGATACCGATGGATCACCAGCGGTGACCATCCTGGAGATGTAACCAGACACGGCGGCCACTACGTCCATGGTGCGGGGGGAGGGTTAGCGAGAATAGGTAGAATCAGGGACGAGGTAGGATTAAGGGGAAGTCATGAGGCAGCAAGTACAGACACAGAGTGTACATGTAAGTCGCGTTTAGTGGCGGAGGTAGAATGGTGGGAGGGAGAGTGTGCCAAGCGCCCAGATCTGATGATCTGCCTTGTGATTCCGTCATTCGTTTTCCACCACTCAACAACTCAACAAGCTTCTTGAGCTCTCCCTTTCCCTCGACTCTTTTCTCTTTTTCATTCTAATGCTGCTCATCCTTCTCTAATATCTTCCAAGCGGGTACAGCTACCATGCTACCAGGCATCGATTATCGTGAGTTAGCACGTTGTTTAGTTCTACTGCCGCCCGGCTTGGTAGCTGGTGCTTCTATGGGCTGCAAGCTTTGGACCAACCCAACAACTGACGTTATTATTGCCTCTTTCCAGTATTTGGTATTCCTGCTAGGACTACTGGAGCTTCTGTCGATGAGCGTACGTTCCCCGCCGCAATATCTCTCACGAACTCGGGCTTCAGCTAATAGGTGGGGTTCTTCTCTTCGAGATAGTCAAACTCATTGCGTCTTTCCTTCTCTCGTTCCCTTTGGCGGCGCTGTTGAAGCGGATCCCGGATTCTCAGCCCTGGAAAAAAAATGCATTCAACATTGCGATATCACTCTTTTACCTTGTTGGACTATTTGACCTGTGGGATGGTCTCCGCACCATCCTTTACAGCTCTGCTGGCATCTACGCCATTGCCTACTATATTGATGGCTCGATGATGCCTTGGATCGGCTTTATCTTCTTGATGGGCCATATGTCAATCAATCACATCTACCGTCAAATTGCGAATGATCCCACGGTTATTGATATCACGGGTGCGCAGATGGTGCTCGTTATGAAGCTCTCCGCTTTCTGCTGGAATGTGCATGACGGTCGATTATCCCAAGACCAGCTCTCGGACCCTCAAAAATATGCCGCCATTGCCATCTTCCCACCGCTGCTCGACTACGCAGGTTATGTGTTGTTCTTTCCTGCTCTTTTTGGTGGACCAGCGTTTGACTATGTTGCCTACCGCCGGTGGATTGACACTACACTGTTCGAGGTGCCTCCAGGCACTGACCCATCCAAGGTGCCACCGACACGGAAGAAGCGCAAGATTCCCCGAAGTGGGACCCCTGCCTTTAAGAAAGCAGTGGTAGGCCTAGCGTGGATTGTCGCATTCCTACAGCTGGGTTCGATCTACAACAAGGAAGCCGTCTTGGATTCCAGCTTCTTTGAGTATTCACTGATCCGGCGAGTGTGGAGTCTATATGCGCTGGGTTTTACAACCCGCACTAAATATTACGGTGTATGGTCTCTGGCAGAAGGCGCATGTATTCTCTCCGGAATCGGTTACAATGGCTTCGATCCCAAGACAGGCAAGGTGTTTTGGAATAGATTGGAGAACATCGACGCCTGGAAACTTGAGACCGCTCAAAACTCTCATGCTTATTTAGGTAACTGGAACAAGAATACCAACCACTGGCTGCGCCACTATGTTTACCTGCGAGTCACTCCGAAGGGCAAGAAACCTGGGTTCCGCGCCAGTCTAGCGACGTTCACAACCAGCGCCTTTTGGCACGGCTTTTACCCTGGATATTACTTGACATTTGTTCTAGGCTCTCTCGTCCAGACCGTTGCCAAGAGTAGGTACCAGCCCCAGGAGTCATGACATTGCTAACCTGTTTAGACTTTCGCCGTCACGTTCGACCTTTTTTCATTTCTCCAGATGGCAGCACCGATGGTCCCTACAAGCGCTATTACGATTTTGCCAGCTGGTTCGTGACCCAGACGGTCATGTCTTTTGTGGTGATGCCGTTCATCTTCCTTTCGTTCTCTGAGTCAACCTACGTTTGGAAGAGTGTGTATCACTACGGCACTGTTTCCGTTCTTGGCGCTCTTGCTTTCTTCTCTTCGCCAGCAAAGGGCATCCTCATCAAGAAGCTCAAAGCTCGCGGCCGACCCAACATCGTCCGCTCGACCAGCACAGAAAGTCTCCACGAGCCAACGCTGGGTCTGCCCAATGATGCGATCGAGGAGTTTGATGCTGCCGTTCAAGAAATTAAGGCCGAGATTGAATCCCGGCGCAGACGAGGAAGCATGGTCACTATGCCGACCGGCCAGGAACTCAGAGCTGCCGTCGAAAGCAAGATCGGCCATGCTCTTGGTTGAAGGCTGGTCCGGCCAGGATCTTGCGAACAGCAGTTGACACCACGAATGCGATTCTTTACTTCCAATATTTGCTCTTGGCGCACAATGCTGACCTGCCAGTCAATGGCCAGGTGAGAGATTTTTAGAGCCGATAATCTTCCACTATAGACTATATGCGACAACCCACCATGCAGCTGATCAACAGTTTGCTGTGAACCCCTATAATAACCTGTCGGTTTTTTTTTTCTTTAGGTAGCTTCCCTTTAAAATGGTTATATCCGTGATTAATCTTGATCTTCCATCTTACGGAATGTATGATTCAATTGGCGGATCTGCTCCTTACTAAGAATCTAGGCGGTGGGCGATCTTGTTCTGCAGAAAGTCGCTACGATTGAAAGTATATCTAGAAATACCCACAAACCCAATCCAGTCCAGTCCCAAATGTTTATACAACAGTATATATGTAGCAGTAGAATGACAAAAGATCGGCTGAAATGCTGGTAGCCAGTAGCAGAGCCGGTAAAGAAGAACACAGATATAAGTCCGTCATCTGTCGTGAGAACGCGCAATGAAGAACAATTACCCTTACTCCAAGGCTGGTGACCATTCCCTCACATAAAGTGGTGGGAGTGCCAGCAGAAGTATAAACAACGCCGGGTATGAAGAGAATGAGTATATAGAAACATTATGTGCATCACGTCGTGTAGTCGTGTCGAGGATCTTTTGGCGCGAGAAAAGGATGAGAGAAGGGAATTGAGAAAATGAGGTAGAAAGTAGAAGGTAGAACGGCAAAGATCGAGTGAGAAGCGAGAAGGTGAGAGTCGCGACTTGCGGAGGAGTGGAAGGTGGATCGATTCGATCGTGAGAATCAGAATACAGGTGTTGCCTGTGGGGAGAAGGGAAACCTATCAATAGGTGAAAGAGTGTGGCGCTGATAGCAGAGAAAGAACGTGGGTTATAGGCGTGCTATTTAAAAGCCAACCGTAGTTCCTACAACAGCTAGTGTGATCTAGATAATATGAGTTATAAGGGAGATCAGTGTCGAGGAGTTGAACTTACAATGATAGTGATGATCACCAACCCCAAGGGGTTCATCCATCGATTGAGGTTTCTCCACCATCGAGCGTTCAGGTAGCGGCGACGCTCAAGGTCATAGAGTCGCATCTTGAGAGTGGCCTCTAGGTCAGGTCCACTGCTTTCCTCCATCATCATTTCGGGTTTTCTTGGCAGAGGGAGGAATGAGGCGATGAACCATGCTATATGAAGGTCAGAAAAGTAGAAAGGGTCTGATGGGCGTGCTTACTGAGTGGGCAAATAAATCCCAAACAAAAGGACCAAACTTGAATGTTTCGCCGTCCAAGAATCGGCTCCATCCGCGAATCAAGAGATGGAGCACGCCAAACGCTGGATTTGGGAGCCACAACGCGCCTATCAGGAAAAAGGTGTGGCGACCAGCTATGGCGCAGGCGATATAGCGATGACCTAGACCTTGTAACAGTAGACTCGGGAGCTTTCACCCAGTGGTTGCGGGGATCTCGGAGATCCGACGGAGGTTCAGTTACACCCTCAGTTGAAGGCACTGATGGGGCGCTGCCCCCGGTCACGTTGGACGTGACATTGGAGGATGTTCTAGCTCGACTAACGACGCTAGCAAAGCGCTGGATGACAGTGGAGTTGGAAGTTGCGGGCCGAGCCGTGGGCGGATGGGTACCTTCTACCAGGGAAAGGGTAGAATTTCCGGCCGGGTCCTCGGAAGTGTAGTACATCCGAGCCCATGTGGGAAGATAGTTTGCCACAAAGCTAGAGCTAGTACCAGGTCTTTTGTTGCTTCGCGTACTGCTGCTCCTCGAGCTTGAAGTCTGGCTATTGGGAGCGCCTGGATTGGTGGGACGCGGAGGCAAGCTGGCAACGCTGTCCAGGAACTCGTCATCCTCCGACTCATTCACTAACCATACGGAAGAAGAGGTGAGCCTCTGGCGTGTCATGGCCGTAGGTGGGGGTGTGATATCCATAGTACTTTCAGAGGGAGGGTCCGTAGGAGACGGAAAGCTAGTGTCAAGTTCGGCTGACCATCGAGAGGTGACTGTTGATAGATGAGATCGAAACCGGTCCGAAGAATAATAATCACCAGAAGGCGCAGGTAGGTTATCATCGGACGAACCTGCCGAATGTGATGTGTTGTCCACTCTTGAGCCGGATGAGGAAGGGGCTCTGATAGTCGGGTATTGGATGAACACACCGCTATCGACGACGGCGGCTTGAATATCGGCACGGGGAGCACTTCCCGAGGATGATGTTGCGGAACGAGAATGGCTCCTGAAGCTCGGTCGGGTCGAATTTGACCTCACTGAGGGGACCTGATAAGGAGGGCTCGAGCGAAAGGACTGAGAGCGGGAGGCTCCTAGCTCTGATGATGAACCATGGGTCCAAGGCCCAGCTCCTGCATATCGGATAACGGTTCCCAAAGAATTCAGTGAGGACAAAGAGTTGGAGCGTGAGGCAGAGTCCTGGTTGGAGGAAGCACCGATACGAACAAAGTTGAGGCTCGAGTTGTCCAGGGCCACGTAGTTGGGGCTCGAGGGTGGGCCAATGGGAACAAAATTAGGGCTTGAATGGCTTGACGAGATATTCCCTGAGGTGGACGGTTGGCGAGAGACCGAGTCCGCAGGAACAGTTTTGATAGTAGGCGCGATGTGAGGTAGCGTAGACTCCTCATCCGAATACGTAGTTGGGGAACCCTCGTTTGACCTGGTTTCGCGTCCCAGCGCAACTGATTCTGGCAAGTAAGATTTGCTTGAAGTAGGATCGTCCTCCCATAATTGCGGTGGAGTGTTGGCAGCATCGAACGTTGATGAGAGATCCCAAGGATCAGCACTTGACTGATCGATCAAACTGCTATTCGCAAGGTAGCTAATATCCGTTGAATACGTTCCGGTCGACGCGCTTGGCCCTTCGTCGATATGAAAACGAGAGTCCGGGACAAACTCGTGGCCCTTGCCAGGTTGAGGCGGGAGGATTTGCTCGGGTTTCGTCGGGTAAGGGGTAGCTGTATATACATGCCGCTCTTCCTGGCCGGGGTGCTTGTCGCTGGGCGCTCGCAGGGACGGAGACGGAGAGCAAGAGTTTGTATGAGATGGAGTGCGTTCATGGAGAGCTCTCCGTCGGGGAGAGGAATTAGTCGAACGCATTTTGTCGAGGTGCCGATTAGTTCATTATCACTAAGCACCAGAAGTAGAAGTATAAAAAAAAAAAACGCAGAATATGCAATTCCGGGCAAGCTGCTAAGAATCAGAGCAGCAAAGGTAGGAAAAGGTTGGAAAGAAAAGCCTCCGAAAAATTACTGATTAGAGGTGATATAATGAGAAACGAAAATGTAAAGTGTATATAGAGGGTGAACGATTGCTCGGTGAAGAAGCGAACTGTAAAGACGACTGAGGGCGAATATAGTAAATCTATGAAACAATCAACACGTTCGCGGCTGTTGATGTTTTGTTGTGGTGTACACCGGAGTATGGAAAAAAAATTCTTGACGCAACCAGGAATGCTCGACACAAAACGACGGGAAAAGAGCGACAACGATATCCAGCGGTTATCAGATGAAAAGAGCGTATTTCCGACCGGGGGAACGAGAGGGATGTTGGTTATCGAGTACAAGCGACAGCCGAATAGATATGATTGCAAAAAAGGTAAAAGAGCGTCTAACCGGAGAGCTGGAGAACCGCTGGAACTGTTTCTAAAAGAGCGACAAACGACAGAACGACTGGAAGGGCTGAGAGCAAAGGGACCACAATCTGAAACAGTGAGACGCACCCGCAATTATGTATTTAAGAGCCTTTTCCTTCAGCCCAGAAATTAATTACCCAGCGGCGGTGAGCAGCAGGGGAACTAGACTCGAAAGAACCCAGGGGCATGCACTGGAGGGTCTGGAGCACCGTTTCACCTGCGCGATTGGTGGATAAGGCAGGGGAAAGGAAGCACGCCGCTTATTTTAGCAAGACGTCCGCCTCTCAAATTGCTGAAAGGTTTAGCTTGAACTACTCCATACGTCGGCCGTTACTCTTCGTCATCCACGATCGCAGACTAAAGATCGCCCGTGTCTAACTGATCATTATTTCGGTTCCCGGTTGCCCTCCGAGGTGAGGCTTCATGATGAAACAAACATGACGAACTTGAGTTCATTTGCCCTGCCACTAGTCCCATCGTCCCACCCCGGGGCACCGACTGTGGTGGAAGTTCGCAATAAATGAAGTGAGAATGCAAGTCGTCTCCTGCCTCAAGAAAGCGCAAAGCCCTCACTTCTATTGCAATTGAATTTGGAGTGGAACGGATGAGAAGGTGAGCATGCAAGGTACCCCTCGGCCGTACATACGGCTTGCATAAGTGACTATGCGTTGGAGGAATAGCAATGCACGAAAGCCAATTCATCCCACTTTTGATGCCGCATCATCTCATCACATTTCCCAAAGCCGGTCTTGGGCAGGCAAAATCCCACGAGGTTGCCAATTAAGGTGATGTGACAAGTCGCAACTGTGGAGTTCACGGAAATAATGGAAGAGAACCAGACTCGGTCCACCCAAGGGTGGCTGAGGGACGCTAACAACGGACTCGATTTCTCGAAGGGCCTCCTTATTGGCGTTGAATGAGGGAAATTGTCCCTGATGATCCAATAACAGCTCAGCGAGAAAATCCTTTTGCAGGTCCAATAGAGGACAGTCCGAAAACGCATCGCTATGCAAAAGGATCACCCTAGGTTTGCCAACTCATCGACAGTGGAGTGTCTCGTTTGGTGCCTGAGCGCGCGACCATTATCCCCTGGAAACACCCGAAGCGTGCTTTCGAGTTTGGAAAATGAATCAGTCGAATATCTAGAGATAAACAGAGGGGGTAACCAATTGATGGTGTTAAAAGGAAATACGATGACAAAGGGATATCTACTATAACTCTACCTAGCTCCAGGTCCCGAGGTTTGTCCAGACTCTGGAGGTGGAAATTGGCAAATGGCGGTGCATCGGTGCCTTTCAGCCTCAGGCCACGATTACTGCGCATCCTTTGTTCTGCTGCTTTTCACCTCAACAATATTAAGAGACGCCTTCAATGTCCATAACTTAAACGCCATCTATGCCCTTGAGAGATACATCGATCCTATTCCGGATGCAAGATCTCCTCCTCCTCCTCCTCCTTCTTCTAGTAGCCAACTTTTCCCACTCCAACCTCAAATATTCAATCAACTCTCGTGCATAGAGAATGGCCCCGGTCAGCCTCCTCGCCCGCCTCAAAAGCATCTACTCGAAACAGGACGGTTGGCATTATCCCTTTTGTTTGAAAATTTCCTTTACTCTGAATCAATTCTCACTATATCCTCAGATGAGCCAGCTATCTCGGCCCAGGCAGCCGCTTGCATTTCGGTATGTTCTCTCTTGGTCTGAGCGTGTGCTTGTTTCTATAAAAAGCACCCCACTTCTGACGAGAGGATATGAGTAGTGCTGATGGAATGACTAGATCTGCTTGACAATAATATATGTGCTGCCATTCTATGTATCACCAGCCACCCGCCCATCTGCTACTCTTAGTCGCGATGCGCCATCAGTGATTCGGGCCAGGATTAGAGCCGTTACCCTATCCTGTACCATATGCATATTGGCTGTGCTTTGGCTCATTATTGCCAAAGACGACGCTTCTGTCTCTGAAGCCCTCAAGCTCACGGGATGGTGGCCCCTCAACGTAGTTGATCCCTTTCGTAGCCTCGTCTTGACGGCTATTCTTTTCACAGGGCCCCTTTTCGAGCGCGGACTAGCCGAAGGCGAGTGGAGAGACTGGTTCAGAGGAGCTCGAATCTCCGAAACGCTTGGCGGGTGGATTGGATGGAGAAACTATGTTGCTGTACGTCCTACGTACATCCTATATGATATCATCTAACACGCGCTACAGGGTCCGGTCACAGAGGAGGTCATGTTTCGATCAGCTATAATACCCCTTCACCTTCTCGCCAAGGTCGATCCCAAGCGAATCATCTTCATAGCTCCCTTGTATTTTGGGGTGGCTCACGTGCATCATTTTTATGAGTTCCGATTAACCCATCCGGATACATCAATCCTCGCTGCAGCGCTCCGGTCACTTTTCCAATTTGGTTTCACCACCATCTTCGGTTGGTATGCGACATTTGTCTACCTGCGAACAGGATCCCTCCTCGCCGTGATTCTCATTCATACGTTTTGTAACTGGTGTGGGCTTCCCCGCCTCTGGGGAAGAGTCGAGGCCGTCGTTCCTATTAGCCCGACTTTCAATAGGGGCAAAGAGGACTCGGACAGGAGTACAGTATACACCTATGGCGAGCTTGGTCTGGGTTGGAGTGTGGCCTATTACATCCTGCTTGTCGCGGGAGCAGTTGGTTTCTACTATGGACTGTGGCCTTTGACAGAGTCTTTGCATGCATTAGCGGAGTTTACGGGTGCCACGAACTAGTAGCTCAACGAATACTGAAGGTGCGAATCGGTTGAATATTTGAGCTTGCCGACTCTTTGGTTATGCGAGACCATGATAGTAGATCTGCTGTATATGATACCAGTATGGAGTAATAACTAATGATAATATAATGCTTCTACAATGTAACCGATCCCGAGCTGAGGTTACCGTAGGGGTCGGTTATTAATCTCATGGTCTTGATTGCTTACAAGAAGCCGAATGATTGACAAGGTTACTCCGTATCGCCTGTCCTTATCTCCGAGTCGGCTTCGGAGAGCTCGGCCAAGGGAACTATTTTTCCCTACGTCAACTTTACACGTCTCCATTTAAGAGGCACCATTCGCAAATTGGTCTTGCTCATCTCAGGCCAGGAATTCAACGACTATCCTGACTTTAATCGAGCAATGCGACTGCGAACAGTGGGCTGGCGACCGCTCCTGAGATCAAGAGGCGCCATCCGAGGTTTATCAAACTCTCATGGCCTTTCGAGCCAGCGTCGTGTTCCCATAGAAATCCCTCCGCCGTTTCCCGTGACAAAAATATGTCCCGATCCCAGCTGTTCTTGCCCCGCGACACCGTTCATGCCCGAAGGCTTGCCACTCGACCATGAACACCCCCTGAGCGGGACAATGGCGGCGTACGCTCAACAAATAGTAGTCTGCACAGGGCAAAGAGACTGGACGAGTCGAATTGAAGATGATGGAAAAAATCAGAGCTGGGGGAACCTTGTGAGAGGATTGAAGAGCCTACTGGGACGAGGTGGCCCATATGCGGATGTAATTGCTTCCCGCTCTGAATTAAACTGTTCACTGACTTAATAGCCCTTTAACAACGTTATGATTACGAATTCCTCGCTATTCCCGTCTTCATCTACCCCTTCTTCCTCGAGCACCGCCTCGGCCTTTCTCTTCCCGAGCTTCAAATACTTCCCATCAATACCTACATATACGTCGAAGTCGAAATCGAGTGCCGACTTGTCCACTTTTGTACAGGCATTCCTTCTCCCTACGAAGCTGAGTCCTATGACAGAGACACTTCCAGAACCGCGACACAGTGACCTTCTCCGAAAACCAGAATTAGAATCCAACTTCCCCGATGTTGTTGAGTTACAGCATTCCCCCGTTATCTTGATATGCGGCCACGGCGGTCGAGATATGCGATGTGGAGTAATGGCACCAGTTCTTGAAGATCAGTTTCACAAAGTTTTGGAAAGCAAGGGGATATCTACGTCAGTCGATGCAAGCGACAGCAATATCGACAGTCCAGACCGTGCCCACATCGGTCTAATCAGCCATATCGGGGGTCACAAATATGCCGGGAACGTGATTGTATATATCCCAAAGGGTATGAAGTACGGAAAGCTCTCGTCGGCATCCCACCCGCTAGCGGGCAAGGGGATTTGGTATGGGCGTGTTGAGCCCAAGCACGTGGAGGGTGTAGTCGAGGAGACTATCTTAGGAGGCAAGGTGCTGTCAGACCATTTCAGGGGCGGAATAGATCGAAATGGGGATATATTGCGTTTATAGACTTTTGCGCTGCGAAGCAGAGCAATATGAAAAATATTGGGTTGCCCAACCTATAATTACTAGACCAGTGTATAGTATGAATAGATAATGATCCTCCTCAATCCCAGACATAGGTGTGAAACAACAGTACCAAGTCGACTTGGATTATTTGAGGGCTAAAATTACTGGCACAGACAATAAGCTACATAGAATACAATATCGAACATCATGAGTCGCAATAGAGACCGAGGCAGTTTTCGTGCTTGGCTTCGAACTACAGCACTAAACTTTATTGGGAATAGGCTCCTTTCGGGTTTGAAAACATCCTGGCTAGGAACCATCGTCTAAACTCATACTTTGCATATGCCAACAATGGCTCAGGACTAACTTGCACGGCATTATGGTTTATTGGAAAACATGCAGGCCCTCCCCCGTCTCCGATTGAGCCCTCCTGGGGCTGTGCTTGGCTGTCGGGCCGCAAGAACATACTGGTTACCTCCGCGATCACCTCCGAACCACACCCACCGTGCCCTAGCAACCACCACCATTACCGCGAACTCCCAACCACGAAAACTAGACCTGATAGCTCTTGATAAGAAATGGCAAACCAAATGGCAGGAAGAGGGGGCAAACCGCACCGCCGCCAGCGGAAAGGAGCAGGGTCAGACAGCAGCAGGAGAAGAGAAACGCAAGTATTACATTCTCTCGATGTTCCCGTACCCGTCGGGAACACTACATATGGGCCATCTACGAGTTTATACGATATCCGATGTGCTAGCGCGGTTTTATCGAATGCGCGGGCATGAGGTTCTGCATCCAATGGGGTGGGATGCGTTTGGGTTGCCGGCGGAGAATGCGGCAATTGAGCGGGGGGTTGATCCTGCAGGGTGGACGACGGATAATATCAAAAGGATGAAGGAGCAATTGCGGAGTATTTCGACGTCGTTTGATTGGGATCGGGTACGTTGAGATGGGTGACTCTGTGGTGGGTTTGCTAACGTTTCGGGACAATAGGAGCTTGCGACCTGCACCCCAGAGTTCTACAAACATACCCAACGCGTATTCTTGATGCTGTATGAAAAAGGCCTTGCGTATCAGGCGGAGGCGATGGTCAACTACGACCCGATTGACCAGACCGTGCTGGCGAATGAGCAGGTTGATGCCAACGGCTTCTCTTGGCGATCTGGAGCAAAAGTTGAGAAGAAATTGCTCAAGCAATGGTTCTTCCGCATCACTGCATTCAAAGAGCAATTACTACAAGATCTCGATTCTCTTTCTGGTGGCTGGCCCGAGAGAGTGTTGTCTATGCAGCGGAATTGGCTAGGGAAATCAAACGGCGCCAAGATCAAGTTTCCCCTCGTTGCAGAAAGCAACGTCGATATCAATGATATAAATGTCTTTACTACTCGGCCAGACACCCTTTATGGTGTCGAGTATGTCGTGCTTTCTCTGGATCATCCGATTGTCCTAGAGACAGCCAAGCAAAATGAGGAGCTGCGCAGGTTCCTAACAGCTGCGGCCTTGCTGCCACCGGATTCCAAAATCGGATACAAGCTACCGGGTTTCAGCGTCATTAACCCCCTGCATGGTATTGACAAGGAGAATCCCTACCTCTCCCGCCGATTGCCAGTCTATGTCGCACCATATGTACTCAGTGACTATGGCGAGGGTGCC
Organism: Aspergillus baeticus; assembly: GCA_027569055.1. Classification (NCBI taxonomy): domain Eukaryota; kingdom Fungi; phylum Ascomycota; class Eurotiomycetes; order Eurotiales; family Aspergillaceae; genus Aspergillus; species Aspergillus baeticus. Next base: position 218,760 of record JAPDEI010000018.1, on the reverse strand, counting down.
GTTATGGGAGTGCCAGGTCATGATTCTAGAGACTTCGCATTCTTCAAGGAGAATGCAAACCCGCACTCGATACCCGTTATACTGGAGGCGGAGCAGACACCCCCCAATCAACATGCGGCTGACGTTCCGATCAACGAGGCCAAGCCTTTTACCCAAGAAGGGTATCTCACCGCAAAATGCGGCAAGTACCACGGCCTCCATTCTCGTGAAGCTGGAAAGCTGATCACTACCGACCTTAAGGCTACTGGCCGTGCTGACTTTGTCGAGCAATGGAAGTTAAGAGATTGGCTGATCAGCCGTCAGCGGTACTGGGGAGCGCCAATTCCAATAATCCACTGCGGCGATTGCGGTGCTGTACCCGTCCCGGCGGATCAACTCCCCGTCAAGCTGCCCGAGCTACAGGGTGACTGGTTAAAGGGAAAACGTGGAAATCCGCTCGAGTCCTCTGAAGAGTGGAGGGATACCAGGTGCCCGAGCTGCGGGGGCAAAGCGAAGCGCGATACAGACACCATGGATACCTTTGTGGATTCTTCGTGGTACTACCTCCGGTTCCTTGATGCTGCAAATAAGCAGCAGCCATTCTTACCTTCACTGGCCCGGCCGGTAGATGTCTATATTGGTGGTGTCGAGCATGCGATTCTGCATCTGCTCTACGCCCGTTTCATCTACAAATTCCTTGCCAAGTCCAATCTTTTCCCGGAAATCGTAGGAAGCAGCGATTCAACCGCAGAACCATTCAAAACTCTTCTCTCCCAGGGCATGGTTCATGGCAAGACATATACAGAGCCTTCCACTGGTCGATTCCTGCTTCCTTCAGAGGTGGACCTTTCCAGTCCAGATAAACCAATTATCAAGGGGACGCAAATCACGCCAAATGTATCTTTTGAGAAAATGTCAAAGAGCAAGCACAACGGCGTCGACCCAACAACGTGTGTTAACAAGTACGGCGCTGACGCGACTCGTGCTCATGTTCTCTTCTCGGCTCCCGTCTCCGAGGTGCTAGAGTGGGATGAGACCAAGATCGTGGGTATGGAGCGCTGGTTTGCCCGACTCTGGAAACTTGTAACGGACACACAGCTGTGCTTGAGCGCTTCAGCGTATATAGTCGACCAAGCTGATATATTGCCTTCCGCATCGTTACCGAGTTTGAGCGATAGTGATGCGGAAGCCATCTTGTCTACTCACCGTATCATCGCATCTGTCACAAACTGCATCGAAACGAACCCCTATGGTCTCAATACTGTCATCTCTGATCTGACAAAACTCACCAACAAACTCTTATCCTCCCCTCCCACCACGCCGCATATTTCTTACCTCACGTTGTCGTCTCTCCTCCGCCTTTTGGCACCCATTGCTCCGTCCTTGTCTGCCGAGTGTTGGGAGATCCTTCATTCTTCCATCCAAAAGGAGGAATCGATCCCGACAATCTTTGACTGCTCATGGCCAAAGTCTCCTTTGACCAAAGAACAGGCCGATGTTTTATCGGCGCGCGGAGGGCAGGTCGTGGCGGTACAGATAAACGGAAAGCTGCGCTTCACAGTCACAATTCCACGAATGCTCTCACCAACAACCCCAGAGTCTAGTGCGACGGAGCAGCAGGACTATATCATCACACGCATTCTGGAAACCGAACAAGGTCGTTTATGGCTGCGCGAAAAGAACGATTGGGAGAAAAAAAGGCGGGTCATTGTAGTCAAGGGCGGGAAACTGGTAAATATTGTCTTTTGATTAGGACATTGACTTGTGTAAATTAGAAATCGCATCTCGATAGAACATGCGCCGCGAAAAAGGTCACTTCGCCGAAAACCCCCGGTCGCAGCGCCATTTTCCGCTCGGAAATTCGACCTCTGAATAGAAATCGGGGTAACGCGAGCTTAAGCCTTTGCATCACATGCTTCGACTGATCTGGGCTAGGGATATTAGGATTCCGATGGAGTTGGCGCGCTGTATGAGGAGTGGTGGAGACTCCGAGTTTCGCAATGGAGTACATCTTCCCCTCATGGAGTGAGGCATCCTTGGGAGAACAATAAGGCAGTCCTCAATGGGGGAAGCAACTCGGCGAAATCACGGCGCAGGCTCGGGGTGTGGGAATCTAGAATGCTGCTTCAGCGGTAATTGACCCCATAACTTGGTCCATTTCTCTTTTTTAAAATAGACATTGTTGTCGTCCTCTCCACGACCCCTCACCACCGATTCGTCATACCTTGCTCACTGGGAGTCGTGATGCTTGCCCAGATGTGCGTGGTATAATCCCGATAATTGCTGAATTATATTCGACGGCATTGGCATAGACATGTATCTTGTAGTGTAAACTAAACTTCTGCTTTGAGGCGCATTGTATGTACTTTGTTGGTTTATCCGTGAGAAAAAAGTTCTCAGCTTTTGGTCCAAGACATTCTATCAATCCAAGACAGTATGCTCATCCTATTCTAGCATAATCCAGAAGCGTATCCGAGCATACAACGCCATGAGCCCAGGTATTACCAAATTTGTTGATTGAGTCCTGATTCCTGAAACTCCTGGGAAACTTGTGAGGAGAAGAGGGGCAGACGTATGCCCCGCACCGATATTACCCCTCGTGAGGGGTAAAGCCCAATCAGGAAAAAAACTACTACGGTGCGACCACCCCAGATTGAACCTTGCACGCGGCATGCCACTCAGAATAGACGATTAGATGAAGACGAGCAAGAGAGAAGCTAGTAATATTGTCTGACATTAGCTAAACGAAGCCAAAACATCCTCCGGAACGAGGGCTGAGACTCGGCAGTGCAACCAGACTCCCCCTCACAGTACGTAACCGCATGCGGAGACGGTCCAATGCGACCATCGAATTTCCGTGGATTCCCTCGTTGGCCGTGGAGAGGTGTCGCACGATCCATCATGGATATGTCCCTCTCATTTTCTATGCGATCGGCTGGTGGAACTCGGCCCTAGTAGGGAAACTGGCCACCTACCGACCAGCTCTCCGCTCACGGATACCCGGAGGGTGGGGTGGATGGATGGATGTGCAATGAGGAGGGGAAAGCAGAGCTGCGAAATCGCTCATTAACCAGTGCTATATATAATGGGCTATATTCCCCCGTATCTCAAGGCCTCTTTTTATCATCTCATCATCATCTAACCACCTTTATCCTTTGAACTTAAATCCGATTCCGGTAAGAAAAACTTTATATACACTACCACCCAGTCTTCAACTATGACCATAATGCATTCTCCACACTTGTCATCCCTGCGTATCAGATCTGGGTTATTCTGACATATAAACCAGCTGGCTGACCTTGCTCTCCAGGACATTTCCCTTTTTTTAATCACTCAGCAATACCTGTTTCTTGTTGAACTCTATTCAAGATGGTACTTTTCCGCTCTTTATCCCGTCAACTACGGCGGCCTGTCGCTTCCCTTATTAGTCCACCGTCCAGCAAACCTCTAGCGGGCAGTCCTTTTAGGGCCGCCGCTCTGGGCAATGGGATTGCTGGAGCACGTATGCTAACTGCCTCTGCGAACCTACAGGGCAAGGTTCTTATGGTCCTTTATGACGTAAGTGGTACCCCGAAATACTATATACATCGTCCACTCTGGCGGCGCACGTTGACCGTATATATCAGGGCGGCGAGCACGCCAGACAGCAACCCGGACTTCTCGGAACCACCGAGAACGAGCTCGGTATCCGGAAGTGGCTCGAAGACCAGGGCCACACCGTCGTAACCACCTCCGACAAGGATAGTGAGGACTCTGTCTTCGACCGCGAGCTCGTCGATGCCGAAGTCATCATCACCACTCCGTAAGTTTCGAAAAATATGTTCTCAGATCAAGTAATGGCAACTAACTAAACGATATAGTTTCCACCCCGGTTACCTTACTGCTGAGCGGCTGGCCAAGGCCAAGAAGCTCAAGCTCGCTGTTACTGCTGGTATCGGCTCTGACCACGTCGACCTGAACGCTGCCAACAAGACCAACGGTGGCGTCACTGTTGCCGAAGTCACCGGCTCCAACGTCGTCTCCGTCGCTGAGCACGTTGTCATGACCATCCTCCTCCTGGTCCGCAACTTTGTTCCCTCCCACGACCAGATCCGCAACGGCGACTGGAACGTCGCTGCTGTCGCCAAGAACGAGTTCGACCTTGAGAACAAGGTCGTCGGAACTGTCGGTGTTGGCCGCATCGGTGAACGTGTGCTCCGCCGTCTCAAGCCCTTTGACTGCAAGGAGCTTCTGTACTATGACTACCAGCCGCTGAGCGCCGAGGCCGAGAAGGAGATTGGTGCCCGCCGTGTTGAGAGCCTCGAGGAGCTCGTCGCCCAGTGCGATGTTGTCACCATCAACTGCCCTCTGCACGAAAAGACCCGTGGTCTGTTCAACAAGGAGCTCATCTCCAAGATGAAGCCTGGTATGTTGTCCACACATGTTCACACATTTAGAACAAGCAACTAACTTTCTCTTAGGCGCCTGGCTGGTCAACACAGCCCGTGGTGCTATCGTTGTCAAGGAGGACGTTGCCGAGGCTCTCAAATCTGGCCACCTCCGCGGATACGGTGGTGACGTCTGGTTCCCCCAGCCGGCTCCCAAGGACCACCCGCTCCGCTACGCCGAGCACCCCTGGGGCGGTGGTAACGCCACTGTTCCTCACATGTCCGGTACGTCCATTGACGCCCAGATCCGTTACGCCAACGGCACCAAGGCCATTCTGGATAGCTACTTCTCCGGCCGTCACGACTACAAGCCTGAGGACCTGATCGTCAAGGACGGCGACTACGTCACTAAGGCCTACGGTCAGCGCAACAAGAAATAAAAGGATCGTATGATATATGAGATGATGAAAATGATTTACAAGGCGCATTTGCAACCCATTGAGGGTGGTACATTTCTTAGTACTAGTTGTGATACCTAAATAAACATTTGACTATTCAAACTATCAAGCTTCACTTGAAAAGACTAGACGTACGAAATAACGGATAGCACCATGCCTTGATTGGCTCCATGAATAATGGAGTGTGAAATTCTATAGATAGTCAAAGCGCTGATAATGCCTAGAAAGAATAAAATATCGACAGTCCGCTGATTCACCCAATTAAAACAAATTCTGTAACTATCAAATATCGAAATAGACGGGTGCCACATCACCGATGACCCGGCCTGCCCCTCCAATTGTCACGACCTGTCTCCTCATCGCTATCATCCATGAACCCTTGCTCAAGTTCCCGGCTCAGCCTCCCCTCGTCCTCGTCGACTGTGCTCCGCCGTCGGTCCAATGCCTCGCGATGCGCCGAGTCCATGTGCATCCCCACCATAATCTCCCCTTCCTCGTCCAGGATACTGATGTTATCTTGTGCATCCGATATATGGGCTTGCTGTCGCCAGGATAATGGTAGGAACCGGCGCATTACGGCATCGGCAATTCGTTCCCAGAGTGAGGATGTATGAGCCGTGATGGTTTCTAGTGGGAGATATTGGGAATATCGTTGGTGATAGCGCCGGAAAAATGGGACGATCACAAAGGATATTAGGACGTAGAGGGTTAGAGAGATGATGGCGGGAATGAAGAGGGTCTGCGAAAATTCGTTAGAAGGATGGGTGACCAATCTTGTTCCAAGCTATGATTGATGTATCTATCTACATACCTTTGCGAGGCTGGCTGCGGAGCCCATCGCGAACTTTGATTCGGAAAGATAGTATGTGGTCCTTCGCTTGACTATGGGGACCAAGAGCAACAAATGCAGAGCTGAGCTTTTCTAGTCTCTTATAAACCCTTTATGGCCCCCCCCTGGCTGGCTTTAATTCGGAAGAGAGTTGCAAGCTCATTATCCTCAGATCTCCAATCATGCTGACGGCTGGCACGTGACGGGCAATGACGCTACAAACCTGACACCTTAGGCGGCATATAGCACGTGACTGCTGCCCTGTGCGTGGTTCTAGAGCTCGCCGCTCTACCCCCTTATACACAGAAAGAATTCCCAGCGATATCCGACCTGGGTCTCGGGATACAGCGAGGGAAAGAGAGATATATACGGGGTGCTTAGCCAGGCTACATACGGCTATTTGTCCACTCTACCATTTCAACGATACTCACCCGCCGGATGTCTGGGATAGGAGGAAGTGACAGCGTCTCTTGTTCCTCCCCTCTCGTTCTAATTGCGGAGCGGCGAGGCTAGTGCAAATCAGTTAGGACGGGAGTGACAAGGCAAACCACTATATTACCGCCGCTCGTCTATATTTGAATGTTCCTCCACGCCGATTATTTTGGACTGACGAAGGCCCATCATCGACATTACAGTGAAAACAAGTTCTAACTCAGCGGGCTACTCTTGCGCAGCGGACAAAAGACGCTCATGCTGCGCTTTGATTCTCCCCAGCGACGCACGTCAAGATGCCAACCACAACATCCGCCTCTGACAAATCGAGACAAACATCGGCGGGCAAATCGTTTTTCGGACGAAAGTTGCACAAGGAAAAGCCAACGGAGGATCGATACGATGCCCATGGGAGTTGGGAGAGTCTAGCCCCTCCAGGAAGCGCTGCCGGTTCTCGTTCATCGCGATACTCTAAACGCTCTTCAGTCCAATCCGTGGACTTCGGCAACGATATAGACCCTTCTTACCTTTCCTCGTCCGCCGGTGTGATCACGTCTATTCCCTTTGACAGCTTGTCGACCGACAACAAATCTCCCATTCCCGTCGATTACCTCTCCAAAGCCGATACATCTCCCCGGAAAGAACCATCCCCGGGGCATTTAGCAAAAGGCGCGAGTGACTTTCATCAGTACCCTGCGTGGAACCCAAACAATATGCGGGATAATCAGCAATATTCGCACCCCACAGGGCCGCGGCCTCCTCCACACGCTTCTGGTATGGCAATGAGCTCGAGCTCTTCCGGGGACAAGGGAGCTAGATATCAGCAGTGGGGGCGACCGGGGAGCTCTGTGGCTAATACGGGCTTCAGTCATAATTCATCCTCTACGATAGATTCATCCGCAAACTCTCGCAGGTCTATTGACCAAGCTAGCATGCATTCTTCACTTTCATCAAATACTAGAGGCTCCAGCTATTTTTCCACAGAAGGCTCTTCGCGCACGCTCACACCTGCACAGCATTCTGGAGACCGAAATACTTACTTTCCAACAACAACAACCAGCTCGGGTCGTCCTCAATCGCCATGGCCATCGTCCCCTCAACCGAGACCACAAACCGCAGAACAGTATCTAACGAGGCCGAGGGATGATCGCATTGTTGACCAATTGTTTCTTGAGCTAATGCAAAAACGAGGCTGGCAGAACCTTCCTGAGCAAGCCCGGCGACAAATGATGGCATACCCGGCTTCGAAGAAATGGACGCTGGTTCATCAGGACCGATTAACGGAACTACAAGGCGAGCAAAAGCGTAAACAAAATGCGCGCCAAACGCATGGATATGACGGCCCATCTGGCATCCTTGAGCGAGCCGACGAAGAAGGAAGCCCAGAATGGTATGTGAAGAAGGTCATGGACGATACAATCACCTCAAAGCAACTCGCTAGTTTGAGCGTTAGCTTGCGAACACAACCGATCAGCTGGGTCAAAGCCTTTGTTGAAGCACAAGGTCAAATCGCTTTGACCAACGTCCTTTCCAAGATCAACCGCAAAAAGGTTACTGGTCCGGTTCCTGCACCCCCTTCTGGCGACAAGGATTTGGACCGCGAATATGATATTGTCAAGTGTTTAAAGGCGTTGATGAACAACAAATATGGCGCAGACGACGCTCTCAGTCATCAGCAAGTTATTGTGGCCCTCATCAGCTCTCTACTTTCTCCACGCTTGAACACGCGGAAACTCGTGAGCGAAGTACTCACATTTCTTTGTCACTGGGCTGAAGGCCAAGGCCACGAGAGGGTCTTGCAGGCTATGGACCATGTCAAAAACCATCAAAGCGAAACTGGCCGATTCGATGCCTGGATGCGCATCGTTGAGGTTACTATCGATGGACGCGGGAAGATGGGCAGTCTAGTGGGTGCGAGCGAAGAGTACCGCAGCGGTGGAATAGGAATGGAGAACCTATTGATGGAATATGCCGTTTCGACCATGATATTGATCAACATGCTTGTGGATGCACCAGAGAATGACTTGCAGCTGCGATGCCATATCCGAGCGCAATTCATTTCTTGCGGTATCAAGCGTCTTCTATCTAAGATGGAGGGCTTTCAATACGAGGTCATTGACAAGCAGATTGAGCATTTCCGGGAGAATGAGGCTATCGACTACGAGGATCTACTGCAGCGCGAGAGCAGTAGCACCAAGGATAGCATTGAGGGAGAAGTCAAGGACATGACTGACCCCCTCCAAATTACTGATGCCATCGCAACTCGTATCAATGGAACAAGAGCCCACGACTACTTCCTATCTGCCTTGCAGCATCTGCTTCTCATTCGGGAGAACTCTGGAGAGGATGGCCTTAGAATGTACCAGCTTGTGGATGCCATGCTCAGCTATGTAGCTATGGATAGGAGGCTACCGGACCTTGACTTGCGCCAGGGACTGACATTCACCGTGCAAAGCTTGTTAGATCGACTTCATACAGATGCAGAGGCTCGACAGGCGTACGATGAGTCTTTGGAAGCCCGGCAGATTGCGGAAGCCGCGATTGCCGAGCGGGATGAGATGAAGGCCCAGGTCGAGCTTGGAGCTGACGGCTTGGTCAGGAAGCTGCAGAAGCAGATTGACGAGCAGACTGGCATAATCGAACTCCAGAGCAGACAGAACGAAATGGTCAAAGCTGAGCTCGCCGATGTACAGAGGCTTCGCGCGCAGGAGCTCCAACGAAATGAATTAGAAACTCGAGAGCTCTACCTGATGCTTCGGGATGCCCAGGATATTGCCGCATCCAATGCGAAGAAGAGCAATCTACCAGAGGCCGAGGTTGACCCGTCCCAAATGCGTGGCATCTTGGACCGGGAGAAACTACTTGAGCGACTCGGTAAACAGCTCGAGCGGACCAAAACACAATTCAAGCTGGAGGGTAAGGTTTGGGGCCAGCACGGTCCATCAGACCGGCTACGGGAACTCCGCGAGCAAATGGACGGCGATGCTGGACCTAGTGAAGACTTTGAGGAGCAGACCCGGCTACATCTTAGTATGAACCCCGTGGGATCTGTTTACCGGAACAGGACCCACATTCAAGGGATGGACGATACAGCAGAAGAGGGCGAACAAACTGATGCAAATGGCGATGTGTTTATTGCAAAGGCACGTCTTGTCGACTATCACCGGCCCCGTATGAATCCAGCCCAAGCGACTGGCCTGCTCGGAGAGATTGCTGCCAAAGTGCCTAGGATTGACGCAGACGATACCGCAAAAGGTCCCAAGCCAGCCGAAAAAACCGAACAACCTGAAGAAGAAGAGGCGGCTGCCAAAGTTGAAGAGCAGTCCGTCCATGAGATAAAGGCAGAAGAAGATGCGAAAGCGGCTGCACCACCTCCGCCGCCGCCGCCACCACCACCACCAGGCTTTGCTGCTGGATCAGCTCCTCCTCCACCCCCTCCCCCTCCTCCTCCCCCACCCCCCGGTGGAACAGGCTTCCCTCCTCCGCCTCCGCCCCCTCCTCCCCCTGGTGGCTTTGGTGGCATGCCTCCGCCGCCGCCGCCGCCTCCTCCCGGTGGATCTTTCGGTGGTGTCCCTCCTCCTCCGCCTCCACCTGGAACTGTAATTGGCGGGTGGAGAGCAAATTACCTAGCTTCACAGGATGTCCCATCTCATATGCCTGTCATGTCGTCCATTAGACCGAAGAAGAAGCTCAAGGCTCTCCACTGGGACAAAGTCGATGCTCCGCAGGTTACAGTATGGGCGTCCCATGCTCCAACTCCGCAGGAGAAGGAAGACAAGTATGTCGAGTTGGCCAAAAAGGGAGTATTGGATGAAGTTGAAAGGCTATTCATGGCAAAGGAGACAAAGATCTTCGGAAACAGTACCGCAGCCAAACAGCGCAAAGACAAGAAACAGCTCATTTCTAACGACCTTTCCAAGAACTTCCAGATTGCACTCGCCAAGTTCTCTCAGTATCCCGTGGAAGACGTTGTGCGAAGGATCATCCACTGTGACGCAGACATCCTAGACAACCAGGTTGTCATGGAGTTTTTACAGCGGGACGAAATGTGCACGATACCTGAAAACGTATCGAAGCTCATAGCTCCGTATAGCAAAGATTGGACCGGCCCTGATGCCTCTACCTCTGAGCGAGAACAGGATCCCAGTGAGCTTACTCGCGAAGACCAGCTCTACCTTTACACTGCTTTCGAATTGAACCACTACTGGAGGGCAAGAATGCGTGCTCTTGCTTTGACGCGTTCATTCGAGCCAGACTATGAGCATATTTCTGCCAAACTCAGAGAAGTGGTAAGAGTAAGCGAGTCCCTGAGGGATTCTGTCTCCTTGATGAACGTGCTCGGTTTGATTCTGGATATCGGTAACTTTATGAACGACGCCAACAAGCAGGCCCAGGGGTTCAAGCTGAGCTCCCTTGCCCGCCTCGGTATGGTTAAAGATGACAAGAACGAGACCACCTTTGCCGATCTTGTCGAACGTATAGTGCGAAACCAGTACCCTGAATGGGAAGACTTTGTTGATGAGATTGGCGGTGTCATTGGACTCCAGAAACTCAATGTTGACCAGCTGCGCACGGACGCGAAGAAGTACATTGACAATATCAAGAACGTGCAGGCAAGCTTAGATGCTGGAAATCTGAGCGACCCCAAAAAGTTCCATCCCCAGGATCGTGTCAGTCAAATCACTCAGCGCAGTATGAAAGATGCTAGGCGGAAAGCAGAGCAGATGCAGCTCTATCTGGACGAGATGGCCAAGTCGTATGATGACATTATGGTCTTTTACGGTGAAGATAACACTGACGATGGTGCACGGCGTGACTTTTTTGCCAAGCTCGCTACTTTTTTGCAGGAGTGGAAGGTAACGAATGCAATGCTCGCACCTTTTTTTTTCTAGTCCTTTGGACAAACTGTGCTAATAAACACCCTTTTTTTTTAGAAATCTAAAGAGAAGAATGTGGCTCTGGAGGAAACCAGGAGACGCACAGAAGCGTCATTGGCACGGAAGCGAATCAATGCTGGCCTTGCCAACGGCGGAGGCGCGGGTGATTCTCCTGCGTCGCCCGCCCCAAGCGGAGCCATGGATTCACTCTTGGAGAAGCTGCGTGCTGCCGCTCCTCAGGCCAAGGACCAGCGTGACCGCCGCCGCCGTGCACGACTAAAGGAACGCCACCAAGTCCGTATTGCATCCGGGCAACAGATGCCAGATTTCGCCTCTGAAGGTGTGGGTAACAATACCGACGGAGAGAACAATGGCGCTGGCGACGCAAACGCCATCGAGTCTGACCTCTTGAGCCCTGCCCATCCACCGGAATCCGAAGCTGGAGGTTCTCCAAACGTATCCGAGAGCGAAGACGTTGCAGATCGCGCGGCGAGCATGCTCCAAGGCTTGAGAGATAATTCTGACTCCGAACGTACACGGAGACGACGGGAAAGTGCCGAAGAAGAACGAAGAAAGCGCCGATTGAGACGGCGCAATGGAGCAACTAGCGGAAGCAAGGACAGTAACGACACGACTCCGCTGTCGCCAGTACAAGAGCCAGCTTCGACCTCTCAAGATGAGTTTGCGGAATTAGACAATTTGCCTCTTTCCAGCCCTCCAAATGGACAAGACCCAACATGGAATCCTCCAACCATCGTGCTATCCTCTAGTGCGGACCAAGCTACCGACACGCCCGATGATGATGATAAACGCCCTTCATCAAGTTAGCCACGTCGGCTTTGCTAGACGAAGAGACGTATGGAGTATTGACGTACTATTCCCCCGCTTTTTTTTTCTTAATATAATGTTTTTGATAGACTACCACTGATGTCGTCTCGGAGAACTCCCCTTTTTACTATTTTCACTACGTTATTGTATAATAACTCCTCGACCTCACCCCACCCTACTTCTTTTATCCTTTCTTTTTTCCATATTGTCCTTTACTAGCGAGCGTGATGGGACCAGGTCTGATGTTATGATCATCTTTCCCTTCTCCCTCTCCCTTTCCATCTCTTGCATGCATCCCCCTGCGGTGACTATTTTCCTTCCTCCCATCTTATCTTTTTTCAAAGTACATGCTTTTCTCCACGCTGCATCCTAAACTTCTCCTTTATATCTCTATTTCTCACCTATCTCTGAGACTGTTAACCTTGTACATATTACTCTGTTACTCTACTACTGATGTCTGGCGCGTTTGAGTCATATTGGTGAAGAATTGAGTGTACGGTTCTGTGTTCGGCACGCTGGCGTGGCGAAGTGACTTTCCAATTGCGTCTCTTAATACTACTTATAATTCACCCCGAAATTTCTTCTAGATCTCAAGGCTACCAAAGGTACCTAGGTATATTAGTTCTCTTGGATATCCCGCTGTAGGTATATGTATGCTCACGTGATGCGGAGGTTTGGAATCTCTCCGCAAGAAATCATTCTTCCCTCCGACATCAAGCGTTTCAAATTTATCTGCAGCTAATCTGCTTCATTTCGACTTACACTGCCAGAAATATCAACTATATCCGCGTATGCGGGCTTCTCATCTCCTCTACTTGCGATGGGTTGCTATCCCCGTTCGCTCTCCACGGAGCTGGTCTCCGGGTAGAGCGCATTCATTCCACCATGCCTTGCAATTCTCCAACAAATCGGTATCCCAACGTCGATGCTTCTCGGTATCTCCACCAACTCGGCTAATTCGCGAGGGGGACTCGACCATTTATGCGCTTTCCACTGCCCCTGGTCGAGCCGCAATTGCGGTTGTGCGAGTTTCTGGACCAGACTGCGTCTCTGTATGCGACATTTGTACCTGTATATCCCATAGGTGATCTTGGCTAACATGGCGGTTGTTTCCCCCTACACTCTCAGGTATATGAGTCACTATGCCCTAAAGCGCCGCTCCCGCGACCCCGTGTGGCAGCCGTGCGTACACTCTACGACCCGTCAGCGAAAGATCTATCCAGCCTCGCAGCCGTTTTAGACGCGGGAGCCCTAGTCCTATACTTTCCCGGCCCGAGGACAGTCACCGGAGAGGATGTGCTAGAGCTTCATCTCCATGGCGGTCCGGCAATTGTTCGATCCGTTTTGACAGCTATCGAAAGCACCAATGGAGACGCGCACGTGGTTCGATACGCCGAACCAGGTGAATTCACCAGGAGGGCATTCATGAACAACCGCCTTGACCTACCGCAGATCGAGGCGCTGGGGCACACCTTAACGGCTGATACAGAGCAGCAGCGGCGGCTGGCAGTGCGCGGTGCGAGCGATGCGTTATCGAAGCGGTACGAAGAGTGGCGGCAGCAGCTACTCTATGCCCGCGGGGAGTTGGAAGCACTGATTGACTTCTCGGAGGATCAGCACTTTGATGAATCTCCAGATGAGCTGGTTATGTCGGTTGCATCGCAGGTGCGCGCTCTTAGTCGGCAGATTGCACTGCATATTCAGAATGCGTCAAAAGGCGAATTAATGCGAAATGGGATCAAAGTTGCGCTTCTGGGAGCGCCGAATGCAGGCAAGAGCTCTCTCCTGAATCGTATAGTTGGACGAGAAGCAGCTATCGTTAGTACGGAAGAAGGGACAACTAGAGATATTGTTGATGTTGGCATCGACCTAGGTGGCTGGTATTGCAAACTAGGTGATATGGCGGGGATTCGTTCAGAGCCTCGCGGTCCATCTAAGGATAAAATACCGGATGTGATAGGTGCAGTTGAAAAGGAAGGGATTCGACGTGCTCGCGCGCGAGCTTTGGAATCCGACGTGGTCGTTGTGGTTATTTCTGTGGAAGACGGACTGCCAAACGGAGAGCCGTATCGGCTTGCCGTGGAGCCGGATGTCGTGGATGCTACCAATGAATGCGTGGGAGCAGGGAAACACATCATCGTGGCTATCAACAAGTGTGATCGGTTGCCATTGTCAGAGCAGAGCAAGCCTGGCCAAGCGCCGTCGCAGTTGGCCCTGAAGGTCAGCCAGCTTTTCCCCAACGTTCCCACAAAGCGTATCTTTGGTATTTCCTGCCTCGAGGCCACCAACAATCCATCGCCGTCGATAAACACCTGGTCGACCTTCCTACAGGGCCTGATCTCAATCTTTGAAGAAATGGCAACGCCGTCCGGAGTAGAAGGTGATGCAGGCCAATACGACCGATCCTACTGGGAAGACTCTCTGGGGGTAACCCACCGACAAAGTTCCAACTTACAAAGATGCCTACAGAGTCTTGGTGATTTCCTCGCGCAATGCACCCCTTCCCGGTCCTCTATTTCCGGTACCAGCTCGCGGGACACAAACTCAATCGAGTCGGAGGTGGACATCGTGACAGCCGCGGAACATCTGCGCTTCGCGGCTGATGCGTTGGCTTTGATCACAGGGAAAGGCGAGAGCGGGGATGTGGAGGATGTCTTGGGTGTGGTTTTTGAGAAGTACGTTCCTCTGCCCTTTGTCCTGGGTTAAAATGTAATGGCTCATCTAACCGTGGCTTGCTGGTGTCTAGGTTTTGTGTGGGAAAGTAGGTCTACTGCCGCTGCACAATGCATGTTTGAGGTCATGGTTCGTCTGCAATCCTGGCAGATGCTAACGAACTTGACGCTCATCTCCCCGTCAGTGCGGGTGAGTTGCGGATCCGGGTTCCCGACCAGATAGAAAACACACACACACACACACACACACACACACACACACACACACACACACACACACACACACACACAGAGAGAGAGAGAGAGAGAGAGAGAATATATGTAAATATGTATGCGGGTTTGGAGCTCATGATGTATGCCGCAAGGTACTGGCCGGGCCGCTCCTGTCAAGGTGAGGGAGGTTCCTGCATGGCTAGTAAGCGCCTAAAAACATCTAGCCTCTTAATGTTATATGAAGATTGGGTATAGAACAGATATATTTCAATGCAAAGACCGATATTAAGCTAGGATGTCAATAATATTTACGTGCAGATAAGCAACGCCAGCTCGTAAATCAGGTCAAGAATCAGGTGTTCACTGGGAGTCGAATGGCGGCTGAACCCGGGCCAAAGTTGTGGTCGAGTTGCTGCCCCAGCGCTCTTCCCCTTCCCCTGCCAGGCGAGGAGGAGGTTTGCGGCCTTCGTGGGTCGTGATTTCCTCGTCTGTTGAAACCGGAGTGTCGTTGAAACGTTCCGCAAATAGACCCGCACCACCTAGTAGAAATCCGCTGGGGTCGCGTACGGGTATTGGGTGGTTTAAGAGCGGTCTTAGAGGGCTTAATGAATGTGCGCGCTCATGAGTAGGGGGAGAAGATAGCTGTGCGGTGACGCTGGACCCAAATAGTGGGGGGCGTTCCGAAGCTGTCCTCGAGTTTGGCTGACTGGCGACTTGATCCTCACCAGGGCGACTAGGCGGTCGATGCATTTGCTCTGGTGTCTGGGATCGGCTGTCCGGAAGTCCTTGTTCTAAGGTACCGGGAAGCTCTTGAATGCACTGTGTGTTGGCTCTATTCGTGAATTCTGGGACAGGTGCAAGGGAGGATACAAAGTGGGCCGGCATATGTCCTGGACCCGAGGATACGGGTACCCTATTGTTATTCATCACCTGCTGGGGTACTGGCGTCATTGAGGAGCCGTTGGGAACATGTGAACCCTGGAGTAGAGTATTCGGCTGGCGCCTGGCTCTGTGCAGCAGATCAAGCACTTCTCGTTTGCGCTCAGAGGATATATCCGCAGCGGGGGCGAAGCCGATACCGTCCAGTTGTAGCGTGTCAGCAGTGGAACCGGCCAAGGTGCGGGTAAGAAGAATCTCCAAGATTTGCGGATGCCCGTGGTATGCCGCGTATTGATAAGGCCACCAATTTTGCTCGTCCTGTTTCAACGGCGACGCGCCGCGTTCTAGTAAAAGCATCACGACGGGAAGATGCCCACCCGCTGCGGCCAGGCACAGAGGTGAATCATCTCGAGGCCATGTTTCCAACTGCATATGTACGGCTGAGTTGCGGTCAAGTAGGTTCTGAACGGCAGCAGCATGACCGGCCCTGGCCGCTACTCCAAGAGCTCGGTATCCGAGAGCATCTCGAGCTTCTAGGGAAGCGCCCTTGTCACAGAGCAGATTGAGAAGCCTCATAGAACCTTGAGCGGCTGCAATATGCACGGGTCGCCTTTGCAGCTCTCCGTCCATCGGGGACTCAATGTCGGCTCCAGACATGAGCAGCAATTTTGAGATCTCGGTGTTGTCCGCGAGACATGCATAATGCAGCGCTGCCAGGCCGGCCTGGCAGCGTGTCTCCATGGGCATTTCCTTGCGCAACAGAAGCTCCACAACCGGAAATTGAGAGTTCATGGCTGCCAAATGGAGTGCAGTCCGGCCCGTAACATTCACTTTTGTTAGCGAGCTCTTTCTGCTGCTGATTAGGATATCCACAATCTCGGTATGCCCATTATACGCAGCCCAGTGGAGTGCAGTCATCCCGGCGTCATCCACACAACGACTAGACGCCTTTCTCTTGAGTAAAAGATTAGTTGCTTGGACTCCGCCAACAGCAGCAGCACATATGAGCGGCGATCTCCTATCGGAACCTGGCACATCAACATCAACCTTCTTATCGAGGAGAATCTCCATGACACCAACATGGCCCTTTTCACAAGCATAGTGCAAAGCCGTCATCATCGTGCCATCTTTGGCTTCCATGTCTGCTCCGGCATTGACTAAAACTTTGACAATGGCTTCGTCACCCTGCTTGGCCGCAACATGGAGCGCGGCCATGTGCCCATCCGCTCGTGCATTAACTTTTGCTTTGGCGAGGAGTAAAATGTGCGTCGCCTCAATTTCACCGCGTTCGGCAGCAACCCAAAGAGCTGTGCGCCCTCTGGAGTCTCGAGCTTCTATACCTGACATTTCAGATATAAGAAGTTCAAGGGCGCCACAATGGCCACGGGAAGCAGCAAGATGCAGAGCAGTTGACCCATTTCTATCAGTAGCATCAAGGCGCGCACCCTTGCGTATCAATAAACCAACAACTGCTTCATTCCCACAATGTGCTGCAACGAGGAGTGCCGTTCGTCGAGATTGCAAATGTCTTGCTTCTAATTCATTGCCCCTTTCCAGTAGCCTCTCAACATCAGACCAAGACCCTGCCTGAGCTGTTTTAACAATGAGGGGCGCACTCGCCCCATCTGGAGATGTGAGATCAATGCTAGTGTTCACATCCTTATCGTAGGGCAGTCGTCGGGTTGTTGAAGCGTTCGTCGTGCCTCGTGTTGGAACCTGAGGGGACGAGACTGGTCTCAAATTAACATAGCTAAGCCGGCGAAACACGGACTGGATCTTTTCGCGTTTTGAGCCTGAACCTGACCCCGATCCTGCGCCGCGATTAAGTTGAGTGGTAGGCGTTACGTCAGACTTGGACCGCCGCGTATAGTTTGAAGTAGGTGAACGCGCAGTAGTCGGGCTCAGAGACGCACTGTTGCTATGACCAACCGTCGGGCTTATCATACCGGACGGGTGAGAAGGCAATAATAAGCTGCCTGTCCTGGACACGGTCGTTGTGCTCGTGGCTACTCCGCTAGAGTAGCCCTCATCGGTGGTTGTTTGACTCTGGTGGTCATAGCTCCGAGTCGACCAGCTCTCCGGTCTTGAATGAGCAGCCTGTGGCGGTGGTGCACGTATGTATGGCAAGGATGAAGCCAAAGTCCCATCAAAATCAAACACAGTGCTCCCTCCTACTGCCGAGGATGATTCCATCCGATGGCTCAAGCTAGAAGCGGTATCAGCTCGAGAGCCCGCGTACCTACTCCGATTTGAAGAACGAATGGTCGCGGCGTCATCGGCCACTCTCCAGATTATATGGCGGTTTTCTGCCCTGCGCAGGAGTTGGACTTGCTCCGCAGACGACTGACTGAAAATTGTCGCGTGTCAATATTTTGACCACGGCGGTATAGGTACATAGAGCACACACGAGATCGCTTACCATTGGCAGGCTTGCACCAGTAATTGCAGTGCCATCACTTGTGAGTGAAGCCTGTCCTGATGTCCCTTCATCACATCTTCTCTCCATACAACCCTCACGCGAGTCCGAAAACCAATCCCAGTTTCATTTGGCGATGCGCCCTGCGTCAATACTAGGATTTCTTCCGAGAGAGCCTCTAGGACCGTGCGGCAGCCATCGAGTGCAACGTCCAAGCTTCTGCTGTATTCTGCTGCTGGAAACTCGCGGAGTCTCGCTTTCGTCCAATCTTCTAAATGGGTGACAGCGGCGTGGATTGTCGTTAATTGGTGCTCGAGTGTGCCAATCGTAAGGTCAGCATGTTGGTATTTCCCACGGAGACTCGCCAGCCCATGGAGTGTCTCCGCAATAACTTGCCCGACCTGAAAGGCTCCCGATATCAGCCCGAATGCAGAAAGAGGATCCATTGGAGCACGCTCGAGTCGAGATCATGATCTCCTCGCTCGGTAGGCTCAGGCACCAGCGCAAAACGCGAGGCAATCAGGAGACGCGTGGAAAAAAAAAAAAATCAGACTCTGGGACTAGTGTCCGTAAAATAAAGGAAGAAAAAGGGATAATTTGTTGAGAGAGTAAGAGACAAGCGTGCGAGGGGCGGAGACAACGAGGCTGAGGGGGTGAAAGAGCACTGCCCCCCACGTATTGACAGATTAGGACCGAGAGGGATGCAGCTCGGCTGCATGATTGACGCAACCGGGCTCCAACTAGTCATGTTAGTAGTGAACTAATGCAAGGCTGGAACACTGGCACTGTCATGAAAACACCAAAAGGAATTCAAAGCCAGTCTAAATTGGGTCTATAACATCGCTTTTGTATACATCTTCAGCAGAAAAATATCACAAACTGGCCAATGAGAGATACGAGCACCAAGAACGGAAGTATATGTCCCAACGCCACAAGCCAAGACGTAGTCCAACAATGCAATTGTTATTCCCTTGAGAGAAAAGAATAAGGAAGGGGAAAGCAATGGGTATAAAAAGAGAGGGGGGGGGAAAGAAAACTAGAGCCTCCTCAGGCAAGAAAGGCTTGCATCGCTTTATGCTTTAATGGCGTTCTTAACCCACTTCTCCAGACCTCCCTTGGCGATAATTTCTTGAACGTTCGCAGGAAGTTCGCCAACCTTGTGCGACCACTTGGGTCCACTTTCTCCCTCTTGGACCTCTATAGTACTTCTCCGTACATCCCATGTCAGCATCCAGCCCGTGCGACGGGTAAGAACCTTATCATCGCTGGCGAAAGTCTCCCGGAGACGGCTAACCAGGCGTGGAACTTCCAGCCCCATAAGAGCGTTGTTGATGCTGTTACGCGAGAAGATGTTGCCAAAACTACCAGACACAACCAGGGGAATCTTCTTTGCTAAAATCGCGGTGGCGGCTTGCTCTCGGGAGCTTCCGCAGCCAAAGTTAAAACCACTAACCAGAATGTCCCCTTCCTTTGCAGTGGTGGAGAATTGGGGATCATAGTTTTCCATGCAGACGCGGGCCATAGTTTCAGGGGTCACATCTTCCTGGTAGGTCCATTTTCCAGCGTAGATGTTGTCCGTGTTGAGATTATCTGCATCGCAAAAGACGATCTCTCCAGAAACACGTTCAGGGAACCCGGAATATATCTCTGTCACGCCTTCGGTGGGTTCTTCAGCAGAGGCCAGGGTTTCAGGTGCGAATCGCGCCTCGCCGTCAGCAACCAAGTCGTCTAGCTGACCAATTACCTTCTCCAGAGCCTGTTCTGCTGTAAGCATGCGGTCCTCTTCCCGGATGCCGTCGCCTTCACCACGAGCCACATCCGTCCAACCCTCAGGAGTCTGATACCAGCCAGGGCCACTAATCTTTCCACTCAAGGCACTAGCGGCAACAATCTCAGGGCTTGCAAGGTACGCTTTCGCTTCGGTGCTGCCCATGCGGCCCTTGAAGTTGCGGTTTGAAGCACTTATACCAACTTCACCAGGCTCTAGCAGACCCTGTCCCATACCAATACATGGTCCGCAGCCAGATGGCAATTGTATGGCTCCTGCTTCAAGCAGAATATGCCAGTCTCCGGCACCTTCAGCAGCCAATTGCTCGGGGATAGAGGCTGCAGCGATGTACAAGTTCACACCATCGGCAATCTTGGGAACCTTGCCGCCATTCTTTTCGGCAGCTTCCCTGAAGACCTTGGCGGCGGCAGCAATGTCCGAGGCACGCGAGTTTGTGCATGAAACAAGGTATGCTTTGTTTACCTTGATATCCTGCGCCTCCAAGTCCTTAAGAGGTGTGGCAACTTTGACTGAGTTCGGCCCTGAAACATAAGGGGAGAGGGTGGACAGATTAAGGAAGAGCTCCTTGGCGTATTTGGCGCCCTTGTCTGCGGTCAACGGATTCTCAAACAACTGCTCAAGGAGTGGGTGAGTGAATCGCTGAGCGGCTAGGGTTTTGTAAGGACCATCCGCGAGACCCATAGCTGCGGTTGTGGCCTTGCCTCGCAGCCATCCCTTGAGCACGTTGTCAATGGGGAATAATCCTGATAAAGCACCCCATTCGGTTGTCATGTTGGCAATAGTTAACCGCGTGTCCACAGATAGACTTCGCATCGTTTCTTCAGATCCGGTAAATTCGATTGCATGGTTTAGGACCTCGTCCTTGTTGAATAGTCCACATAGAGCGACGATCACATCCTTACCAGTGACACCAGGTGGAAGAACACCAGTAAGGGTAATCTTTGCTACCGGAGGAATCTGCCACCAAGTCTTGCCAGTTGCCCAGATACTAGCAGCATCTGTTCTCACCACTGCAGTTCCAAGACAGCCAACTCCTCCATACATATTCGAGTGTGAGTCAGACGCAACCACAAGGGTACCTGGGTACGCAAATCCTTCCTCGATCATGATTTGATGGCCGATACCTCTTCCAGCAGGGTAGAACTCCACACCATGAAGTTTAGCATACTCTTCGATGTCATGGTATTTCTGAAGATTCTTCGCGGACTTGTTTTGCACATCGTGGTCGAGTGTCATTACAATCTGATTCGGGTCATGCAGACGAGACACGCCAATTGCCTCGATCTTATTCTTGACCGCAGCGGTGTTGTCATGTGTCATACAGTGATGAGGCGAAATTGTGACATAGTCGCCGGATTTGACAAACTTGCCCTCGGGCAGTCCGACGGAGTATTTCTGCACGATCTTCTCGGTGAGGGTCTGTGGAACGGCGCGAGAGGTTTTGAGGGACGAGAAGAGTGCGGCGGAGGCAGGATCTTCGAGCTGTGACTGGAAAACTTCTGTGAATTGAGATCCAGTGGATGCAAAGGCTCGTCTCTGGTAATTTTTCGAAACGGCGCAACGAAGCAAGGCATAGCGGCGGCCGAGGCCACTCGATGATATTAAGCGGGACAGCATTAAGCCAGTAGTATTGAGTAGACTGAAGATGCAGTGGTCATTAATCGTGACTGCGTCAGGTTTGAGTGGAAGCAGAATGATCGCTTGAGGGCCTGTTGAACTTGGGTCCCCTGCTCTTTTTTTGTTCCTGACGAATCAAGTGGCGTGCATTATCATTGGTCAGAATTCCGGGGAATGGTTGGAAGCCTCCCGAGGTCGCTTGAACCCAGTTAGCGCGCCACATTGCTCCGCTATCGGAGGAATCGCCATCGCTGGGTAGTAGATACATGGAGGTATCGAACGAAGCGTAGTCGTTGGAGATACGTCGAGTCTATACCTCGAAAGGAGACGGCTATATTAATCTGAAATCAATCTCAAAGCTTTCAAAGCTTCCACACTGACCACCCATGAAGGTTGAGCTCCTTGATGAGCCCCAGAAGAGGGCCCTGCAACTCCATGCCCTGCGCCCATTGCTTTGGTCCTGCCATGTAGCTAATGAAACCTTCTGGTCCGGAAACAAGAATCATGTTGCGCTTGCGCTGTTCAGGGGAAGAGACGGCAGAATTGGTAAAGTCTAATATAGACTTCTTTCCAATGAATGTGCTCTCCTCGTCGACGAAATACTCCACCGTAACCTGCCCCGGATACTGTCCTTTGAGAGCCTCTAGGTCTTTGACAATAGCAGACGTACCTACATCTACTTCAGTCCCGGGCGGAGCCGCTGCGGTATGTTTCGACCGGTTAAAAAGCTGGGAAAGCCACGACCATCGACCATTACCAGAAGCTGCACTCATATGATCATTGTACCCACCCCGACAATCTTCTCGCTGCCGAGTCGCCCAAAGTATATGAATTCTCGGTCTATTAATATCATCGGTACGGCGAAGAAGGGTATGTCCGGCTTGAAGAGCGGGTGCAATTCCTGTGCCGCCTGCAATGAAGAGAATCGTCTCGGTCTCTAACGGTATCTTGCACTCGATCCGTGGGCCCCGTACCTCTATAGGCGCACCTATCTTGAGGCTGTGTAGATACCGAGACACCTCGCCGAAAGGGTCTTTGCGAATGAAAAATCGGAGATATTCATTGGCGTCGTCTTCATTGGGTGACACCGGGGGTAAAGGGGTATAATCTCGGCCGATCTGTAGTTGAGGCTGCTTGAACATGACACTCCATACTCCAGTCGTCCATGCATCTTCATATACCCCCAGATTGCTTCCATCCAACTTTGGGGGTTTGAGGACGAACAGGCTACCGGTTGACGAGATCGGCTCCCTGGAAACTAAACAATACGGGGTAAACCGAGCAGGGCTCAATGTTGTAGAGGAGGATGCCAAGTCTTGTGACCATCTAACATAAACGCCGACACCTGTAGCCGTCAACGTAATGAGGGCCAGTCGCAGCCATCGACGCTGGGCCGGGGAAGAGGACGGCGTGGAGGGTTTGGTCGAAGTGGTGGCATGGCGTCGCTGGCTGCGAATCAACGACCTCGCGGGTGCGGAACACGCATTTTGGGAATAATAGAAGCTCCGGGTATGGAATTTGGGCTTCATGGGATGGTCAGGGTGCACAGAATGAGAGACAGTCAAGCTCTCTCCGTGGACTGCTCGCCTTTGTTTCTCTCTCTCTCTTTTTTTTTTTTTTTCTTTGCGAAGGGGTTCGTACTAGTCCCGATCAGGCAAGAATGATTGATCCTCGTCATCATTCGATTTCTGGTCCGGAACAGTCGCCGCGGCTCTCGTCCCTGGGCTCCTTTTGAATCTTCCATATGCTACTCTGACGCTTCTTGGATCAGCCATTTGTTGTTGGCTGACCCTGACGCTGCCAGCCGTTGTTCCCTTCACCCTGGTATGGAGCTCCCTTTCTACTAGGTATCGCCGCCGCTCTTAAATCACCAATAGTTGGTTTCACTCTCCTGTTGTGCCAGCATTAAGGATCGCAATGTCCCGAATAACCTTTTCGGCCTCCGAGTTGAGATCCGATCATGGTAACAGGGACTCACTAGAACTTGCTTCTCTCGCATCCTCTTCTCCCGTATCCGGCCTCGATCTCTCCCGCTCCTCCTCCCCATCGGGCATCTCGTCCTCGCGCAAGCTCTCACTAGAAGACGAAGATCCGCTCTCTAGCTCCATTTTGCATGCGAACCATGAATCTTCACGGCCACGATCCGCTCGATCATATTCTATCTCCTCGGCATTCGATTTCGGAAGGAATTTGTTTCCCTTGTCCCAAACCGCTGGAGGTTATGCGCCTCTAGGCGCACCGTCTGTCCTTGACAGAGAAAGAGGCCTCGGGGATGGGTCTTTAGAAAGGAACAAGACTTTGACTTATCTCAACGGCCTCTCCCTGGTTGTAGGACTAGTTATCGGCTCAGGAATTTTCTCATCCCCTAGTCAGGTGAATGCCAATGCGGGATCTCCTGGTGGTGCCTTGATCGCATGGCTAGTCGCTGGTTTACTGGCATGGACCGGTGCAGCCAGTTATGCAGAGTTAGGCGGTGCTATACCACTAAATGGTGGAGCTCAGGCTTACCTATCAAAGATATTTGGGGAACTGGCTGGATTCCTATTTACGTGGTGCGCTGTCTTGGTGCTTAAGCCGGGTAGTGCGGCCATCATCTCGATCATATTCGGAGAGTACGTTGTTCGCGCGATAGTTGGAGCCGAGGTCGAGCAGGTCAATCCTTGGGTTAACAAAGGGGTGGCCTTTGGCGGCCTCTTCGCTGTGACATGTCTCAATTGTCTTTCCACCCGTCTCGCTGCCCGAATCGGTGACCTCTTCATGTTCTTCAAGTTCGTGGCACTTCTTGGTGTTACTATCATTGGGATCATTGTTGCCGCGACTGGTCTTTCTTCGAAAGGGAATGCCAGCGAAGAGTGGAAAATTGGTTGGTTTGAGGGTACAACCACTGACATCTCCGGCTGGGCGATGGCATTATATGCAGGGCTTTGGGCGTTTGATGGGTGGGATAACGTAGGTTATATATTGCCTCTTGATAACTTGTCCATCATCAGTATAACTGACTGTGCAACAGACAAACTACGTGACAGGTGAATTCAAGAATCCGAATCGCGATCTACCGCGCGTGATTCACACCGCAATGCCACTTGTCATAGTGTCCTATTTGCTTGCCAACATCTCCTACTTCTTTGTCCTGCCCCATTCAACGATCGAAGCCAGCAATACCATTGCGGTACAGTTTGGTGACAAAGTTTTTGGGAGCATTGGGGCCTTGATATTTGCTTTGATTGTTTCCGCCAGCTGTGTCGGGGCTCTGAATGCGACTATATTCACCAGCGGACGGCTTGTTTACGCCGCCGGCAAGGAGGGCTATTTACCCTCACTCTTTGGAAAGCTTTGGACTCAGGGCTTAACTTCCAGCAACATGAATGGGCTTCAACACCGGTCCTGGGCAAACAAGCTTGTTTCTCGTTTTTTTGGCACCGGAACATGGATCGGATATACGCCTATAAATGCAATGGCCTTGAATAGCGTGCTGACACTGCTGTACATCATTGTCGGCGAGTTCAAGACCCTTGTTACCTTTTACGGGGTTGCAGGATACACCTTCTATTTCCTTACCGTCCTCGGCCTCATCGTCCTCCGGGTTCGCGAGCCACATCTAGAGCGGCCCTACAAGACCTGGCTCTCGACGCCGATTATATTTTGCTGTGTTAGCCTTTTCCTCTTGAGCCGCGCTATCATTGCTGAACCGCTACAGACATTGATTGTGGTGGGATTCATCATTGCCGGTGTCCCGGTATACTTTTGGCGCATCTATAAGCGAGATGGGCAAAAGGCGTTTCGAGGATGGAAATTCTGGCAAGCACGATGATTATGAACGCTTCTTTTACAGGACTCATGTTTCGTTCCCGATATAATCCTTTCTGCTTCTAATACTATATAGCCCTTTCAGTGACGAGTCTATGCATTGATACCTCTTCGCATTCCCGGGTGTATGATGGATTCAGGGCTTGAGGCCCTTATGTTACTTTATGAAATGGATGGCCTACCGGGGTTTTGGGCCCGAGCCTTTATCTTCAGCGCATGTATCCCATAGAAATTCGGTCGCGGCTGGCGATGATGGACAGGAAGACTATATGCATATTCGGTATCTATTGAAGATTGTCATGTAGATGGAGCATCAAATGACACACAGTACCTGAGATTGATGGGAGAGGACCAGCGCCACTTTTGCACACGCGTCTCCAACTCATTATGCTGAGGGGCCCAACCTAACCTAATCAATTCACTTATCATGGAGAATGCAACAACCCCTCCTCACTCGGTGCGGATATCGGCACTTCTAGTGCCTCTTTCTCCGTGAGTTCCCCGGCGGAGAGACTGTCCAAAAAAGACTTCAATATTCATCTCCACGCTAGAAGCATACAAACCATAGCAACGGCGTGGACATCGAATCTACGTTATAAACCCGCCCCACCTTCTCTAGTGCAGCTGCCACAGCACTCTCACAATCGAATCTGGGCAATTTCAGGACAATGGGCAGTCTCCAAGCATGGAATCAGACGGTCTCCCAGAAGCGTGCTCTACAGGAGAAGGCTCTTAAGCCTTACATGGTGACCGACGTTGGCGCACGCCCACACCGAGTCCATGATGTCCACAACCGGACTTGCCTCACAGACGACCCGTCGGTTCAGGAGATAACAGACATCGACGATGTCCCGGCCCTAGTGGAGCGGTTGCGGAAAGGGAGCTTTACGGCGGAGCAGGTCATTCGTGCGTATATCAAAAGGTAGAAGAATAGCTTGCCTCTTGGAAATATTTGAAATGCACATTCTGATCTATGATAGGGCAACGGTAGCTCATCAGCTTGTGCGTAACTATGTTGTGGTTAAACTTCCGCATAGTTTGGCTAACCTGTTAAACATCAGACAAACTGCTTCACAGAAGTCATATTCGATGATGCCTTGACTCAAGCACGGGAGCTTGACAAGGTATTTAGCAAAACTGGCCGACTCAAGGGCCCTCTTCACGGTGTCCCTGTCACAGTGAAAGACCAGTTCAACGTCAAGGGATATGATTCCACAATTGGCTACGTTGGCCGGTCATTCTGCCCCGCGACAGAGGATGCAGTCTTGGTCCAGATACTGAAAGGCATGGGAGCCGTCATCCTGGCTAAAACCAATCTTCCGCAGAGTATTATGGTTCGTTCTACCTATTGGAAACAGTGTGTCATTCGTGTAGTAGCTGATGGAGACTAGTGGGCTGAAACAGAGAACCCCCTTTGGGGTCTGACTGTCAATCCTCGAAACCCTGATCTTACGCCCGGAGGCTCTACTGGAGGTGAAGCCGTTTTGCTTGCATTGCACGGCTCTATACTTGGGTTTGGGACAGATATTGGTGGTAGTATTCGGATACCCCAGAGCATCATGGGTTCGTACGGCTTTAAACCTAGTGTACGTTCACTACCTAGTATAAAGCGTGCTACTTTTACTAACCAAAATACAGAGCAACAGATTCCCTTATAGCGGAGTTCCCGTCTCAACGGAAGGGCAAGAGCACGTTCCTTCATCAGTTGGCCCCATGGCACGGGACCTCAGCTCTATATGCTACTTGAGCCGCCTTGTAGCCGAATCTCGGCCCTGGGATTTTGACCCTAGGTGTCCGCCCTTACCCTGGAATGGGGCCGTTTTCGAGGACATGCAATCCCGGCGAATGGTCATCGGTGTCATCCTCGACGATGGCGTCGTCAAAGTCCACCCTCCAATCGAACGAGCCCTTCGCGAGCTAGTAAATAAACTCGAGAAAGCAGGCCACGAGATAGTTACCTGGGACGCCTCCGATCATCTAGGCTACATCAACCTCATGGACCGCTATTATACCGTCGACGGGGGTGAGGATATACGCCGCGACGTTGCTATTGCCGGCGAGCCCTTTATCCCACACGTCGAGGCACTCGTCAACCGCGGGAAGCCCATCTCCGTCTACGAGTACTGGCAGCTCAACCGCGAGAGGATAGACCTGCAAAAGAAATACCTCGGCAAGTGGAGTGCAGTTCGGTCACCGTCTGGCAAGCCTGTCGATGTGCTACTGAGTCCGACTATGCCGCACGTCGCCGTGCGTCATAGGAGCGTGCGCTGGGTTGGATATACCAAGATCTGGAACCTCCTCGATTACCCTGCTGTTACTTTGCCCATAGACCAGGTACGCGCCGAAAAAGATATGCTCCCACTGGACTATAACCCGAGGAATGAGCTTGATGCTTGGAATTGGGGCCTCTATGATACGGAGATTATGGATGGACATCCGGTCAACGTTCAAGTGATTGGGAGGAAATTGGATGAAGAGAGGGTATTGGGCGCTGCTACAGCCATTGAGCGGATCTGTCGTAGTTGATCAGCGCGAATCGGTGTTAAAAGAATGTTTTGCGATTTGAACTTCCCCACCTCTGGCCCCCATTCTTGAGCTCCGTGTGCCCCCCACCCGGACAGGAGTGCCCAGGTGACTGTTGGGGTAGTGAGGGGTAGCCACGCGCGGTGCAGTCAATACACATGCTTTCAAGATCGCAGGAACCATGGCCATGTTCAAGACTATATATAAAAGTTAGGGTACAGAAAATTGACTCTTGTAATCATACATTCAAACGTCTTTGACATACCATATAACCACCGACGTCAATGAGCCCTGTTCTAGATAATGATAAAAACAAACCCCTCACTATCCGAAGGCTCCGATAAGGGTCAAATGGCCCTGTAGTTCTCCTTCTATAGTAGTACTATCAATTAATTTCCACTAGTCACACCAGTAGCATCTTAGTGAATCCTGGGCCGCGTACAATGTTACCGATTGGGGAGCATCTTTGCAGGCACACACCACCCTTATCAAGGAGTCGAACCCAAAGCTACCCCACCCTTGCGAAGTATAAGAAGTACAAGGGCCTCTGGGGTGCAGGCCAAACACGAACTCCAGCCAACCACAATAATATATCCTTCTCGTCATTCTTCTATCAATAACGAAAGTTTAGCGAAATGGGAAAGAAGCGAGTCCTCGTCTCTTACGGAGTAGACATCGACGCCGTCGCCGGCTGGCTGGGTTCGTATGGCGGCGAAGACAGCGCCAATGATATCAGTCGAGGTGCGTAAACCATTCCGACAACTCGTGCCCTTCCGAAAGTAGGTATAGTAATAACTAGATCAGCGCAATAGGTCTCTTCGCAGGCCACGTCGGCACAGTCCGACTCCTCAACCTCTTCAAGAAGTACAACATCAAAGCAACATGGTTCATCCCTGGCCACTCCCTCGAAACCTTCCCCGAAGAGTGCGCCATGGTCCGAGACGCCGGCCATGAGATCGGACTACATGGATACAGCCACGAAAACCCCACGGACATGACAATCGAACAGCAAAAGGCGATTCTCGACAAGACGTACCGCATGCTGACGGAGTTCTGTGGCGGCAAACCACCGCGCGGCACCGTTGCGCCCTGGTGGGAGACATCGCCGGAGATGACAGAATTGCTGCTGGACTACGGGATCGAGTATGATCATTCAATGTCGCATCATGACTGCCAGATGTATTGGCTAAGGACGGGGGATAAGTGGACGAAGATTGATTATAGCCAGAAGGCAGAGACGTGGATGAAGCCGCTGGAAAGAGGGGATGAGACCGGGTTGGTGGAGATTCCTGGGAACTGGTATATTGATGATTTGCCGCCAATGATGTTTATCAAGAATGCACCGAATAGTCATGGATGGGTCAATCCAAGGGATATTGAGGACATTTGGAAGGTAAGTCTTCTCCCTGTTCATGTCGAAAGAAGCTGATGTGGTAGGATCATTTTGATTACTTTTACCGGGAGTATGATGAGTTTATCTTCCCGATGACCATTCACCCGGATGTTTCTGGTCGGCCGCATGTTCTTCTCATGCATGAGAGGTGAGTTCGTGATGGCTGTCATTGGCTGTTCTACCTAGGAGTAACAGTTGGTAGAATCATCGAACATATCAACAAGCATGAGGGTGTGGAGTGGGTAACCATGGAACAAATGTGCGACGACTTCAAGAGCAAGATCAAGCCTCCCGCCGGCGCTAAGATGCCAGCTGCTCCATTATCTATACTCAAATAGTGGGCGATTAGAAAGCACCGCGTTGCTATAATTCGCTTCGTTCAGCTTGCCTGAGAGCAGGAAGAACATCAAGAATATGGAAGCCAAACGTTGGGATCGCCCAATGGGAAAGTTGAATTTCGTTGAATAACATCTGGTACCGACTCCTTTTAACACCAGAATATGCCAGGAACAACTTAAACCCTACCACTCTTTTCAAACCTTCGGAGGCTCGAACAGTTGTGGTTTCATGTTGATTTTGCAGAGCTTCGAAACACAGCCGCTCAATTGAAGCAGCGACTGCACTCCATCCAGGATGCGCATATGTGTAAAGCCAATCTCACGGATGAACTCTAGTTTTGAATGCTCAGATAATGTAGGGATAGTCTTGGTCACCTTGAACATGGTGCTGATAATATCATGCGAAGAGTATCCTAGATCCCTACTTAACAGTTAGCCAGCATGCAAAGGGAAATCGGAGGAAAACTGCGTACCATAGCTCATTCAAGGTTTCTAGAGCAGCATCGATTTTTCCTTCCCAGCAAGCTTTGATCATCGCCTGGACCTTGATTGGATGAGGGCTATCAACCACACGGAAAACGTTGTCTCCGCTGACCAAGCCGAAACCGGACCAGGTACTCTGCAGGTTGTTGAGAGCCTGACGCATGTCACCCTCTGCGCTGAAAACCAGCGCCGCTAGTCCGTCTTCCGTATGCTCTACCTTTTCTGCGTCGCAGACGTGCTTCAATCGCTTCACAATCTGTGCGTCGGTCAACCGTGCGTAGCGAAGAATTGCGCAGCGGGACTGGAGTGGCTCGATAATCTTATTTGACTGATTGCACGCAAAGGCAAATCGTGTTGTCGAAGAGTAGATTTCCATTGTTCGTCGTAGGGCTTGCTGTGCGCCAGATGTCATACTATAAAGGGTGTAAGCTGGGCCATCTATATGGGTGTTGCTGCCGTTACATACCTATCCGCTTCATCCAAAATGACAAGCTTGTGGCGACCAGGAGGCAGTGTCACTTTCTTTTGAGCAAATCCTTTGATACGATTTCGCACGACGTCGATACCTGTGAGAGTGTTGAGTCAGTAATTGAATCCTTCCAGACTAGTACTAGCTAACCTCTCTCGTCACTAGCATTCAACTCCAAGACAGCCTCTTTGTATGCATCCCCCAGTAATTGCCGCGCCAGACACAGGATCGAAGTCGTCTTTCCTATACCAGGCATTCCCGAGATGATAACGTGAGGCATATTTCCATCCTTGGCGATGATCTTTAACCGCTCGACCGTTTCTGTGTTGCCGACAACATCATCCAAAAATACCGGGCGATACTTTTCAACCCTAAAACGTGGTCAATCCCAAAAGCTTGTCATGTGTTGCTTGAACAGCTTACCAGGGCAGCTCATAGTCTGGCGGAGCCCCAGCAGTATTGGCTTTGAGGGCATTTTTGGCAGCGCTTGCTGAGGATTCGGCTTGAACCATTGTGCTGAGTAACTATCGCAGGAGCGCCGAATTTTATTGTTTTGAAGATCGCGATAATGGGCTCCGAAGGAGAATGGTAGCCGACGCGAAATTCGGCATGCAGACGCGTCGGGATGCAGATAGCTATTTTACCTCTTTGGGTGTTGATGTTTGTTTTGTTTGCAGGGTCGACCTCCATTCCCCGACAGTTCTCCGCATCACCACAGCATCAAGCTCCAATATTCAGACTCAAACTCCAAAATCATTCCTAAGCGGCTTTATTATTTTCTTATCTGTTGCCGCAGCTCAATAAGAGGTTCAGGAACGGGACCTCAATCCTCATAGTCATTGTTTTACAAAACCCAACACCATTAACCGCTATTCTTAGCTAACCTATACTATTTATATCCTTCAAAATAACGATCATTTCATACTCCAACTACAATGGGAACTAGTTCAGTCCGCCGCAACCTCTTCCAGAACCATCTCAGCAGACGACCCGTAACCGTTTCATCGTCGGGTTCCAGCCACGGGACATCCGGTCTTTCTTCCCTGGTTCTGCAGTCCAATGCGCTGGAACCGAGCTCTTCCCTGTCCAACGGCCCCGTCGATGATGGAGAGATTGTGGTGAAGGACAAGAATGGCGGTTACAAGTTGGATATTCCGGTCTTACCACCAATTGTGGGAGAGGACGGCGATGAGATGGAAGGGATTGAGGGCGGGGCTGCTGGGAACTCTACCACTGCGACTGGGGCCGACACTACAGGGAGGGGAGAGATGAGTGGACGGGAGAAAGATAGTATGTTGGCATTGCTCCTGTGTATGGGCTGTTATCTCAATCAGATCTGCTAATGGTCTTTTTATGTGTAGAGATGGAGGCAAGCCTGCTTGAAATGATGTACCGGAATCGGAACAGGCAAATGAGCAGTGAACCGCACGGTACGCTTATTCCGGAGCTAAAGGGTCTAATGCTAGACACTAACTCTGGCAGAAATCTTGAACATTGTTTACCAGAGCCTCCGGAACAAAGTGGCTGCATTAGAGGAGGACAATTGGATGTACGAGCCCGAGCCTGAGAACCATGTATAACGGTACATTGCGGTCGCCAGCACGATTTTATTCGGATATTGGATCCGCTTTTCGCTATCTAATCAAGTTCCATAGTTGATGGTGGCGCCTCGACTTTCCTCGGCTGGGTCCTCCTACCACCATCCTGACCACCTCCGAACAACATGCTCCCCATCATGTCCAACAACGGATTGCCCTGTCTGGGAATCTTGATCGCGAAATATTGCTCACCAATCTGAGCGAGGGCATCATCCAAGATCCCGACTTCTTTGATCTGCGCGGCATAGTGGGCAGTTAGCTGCCTGTACAGATCCGCACTACCGCGCTGAATCGCAAGCAGCAACAAGTTGAAGAAGTTGAGTAACGGAAGAGCTGGGAAAACCCGCACGTCGGAACTAGCGCTGCTGACTTCTTGTACACCAAGCGACGGGTTCGCGGAAGAAAGGCGCGAGGTGAATATAAGGAAAGCCTTGTTGGCGCTACGCAGGTTGCCAATCAAGAGGAAAGGAATAACGGCGCGCGACGCGTAGATGCCGGCAGTGTGTGGTTCGTCATTTATGTACCACTCATACTCGAGCTTCGCCAGAGTCTCCGCCGATTCGGAAGTGCCGAGGACAAGATGCTTTTCGGCTTCATAGGGCTCGTTGTCTGCGATATTGAGGTTAAATATATATTTTTAACCCCGCATAGTTGACAACTTCCTACCTTCTGCATAAACCGATCCAGCAGCATGGTGTAACTCAGGGTCCCCTCTTTCCACCGGCCCGAAACGTCCACTCCAGCCAATTATCTCTTGAATGAATCTCTTGCGCGTGGGCTCTTCAGATGGGAATTCACGTAGAAGCTCAATCAGGCGCTCTGTAGGTGATGAATATGTCAGTTTGTGTCCTTTGTCGAGGTATAGAAGGATCAAAAACAAGGCTTTCTCACTCTTTCGAGCACGCCCCTCCGCACCGTCATCACCCCCCACAATCTCCCAGCCGGCCTTGTTGTATACCTCGACCACCAACATAATAGCTAAATCACCTCCACTAGCCGAGGCTCCCTGTTGCAAGCCTGCCCTGAGAAGGGCAGTGGCGCCGCCGGCCAATATCTCCGCAGCTGCATCGTAGTTGTTCTGTTTAATGTACCGCGCACCGATGACCCGTAGTTGCTGATGAGCTTCGTAGTAAGCACCGGAAGCAATCCTGCGACAAATAACAGGCCCAATTTAGCCTAGTCCACAGCTTCCTCTCATGCGGACCAGTGTGGAGAGGGAGGGCTTACTTTTCTCGTTGTCGGGCAATTGTCTTGTCAATGCGTGAGGTCATTGTGTTTGATGATCACCCAAGCGGTGACTCGATTTGCTCGGAAAACGAAATAGGAAATGCAGATAGCAGCTTATCAGGGGTCTATCCAAGAAGCGGAAGGCAAAGCGAAGGTTCAGTTGGGGAGTGGTGGGAATGGTTATTGCGCAGGGGAAACTTGTTGCGTCGGACAGCTTTTGGTGGGGATCTTGATTCGGCATCTTCCAGAAGAGCGGCAGAAACGACTAAGAACTAGTAACCCATCCATATTTCTCCCCTTCTCTCGTTGGCTCATCCAGCTCGTTGATTGTTGGGATTTGAGCTACGCCACTCGACGCGTTCTTGTATATTCAAACCATAAGTATTCCAGGCGATGAACCGAGAAGCCTTTGACATCCAGCCTATTGGCCGCTTCTATGGATCCAGTGCTGCGATTCGACGACCCAAGGTACGTGTGAATATGCAGCTAAATCAACAGCTTTTATAACAGTCTCAAATTTAGGAAATAGCCTGCTTTTCCTATGATGCTCAGCACAGCTTCCGCCTCGGGGACTCATCCCTGCGGTATTACTACCCTCCGCAACTACCAGCGGATTTGAACCGGGGCTTCGATACCTTTCAGAAACTGGATGATACAGCCGACGAGCACCTAGATGCTCTGTTGGACACCATTATCGCTCTAGAGAGGGAGGCAGAAAAGA
Organism: Aspergillus baeticus; assembly: GCA_027569055.1. Classification (NCBI taxonomy): domain Eukaryota; kingdom Fungi; phylum Ascomycota; class Eurotiomycetes; order Eurotiales; family Aspergillaceae; genus Aspergillus; species Aspergillus baeticus. Next base: position 184,845 of record JAPDEI010000018.1, on the reverse strand, counting down.
AATGTGAGGCTGATATCATCACATGGCGCGGCATGGTGACCAAAGTAAGTACATCATCGATCACTATTGCAGGGGCTGTTTACTAAGACCTCTCTGGTTGTAGATCTTGACTGCTCCATTTGACAATATGAATGGGTGCGTGTGTGCATCTGTTATCAAACTAACCACTAATGGTGTTTGTGTTTAGTTTTGAAATGAACGCAACTTGCTTTCAGGTAACCCTGCGCTAGCCACGATTACTTCTTTGACTTACGGCTAATAACTGTGTCTAGGGAACTATGTGCGTATGTTCTGATAGCCTACGAGGATGGATTTGGAGACTAACAACCATACGCAGCTTCCTTGAAGAAAATAATGCCTACAAGAATGAGCAGAAACGAATTCAAAAAACCCAGCGAATGCCTCCGGGCATGGCATCTCAAGACCTAATGGCATATTGGGGTTCGTAAGCACTCTCAATCAAGCAATTGTGCTATCTCGACTAACAAACCTCTGCAGGTTATAAATTCGAAACTATATCAGTTCTAGACAAGACCTGGGACGAGGCTAGCAGAAGTGAAATCGAGGGCCGCGAAGACCTTGTTGTAAACAATAATGCCCAATATTGCTCCGTCGCCCGCACAGGAATTGGTCGTTCAAAACTAGTTCTTGGTGGTGAAGTTGATGCCAGTAAGTCACTTCTAATCAAACGGTTGAGAGTTTCTCTTCTAACCGCGTTCCTACCTAATTACATAGTATGGGACTCTAAGCCGGAACGCAAGGAAGACGCTATCAACTGGGTAGAACTCAAAACATCCGCTGAGATCAGAAATGACAGGGACATGTTGAAATATGAGCGAAAACTTTTGAAGTTCTGGGCACAGTCATTCCTGCTCGGTGTTCCAAGGATCGTCGTCGGGTTCCGCGACCAAGAAGGCATTGTACGACGTCTAGAAGATATTGAGACAGCTAGTATCCCAAGCACAGTGAAGAAGTCGGGTCGGGGCACCTGGGATGGGAATATCTGTATCAATTTTGCGGCAGCCTTTCTAGAGTGTAAGTTGCCCATTGTCTTGACCCCTGTCTTGACTCTAATTTCTGACCTCTTTTTACTCTAGGGCTGAAAATTACGATCCGAGAAGGAGGAACGTGGAGACTTCGAAAGGCAGAAAAGTCATCTGTAATTGAGGTCTTCAAGGTGGAAGAGACTGGTACCGGCGATATCCTTTCAGAGGCCTTTCTGACCTGGCGAACGACGAAGTGAGCTTTGGCTTCTTGGCGACTGAGCTTATCCTTTAGAGCTCCTAGACCTCCTTGTGCTTGGATGTCCCGCATCGGGAGGCGCTAGCAAGGCAAACCCAGACACTGTCCAGAATTCCGATGATATCAATATCAAGCTGGATGTCGTCTCCACTGAACCTGCGATCCAATTTCCGCGTCATACTCATTATACCTCAACCTTGAGGGCAGGTCGACACGCGCCCGAATCCAGGAGCATTGTGCTAGCTTGGCAGTCTTGTGACATGGGAACGGGATTTGAATATCTTTTCTACGCGGCATGCGTAGCCAAGTCCAGCCAATTAATCAGGGGGTACATGCAGTATATCTCTGAGAATAATCTATTTATCTGCTAATCAATTCAAGGACCTCAAAATGCAGTACTTATCGGTCTGGCTCATTTTGGCTGTCGTGGGCATTTGCGTGGCCACTTTCTTCTTGACCTTCTCCTCGCTGCCGTAGATACGCATCCCGCGCTGCCCTTTTCGCCTGGCTCTTGACTGCCCTTTTATGGGCACCTCCGTAAATATGGATCTTCCATTCTCTTTCATTTGTCAATGTTCTGTGACAAACATTGCAGGTGATACATTTCGCTGTACTCTGATCCACCGGCGCTGGCTCTGCTTCTTTTGCTTCCAAAGTCGTTCTTGCTACTTCAGAGAGAGACTTGGGATCAGGAAGAGGCTCGTCCCTCAAAAGACCTTGGACAAGACGCTCCGATGGTTCGGTGATGTTCTCTGTCCATTTCTCAACATCCGTGCTATCTAACAGGTAAAGTCGGTTAGCCATCCCTGCATCCATGAGCGCAGTCCATAGTTTATTGCGAATCCATTTGACCTGTGACCCGCCATACTGACGCGTTGCAGTCTTCACGCGCTCAATGCATTCCTGCCTAACCGCCTCTAGACTTTGATTATCCAGAGACCCGTTATCGACTGCCTCGAAATAAGGCGCCAGCTCCTTGAATCCGATGGAAACCCATACACCCCGTGACTGGTCCACCGTAGCACCCTGGGCTTCTTTCTTCTGAATATAATCCAACATACTTCTTGCTTCGGACATCAGTCCTTGTTCGACCATAACATCCACACGTTGATTCAGCCGCTCGTTCAAAGTGGGCTTCTTCGAGTGAACCCAGAATATGATGGTATTGCACCGAAGTTGTCCAGGCCCAGGAGCAAAACCATGATTCTCCCTGGTGGCCTGTTTCAACTGCCGTTGCTCAGCATATACCTGTGACGCCGGTTTCCCTGTCTGAAAAAAAATTTCTAAAGATCGCCGAATCTTGCGCGTGTCTTTTGGATGCCATCGGTCCGCCATGGCAGGATCAACCTCTCGTAATTTCTTCATGACCACTTCTGGCCGCGCATCGAGAATAGGCCACTTGACTGCCGAGTCGACATCCTCTACAGGACACAACTCGCTTTCATCATCCGATGATACTGATTCCTTTTCCACTAGTTGATCCTGAAACAACACTGACTGGGTATAATAATGTGTGCCCCCAACAAGGACCGGGAGTTTTCCGCGCGCGTGAATATCATCGATAAGGCTCAAGCACTCGTTTCGAAACATATTTATTCGCCATGGTTCCTTCTCCAAATCGATACAACTCATCAGATGATGCGGAATACCGTTGCGTTCTTCGACGGGGATCTGGTTTGTGATGATGGGCAGGCCGCGATACATTTGCATCGCATCGCCATTGATTATTTCGCCATTAAACCGAGAAGCAAGATCAACTGCAAGCTATCTGTGCCTGTGAGCAGAGCGGCTTAGAAAAGACCAGATTGTTAGCTTACCTTGGATTTACCTGTGCCTGTGGCGCCCACAACAGCTACAAGGGTTCGCATTGTTGAACGTCTGACTGGATAAAGGGATGAGAGGTGTCTGAACATAAGAGACAAAATAATAACCAGGCATCATCCAGATATTTTCATGAGACACATTTCTAGCGCGTCTGGAACAGACTACGAGCAAGGTGGAGAAGGTGGAAGAAGATCAAGCAAAAAAAAAAAAGCTGGTTTCATCTCAACTTTCCTGACTCAGCCCCACCTTACGCAGTTGTCGCCTTCCTCTCCAAGCCGAGTCAGAATAGTAGGCTAAATCGCGTGCTTGGAGAAGCAATAGCGTGAGTCACTCCACTAGTACTATTGTATAAACGAGGCCTCGTCCTAATGATATTTTAGTTTCTCAAATATCCCAAGCCGCAATTTTACACCATGTCCGACTCTCCCAATATCCAGTCGCAGAATCTATCCTACAAATTTCCGGATGGGTCCTCCGGGTTAACTGATGTGAACTTAGAGTTACCGGCAGGGAGTCGGACTTTGCTCATAGGAGGTAAATTTTGTCACCACACTTTCTGACCGCGCTCTGATATTGGATCTAACATCCTCATTTAGCAAACGGGGCCGGCAAAACTACTCTCCTCCGTTTACTTTCGGGAAAGCGCCTTGCCCCCAGCAACACGATCTCCATTGCGGGCAAAGACCCCTTTAAAGAGGGACTTGAAGGTGTCACTTACCTCGGCGTCGAGTGGGTTCTCAACAGCATTGTCCGGACCGACATTGACGTGCCAACACTCCTCGCTTCTGTCGGCGGAAATGCCTACCCTGAACGACGCGACGAGCTCGTCGATATCCTCGACATCGATCTGAGATGGCGCATGCACGCCGTGTCGGATGGAGAACGCCGCCGCGTCCAGTTAGCCATGGGTCTTCTCCGCCCTTGGCAGGTTCTTCTTCTCGACGAGATTACTGTCGATCTCGATCTTCTGTCGCGGAGCAACTTTCTCTCTTTCTTGAAACGTGAAACAGATACTCGCGCTTGCACAATTGTCTACGCGACACATATTCTAGACAATCTAGCGCATTGGCCCACACATTTGGTGCATATGCACCTAGGCAACGTGAGGCAGTGGGGGCCTATTGAGAAATTCAAGAACGAGGCTCCCGAGACGTCAGAGAACAGCCAACTGGGAGAGATTGTACTCAAGTGGCTCAAGGAAGATTTGCTGGCTCGAGGACCACGAAATGCTACGGAAGCCAAGACATACGAGTCTGGGGGCTTGGGTGGTTATGGATATGAAAAGTATGACAAGAAAAAAGCCTAATTCCTTGCTCAACTTTTTTATTGGAATATTTACGTCCGAATTTTGCGATTTGACAGCCTTTCAACAATGACTTTATCAACCAACAATGAACGGTATAGCATGGGATTTACGGTTTCAACATCATACAGGAGTTTGTCAACATTTATGAGATCAGTCATTGGTCTTGAATTTGGGGGTTTCAACATCATACAGGAGTCAACATTCATGAGTTCAGGATTGGTTTGTTCTATACATCTTTCATCTTGTATACAAAGATGCCACCATGTTTATAGTTCGGAAACCATACCTGCAATGCTATATATACGTATCGAAGTGTCCTCACTTGCTACAGCAAGCTCAAATTTCAACTCATCTGCTTCCGCCGCTTGTAGAAGCGGGCGCCATGATAGCTCCGTGATTGTCTTCGAGGGTGACTGGTCTCTGTCAAAGCTCACTAACGGACTAGGCTCTACGCCGTCCATCTTTATTTGGTGGATCGATAGCTTGCCATCATCTTCGCCTGTCGCCAGGAAAAGGACACCATTGTATATGCGTGGGAGGAACTTGACAGCTGTTATTGAGCTCCTTGCTGGTATAGTGGCCTTGCACTCGATTGATTCTCCTGTCAACTGCCACAACTTGATAGATTTGTCTCGACCAGCAGTTGCGAAAATCTGGCTTGTTTGAGAGTATGACACAGGGGCCCAATCCGCATCGAGGATCATGCGAGAGTGGCCCTTGGGGTTGGATGTCATTAGCGCAAACACGGACGGGTCTGCGTCACTGCGACGGTAAACGGCCCATTGTCGATCACGCCCCACGCTGAGCAGGTACCGGTCGTCGGCTGAAAATGAGAGGCTTGTTATGGTCAAGGTATGCGCTGCAAGGGTAGGGCGGATCTCGTGCCAATCTGAAGTGTCGTACAGACGCACCACAGCATGGCCGATCGAGCTAGCCTTGCACGCCGTGGCGATGAGCGTCCGATCGTGACTCACGGCGACGGCGGATATTTCGTAACCGTGGCCATAGAGCTTCTCGTGTTCTGGCCATAAGGTGTAGCGCGACAGCTGGTCTTCGAGCGGGGGGCGCGCGGAGTCTGAGATGATTACTTGATGTGCTTGCGCTTGTCCGACGCTTTCTGCTTCAACGTCTTCAGTGACGTCTTCGCCCACGGCCTGATTCGATAGACCTAAAACTGGGATTTGCGCTGTGTCTGGGAGCTCGCCCACGGTGGATTGCGTAAACCCGGAGAGCCTCTCAAGCAATTGGGCAATGGGTTTGGGTTCGTTGAACACGCGCAAAAGCTTCTCTTCAGCACCTGAAACGAACCGTCCCGGGCCTAGCGTGTCGACGCAGTTCAGATCATAGCCGTGGATCTGTGGGCGTGAGAATTCGTGCCACGACTTTTGGCCGTGTCGCAGCCACTGTGCATGAAGTCGGGTTGTCTGATCTGCGCTGGTTGATAAAAGGTATCCTCCCGAGGGCTCCCATTGAATACCATTGGCGGATCGCACATGACCTGTAATTCCCATGGCTTGGTCCCAGGTATCAGACTCGGCTTCATGTCTCCACGCCCTCCAGCTACCTGTGCGCCCAAGGCTTACAACTTGTTCGCCATCTGGCGACCACAGGCCGATCCAGAAACCACCGGTACTCCCCGTGGCAGTAGTGGAGCCCTTTTGCACACTAATCTCTCCCATTCTCTCCGCGGAGAGCCATACACCAGAAACTGGATCCTGTTCCCAGATGGTCAGAGTATTATCCGCGGACGCTGTGAGAAGCTGCTGTCGTTCAGGGTTGGGATTCCAGGCGGTGGTGTAAATCCAATCCTCATTACCAAATAGTAGAGCTTCGAAGGTCATGGAATACTTGGAGCCCGCTGCCTCGAATTGATGGGCCTTGTTTGACAATGTTGGTTCAAGTCCACCCAGAACTGGCACCTCGTCGGCATCAGCCGATACTAAAGTAGATGCCTCTCCACGGTTAAGCCTCCAGAGCCGGACATACTTGTCCTGACTGGCAGAGGCAAGCAGAAGATCCCCAGTCTTGCTTTGCATATCCTCCGTAAAAGTCAGAGACCGCACCCAGGCCTCATGGCCGGAGAGTGTGGCTGACATATTAAAGTGCGGTGTCTCGATTGTATTCTCCGCAGCGTAAATCTGCACAGTGTTCGTGGTGCCAGCAACTGCCAACGCCACCGGCCTGTGTTGCGTGTCCGTCGGAAGCGGTGCCAAAGCCAAAGCCAACGGAAAGTAATACCGCGGCTTCATGGGTATATTCTCCAATAGGTCTCCCTTTGGAGTCTCTCCAGCTTCTATTCTCCATATCTTGACAGTCCCGTCCGCGGCCCCTGTCGCAATAATGTCCAGCCCCTCGGCCGTCGCAATCGCATTAATTGAGCCCGTGTGCTCCGTCAGCGTAGCGGCCTGGGTGAATCGCCGTGGATTGGTTGGTTCGGCTCGCCATATCCGAACAGTACAGTCGACAGATCCAGTCAAGAGAAGCTTCGTCCCCGTGGTAGGACATGTGTAAAATTGGACAACACTAACCTTCTCGGAATGGCCGACAAGCACTGAATAAACTCCGCGCTGTGTTTCATCCTACACACGTTATGAGCACTAGGTCAGATTATCGATTCGCAAAAGTCACAATTCGGAGTAACTTACAAGAGGGTCCCACAGGGCTACATTGTTATCTGCGCCGTAGGCAAGAATACCCGTCTGGACATCCCAGTCTGCGGCGGCGGGGTGCCTATTTCCGCCCACGCTGATATATTCGGCGGTGATTGAGACCATGAAGCAGGCCAGCCGGGGCGTGGAGGATTTGGGGGCGGTGTTTATATTTTCAGGACTTCGCGGCGTTAGGAAAAATGTGCAAACAATGAGCTCTACAATAATTAGATCTCTCTGCGTTCTAAAAAGGTGAAGGTAGCCGAACCAGCAACTTATGATCGACTTTTTTGTGGCTTATCGATAACCAGGCAAAAAGGGCGGAGAGGACCCCTCTTCTCCTCTCCGTTCAACTTCCTCCGCTTTAATCTATACATCACTCCTCTTTATTTGGGATCCCATTTTACGAACCTTGTATCTAGAAACGAGGCCACCTAGTATAGCGCAATATGTCCGAATCAATAGCGTTTACCGTCGAATTCACGTACCGTCACCCCCATCCTCCTAGGTCTACAATAAAAGGCTGCGGCTAACACAATATCACTCGCAGAGGAGGTCTCGAGATACTATTTTCCAATGAGCGTAAACACAAGGTGGCGCTTCCGGCTCAACTGGACGATGGGACCCGGCCCAACATCTCCTACCTTCTCCGGCACCTAGTCGACAATCTGATGAAGGACCAGAGGAGGGAATTGTTCGTGCTAGAAGATAATGTGTATGTTGCCCCAACTGGAAGGAGGCAGTGCCCTAACAGACCGCTATAACAGACGGCCGGGTATCCTTGTCCTCATCAATGACGCAGATTGGGAGCTAGAGGGCGAGGAAAAGTATGAGATTCAACATGGTGACAGCATCGTATTCGTTTCTACGCTACACGGCGGATAGTCGGTTCTAATACTCTAACGCAAAATCTAATGTGTGTCGTGGAACATACTTGATAATCTGAGGGCTCAAATTCAGACGACATCTTCAACGTGTTGCTGGGAGATTCTCTCAGGCTCCCGAGGGGTCCGTGTGCCAGCCTGCGGCGTTGATATTCCGTCCCTTGGAGTGCCTATTCCCAGAACAGACGGAGAACTGAGCCCACTGGGCGGAACTGGAATTTTGATATCTTCGGGGGAGCCAGGAATAATCTCTTCTGGGAGATCAGGAATACGGATCCTGCGCGCCTCGTTCTGATAGCTCTCTGGGATGATCTGGGGAATTCAGTCAGGAAATTTTTTAGCTTAGAGTGAAACAACTTACCTCAATGATTTCATCACGGGGAAATTCCAAGAACGGAATGTCCGCAGCATTGCATGCCATCAAATAACCGTATAAAACTCTAAGCACACTCTCATGAGCAATGATCAGTAGGTCATTCTGCTCTCGCTCGAGTTCCAAAATGATAGGCTCGAGCCGCACCGCAAGGTCATGGTACGACTATTGCACGATTAGTATTGGCAATTTTGGAACGGAATCAAGGCTCACCTCTGCGCGGGGATATCTATGATGATACGGGTCAAGGTCATGTTTAGCCACCTCCTCTGGGTACTCTTCTCGGATTCTCCTTTCCGACTTCATTTCGCACACGCCGGGATTCAATTGACTCAGTTGCGACTTTTGCCGAACCTTGTACCCTTTTTCGTGCAAACCCTTTGCGGTTTCGACCGTTCTTCGCCTTGTCGAAGTCCAAACCGTCAGAGGCTTGAGCTCAAAACCTGTCTCTCCTTGCTCAATGATTGCTTGCTTGTCGGACTCTCTATCTCTCAATAAAGCTTCACTCATTTTCCTAGCATAGTCCTGGCCCTTTTCAGACAACGGCCCATCCGCCTTGTAGGAGTTAGCGTCTACCGACACGCCCGCCTATCCCCATTAGTGGCTATACATGAAAACAAAAAAGGAGTTTGCTATTCGAGGTTAATTGCTACTCACTCTCGCAAAGTATGTGCGCCGGGATTTGATGTGGAGATTGAGAAGATAGAAAACGATCCGGTTTGATAGATAGCCGAAACTTTTGTTGTTGACTATCAGTCTTTCTCCTGCATTGATCATCTTAAGTTGGTGTCAGCGATGATTGGAGACTAATCATGCTTTAGCGGCGTTACCTTGATATAGTTGAGATCTTTTTCCTCCATTGTCTGGAATTGGGGGATGCGGGCAGATATCCGAGCAAGGTAGTGTTTCACAGCATCTTCTGCAGTCCACCCAATATACTGCTAAAAGGTTAGGGTTGTCCCCGTTTTTTGATTGGCGAGTACTAACATCTGGTGATGAGATCTTTACTCTCCGAACATTCTCCTCAATAATGCGGTAATCATCACATAATGATTCAATGAACAGTGTCTGGACATATTAGTAAATTTAATTGCGTATAGCAGACCCAACATACCTCAATGTCATGCTTGGCAAACTCATTGGCTAGGGATCTCCGCCCGGCAGCTGATGGGTTTACAGCGTCGTATATTGCGATCTGACCATTTTCCTCATTCAGAAACTGGTAGATGTCTTCTCGGCACCGCTTTACGATCTTCTGCCTAAGTAATACAGAAGACGCGGAGGCTATATACATATATTGTTAGCAATTAACAGGCCAAAGGCCAGTAGAAGGAGGAGCGAAGAAAGTATATGTTTCAATACAAGTCTGTATTAACGGGGTATACCATACCATTCACGAAGAAATAGTCGTCAGGAATATCCTGGCCAAAGGGTATAGTAGCTCGTCGGTAATCTCCCAGGTGGAATATCCGGGTCTTGACTCCCAGCCTGCAATTGAATTAGCTAATACATTGGAAGATATCACAGCTTGGCCTACCATCGAAGATACCGCGCCATCGCTACGGACATGTGCCTTTATTGTTGTCAGACAAGGGTCCCCAAGGGGTCCCCAAGGGCACCGCGGGTAAGATGGTCTAACTAACGTTTTGCCCCTGGCGGGAAGCCCTACAGTAATGATAACAATCCGGCCCGAGTGGAAGAGTCTACCGGACTCGGTACTGTATAACTGAGCCGGGGCGAGATCGGCCTTCTCTGGTAAGTCATGAATGGCATCGACAAATGTGGACGACTTGCGTCGAAACCGAGGAGAATTGACAACAATATCCGCCGTTCTGGTCTGGGTTAGACTGCGCACGCTATATTTCTTATTTCTAGACAGGATGTGACAGAAGAAATCAAAAAGTAGATGAGGACTTACAAAAGTGTATCCATAGTGGCGGTGGGTGCCCGATAACAGTCATACAAAGCTTATGATAATGATCGTAGACAGTCGTGAGGATTGATGGGGAAGGCTGTAATAAAAATGCGTTTAAAGAGTCTATTTGGGAAAACAGGAAATCCGGGCGTCGAAAAAAAAAAAAAAAAAAAGAGGGAAAACAGAAAGAAGTTGAGGCACTGGTATCCCCAGCTCTGAGCGTAGGAAGCTGCGACAGGACAGGTCCAAAATGCCCGTCCCGGTCAAGATCTCGGAAGGGGATTCACAGGGTAAAATCACAGCGTGGGGATTTGTACAGCTAACAACCAGACAGAAGAACAGACAGAAGCAGAGTCATAGCAAGTATCAAAGATAATCAATCAATAAATATGGTGATGCCTTGGTCATGCTTTGTTGTATGTGCAATGGGCATTATATCATCCCGGCCAAACAGAAGATCCCTTCCGGTAAAGCCCGAGGTAACGGCGGCCGCGCAGAGCGACCTGAAGTGCAAGCTTGAGCAAGCAACAGGTGACTTTTTTTCATGGCTGACCTGCGACCCCGAAGCTGCCCAGGACTTCATCACCAGCCATTGCCCAAAAGCTCTGGGTGCCTCTTTTCTGCTATCACCCCATTTTCGACATAAACAGACCCGCCTCATTCTCCATCCTTGAGGTTGTTTAGCCCCAGATCCTCCACTCGGAACTCAACCCTCTCGGAGCTGATCTGAAATTCTTTCATTCCGTGTCTTCGCACCGAACCCCGGCCGCGTTTCACGACCACGAAACCAGTCAACCGAAATCCTTAATTCGAATCCTCCTTTGTCATTTCGCACAAGTACAACACTACAATGGCTGATTATTTAGCACCACCTGCGTTCCTTACGGACAATTCCGTGGTCGCTGCTCTCAAGGATACATATACCTCATTCTCGGAGCGCAGGGCGGCCCTCGGCCTACCCAACCCAGGAACCGTGGAAAATGTCGCCAGGGAGGTGCAAAAGGATGTTCTGCTATCGAACTTCATGTTCTCAGGTCTCCGTGCAGACTTGACCAAGATGTTCAGCATGTCTCCTCTGTTCCGTGTGTCGCATGCTTTCTCCATGGGTGGTTCAGGAAACATGGCTCCGTACGCGTTCTCTGCCATGTACGGAACTCCCAAGGTTAGCCCCATACATACATATCCAGGTCAATTCTATTCTATAACTAAGTATCGATTCCATAGGTTTTCATGCAAGGTAATTTCGGCAGCGACGGCGGCCTTGCCGCTCTTTACAACTACCGATGGAGCCCCAAGCTGGTCACCAAGACCAACGTTCAGGTCATGGCTGGGGCTGAGCAGGGTCTCCTTCAACTCGACAACGACTACACTGGTGACGACTTCTCCCTGTCCCTGAAGGCTTTCAACCCGTCGTACCTAGACGGTGGCCTTACCGGCATCTTCGTCGGAAGCTACCTTCAGTCCGTCACCCCCAGGCTCGCTCTTGGATTTGAAGCGATTTGGCAGCGACAAGGCTTGAACACTCGCCCCGAGTCTGCCATCTCATACTCTGCCCGTTACAAGAGCGATGATTGGATTGCCAGCGCTCAACTCCAGGCCCAGGGCGTTTTCACTGCCTCGTACTGGAAGAAGATCTCTGAGCGCGTTGAGGCCGGCGTTGACATGAATCTCCAATTCGCTCCCAGCGCCGCTGCATTGATGATGGGCGGACCCAGCAAGGACGGCACCACTGCCATCGGTGCCAAGTACGACTTCCGTGCCTCGACCTTTAGGGCTCAGGTTGACAGCGCCGGTAAGGTTAGCTGTCTCCTCGAGAAGCGGATAGCCATGCCCATTGCTCTTACCTTTGCTGGTGAGATTGACCAGGCCAAGGTACGTGTCTCCGAACCCCCAGAGAATAACTTGACATAAACTAACGATGTGTAGCAATCTGCCAAGCTCGGCCTTGCTGTCTCGCTCGAGATTGCTGGCGAAGAAGTCATGGAAATGTCCGAAAAGGCTACTCCTCAGGAGATGGTCACTCCTCCCTTCTAATCGATCTAATCATGTATACCTCCCGCTAGGGCCCAAAACAGGACCCACCACGACGTTTCTTGAACAGGGGTAGAGCCATAATTCTTACCTCATCTCGAAACTACTACTCTTTCACCATTTGTTTTAGTAACTATTCCTCCCTCCGTGTGCATCTTTGGAAGATGGTATATTCCGTCTGTTCTTCCGCTTTCAATACGGGTTGTTGGTCAATGGAGGCAGTCGTTTGGCGCCACGGTACCAATTTTGTATAGATCCTTTTCTTTTTCTCTCTCCTGTTATTGTTTATGGCTTCATCTATGACCGGCGACCCGTGTTCCTGTTTCATGTTACTAACCCTTGTGATGACAACGCTGGCTGGTCAATGGGGTTGCTCAGGACGCATGGGACCACTTGCAGAAAACTTTCGTCATCATTTACGCATCATAGATGGAATGTAAAACACATGTTGATTCTAGCTTGGATACTTGAAATTTTTGTGTATATGCGTTTACTCCGTCTCTCGGGGGCGTGTCATCCCAACAAATGTTTAGTTTTCGTCTCCTATACATATAGTTGCTCGAGTAGTTCGTCACCTCAACACGAGCATTCGTCATTGGGGACAGTGCGGATATCAAATCCACAGTCCGGGGCATCTACGACCCTGAACCCTTAGCTCTGTGCTTGTTAGTATTAGTGCTAGCCACACCCCACTTACAAAGTCAACGGGTTATTCATCAGGTGTCGTCAATTGAGAATGACTGATACTCATTGGTATTGCTAGCCTAACCACCGGGCAGAAGTTGATTCATTCTTTTTGGTTTGGCCTTTTCGCCTAGAGCATTTTGGAAACATGGCCTCGTTACACGGTTCGAGACAATCACCATTTGGTCCCCTGTCCCGGTTATGTTTTCTTTCATGAAGATCCGGATCTTCAAGTCTTCGGTTCTTCGTTTTCTTGGCTTCGTATGCTTTTCATCTCTGCGGAAACTTTTAGCAGTGATCAATCTCATGCTGTTGTCGGTATATGCGCCGCAAATGAAGGGTATCATCTGTTCCGGATATTCTCTCTCCAGCATTCCGTATCGATCGACAAGGTATATGTACCTTCGAGGCTTGGTGCAGAGCTCAACAAAGCTGGTGCCTTCGGGTTTATCGACGAGGCTGTTTGCTTGACAGCTTATTCCCCAACTACCACTCATGGCATAAGCTGACCAGGTTTCAAACCCATTCTCATTCTGTGCGTAAAATCAAAATGGTAAGCGAGCACTAGGATCCAGCTCCTAGGCTGCTGTAGTAGCCCAGGCCTACGGATGTCTTTCGCCAATGGGTGCAAGCTCGGCCCTGGCCGAAAAGACATTCTCGTCTACCGGTTGATCCTCCATGTCGAATGAAATGGTCCAATGTTGGAGGTTAAAGCTTTCTCTGTTCGCTGTCTGGTTTCTCCCCTTTAGATAGTATCTACTGCCAACCAACCGATTCAAACCCCCCCCCCCCTGAATTTTCCTGTCAAGTTCAGGCCCCGTAGTGGAAACATCCTGATATTCTTCATCTGCAATTACTTCCAAATGATCCATCACCTGAATGGGGGAGCTCTCGTCGTGGGTCACTTGGGTATCTGGCTCTTGGGGATCTGGCAAATTTGGCGTCGGCAAAGCTCACTGTGAATCAACAAACACTGTTGAGCAGGCGCGTTCGAGGGTAACATGACGTCTTTCGACTTCTGATCGGAGGATTCACCGAGCCACGGGGAGTTTTCTCTCTGGCCCTGGCAACCTTGATGTAAGAGCAATACCTAAGTCCTTGTCGCAGGGAGCCTCCGACAGCCTCTGCTGAACCGATTTTAAAAATGCTTGTCAAACTTATATGTTTGTTTTCCATGGCTGGCCCAAACCTTATAGAGGGCGGTGGGATACAGAGATAAATATACTTGTAAATTCTTTTGGTGGATCTTGCCCTATATATAATTCCCGTTACCTGAGAGTTAGAACCACTCTCTTTACTTTTGCCGGGAGTATGATATCCCGAACTTAACCACACATAATAATAACTCAAACACAAGTACCATCTATAAGTTCCTAGGAAGTCTCATACATGATATTGCTCTCGAGGGGGGAGAAAAACTGCATCTAAAACCTCACTAATATACAAACATATTCGAAGGTCAACTGGCCAAATCAACCGGTTCGAAGACTGAAAGCCACTTTCGCGAAGGCCCCATGATAGTCCAATGACTCGACACTATCATCTGAATATTCGTATATCGGGGTAGCCTTAAGATAACCCCCGTAGAAGCCTCAGAGCCTCCAATAGTTCCAATCATTTCAGCCTTAGCTCTAATAGTCGAATCGACCTGCTGCAGCTTGGCTATTGACTGAAACCAAGACTGTGGATATACTACGTCCAGCTGCAGGGGGTCCCATATATTCACACCAGTTTGATTCGAAAGATTTTCCTCGAGACCGTTGATAATGGCCTGACACAAAGCCCAGTAGTAGCCGTCTTCACCCATGCATTTTCTCACGGACTGCCCTTTAGTAGTTTGATTTCCGGCGTAGATCATGATTATCACTGTTGCGATAAGGTGCCCACCCACAGATTTCGGGGTCTGGTCAGTCAGATAGAAGCTGTACAGTCTCATGGCGAGAGTAAGGACATATGGACCACATTGAAGTAGAGGGGACATAATATCCAACCCTATTCCCGAGTACTGACTCCCTCTTGGACGGAGTCTGAAAATTTCCATTGGATTTGATACAGGAAGAGATCGAAATGCTTGACACACAATCATCCCCAAAAATTCCCAAAGATAAGCATGATTGTGATATCAGTTCCCGGAGGGAAGGGGATGGCCCAAAGTTGAATAAAGTTAGCGTGTCTCAAGTGCCGTCCGTGGTCAATGATGTAGCAAAGAAGAGAGTTCTTTGATTCCTTCAATATTACTCGAATATGCTGTGGTATCCGTAGTTATGGCTTGTTGGACTGGCCAACATAGAAACAAAGGTATATTGGCAAAGCCGCCTGTGTAACAAAGTTTAGTTAGCCTCCGTGCGGAGCCTCCCAAGTTGCTGGGTTAGAGGTTTGCTTATGACGAGTTGTGTGTAGCCTGCTTGACATGGTCAACGGTGAGAACATATGACAGGGAGAGGAGCATGGTAAGGAAGATTATTCATTACGCCTCAATAGTGTTTATTTGACCCCTTAATGCCCGAACATCTGGATAGCTGTATTCACAGATTGGTGAATTCGCCGCTCCAAGTTTAGTTGCAGTTTCTTCTCGGAGAAGATGAGATCGATTAATCGACCCATAACGGGGAGCAAATCTGGGAACTGAATATAGAGAAGCATATACATTATTAGTACTCAAAATCATAATACCAGCACTTAGGGGGAATGAGCCACATTAGTCTCAATGGCGGTTTTCTGAGCTTCGTTACAACACCCGCAGCATGGATAATAACCGCAATAGCCATCACAAGTCCCAATACCTGGGCAGAAGAAGGGCTCATAGGTCCGGCAAAGAGGGATGCAAGATGCACCTTTGTTTCCAACTAATAACATTCAAGACAGAGCTATCTAATGTCTGCTAAATCCTGTTTCTGACTCCTAACATAGTAAGGTGGTTGTCTTAAAGCTGAATATTTGCTGCTGAATATTTCAGGTGACAAGGTATGTTTTGAGATCACAACTAAGTTAGCTTGTAACTTTGGACAGTGAAGCAATGGCAGTCCTGAAATCCCAAGAGACCAGTAGTACTCTCCTATATTATTTAATGCGGTGCTAGCTCTCCTGGACAACTTCACGTGCATTATGCTGAAGCCTATAAGCCCGCAATCTCCAAGACCTTCACTCTACCCTACTTGCTGGCCTTGTAACCTAGAGTGTGATGCCTATGTCTACCGGGGCCATGGACAATTTTAACTCTTCTAACTATCACTTACACGCAGCGACTAGGATCAAGCCCTTTTCACAGAGAGCAAAAATTCAATCAGCTTTTTGTAAGAAAAAGGTTAATCATGTACAGCGAGCATATATATACCTCTAACCAAAGTAGTTTGAGGTTGAATATGTGGTATGTTATAGCTTATTAGTCAATAGGAGAAATTCGTTAGGAGCCTTACAAAACAGGCCTCTATAGCTCAGTGGTAGAGCGTTTGACGTAAGTTGACCTATTATTACTAAGCAGATTTCCTGGACTAACAGATGAAAAGTTGTATGACGACATCAAAAGGTCCGTGGTTCAATCCCGCGTGGAGGCACATTTTTTTCCTTCACTAGGCTGTAAATTCTGCTTGGGATATGGATGTTGTATCGGGAATGATTTGTCACTATCCAGCCTCTATAGCTCAGTGGTAGAGCGCTTGACGTATGTACCAACCTCCACGAGACTCTCGAAAGAACTTGAAAACTAACCGTACTAACAGTTGTACTCTTCGACATCAAGAGGTCCGTGGTTCAATCCCGCGTGGAGGCATTTAATATTTTTTTTTTTCCATTTCCCGCTTAGTTCATCATTTCCAAGCTTAGCAAGTTTTCTCGTCCTGTCCATAAATTATAATATATACACCTTACTAATACCATCATGGTCACGGACCGCACTATCACATCTGAAGTCTCGCTAGCGTTCCTGACTCAGCGTTCAGACAAGAACTTTATCGTTGCAGGCATGAGGTCATTTGCCAAGAAGCTCTGCCACTGGTGTTGTTTAGATACTTTACAATGGAAAGAAAAGAACTACAAATAACGCCCCCGTGGCGCTATACTAAGAATAAGCGTGAGATCAGGTAACGATGTGCATGCATAACACCGGACCTATCCAAGCCTTGCGATTCCTAGTGCATGTGCCACAGCATCTGGTCCTACGTATCTTCGTCCAGGCCAACAAGTTAGTCCAAGCCTCCAAGCGACGGGTTCGGCTTCGCCTTTATGCAAGTCCGAGACTGAGCCTAAATTAAACGATCACAGTCACTCCGTAGGCGTCGGGGGGAACCCAGGGTTCGGCGCTGTGGCCACCTTTGGGTGTAAAGACCATGCTCGTGGCCATTTTTCCCTGATGGAGCACGGATGGCGGCGGTAGATAATTCGCCGCTTGGGGTTCCTCGATGATGTCATGTGCGCTTGCTGGAGAAGTGAGATTCGTTTGATTGTTTCCCTCTCATCCTTTCACGTTGGGCCTGATCCGCTAATAATCTCAATCTGTGCGATTGGCTATTTCCCCCCCCTTGTTGTTTACCAAGTGGAGCGAAGGTGTGAGTTTGGATAGTTGCATGATCATGTAACTCCGGCCGTGATCGTCAAGCACAATCTTTCGAGTACTACTTGATGGAAAGGATATTGGCTCAAACTCAGCTCAGCTTGGTCAAGCACATGCCAAATGGATAAAACGAACAGACAGCCAGACGGCACTAGACTTCTTGCGGATTTGTAGGCTGTGCTACGTATATGACTGCATCGTGCAGCGCGGGCTTGAGACTTCAGCGATCGGGTGCTGACCGCGCAGTGTGCCACCAATCTCTCGGTTACCCCTCGCGAACGAAAGGGCCACGACCTAAAATGGGTAGGGAATCGTACTTAGGTACATATGTACTGCCGATTGTGGCGCATGGCATGCCCTCGAAGCCTTGCGTGTCCCCTCTGTGTGACGGTTTTTCCAACGGGAGAGACAGGTCAACGGGTCCCGGCAGACGAAACGTTATACCACCAGCTTAACCACTGGGCATCCCTCGAGGGCTGAAGCGATTGATAACAGATAAGAGTGTCTCACGATCCTTTTGCTTGTAGCACTACTTGAGCATAACTTTTGAGTAACAACCTGTCGGCGGCGCCGCTCTGCTGTGTTTATGCGCTTTGATTATAAAGTGCGTAGCAGCGAGTGGACTCCTGTATAACTCGAGGCAAAGAGACAAAGAAAGCTAGAACCCGTGATGATTCTAAGTCGGCCACGCTTTCCATGAGGAGAGAGGGCAGCTTCAGGCTATCTACCGTGTCTATAGCAGTCCGCCTGGCAATTAGTTTTGCGTCACGCACGCAAGCAGGACTCAAGGTCGAAGGTTAGGCTTCTTCAGACCCACAGGTCCCATTCTGAATTCACTGCCCTTGTGTGCGGGAGCAGCTGCGCAGAGCACCTTATCAGAGATGCTGCTACATGCAGAGCGATTCTGACTGCATAAGTGGCGAAACACTATAAAACTGAAGCGTCTCCTCATCACCAAAGCATGAAATGGGAGCACAGGGTGTTGACTGGTTCAGCTAAGTTGAGCTTCAGCCAAAGTAAGCAGCCGTACCTGGGACGGTAGCTTCGGGTACTCGGGAGCTTTTCGAAGAGAGCGGCGCCATGTAACCGTGGTCGGTCCCTGTCAATCATCATTAACGGTTGCAAGAGTATCCACTTGTTCGACCAGAATATCATTTTCAGAGGTCTAACCGTTCAAGTCGTCGTGGACAAAGGGAACAGTAGTAGAGGAATATGTCGTGGTGACTGGGAGTTCGCGGGAACCGGTCTGCTTATACTTATGGAGAACAACTCCGGTGTAGATACTAGGAGATATTGCGAGTACTTCGGGTGTCCACGACATGTATAGCATACATGTCACGACTCACGGGCCACCCTCACCGGCAGTCAAGGAACTCGGTGTATCCATTGGCCGAGCCGGACCTGGCTGGACCACCATGCATAAGCGCTCTTCTCGAAGAATGAGGCGAGCAAAGTAACGAGCCCTGGCTCAACGCTCGAAGTCGAAGTTTCCTTCGGCGAGTTATAGTTACGACTGAGACCTGTCTAGCCAAGTAGGGTTCGAGTCGTCTCGGAATTCTTCGCGAAGCCGTAGACACGGCGCAGAGGGGAGACGCACGGCTCCGAGCCGGCAACGGTGCAAGAATGCTGCTTTGACGTCAGCGCCGGCAGAATAAGTTACTACTCTTGTCACCCCAGGCTCACTTTTGTCTTCGAAAGTCGAATTCCCTGCTTGGTATGCTTTGCGCGGATATACATTATTCGTGATCGCAGCCTCGCGACAGGCATGGCGTCTGGAATCCAAGTGGGGTTAGAAATCGTTTCTTCGAAGGATCGGTTTCAGTAAGGTATGTGTATTTCCTGGATCCCTCAAATGTATCGGCAGTACTATTGGGTACCCAGGCCCAGAGTACTAGGAATGCACAGATAAATACGTACATATAAATAGTAAACAGAGTTCAATGAATGCAAGTTCAACCTGCCGTGTTACCAGGACGGTTAGGAGGGGAGCCTTTCTAGAGTCCAGATTACAATCGCCCCGAGGCTCGTTGCCCCTGAGGAAGGCAAAAAGTACGAATCTTGCTCCTCAACGTCCGGGGCTGGATAAGACTCAAAGTTTGTCCTGTCAGCTGGGGAGGAGGTTCTTATCTTAGGCCCATTCTTAGCTCGATGTGCCCGTCCCCAAGACCTGGTACCTCCCTGGGACTTTGTGCTACGCCTTGAAGTAGCCTCCGTTTCTCTTCCAGCCGATTTCCGCCTGCAAACAGTGAACTTGAAGTCAAGGAGAGTTTTTTTTTTTTTTTCTTTTTTTTTTTTTTTTTTTTCCAGCAGCAAGTCTAATGAGCCAATGGTGTGAGGAGGCGAGGCTATCGCTGAGGCATTAATCGCAGCGCCAAATGTTTCACCTCATTCTTTTGTTCGTTCCGTCTATTTTGAGGACACATCTCGGCAATGGCCAGTTTACCTATCCACTTTGACTATTTGTTAGGATGAAAGGCCAAGTTGTGAATAATGTCAACAAGAATCGTAGTCACCGGCCGAGCTTCTTCCATCCCAGCCGGCACAAATGCAAAGGAAAACTAGGGCTTTGGGCCCGAGTCTCCAGCTTGGATGAGTAAATCATAGTGACCGGTCATCAGTTATTGGACCCCTGAAAGTGAATGCCTTTTCGTAGAAACTGGAGCAAGATCGGCCCGATAGAGGCCAAGGCTCGATGCTCGAACACGAGCCGTTTGTAACCCACACGTTCCAGAAGCGTATGTACAACGTACGCTGCGAGGCAAAATCGGCGACTGCGTGATTGACAGGCAAGGGAAAGCCGCATCTAACAACAACAGCGACGGTCAGAATCAAACGGCATGTACGAGCCGAGCGAGACCGCATGTCAAAGGTATCGGACAGGGATTACTGCAACTCTGACCACTTGCATACCTAGTGTTTCAATAATGGTAGGTGAATTTGGTCGTGCTGGGCGGTGCTTCTTGGCTTCAGGTGATAGGCGACGACTGATTCGGGGCTAAACAAGGCCACTCCGAGAAGTCTGAGGTCATTCAGACTCCATAGAACAAGTCACCTGCAGCCTGTATTTCTACGACTTTAGTATCAGGGTCTCTTACTGTCCTGTCTGGGGGGCCGAATGATGACTCAAATCTCGTCTCCTGGTTAAGCACCGCTCTTGATCAACCTTGGAACTTGATCTCAAAGCACGCTCGCACGATCGCACAGAAACCCTGCTTTTACCGATCTATACTTGGAGACATACGCAGTATAGATTCTTATGACTTAACTGTATATTTGAAAAGGCGTACGCGGTACGGAGTAAGTACCTTGATGCGATAGCCATTGCCTCAGTCGCGAGTCGCGAGTCACATCGTCCATTTTATTGTTCCCAGGCTGCAAGAGAAGGAACTCTTGTCAAACAGAGCTAAAAACACGATCTGGAAAATAAATAGGGTAGCCACCGCCACTCATCTCAGGGCGGCAGTGGCTGTTGTCGAGTTTGCAGACTCAGGGCAAGCCACTAAACCTGCCTGACTCGAGATCATCATGAGATGCTCGTCATATCTTGGACTGACCAAGACACCAAAGCTCTGCGAGACTAGCCTTGCTAGTTGCGAGACTAATCGCCGCTAGGGTCGAGATATTGAGCATCTGTGCTGGAGCTTCCAGCTGGCAGCTTTACTATCCGCAATTAGTAGCTTGTTTACGCTCGGAGAGGGAGGAAGCTCCCGCGTCCAATTCTGGAGCAGCGATGAGGACCTGCCTGCCCTGGCTAGAACCTCCGCAGCTCCTCGAAATAATATGGGGATGGTCAAGGCTAGATCCTTGGGCAAGTCAAAAAACTGTTGGTGGTTCTGGAGGTAGCATGCCTTAACTTGTTCTAGTGCTGCGTCACGGTATTGTTCGATAGTGTAATGACCGTACAAAGGAGGCAACAGTAACCGCCAATCAGGATGACCATGGTGAAAACTAGGCCAGGTCACTTGACACACCTGGACCAAACACATGGCACGCCGCGCTGTCACCGGGACGTTCAGGTAAGCAGGCTGGTAATCTGCTCCACTATCAGTACAGAGAACCAGCAGCTTCTCGATTCACCAAGTCTACGGAGGACTGAATTCTTTGAAGCAGCGGCCAGTTCCATGGGCAAGACTCTGTCACAATGATCGGGCGAAGCTGCTGCGTGACCAGTTGTTTCAGCCTCGAAATGGATGTCCTTGAAACCCTCCATGTGTGAACTGCAAAAGATAGGCTACATACAGAGTACTCCGTACGGGAGTGCCTAGTACTCGTAGATCGATCGTTAATTGAATTGGTGAGCTTCTTCTGGTCCAAGCTCTCGCCCCGTCTAAACTATTGCCCCAGCCAACAATTTGGCACCAACAGCTTCCTCTAAGATTGGCTCTTGCTTTTCAAATAGTAAACGGTCTGGAACCTTTTAGCGGAGGGGGGCAGCAAATCCCTGGGCATGCCCGAATTCCGGGACAAAATAATCATCGCCAGCCCCAGCACAGTCATGAAGTGCCCTTGGAATCAAAAGGTCATCTGGTCAGTCGTATGGGGCATTCTCCCAGTGTAGCAATTGGTTACCCACTTTGTGTCTTACGCCCAATCTCGAGTGGTTCCACATCAGCCGCTCCCGTCATTGAGTGATCGACCTCCTCCCCAACTGCAGAGAGAGCTCCAGCGCTCCTGGTAGAAAGGTACGTATCTGTCGTCCTGGGGTTGTAGTCGCAGCAAGTTTGCTTTTCCTTGCCCAACATGCTCTGGAACAGGCCGTATTGACTGATATCTTGATGTATATATGCGGCGGTTTTCCACGCTGACCTCGGGTGGACCTCTCCACGAGCAACAAGCTGTCTGTATCCATGGGTGTCGTCGCAGCAGTTTACCTTGCTTCTCGGTAAGGGCAAGTCTCCCCATTGTAGCGTCATACCTCCGACCGACCTCCTCAAGGCTTCAAAGCCCTCATGACCTCCGTATTGTCACGTAATTACGTAGACAGTTCTCACTGGGTCTGCCATACCCCTCTTTTTTGACTTCCATCGTCGAGAGTTTCACTGCCAGTGCGTTCTTTGATCAGAGCTTCAAGTCTCTTGGAGTTGTGCTCCAGAGATTGAAGCTGGAATTTTTGCGGCACAATTGCAATCAGCAAATGAAGGGCGAGAGGTAACTGCTCTGAGCTGGTCGAATGACAGGCCTTTGCTCCTCTTACTAGGTACATGCTCGCGCTGATACCCACCTGCTGAGTCGTGCATCGCCTTCCTTATTATCTTAAGAACCAACGCTACTGTGTAAAATTTGCTATCCTTATGCCGGCGGCCATAAACAGAAATCCTTCAGTCCAGACAATGCGCATAATAGTACATCCTTTTTGCCTCCACACTCTCTGCCACAGCTCCGTGCCCTTCAAGCGCCGTTACTACTAGGTAGACTATCTACCTACTGCTATCCAGTCGGCCGTGGACCGCTTCCGCCCCTCCCCAAGTCCTCCCAGATATTCGGACACTGCTCACTTTGCTTTTCCCATATTTTCATACCCTTGGGACTTCTTTAGAGGCACCATCTTTGCTTTTTCCGGCTGAGATTTCTTTTCATCGACTATATTATTCTTTCCAGCTTGTTGGGATTCAGACTTTGTCTAGAAGGTGACATTTTGATAATTTGATAATACCTCCCTCCCTCTTGTCCCGGTGCTTTATTCCCGCGTTCCTGCAGCCCTCGCGTGTTTTGGGCTTCGTCGCTCCATCAACGTCACCTGCTCAACTCCTCCCTCTCTCCCTCTTCCTCCCCCGACCCATCCTCTTTTTAATAATACCTGACCCGTAAATCCACACTTTTCTTTGCATCTCCCCTGCGCTCTCTGTGGTTCGTCGTGACTTAATTGCTCTACCTGTTCCTCGAATTATCTCTCCCTTTTTTTTTTTTTTTTTTTATAATTTTCTCTTTCTTCCCCCTCTTCTCGCTCCCTCTCCTTTCTCCTTTATATTTCTTGGTCCCCTCCCCGAAAGAAGCACGCCTATCTACCCACTATCTACCCGACGCCCTCTGTCGACCTCCGCGGTTAGGAGCACTCCCTCGCCTTGCGTCTGCACTCTTGGCACCGTATCCAAACCTATTGGTCGTTCCCTTGTCCACCAAAGTCCTAGCTGCTCTTCAACCTCTTCGTCTCACTCGCACCTCCACTCATCTTCCTCCGTTCGGACGTTCCGCCCATCCAACGCACCCCTCCCAACTCGTGCTCCACTGGCCACAGTCTGCCCAAAACGGACCTCACACCTTACCTTTACGTCCTCTCCCGCCATCCGGTATTAAAGTCCAGCCCTCCATATTCTCGATAGCATTTTCCCCCTTCCCCGTCCCCGACCCCCGTCCTCCCCACCTTGTCACTGTGACTCTCAAGCCTCTCCGTGATGTCACAGAATCGGTCTGGGGTGTTTTCGAACTTGCGCATGGGTGGTAAGGATCTGGCCGTCCCTCCCTCCCTCGGTTGCAACCTGCAATTGCCATGAAGTCTGCCCATAAACCCCGATCGCTGACTTTTTTTACCTTTCGCTTCTGATCGTGCAGAAGTCGTCCGAGAGAAAGTCCAAGATGGACTCACAGGGGAAACGAAAGAGATACAATACTCGCAATGTAAAATCGTCGGCAATGGGTCATTTGGCGTTGTCTTTCAAACCAAAATGATGCCCAGCGGCGAAGATGCTGCCATCAAGCGGGTTCTTCAAGATAAACGGTTCAAGGTATGTCAAGGACAAGCAAGACAAGCACCGAAAGGTTGTCGATTGTTTTTTTGGTGAGCGATTTGCCCGCTGATATTGTGTGGTCAGAATCGTGAGTTGCAGATCATGAGAATTGTCCGCCATCCCAACATTGTAGAGCTCAAGGCTTTCTACTACTCAAATGGCGAGAGAGTACGTTTCCCCCCGAGATTGCATTCCATTTCGCTTGTTCCAACGTTCAGTGGTTGACGCGATGTGATGAAACACCACAGAAGGACGAAGTATACCTCAACCTCGTCTTGGAATATGTACCGGAAACGGTGTATCGGGCTTCGCGGTATTTCAACAAACTGAAGACAACCATGCCGATGTTGGAGGTGAAGCTTTACATCTACCAGCTCTTCCGTTCTCTCGCATACATCCATTCACAAGGCATCTGCCACCGTGACATCAAGCCACAGAACTTGCTTCTCGACCCCGCCACCGGCATCCTGA
Organism: Aspergillus baeticus; assembly: GCA_027569055.1. Lineage (NCBI taxonomy): Eukaryota > Fungi > Ascomycota > Eurotiomycetes > Eurotiales > Aspergillaceae > Aspergillus > Aspergillus baeticus. The sequence continues at coordinate 160,193 of JAPDEI010000018.1, read as the reverse complement.
AACTGTGCGACTTTGGATCCGCCAAGATCTTGGTTGAGAACGAACCCAACGTGTCCTACATATGCTCTCGCTACTACCGGGCGCCAGAGTTAATTTTCGGTGCCACGAATTATACAACCAAGATTGGTACTGTTCCCTCGTTTACCCCGCCTGCCTCATCTCTGCTATTTCATACTAATCCTATCATCAGATGTATGGTCAACCGGCTGTGTGATGGCAGAATTGATGCTCGGACAACCTCTTTTCCCTGGGGAGTCAGGAATCGATCAACTCGTCGAAATTATCAAGGTTCTTGGTACGCCGACACGGGAGCAGATCCGTACAATGAACCCGAACTACATGGAACATAAATTCCCTCAGATCAAGCCACATCCCTTCAATAAGGTAACGAACCGATCCTTCAACCTCGTCAATTTTCACACGCAGGAGTCGAACCTGACTTGGTCCCATAGGTTTTCCGACGAGCCCCGCACGAGGCGATTGATTTGATCTCCGCGTTGCTGGAATACACACCCACCCAACGTCTCTCCGCCATTGAAGCCATGTGCCACCCGTTCTTTGACGAATTGAGGGATCCCAATACGCGGTTACCAGATTCACGGCACCCTAACGGAGCGGTCAGGGATCTTCCGAACCTCTTCGACTTCTCCAGACATGGTATGCTAAACCTTGACAATAATGGTTAATACAACTCACTAAAGATTATAGAACTTTCAATTGCACCTGCGATGAATAACCGGCTGGTTCCGCCGCATACACGTCCCGCGCTTGAAGCCCGCGGGTTATATATCGATGATTTCAAACCTCTTACAAAAGAAGAGATGATGGCCCACCTTGACTGAGTCAATGGGTACGGTGCTAACGAAATACACACCTTTTCAGCGCAAATATTATGACATGCGCAAAAAGATATGATGCCATGCCGTGCACCTTCATTTCCATGCATCTGGTGGTTTTTGAACTAGCAGAGGTTGATTTACATCTGTAGACCTAATCCATTGGCGAGGCATCCGGGAGCTGGCTTCTGTGTATCGGGGTTCGAGGAAAGACAAAATGCAAGCATTCAAGAAAAGAAAAAGAGAAAAAAAAAAGATCATTCGCAAGGCAAAGGAGGAGAGGGAGGCACGATGAACCTTCTTGACGACGGAAAAGTTCTGATATGACACAATGAACCCTCGCAGGTTCACACGAACGTGAACAAGGAACCTGAGATTGGTGCGATGTCATAGCCTGGAGTTATTGAGGTGTCTGAGACAGCTCTTGGGAGGATAAAAGTGATACCCTTGTCTGTCTGCATAGCGGTATCTTGCAGACTTGTGTCTCGGATGGGCCATGGACACAGATCGCCGTGGAATTTATGGAAAGACGATGGAGAGAAGAGATGATTATCCTACACACGGGTTTGATATCATGATGATTTTCCTTTTTCTTTTTTTTTTTACCTGTTTGGACGCACATCAAATGTGTACTTGTGACTGTGCTTTGAATATAGGTGTTGGAGGTTTACCCCCCGACTTACAGCTTTAGAACTTCCTTCCGTTATCCCCCATATGCATACAATGTGCATACTCCTGTCGCTTACATTTGATTTCCTCATTATCCGTCGTTTACCCCAAATTCCATCATACATCTCTGGACTCGATTTTTATTATCTTCGTACCGTTCGGCTTCTACAGCTCCTTTGGCATTTTGTCCTCTTGAAACGGAGGAAGTGTTGCATTCTATGAAAAACCGCCTTTTGAAATAGTTTCAAAAATGGAAGAAGCATGAATCAGCCTTGAACAAAGAAAGGCACTGGTTGGTTAGATAATCTCACTCTCCCGGGAACGGATAATCACCACACCCGAGCTACTTCCAAGTGTTTTTGCAGCTTGACGTACGCGACCTGAGCTCCTAGTTTGATAACCACTTTTTGTCGTGAGGCCATTAGTGCCGAAACCTATCTGGAAACACCTCCAATTATTCCGTTGAGACATTTGATAGGCGCTCAACCTTTAATATCGCAAGAACTAATGGCTGACCACGAGCGTCGGAACCATGGCCCTAGGGGTGGGCGCAAACGGCGCTACAGAGGTAAGATTGAAGAAGCTACGCGAGCGGTCTTCATACACTTGGCTAACATTAATTGTCAGAGGATGATGATTACGACCGGCGCCAGCGGCGCAAATATGAAGAGCCCTTGGCTGTCAAGGTTCGCCGGCAGCTCCTCACAATCGCTGAATCGGTATGGACTTTATAATTCGATCTGCGCTACACAACGCAGTCAGTGGGCATGCGCTTTGCTTACGCTTGTACATAGGCAGCCAGGAGGGCAGAGGATGATGCCTTGAGCATCGCGAGGAATGTCACCGAGAACTACGAGGATGAGGAGCTAAGAAATAACTTTATTGACATCTCCCTCGATCTGTACGGTTTCCCTCAAGTCTTGATGTGTAGTCTGCGCCCGAAGACTGATCGGTTCTCTCAATTTACAGCGTCCTAGAACAGCCGATGAAGATTCCTTTCATCGCGACCACCGTACTCACAGCCAACACCATAAAATCAGAGCTCGTGGACGACGTCCTGAAACGTACTGCCGAGCGGTTCCAACACAATGTCGACGTTGGCGCGTGGCGCGAAGTCAAACTACTCCTTCGATTTTTGGGCTGTCTTCAGTGTATATTTGAAGGGGATGGCGTGTTTGCGATCCTGGAGGAGCTGTTCTCGAGGGCCGTTGACCTTCAAACGGCGTCCTCGGAAGATGTAAGTGGTTCCCCAGTCCTCTTAATATCTACCAAAAAAAAATGCTGACAATATATGTCTTTCTGTAGCTGATTGGCTTAGAGCTTGTGAAAATCATTCTCTACACTATTCCGTACGTTATGGCCTCTCCAGCAACCGGGTTCGAAAGCCACGCCCTCGCCCTTTTGGAGAAAACCGACATCATCGCATCTACACCTCACACGCTTGTGGACTTGGTAAACCCCTTTGGTCCTGATTCCGACAAGTCGTCTTCTATCCCAAGTGTTATCAGCCTGCTTCAACGCCAGCTACAAGCGGAGTCTACGCGGGGCTGGGAATTGACCTGTCTTCCCCGGCCATGGAATAACGTAAGGGACGGTGATGAGTCGCCTAAGCGTCTTGACGAGGGCTCAAAACACCCATTCCCCGAAGTTTCCATACCGGACCCTGTACGAAATGGATCGAGGGCAATCTTCCCAGAGGTTTACCTGTCCGTCTACGGAGGCCAGGATATTGAGACCGTGCCCCCAACATCGGACATCACATCTTCTTTGCTAAGGGATGCACTGGTCGACACCATCAACATTATGGACTTTAATCGCATTGCGACCGCCAAGTTCTTGATTGACCTCGACTGTTATTTCACACCCAACATCTTTGTGAAACGGGCTACTCCTTTCGATAGGCTGCGAGACCTACCTAGTGATCGCTCTACGTGGAAACCAGAGGATGTGGCCGTGGAAGCTGTTTTCTCACAGCTTTTCCAGCTGCCCTCGCCTGAACACAAGCTAGTCTATTACCACTCCGTTCTTACGGAATGTTGCAAGATTGCTCCCGCAGCGATCGCTCCCAGCTTGGGCCGTGCAATTCGCTTTCTGTACCGCAGTTTAGACTCGATTGACCTTGATCTGACCCATCGATTTTTAGATTGGTTCACGCATCACTTGAGCAACTTTGGTTTCACCTGGAAATGGAGTGAATGGTTAGTTATCCCCTAGAGACCGATTAATTTATCAACTATTACTGACTGTGATGTTTAAGGGTCGAGGATTTGGAGCTTCCTCAAGTGCATCCGCGGATGGCATTCATTAGCGGCGCCCTCGACAAGGAGATTCGACTGAGTTTTGCGCAACGCATTCGAGGAACGCTCCCGGATCCGTACCAGGAACTCATCTCGGAAGGCAAGGAGAAGGATACTCCTGACTTCAAGTACTCTCTCGATAGTGAGCGTTCTCTTTTCTTTTTGTAGCCACGACTAACGATGGGCAGCAACACCATATGCAAATGAGGGCAGAGAGATCATGCAGCTCATTCGCAGAAAAGCGGCCGACGAGGAGATCCAGCCTCTCATCGCTGCTATTGAAGAGCAAGCAACTTCACTAGGAGTCGAGAGTCCTATTCTTCCTTCAACAGATGCGTTCGTCACTGCCATCTGCTTCGTCGGGTCAAAGTCTCTTTCGCACGTCCTTTCCTGCATTGAGCGAAACAAGGAGCGCCTTCTGGCGATTGGTCCCAAGTCCCCTGCCGCCCGTCGCCAGATCATTACCTCGGTCATGGAGTACTGGGCTGACCAGCCGGGCATCGGCATCAATATCATCGACAAGCTCCTCAATTACACTATCATCACTCCTCTTTCCGTCATCGAATGGGCTCTGGTCGACAAGCTCGACGCCGGAGCAATCCTCGCAAAGACACACGTTTTTGAAATGATCTCTGCGACTGTCGGAAAAGTCACCAACCGCCTCCGCCAGATTGTCGCCGCACGCACCCAGCCTGGGCTCTATGAGCCCCAGCTTAGCGTTCTAGACGAGACTTTGACGCGCGAGAAGAAGGATATGCACTCCCTTTTCCAGGTAATTGAAGACTCGGTCGCTTCCGTCGCCAGTGGCAGCAATGACGAACTCATGGAGCGCGGCGACGGCAGTGGAAATCTGCCCGAGGATGAAATCATTCGCCAGTGGGGCAAGCAATGGCTCCGTGTATTCCGCCGCAAGGCCGCCGTCGAGGAAGCTTATATCACTGATGCTATGGCCAACGCCATCCCCGTGGGGACTAATGCGCCCACGCCTCCTCCTGCTCCAATTGAGGAGAGTACCCCCGTCGATGCCCTAGGTGATGGGGATCTGGATATTGCTGATGCAGAAGCAGATGGAACTGCTGATATCTCATGATATCAAAAACCGTCACATGTCACCTTAATTCTTCATCTGGTGGCGCACTTGACGTCGGAGCCCGATATATTAGTTCCTGCGTTGGATAGCCGTTGTAATATTCCCTTCATGTACTCTTAGCATGGCCCTTTTCATCTCACGTACTATGTATGTATCCACCAGTGGCGCTCACAAATCTGTCATACGTTAGATATAGCGTAAGGTAGCACGTTTCTGAACTGAGGCAAAAGTTAAAGAAAATGAGACCGAACTTAGATTCCACTGTAAAGTTTCAGTTCCTTGATTGCTAAGACCATTGAATAGATAGATAATATAATCTAAGATCGGGGTGTCCCTCTCCTTCAAGTTATGTACATTCAGCCCCAGTCACCTTGACAAAAGTGTAAAAAAAATTCCAAGACGCCGCCCGTATCGTCATTTTCCTAGAACCAACAGAGACTTCATAAGCACAATGGCGGGTTGAAAGTGATGAAAAGGGAAATTAAAAAGTCTCGCCAGCATCATTAATATGAATAGTAGAATTAGTTTTGTACAAAAGTTATTAATAGGGGAACGGCGCTTGTCTGCAGTGAAACCGCAGAAGCGGCACAAAAAAAAATTTAAATACCAGAGGTGTCATCAACCGTCGTGGTTCACTTTCACCTTTTTCACTAGGTTGAAGTGAACTTGTAGAATTGGACCCGAGGAACAATGGAAGTAGCTCTCTCAATCCTCGCTCTCGATTTTTCGGCTGGTTGTGTGACCAGAACGGAGGTTTCACAGATTCTTCTTGGTGGTCTCGTCTGTGAGGTACTTACGGTCGTCGTCTCCCTCGACATTCTTAAGAATGTTTTCCATCTCCTTGGTCTGCCTCTTCCATTCATCCTCGCCCATCTTTGTCTCGCGACGGAAAAGCTCCTCATTTGGCTTCCGGTAGCTGCCACCCATGCGGTCCCACAAGGTAGTGAATTGACCGTAGTTGTAGTTGAAATAGAGGTGATGCATGGTATGGCAGGCGGCGCCGTTGATGACTGGGGAGTTGGCAACGTATTCGCCGTCGTGAATCATAACAGTCCAGATGTTGATGAAGCCAAATAGAATGACGTAGGCGACCTTTTGCAAGGGGAAGATGAAGGGGAACACGTGGTAAGGAATACTCTGGGACCAGCCGTCGATGGGGTGGAAAGCATGCGAAGCGAAGGGACTAGGCATAATCCACTTGTGGTGAGGCTTATGCAAAGTCTTGTAGACGAGCGGGTGGTGCAGCCCGCGGTGGATCCAGTAGATGAAGAAATCGGTGAACGCGATGAACAGTGGGAACTGCAAGATACTGTAGTACGGGAAGGGCTCGTCGTCAAAAGTATCGTACAGTTTGGCGTATCCCCTGACTTCGGCGACTAAGAAGGGGGCAGTCAATAGAGACATGATTGGCATTGATCGCATGGTTTGCGCGATTTCCATGGGAATCTGGTTCTTGAGGAACTTTGGGTGCTTGACGGTAGTTTTATCCCAGACGAAAATGTACGAGAGTGTCGCGGAAATGAAGTAGACAATGAAACCGAAGATCCTATATATTGCAATCAATTAGCGACAAAAAAAAAGCGACCAGGGATTGGTCACTGGCGGCGCATACCAGACAATCAAGAAGAAACTCAGGAATTGGCGGTAGATGTTGTTTCGAGGCCAAGCACTGAGGTAGGCATATTTAGAGGGTTCGAGGTAAATAAGCTGTGTGGCAGGTTCGTAGACAAAAGGTTTTGAGGCGCCGAACAGGGACAATGTTGTGTTGGTTGCTGTTGGGAAACCCGGGATAGACACGGTAGAGGACAGCGATCCAGGGAGAATGGCGGAGTAGAGACGGTCCCCAATGAAGGTGTCCCAGATCTCAAGGGCAATATCCATGGCACGCAAGAGAGATATAGGGGAGCGGTGGTGGTCGCGGTGTAGTATGCGATAATGGTGAAGGAAGGGGGCAGGAGAAGGTGAGAGACTTGGTCTTCAGGAGTGGTCCAGGGACTAAATGAAATTCACCAGCCTATGAGAGCCGAATTCGGCATCACACCAGGCGGAATAGGAACAGCCGATTCCCCACGTCTTGGAGGCACTGCATTGTTAGTCATCGCTATGTGCACTGCAGACATTAGGCAGCGTCTCCTTCCGAGTAAGCGCGCGCCCCGTCTCGGTTACATCTCGCTTCTGGCGCCAACAAGCCAAGAGCGCAGCCGCCCGCCTTTTGGAGGATTGCATCGCCGAACTGGAACCCAACTTAACTCGACCGATCCGACCTCCCTCATCTCCCCCATCTACCACCACCCCGTCCATTGCCCGCCGCCTCCCTCCTCGTCAATTGCTTCCACCGGCATCTCTGAATTCTCTCTCCACTTTTGCTTCGAGCTTTTCCTTCATTTTCATATTTCGTCCGTCGTCGCAAGCTCCTCCTAAGGGGTGCGCTGGATGGGACTGCATTGAACTTGCTGCTCCTAACAAGTCTTCCCTTCGTCTGGTCGGGCGTAGACCCTCAGAACCGCTATACACAATGTACAACACACATCGCGGGATGGTTCCTGCCCCCAACTCCCGCCTGAATGAATTGCTGGATCAGTTGCGCCAGGAGTTTGAGAATCAGTCGAGGAGCACTGGCGAATTTGAACACCAGTGTACGTGACTCCTTTTTGCATAACTGATTTAGTTTCGTATCGCGACTGCGAATTGCATGCGAAGTGCCGATTGTTTCAATGCGACGAGCTCCTACTAACGCAACTATCGCGTAGTAACTGGACAACTCCAGGAAATGGAGATGATTCGACAGAAAGTCTACCAGCTTGAGCAAGCGCAGATTAAGATGAAACAAGAGTAAGCCTTTTTCCTCTTTAATTTTTAGCTGTGCAGCGACAGTAGGTTGACAATCATCTTTTTTTCTCTCTCCAGTTATGAAGCCGAAATCCGGATGTTGCGACACGAGCTCGAATCGCGTGGCGTCCAACCCGTTGCCTCCCATGTTGGCGGCCCTGCACAGCATGCCGGTCCTTCTCAGGCTCCTCCGCCTGCACTGGGCCATGGGCCAAGCAATCTGTTTGGTGGTATCATGGCCAATCAAGGAGGTAGTGGCCCCGGTCTTGCCCCTCCCCCTCCCCAGGATCAGCAGCCTCCCCAGCATAGCCTTCAACAACAGCCTGCCGCCGCGGCTCAGCCTGGAGCACCGCAACCACCGCAGAGCTCTTTTGGAGGATATCAGCCTGGCACTGCTGTGAACGGTATGTTGTGACTTACTATTTTGTGAAACAGATTACCTGACATCTGACGCAACCAATTTTTTCACTGCAGGCTATGGACCTCCTCCTCCTCCCACCGCATCCCCTGGACCTGGAAAACGCCCTCGTGCTCCTCCTGGCCCCGCGACCCCCCAGCAAGCTCATCAGTTGGCTTACCCTGATTCGAGGGTCTCTCCACAACTTGCCCGGCCTACGCCACCAAACCAAGCAGCTATTCGTGATCGCCCTGGTAACATGCTCGCCAACTGGAACCCCGATGAGTTGCCGTCTTCGCAGAAGAAAGAGGGTGCCGATTGGTACGCCGTCTTCAACCCGGAGGTGCAACGTGTGCTCGATATCGACCTTGTCCACCACCTCGTTCATGATAGCGTCGTCTGCTGCGTTCGCTTTAGCCGTGATGGCAAATATCTTGCAACCGGCTGCAACCGTTCCGCTCAGATCTACGACGTAACCACTGGTCAGAGCGTCGCAGTTTTGCAGGATGATAATGTCGATAAGAACGGCGATCTATATATCCGCAGCGTCTGCTTCAGCCCCGATGGCAAGTACCTGGCTACTGGCGCCGAGGATAAGCAGATCCGAGTATGTACACTCTGAGTCTGTTTTATATTTTACTAATTATATGCTATGCAGGTTTGGGATATCAGTTCTCGGAGCATCAAGCACATCTTCTCTGGCCACGAGCAGGATATCTACTCCCTAGACTTTGCAGGCAACGGCCGGTACATTGCCTCTGGTAGCGGGGATAAGACTGTCCGTCTTTGGGATATCAGCGAGGGCAAGCTTGTCTACACCCTCAGCATCGAGGATGGCGTCACCACCGTGGCCATGTCCCCAGATGGGCTTTATGTCGCCGCTGGTTCTCTGGATAAGAGTGTCCGTGTGTGGGACACCACCTCTGGGTATCTCGTTGAGCGACTAGAGAACCCCGACGGCCACAAGGACAGTGTGTACTCTGTTGCTTTTGCGCCCAACGGAAAGGACCTCGTCAGTGGCAGTCTTGACAAGACCATCAAGCTCTGGGAGCTGAACCTACCTCGCTCTTACGGCGGTGGTAACAAGGGTGGCAAGTGCGTGCGGACTTTTGAAGGCCACAAGGTGAGATAAAAAAAATTCTAGAGCCCGCTTGTCCTTCCTAGGGCTCGACATACTAAATTGCGGCTAGGACTTTGTGCTTAGTGTCTGCCTGACCCCCGATGGCCACTGGGTCATGAGCGGTTCCAAGGACCGAGGCGTTCAGTTCTGGGATCCCATCACTGGAAATGCCCAGATGATGCTCCAGGGCCACAAAAACTCCGGTTCGTTAAATCTTGCAAAATTAGCTTTGGGAACAGATGTATCTAACGTGGTCAACAGTGATTTCAGTCGCCCCTAGCCCGACAGGCAACCTGTTCGCCACCGGCAGTGGTGACATGCGTGCACGAATCTGGAGGTAAGTTGAGAATCTCATCCACATACATTATTACTCTAGAAAATCAGTTATGTTAATTGTATGTTCTCGTTTAGGTACTCCCCTTACACTGGACGGTGATTATTGGATTTGGGAAAGCTTCGGCGTCAACGTGATCTCGATTTACTGTGATTCCTTCCTCTTGTTTCCTCTTCTAGTATCTTTTTTTGCGTATCTATTCCACATTTTCATGACCAGTACAGGCCATTATGAATTGGGTGAAAATGGCTTAGCTACTATGGTCCTGTATTGTCTCCAATATCAAGTTCTTTGCTTTTTGCAAAGTGTGTCGATTTAAACGCAGGCAAACGCGGAGAAACCCCCCGGGAAAAGACACCAAGGATGGGTCGATGGGTCTGTATGGTAATCAGGTTGTGGTGTTGGGTTTTGTTGTTTCATTTGGAGCTTTATGATTCTTCCCTGTGAGACTGAATGCAATCTAAACATCATGAGGGATACATACCCCAGTTTCTATTGTAGAGCGACATTCCCATTTTCAAATAACTCTAACAGGGGCCGTCGTCGGCTGTTGTAGGATATGTATGGTTTAGTGGAAAGCTAGACGAAAACTTGCAGATCAGACGAGGATAAGCAAGTTTTGTCTACTCGCTCTGCTTCTCTTGAGGTCCCATCTCTCTGACCAGACCTCATCTATCTACTCGCCTCACCTCGGGCCATTCTGTTTGACATCAGCGGAATAGCCCCAGGAGAACAATTGAGCTCAGGCCACCATGAAATCATCCGCAAATTCCTCCAGGGTTGAGAGATTGTCTCTCGAGTTTGCTTTCAGGGCAAGGCGACTATCGAATCTACTACCTTTGCCGTACCGCGAGTGTCAAGCTCGGCAATGGTATATTAGTGTGCATGCATATCTGCATGAGATTAGCCTTCAGGGGTATCCCACATGTGTATCACTCCTGTCACTCCTATCACTTGAATGTATCGAGACCCTTGGCTTTTGCTAGGGGCGTATGTCAAAGAAAGGGCGACTCAAGACTTCAGAGATCGGGGGCTATGTGACCCTTAGCATGCGCCTTCATCCTGCATGAGGAGGCGTGAAGGAAAAAGCAAAATTTTCGGGTTGTAGTGATATCTTCCGAACCAAGGATATACCATGACGGGATTCTGGCCTTGAGGCTCAGGGTTGCTCATTGGCCTGGTACAAAGTGTCGCTTTGAGATGCATATATAGACATAGCTGTATACATAGATGAATGAAATAAGGGTAAGATAGCCTGTTCTGTGACAGAGTACAGCACTCCCCTTCTGGGTGCAAAGGATATTTACCTACTCTGGTTGTAATTCAAACGGATCTCGAATTGAGCTGACGTACATGGTTCTGCGGTGCGGTCGGATGACAAGATCAATAGTTGGTCGCAATATCACCCCCCTCGCCCCCTCTCACCCGAACTAGCTATGGGCCCAGGCTGAAAGGGAAGCGAAAGATCCCGGTTTCCAGGTCGTGAGAACATAGTATGAGCCTGGACGGAGGGTTACAGCGTGCGCTAAATTATGCATATGATGGGTGAACAGTTGTGGGAGTACTAAGCAGGCAAGCAGTATCTAAACAGCACATCTGACTCGGTATCCAGAGTCGGCAAGAATGATCGATCAATCTGCGATGATGCGGTCATATTAGTCAGAACGCTGAAAGGCTAGTCTTATACTTGCCTCAAAAGTAAGGCTTCCCTAGTCAAGCCTCTATGAGTTACATAGAAATCCTCTGTTGAAAGAGTGTTTATATCCTTGACCGAGGAGCATTTAAAAGGATGTTATGATTGGCCATGAGACTACAGCCAATAATGCATTTTTCTCAGAGGTTGACAGGTCTTAGCCCCAATCCCCACCCCCCCCACCACCCACCGTGGCTACAAAGAGGCGGTTTTGCGGCGGAAACCCTTGTCTGGCAGCAGTACTTTTGAAGGAACCGGGTACCAACTACAACTACTGCCAAGTTCTTTGAGCCCCGGTTGTCAGTTGGCTGCCCTGGTTCTCCGTACATAGTATTCCTTCCCCTATAGCCCTATTGAATCGGTGATCCCAGGCGGCTGTCACTCACAACTCACTAGGCACCCGAAGTGGGAGTCGAGATCGTATTGGATGTACATGACGCCTCGTGGGTGATCTAATGACTTGCGGGCGATGAATTCTTGCCCCCTCCGATCACTCCAATCAGAATAGTGAGCGCTCTCAGTGAGGACAAGTCGGTGTGATGAGATGGGGCAGCTGCATTGTCTCGACTCTCGATCACCAGACGAACTATTGATGCGCATCCAGTGATATTATTGCGGAATGGTGGGAGCTATCGCTTTGCGGACACTACTGTATGTACGGAGTAGCGTGGCACGTTTGGATCAGATGCGTGCCTTTTGTCTGGGGTTTCAACCCTAGCGAGAATGATCCTCGAAGAGGGCTGAAGGTTTGCTAGATCTTGGCAGAGAAAGGTTCATTGATCCTAATACTTCCGAGTCCCAAGGCACGTCAATACTCTTAAGGCGACGACGTGCCTTGCACAGGTGAGTCGGCGGGAAAGAAACCAAAAACGAATAGTGATCAGGCAAACGGACTCTGTTCACCCAAGTCTCGAGGAGATCGTGCTGGCGGGAACTATCCGTGCGGTACCTGAGAGACACGATCAATTGTGATATGTCTTGTTTTCCCCTCTGGCTGAGCTGAGTGCCGATCAGGTACCATTTCTAATGAATGCCTCCGATCTGAACAGTATGTACCTCGACCCCCTAAAGTAGCAACAACTGGGGCCGCAGAGTGGTTGCAGAACAAGAGTACAAGCAATCGGGCCCCTCCCTGGTGCCTCGATTGACCAAATAGGTTACCCTTGTGTGTCTCAAATTCGGGCCCTCGGAAGCTGAAGCATCGGCGGACGCCTTGGGTTCTACTGTCAAATAGTGAATTCCATAGCCCCACATATTGTCGATAGTTTGAAGGTATGGTTCAACAATCTTTGATATTCATCAGCTCTTATGCCGAAAAGATCCGATCCACGGTACGGAAGAGTAGATACGAGATGTCCAGATACTTTGTATATTCCACTCTAAGATCGTGGGCCGGCCCGTTCCTAGACGGCGAAGAAGAAAAAAAAAGATGCATTGCTATGGCTGATGCTCGACAACAACCTCTAAGAGGGCTCAAACGACGACTCAGCCACAGAAACTGTGTTACATTCATTGTGGCTATGCTTAGAGAATGATCTTGCGTTGTTTCACCCGAGATGCAGAGAATCTCCGGTTCTATTCGATCCACCATAAGAGCATGTGCCAACCTGCGGACTTGGGCCGGCTCAGGGGACGCCGATGTTACGCAGGGCGGAAGAAATGCGATACTGCAGGTGTGCTCATCTGGATGAGCCTTGAAGACCGATTTGCAATCGAGCCAGGTGCCATGGGCTACAGGCTGGCTCTTGATCTCCATCAGGGAGACTGTTCAGTGCTCGCACTAGCCTTTGGACCCCATAGTTAGATACAAAGTATTAGTCAGTCAATCAAGTCAAGTATCCAATAAGGATTCCCTAGAAAGTGATCGGATACTGGGATCTGGCACGACTCGCGGGTTAGATTAGTGGTCCAGCCATCTGCATCAGCATGCACACATCAACTCTGGACTGAGCCTTGGCAGATTGCGTCGCCGGAGGCGGCTCCTCGATCAGGAAGTTTCGAGGGACTCCAGGAGAGATGGTTGGGTATGGGCTGTTGAGTTCATTCCACGTCGGAGGCCTGAAGCGGTTCCTTGGAGCAGAGTTTGAGGTATGAGGTGTCAGACGGCATTATTAGGGTATCTTGAGTTTTGAATCCTCACTCCAGGAACGGAACCAGAAGGCGCCAAGAGGGCGAAATGGGCCCCTCGAGAACCTGTCGCACTACTGTCATCTTGGAGGCTGTTAATAAAGAAAAAGAAAATAATTTCTGCAAGGTTTTTTTTTTTTTTTTCAATTCTGGGGGCAAGGCTTGAGCAGGAGCCCAGTCGGAACGATGATGGATTTCCAGGATGGATTTCTGGGTCGCCAGTCGCGGCTGCTGCGAAGCCTGCGATCAGCTTCCCAGCTGTCGTGGGGGCCATCTAGGCGAATCACCGTGGAGAGGACTTCGGCGCTATTGGATGATGAATGGGTCTCCCGCTGGCGGTCCGTCCAGGAGCCCTGCCAAACCCCGGTTATCTAATTGAAATTAGTTTGATTTTTGCAGAAGTACTCCGTACCACTCAGTCCCCTTTCCAGAATCCCAGATCCCTCAGAGCAGACACCTCGAGGAAATGGTGTCAGAGGTATGACATCTCCAGTCGGCTCAGCTTGACTCAACCAGCGCCGAGTTCAACCTTCCGGGGCCCTCGGGCATCCTGCAGCATGATGCAGCCAGTCTGAACACTACCGTCAGCTCCGGGGTTGCATAAAAGATCCCGAGGAGTGTGTCACTAGACGGCGGCTGCAGGGTGTGGAAATGAGAAGAACCCTAGCGTCGAGACCAATAATGGAGGCGATGAGGCCAAATTCTGATTTTCTTTTTTTTTGGATCTCCGATCTTAATTCTTATCTCACGAAATGGAGACGAACGACATTTCTCGCCAGGCGTCGAAGGCGAGACGATCTACATCAGTCCAGGTGATGATGGGCTTGGCCTCAAACTATTGGAAGGTGAGGTTCCAACACTTTACCTCGGTGCCTGCGTGGGAGACGGGGGTATCCCAGCCAGGGAGCAGGTCTCATCTCGCCAGGTCGAAAGTTGCTCCTCCGTTGAAGAGCTTTTCCTCTCTCCCTCTCTCTGTCCAACGACGACGACGATCATAACCCTACCCGTCAGGAACAAAACTATTCGAGTCGCTCGATGCAGTCCACGTTCTGTCCGTTCGATTGGCCTGCGTCAAAGCTCCGGTCCACCATCCACCTGGGTCAGATGATCTCGATGGATCGAGCTATACTGAACTTGTAGATTGAATATTATTTCCCACATCTGTTTTTACGTTAATTATCTCTCGTGACGTATTTGGGGAATAATACTGACGAAGCAATGTACCGCAGCAAGAGATACTCCGTTCCAGGCAGCGGCACAGGTACTTCTTGACTCTCGCTGCGTATAAGTGTCAGCTCGATCGGAACGTCACTGTGCATGCCGCGCGCGATTGGTCTTGGAACCAAGAAGAGAGGTGGTCCATGATCCTCCTCCTTCCCGTCGCCAGATGCAATAATCGATGGGGCCCATCGTGTTGGGCGGGAAGCAGAAAATTCCTCATTCGAAGCCTGAGTCGTGGTGGATGCTTTTGGGGGTGTTTAAGGCACCGGGGAAGACTAGTTTAGCTGCTTATCACTAGCCCTGGATTGGAACTACGTCTTGCCTCTGTCAACCCCCAAGCTGTGGGGGAGCCAGCCAAAAAGAAAACAAAAGCTAATATTAACAAAAAAAGGTGGTGAACTGGTGATGGTTTATTCAAGCTCTTTTCTTCTCCTTGCTCTTCTTCTTCTTCTTCTTCTTCTTCTTCTTATTCTCCTCATGTCTGGTTTTATTCTTACCCCTTTCCCTCGCTGAGCTGACAGCTGCCTAAGAGCATGGATGATGCGGGCCCTCGAAAAAAAGGAGGTGTCGACTCGAGGACCATAATAATATCAAGCAGCGATATACCGCGAACAGGGCACACCCCCGCCGCTTCCACTGCTCTGGGACACCGGAAGGAAGAGGCGGATAAGCAAAAAAAAAAATTAAAAAATAAAAATAAATAAACTAAAAAAAAAAAGAAAAAGACGAAGAAAAAAAGGAAAACAATGTACACTATATCTCGTTCTAGATCGCCGTCATTAAGTAGTAGCGTCAGGGTGCAAGGAACCAACAAAAAAGTAAATAATATATTCTTTCTTTTTTTTTTTTGATTCGCATTTAGTTATTATTCGATTTTCTTACCATCAGAGAATAATAATAAATCAAATAAACCCAGCGGATCGTATTTGCTTATTAGAGATCCCCAGTGTCGGGATCATCTTCAGATCAGTCTGAACTTGTCCATTCTCCCTGTGCGCAGTGTGTCTTCAGATCCTTCGTTGTCACTCTGCCTGTCATTCTGCGAGATCGCCAAGCGCTTTTTCCCCTTCTGAGTTACGCTGGACCTTATTCATCTTCTTATTCTGCTTCGGGTTGTTGCGGTTTGACAGCTTTTATATATACTCGGGTCGACTGCCGTCAAGTAGTGGATACCTTTTGGATCACTCTTTGTTTCCTCGCGCCGATTTTCATGTTTGTTTTTGGAGACCTTGCTCGTGCTGGATTTTGATCGTATATATCTTATTTGCTTGTTCCCGTTACCTTTGCTTCTTTTCTTCAGCGTCAACTTTGCGTGCAGAGTATTTTAAAGCCACGGTCCCGAGCCCGAAAAAGCAAAGCCGGCCGTGAAGAACATCGTGGAATATCGACTGTAAGGAGAATGCTCGTGTTGTCCGTGGCCGGTGTCATGGCTGATATCAAGTTCCAGATTGACGGTTCCCTCTTTCCATCACCGGAACAGAAAGAGTTCCAGTAAGTCTGCGTTGACCTGCCCAATGGAGACCGCAGAGCCGGTATCATACGAGTTTCCTGGCCACCCTGTCGGAGCCGTTGCACCTCGCCGGATGATAAACTCGAGCCTCAGCCATAACTTTTCCTTTTATGCCAACCCGACAGCCTCATTCCCGTTGCCATTCCACCAGCCACCGTCTTCTGCGACGTACGGCTTTGGCCATCCGCTCAATAGCCATCATCACCATGCCCAGCAGCAGCAGCAACACCACCATCACCACCACCACGCTGGCTACCAACACTTCTTCGTTCCGCATCAGCAGCTCAACACGCAGCCAGTGCGCCTTTCGTCAGAACCGCCGTCTATCCAGCAGATTCCGGACATTCGACCGGCCAAAAATGCCGTAAACAGGATGGCCAGGGAGCCTGTGATGAAGGTGGAGCACAATCCTGGTCCTCAACCGGGTCTGTCAACACCGGCAGCGTCAACAAACAATGCTGGGGTTCCAGGAAAGAACCCTAGCCCCTGTGATATTGAATTCTCGACAGAGGTGGATAAACTGATGAAAGCAATCCAAGCCAAGGGAGTCGCCCAGCAGCCGACCTTGCAGTCTCTACCACCACTGCAGCAGTTGACACATGGAGGCGGGGGCACTGGGTACGCACAGTCGTACGTATCTCCAGTTGTCAATACCCGCCCTGGCCCTGTTATGGTCGAGGAGCCTCAGTCTAGATCAGTGAAGAAGCGAAAGTACGCATGTACCGAGCCCCAGTGCGGAAAGAGTTTTGCGCAAAAGACCCATCTAGATATTCATATGAGGGCGCACACTGGGGACAAGCCTTTCGTGAGTCAAGGCCCCTCTCCTTGAGACACGGTTGGCTAATTGTGCATCTAGATTTGCAAAGAACCTTCGTGCGGTCAGCGATTTTCCCAGCTGGGAAACCTCAAGGTAAGATGGAGCAACAAGAAGGGAGAAAAAGCGCAGACCTAATCATGTTCCATAAAAACAGACTCATCAAAGACGCCATACCGGAGAAAAGCCGTTTTCATGCGATATTTGCCACAAGAAATTCGCCCAGCGAGGAAACGTGCGTGCCCACAAGATCACCCACCAGCCCAGCAAACCATTCACGTGCCTGCTAGACGACTGCGGAAAGAACTTTACGCAGCTAGGAAACCTCAAGGTAAGCTAGGTTGAGATTTTGATAGTGTGGAATGGAGAGGCTAACGGAGCGGAAATCAAACTTCCAGTCCCACCAAAATAAGTTCCACGCAACCACCCTCGGAAACCTAACCTTAAAGTTCTCCCAAGTGACCGACGGGGAACACATGAACCCGCAAGACCGGAAACTCTGGGAATACTTTGCCACCTTGTACAAAAATAGTAACAAGGGAATCAAGGGACGCGGAAAAGACCGTCGGATTTCCCCTTCTTCCAAATTCAACCATGCTGCTGATGGCCGGCGACGGTCCAGCAATGACGACAAGGCGCGGCGCGGGAGCTATGAGGATTCCGTCTATACGGGGGCATCGAGCAGTGAGGAAGACGACACGGAGCCCTACTTCATTGGGAGGCACGGGCAGTAATGTTTGGTTTTGTTCCCTTCCCTGTTTGTTCGGTTGTTTTGCGACGATACCAGGTTTGTTCAACGTGCCACTTTTCGTTTGTGTTGTTTTGTCTGAGATAGCGTGGAAGAACTGCATGGAAAGGGCGTACTATCTCATGTTGGGTTTGGACAACGCATCATGAAGTGTTTTTGTATGAAACAGTGTTGAAGATGTACGTATTCTATGTCTGATGTCAGTATATTACTATATGTGGGGAGATGAGATTGAGTATCAATATTTACGCAAATCTATCAGAATACCAAGCTCATTCTGTTCAAGAACCCTGAAATTATAATTCATTCTTGTCGAGGTATCATCTTTGGGAGATACGACCTAGTATTCTCATACACCAAAAAGGTGACCCAGGTACTAGGCAGCACGCGAAACAAGTTTGGTCCAAGACCCTTGTAAAATCCACCCACTCCCTCCGTCACCCAAATCTTTGCAATCGCATCCCAAAGGCCTTGGTAGGCATATTGCGTGCTGTATGTTTGCATCCGCGACCGGAGAACCTGGTACGGGTATGTGATGGAGCCTGCAAAGATCTTGGAGATGCTGGACGTGAAGATAAAGTCTAGGTTGGTAAGCTCCCGCGTTTTCTTATTCTTCTTCTCGGACACGCGCCTCCGATATAGCTTGAGCTTTTCGTATGCCATGAATTGCAGCGCACCGTGGCTGACCCCAAACAGAGACGGGATCAGTCCGCGATAAAAGCCCCGAATACCTTCTGACCGGAGGATCTGGGTTGCGCCTGTGGTGAAGGAGGTATACGCGCCGGGTGACTTGGAGCCTGTGGCGAGCATGCGAGTTTTGATTACCCAGATTGGATTCGTCAGGATCGATGTTAATGCTCCTATTGACATAGCATTAGACTTGAAATTAAATTCTGGTGAGACGAAACAAACCTGCCGTCCCAGAGGCAATAAAGTAGTCGGATGAAGTGAGTTGATTATCCAGAGCATGGCGCTTGCGCCAATTCCAAATCACATCCTTGACGTCTCCATATAGGAGAAAGTATAGTGCCCAGCTTGAGGAATTGCCGATGATGTTGGGCGTCAGACCCCGGTAGAAGGCGACCAGCCCGCCTTCATTGTGGAAGATTTGGCTGATGACTCGGAAAGAACCTCCAACTCGAGAGCCAGCTGTTGGATCGACTATTTGAATTGGCATTAGAGACTTGTACAGCGTCTAAAACATTGGGTGCACTTACCCTGCAGTCGGGTCTTGATGAGATCAAGCGGATGCAGGCAAAGCGTTGTAGCTATTCCAGCCGTGAATCCTGCTATGGCCTCCACCACGGATGACGACGAGCCATCCTTGCCAGTCATGAACCTTTTAGACGCCGGAGTCGCTGGGATGAATATGAAAAGTTAATGTCAGGTTAGGGGATGCGGGGGTTGTGTTTTTTTTCTTGTTCGGTCCGAACATTTTCCCTTGGTGTTCCGAACGCTTATATACGGAAGATTAGAGCTAACTACCGAGGGAGATGCTGTCTTTTCTAGAATTGAGCGGAGGCAAAAACCCGCCGTAGCGAGTGAACTTTTTCCTTCTACAGGTCCATCCGACATCCTGAGCCCAAAATCGCAACGTACAATGTTTTCAAGTGTTCTTCGGTATGGAATGATGAACGCGAAACCCTCTAATTAACCAGTACCGACATGATAGAAACCAATGTTTAAAAATACACGTAAAGCAGCACCACACTGAAAATAAAATGGTATACACCTGACCGATTCGTACTTGTGCTAGCCCTTCTGTCTAGCTTCTCGTACGCAAAGAAGCTCATTCGTTATATCTTGGCCGTAGACCTCATCGACTCGTTCATGCCAGCGGGGAGAACAGCCTGTTCAATGGGTTAGTGCAACTGGAGCCTTCCACGACGGATGATTATAATACTTGAAGAGAGATGGCCTGGGCTCGCTGTAGGTGTAGCCTGTGTAAGGTCATTAGCATGACATGATCTAACCGTTTTGTGACCAAATAAAGAGTTCATACCGAGGTAGAGAATTAGAGGCAGATATCCGCTGCAACGAGAACACAACTGTAAGTCATCGGAATATTTGCAATCGAGAATCAAGGTTGGCTCACTAGTGGACAGCAACTCTGGAAACGTCGATAACCTTGGAGATGCGCTCCTATTTGAGACGCTCGTTAGAGATATGAACCTAACCACAAATCACTTGGAGAAATTGTACCTTGGTTTCTTCGGAGAACTGGACCATCCTGGCGAGTATATTGGATTTGAGTGAAAGGGTTGATTAAAGAGTGCTCGCGTTGAAAGGAGTCGATAGTTGTTGCAAGAACGAAAGGCGGAGAGGAGGTCTGAATCTCAAAAGTTTTCCGGAGCTAACGAGAGCCGCCATGGCCGATATCAAGCATCACCCCAAGACTTTGCATGATCAGCATTTTCCCAGGCCCCTGCATTTTACTCTTGATATCTCTATAATATAGACTCGAGGGGCTTTCTGTTGTTGATTTCCGTCAACTTTTGCTCGAACGAGCTCAATCGATTTCTCCCCACAGCTCGCTCAATGTCAGGCGCAAGGCATTGGTACGTGTAGTCTTTTCTAGAGACTATTCACACAAGGAAAACATCATTAGTCGCGCACGAGCGAACCGCTAACTATTCGACTAGGGAGCAGGACAAGGAGGCGACCGTCTACATTGGCAACCTTGACGAACGGGTCACCGATAGCCTGGTATGGGAGCTCATGCTACAGGCAGGGCGCATCGTTAACGTTCACCTGCCGAAAGATCGAGTCACACAGTCACATCAAGGATATGGGTTTGTTGAATTCAACAGCGAGGAGGATGCGGAATACGCTTCTCGGATAATGAATGGTATCCGTCTATATGGGAAACCTATTCGCGTTAACAAGGCTTCGGCTGATAAGCAAAAGTCGGTGGAGATTGGCGCAGAACTGTTTGTTGGAAACCTCGACCCCATGGTCACAGAGCAAGTGCTATATGACACATTCAGCCGCTTCGGCAACCTGATTAATCTGCCAAAGGTGGGTACATTCTGCTATATCTACCAAAGGCGCCGATTTCGTCTAACACGATTTGCAGATCGCGAGAGACGATAGCAACCTTTCCAAGGGCTATGGATTCGTGTCATTTGCTGACTTTGAATCTTCGGACGCCGCGATTGCCAACATGAACGGCCAATATCTCATGAATAAACAGGTCTCTGTACAATATGCATACAAGAAGGATGGCAAGGGCGAGCGCCACGGAGACCAGGCAGAGCGAATGTTGGCCGCTCAGGCTCGCAAACACAACGTACAACCGCCGACGCAAAGTATTCCGCCACATATTGTTCCCGGTGCAATGCCTAATGGCGATGCATCGTCACGACCAATGAGCACAGGACCACCACCGTCAGACCAGGCTATAGGAAGAGGCCCTATCCCGCCGCAAAATATTGCTTTCTCACCGAATATTGCTGCTGCCCCTCCATCACAGCCGCCAAGTCGGCCGGCCCCTTCTCCGGCTTCACTAACGACACCTCCTCCAGGTCTACCAGCCCGACCTCCTCCTTCGCAGGCAGGATACGGGGGCCCGCAAGCTTTCCTCCCTCAGGCACCTCCACCAGGGTTTGCGCCGCCACCAGGGTTTGGACCCCCGGGATTCGGCACGCCTTCTGGGAATGCAGGTCCTCCACCTCCGTTGCCGCCTGGCTTTCAGCAGCCAGGGTATGGCCGAGGGCGTTGAATTATAGCGGTTCTTGAACGATCTATATGAGAAAATATTTCAACGTGAACTCGACATGTTCTTTAATAAGCCGGGTTTGTCCTTTTGATGCGCCAGGTACCGACGCCCATTGAGATTGACGGTCATCGACAATTCGGGGAGATTACCCAAGGCTGTATCGGCTCCCTCAGTGGTAGATTTCGCCCGGGGCGATATTCTAGCTCACTTAAAGTCGAGTTATGCGTCACCCTATATGTATGTAGCGAAAAAATCCGAGGGATTTAGATATTCTTACCCGTCATACTTCGTACTGTGCAAGTAAATAAACTCGAAACCAACTAAAATCAAAATACAAGAGCTATAACGTGTTGAGGAGCGAGGACCGAATCACGCGAAGAAGAGTATCAGACTGTTCAGATTAAGGATAGATAAAGAGACGACAGGAGAGAGTAATGCATCACGAAAACGACACGAATTTTGGGTCCCTGGGCCGACCATCAGGACCGATATTGTTCTTGGCGAATCGCTGCTCAGTGTAGATACGACGTGCTTCATCAAAGTCAACCTTTTGGCGTCTCATGATATTCAAAACTTCGCGCTTTCCAAGGGCATCTAGTCCCGCCCTCTGGTCACCACTCTCGATATTCACGTTGAGGTCGAACGCAGACGACGTGAGACCAGCATCTAGGTCCCCAGTAAAGCTAGATGGCAGGCGTTGGTAGATGTGGTCCGGGAGAGGTAGGAGTGGTAGCCATCGGGAGCGAGTGAAGTACAGAGCTGTAATCTATTTGTCAGAGCCGGTCTCCAAGTATTTTCGATAAACATACCAGTGCCGCAGATGCCGACGAAGAGAGCGAGAAAGTAGAAAAGATAAGCCATTTCGTTAGATGACGTTGGATACGGAGTCGAGAATGATGTAATGGCAGAAGTAGAGAAGCGCCTCTCAATGGACTGTTAGTGAAAGCGAGCTGTAAGACTGTTCTGGCAGGATTCTGCCTTAACGACGTCTTGCACATCGAGAGGGAGAGGAGAGATATGATGATGCCCCCTCAAGGCAGCAGCAGCAGGCTACTGGAACGCCGCGGAAGAGGCAGGTGGGCCGTGCGTGGCCGAGTTCGTACTAACTATTTGCTGCCTGTTTTTTGAGGCCATATTAAGGCATCATGCCCTATTCCTAAATCGGCCCGCTTAGCGAGACTGGCGGATGTCACTCTTGGCACACAATTATCCACGGAATTCAGTGGCCCCAAGCTAGGAAACCGGACTTGCGACGAATTCGATTTGTTTTCATATCTCTCAACTCGAGACAGACATTCACAATGGCCGCCGAAAGATCAAACGTTTCCAGCGACCTCGTCTGGCAGCTCACCCGTATGATGAATTTTCCACGTCAGGCTGGGAATATCTGGCTAATAATTATACAGGCAACCAGAATGCTTATCTGGTCAAGCGCAACAGCGGCGGCAGTGTCCAGTTCTCGCGGGATCCCCTGAACGTCCTGAACAAGCACTCCTTCAAGGTATGAGGTTAAGATCCGAGAAACAGCGCAGGCAATAGCTAACCTATAATCCTCATCTAGTACGCCGGTTACTCCAACACCAAGGTAATAAATGGCGAATTCTATTGAAGCTTCCGAGACTATATCATTTAACGCAATAACAGGCCATTGGTGTTCAGGCCACTGAAAACGGTGGTATTGTCGCCATCACCAAGAAGCCCAGTACTGCCCAGAAGCCCGCTCAAAGCCTGGCTACCGTTACCTACGGCCCCAGCTCCTCCAACCGCAAGTAAGTACCTTGGGTATTGATAATAGATGGTGTATCTGACAGCAACAGGGTCTATAAGGGTGTTGCCGCCCGCACTGCTAAGAACAGCTATCGTGCTGATCTCCGTGAAGAGGCTGTTGCCCGTGTGAGCGCTCTTCGCCGCGCGCAAAAGCCCAAGAAGGATACTCCTGCCCGCAAGCCCCGTGGTGCTCAGGCCAGGAAGGCCGCTGAGCAGGAGTCTGCTTAGATGATTGATTGCGACGGAGCGAGGGACTAGAGATATGATACCGTACAGTCGATACTGCCACCCATGGGATAATTAAATATAGGTACCGGTTGGGATCGGGAACGAGAGACCAAAAAAATCAAGGAAACGCTTCTCGAAATACTTTTCGCAGGTGCTCGGGAAAATAATCAGCCTCGCTGGTGTAGATAACATATGTGCCGTAGCTTGTGCTTTCACAATCGTCCGTCGGGCCGAACGATTAGAACTAATCCATTATGCCGCCATCCATTTGCCGTAAGGAGGTCGATACCCGCCTTTTCCCGAATTCGCCATAGTTAAAAGGACGAATCCGGCGGCTCCAGAAGCCGACGAAAATCGCCGGAATGTTGAATCTGGGGAGGAACCATGAGAACTTGAACCGTTTTGCGGATTCAACTGGACGACCAGTTGGTAGGGTGTTTGCAACCGATAAAGGCAATTCAATATACAGCTCAGGTACAGTGTTCCAGGAGCAGCATGGTATGCAAATAGGTTGTACTAGCAGGATATTTGCAGGATAATGATGTGCCTAGGTAGTCAGGTTAAGGATTTATTGTGGTCAACTTGTCAGAGCTCTCGCCGGAGTGACGGAACCCCCCACATGTGATTCGGGATTCTCCTGTTCCTCCTCGTCGGTTGTCACCAGTATGCGCGATATAAATAGAGGGCAGATATCACGAAGGAGTCCTTCGATCTCTTCCTGTTGTGTCTCAGAAATTCTGAACCTTGTCCGTCTTCTTACCCAAACTCTCACCGAATGTAAGTACCAGGAATAGTCTGGACCTCTTGCTCCTTACTTGTCCCACCCATTTTACCCCTCAATTTACCCCTCCACCAGGAGCTCTGATCCGACCTTTCCATCATTCCCTCCACCTCCCCTCGTTCATTATCTACTTAAAGCGTCCATCCCCATAACGTTTTTACTCATCGTCACATTCCAGCCAACTAAAATCCCCTATCTACATCATGGTTAAAGCCGGTAAGACAAGCCCCAGCCTCTAACTGCGCAATTGAGAGATGTCCTGACAGACCTTGTTTAGCTGTTCTCGGAGCCTCTGGTGGCATTGGCCAGGTCTGTGCCTGTCTAAAAGCTCTTTTGATCGAACCTAACCGTTATAGCCCCTGTCCCTCCTACTCAAGACATCCCCGCTCATCGATGAGCTCGCCCTGTACGATGTCGTCAACACTCCCGGCGTGGCTGCCGATCTCTCTCACATCTCCTCCGTTGCTGTATGTACCTCATAGTACGGGAAGTGTTTCGCTGGCTGATATTGTATTTTTCAGAAAATCTCTGGATACCTCCCCAAGGACGATGGCTTGAAGAACGCTTTGACCGGAACCGATATCGTTGTGATCCCTGCAGGGATCCCCCGTGAGTCGAATTCAACTCCCTTGATATATATTTCATTAACAAGATAGGCAAACCTGGCATGACCCGTGATGACCTATTCAAGATCAATGCTGGTATTGTCCGTGATCTAGTCAAGGGTATCGCCGAGTTCAGCCCCAAGGCTTTCATCCTCGTCATCTCCAACCCCGTAAACTCCACCGTCCCTATTGCCGCCGAGGTCCTCAAGGCTGCCGGTGTCTTTGACCCTCAGCGTCTGTTTGGTGTTACTACCCTGGATGTTGTCCGCGCAGAGACCTTTACCCAGGAGTTCTCCGGGCAAAGGGACCCCTCCACCGCGACCATCCCCGTTGTTGGAGGTCACTCTGGCGAGACCATTGTCCCTCTCTTTAGCAAAGCTGCTCCCGCGTTCCAAGTGCCTGGAGACAAATACGCCGCCCTTGTTAACCGTGAGTTTGAAAATTCGTTTTAAATTACCCTGCTCACCTTTTTCTTCTCAGGCGTCCAATTCGGTGGTGACGAAGTTGTAAAGGCCAAGGATGGTGCCGGCTCTGCCACCCTGTCCATGGCTTTTGCTGGTTTCAGGTTTGATCTTCTATCTGCATAGAAAAACGGAGCCGACTAACTCGATTCTAGGTTTGCCGAAAAGGTTATCAAGGCCACCAAGGGTGAGACAGGAATCGTCGAGCCCACCTACGTCTACCTGCCAGGCGTTCCCGGTGGTGAGGAGATTGTCAAGGCTACTGGTGTCGACTTTTTCTCGACGCCCATCGAACTCGGAGTGAGTGTCCTAAAACCATGATAATATGAAAGCTAACGCGAGAAAAACAGCCCAATGGTGCACAAAAGGCCATCAACATCCTGGACGGTATCTCCCAGGATGAGAAGACGCTCCTAGAGGCTGCCGTCAAGGGCCTAAAGGGCAACATCGAAAAGGGCGTCGAATTTGCCAAGAGCACCGAAGCAAAGTAAACGCGCCCATCCCCTGTCCATCAATCCCAGGACTTTTTATGCATTGGTCGATTCGTTGTCACATGCCGCAGTCCTGCTCCCACCAAAGACATCTTGTCTGCGAAAGAGCTCCGCTAATCAATGATATCCCGGGAAGATAGGCTTTGAATGTTTGAAAGAAAATACTATAAAAATCAGCGGCTGGAGGGTGGCATTGATGCACTTTGATTAGGATTGCCGCCCAGGGTAACGAAACACAATGCAGACTAACAGAGATTATATTTCTCCTTGAAAGTATCGTATAGTCCCCAACGCCTCTTTGTTTGTAGATGGTATACGGGGATACCACATCAGCAGCGCCCCGTAGCACTGTGAAAGTCGATTAGATACAGCGATCTAGATAAATATCACCGGAAATTAGAATCTCGAAATGGGGCATATAGGCAGGCGATCGTGGCTCAAAGGGGAATCTTGGGAATTTGTAAGCCCAGGGTATAAAGTGTCCGCCCAAACTGCGTGACAGGGCTCGACTCAAGAGTTTCAAAGTCAGCTTCAAGGTTATAGAGTAGCAGTGGTCACAATTCGTTTGCAGGTCAAGGAGAGGAGCGCCGAAGGCGCAGAGCAAGTGGCAAACCTCAGTTTCGCTCCCAGTAATTAGACCTACTACGTAGGTTAGTCTGATACCAGTATAGGTACTTTGCCTTGATCTACGGTGTAGGGGTGTAGTAAGTAGATATATCGTTCGCTCCGATCAACTATTCTGTATGGTATTCCCAAGGGGATAATAAACCAATGCTGTACGTAAGCGATTTTGGACATCAATTTTGGTATATACGGGCTCTAGAACGCAGTTAAGTTTTGATTAATAGCCTGGAACTGCAGCCTCCACAACGGCTAGGAGTATATGGACGATGATACCAAGTTGCTGTTCCGTCAACAGACCCGCGAATGCCAGATTTCTTGGTTATTCGTGCTCCGCGTTCGCAGGCCAAAAAATCCACTTCAGAGCCAAGATTGATTAGTCGTTGATAAGTTCAGACTGGTGACAAGAGGAAAAGTCCTGCTCATTGAATAGGTAACGGATAGAAGCTCCGTATCAGCTCAACGATATTATCGTTGAGCTGATACGTCCTCAAGCGTGCCTATTTGAACCAAGTGCACACTTACTGGTTTGATGCTCGGATGTTACCACCATGTATTCCGTGCCGTTTAGTAGATTCCATGCTTAACGACTCTCATCACTGGAGTCGGCCTTGATCTCTTAGTCTCACCAAGCCGGGGTCCAGCTTGGCCGATATCTAATTAATTTCATGACGCCTCCCCACATAGCTCACGTGCTTGGCTGTGGGATTATTTCCAAACTTGGCTTTCAGGCCTCGAAGGACACTGGTGTTGGCCTGCATAAGCGAGACCTACTCGACCTGATCTGCTGCTTTTGCTCGATCTTGAAATACGCCCATCCCAGTTAAAGCCAGACTGTCAAATCGCTATTGCGATACTTTTCGCTATGGAATTAGTTTGGGGTCGTCGAGGGGCTTCAGGATAAAGTCAAGTACGGAACGCCAGCGGGTATCACAGCGAAGAGGTAGACGAGGACGAACGTGAAGAATAGGAGAGCAACGCGTTTCTTCTAGGCCCTAGAGTCTAGAGTAGGGAGACGGCTAGATCCTAGAATACACTTTCGCTCTGGTTCCAGATTTAGGACCGTATCCCGCGCCAGTATCTCCATCGCAGGGATCAGGCGAGCCGAGGGCTGTGTAGAGTGTATAGTGCATAGTGCCTCCGGCGTTTTCACGAGGTAGATGTTGCTCCGTTATAGCTGTTGTCCGCACGCGGACTCCTCAGGGCTTGTTTATCGTCTTGATCTGGAATGTCGCGCCAGCCAACTCCGCAGTCTCAGCCTGCACCGTCGAGTTGATTCCCAGATTCGACAGCGCACCACGAATAACTCCACAAGGAAACCACAGATACTGGAGGGGGGGTCAGTAGCGAAATGTGTAAGGCGGCGCGAAACTTACAGCTTGGGCCATAGCGACGGCCTCGCTCCTTGCAGCCATACTCATCCTCGCAAACGGTCGAAAAGAGTTGTCTGTCAGCACATATACGCCCTATAATGGGTTAGGAGTCGTGGCTCATGTTGAGCGTGGTATGCACCGATCTAGTAGCACTCACACGATGGTTTGTTTTCAGGTTGTCGACTTGCTTCTTGAACAATATTTGCCATAAA
Source organism: Aspergillus baeticus (assembly GCA_027569055.1). Lineage (NCBI taxonomy): Eukaryota > Fungi > Ascomycota > Eurotiomycetes > Eurotiales > Aspergillaceae > Aspergillus > Aspergillus baeticus. Next base: position 132,251 of record JAPDEI010000018.1, on the reverse strand, counting down.
TCTTTGCAGAGAAACTTTATCACATCTAGGTTATCCGTGAATCGCGGCCTATCTCGACAGAACCTGTGTACATTGAACGTTAGACGAGACAGAGCGATGGGAAAGCTGTGCTCTACAAGAGTCAAATACCTCTCTGCAAGCCCTTGTCCAACTCTGTAGCCTAGGGTCTCTAGCCGAAAGAACGCCGTTTCCTTTATCTCCTCATCGTCGAGAGTTCTATCATCCGCTGCGAGGTCCTTTGCTAATCTCTCGGCCATCGGTACCAGCTCGATAAGAAGGAAGTCTAAGCATGAGGCGCTGAGTAGGGGATCTCGGGATGTGGAATCGTCGAACGACATGGTCGAGTCTGCTGGCTAATCCGACGTGGACGGTGAAGGCGGGATATTCGATTGTTACTGCGACAGGCGATTCAATTTCTTATCATCGGATTCTCAGGTTATTGATGCCCTGCGGGGATTTTTCCAGTGTTGAGTGTTGTTTATCTGATGGGGATGTGCGGGAGTTTACCGGTCTCGCTCCGCCCGCCACGGGAAGTGTGATAGCTTTTTAAGGTTTAAAGTCGCTCAATTCCTTTTGCTTGAATTTAACATTGTACAATGAAGTAGAAAGTCTGCGCCATTAAAATGTATAACCGCCGTTCCCAAATGAGTTCCCTATTGATGCGCCCAGTGACGCCAACTCCAATAGTCATGCCTCCCTCGCTTAATAAATTCATTATAGCTGGATAGAAGAAAAAGCGATACCCTGTTAAAAAGTAGGAAAAGAGGACTCGTCCACATACTGATTGTTGTACGAGTTTCGAGAATCATGTCGGGGTAAAGGTCGCTGAACATTAATAGCCGGCCTCTTTGGCGGTCTTATGGGCGAACCGTCATCCTCATCATCGCTTGCAGTGAGGTCAATTACCGGAGCCGGGCGTTTGTTAGTCGCTGTGGACCATGCGGACGACTGCTCGCGCGATCTGGCTGGCGTTTGTTGGTTCGGCTGGAACGAGTCCAGGGGAACAGAAAGAGGCTCCTGTTTCACAGGGGTGACTCCAGGCTCCCGTATCTCTATCAGATCGTCGTCGTCTTCCGTCGCGGGCGTAATGCTGTCAGGTCCTGATGCTGGTACTTCTTCCTTGGGGTTTGACCATGTTCCGTCGGGTTCTATGATCACTTGCTCGACATCTAATGGTGTCGAGCAGAGTATGTCGTCAACGTACCTAATCGGTCAATACACTGTAGCTTATGAGCGAGACAAACTCACTGGTCAACATTCAGAGATTCGTAGCTGGTTGCTTTGGCGCAAACAGGGCATGTCCATGTTGGGGCCTGCTCTTGCAACTGCAAAAACGAAGACGCATCAAAGCATTGGTTATGCGTACATATTACTGAACGGCAGGGCACCTCTATCCGTCGCGTGGACAGGGGACACTTGAGCGACATGACTGTCGAAGTGGCCACAATGTCGACATCTTCCGCTTTGCTTTTCACTAGTAACATTAGATATCAACGCTAGACAGCCCATAAGAGACCTACTTTCTTGAAGCACTTGTTCTTTCGTGATGGTCTTCCTCTGCTTTAGCCTTTTCACAAGCTCTTCGATTGGTGTGCACTCGACAAGATAAGCAACAACGAAAAATCTCTAAACACAAGTTTAGCACACGTCGCCTCTCGGGAGTAAATCAATCATCTCACCTTCTGAGTCAGAGCATAGGTCATCACAACATGATTTGTATAGCCTGCTCTCTTCCGGATAAAGCTCGTGATATCTGCTGGCCTTGTCGTACCAGGTTTATTTTTGAGACCTCTGAGATTAGCCTTGACCTCATCCAGGTTTGCTTTGAGTTCAACTTGATGAGGGAAAGCAATGTCGGACTTAGTGAACTGGTTGAGCCCATTATCTGCAGCGCAAAAGACCATAACACGCAGTTTGGGATCAGCCTGCAGTCTGGAAGCTATATCCGCATTGAGAAGAACTTTGAGTTCTACGCTATCTCGGGTGTGTTCACGTGCTGCATAGGTTGGCAATCATCATATAGTATCGTAGTAGGATGAGTTCTCACCTTTGCATTCCGTAGTGGGTGTGAGTTGGCTTAATATCTTGTAGAATGGACTTTCTTTAAAGTTGAGCGGACCTGAAAGGAGGTGAGAACTCGCCCAGGGCTTTTTTGATCATGGCAAAGGAGCTAGACATACCAAAGTCGGACCGTAATGGTATCGACATCGCTTGCGCTTGCAAAGACTGGTTGGTGTGGGTTGCTAGAATGTGATCGCGCGGGGATGGAACCTCTACAACCCGAGACGGAGGCATCGACCGATGCGCGATTCCATACACAAACTTTCGAAGACCGTCGTAGCGCTCAATATGGCCACCTTGGTAAAGTCTTTCCAGATCTAAAGTGATAGGTGAAAAAGATATTAGCATAATTGCAGAGAGAGAGAGAGAGATAGGGACGAACAATCAATGATTCGCATTTGAAGCGCAGCTTTCACACCCGAGACCGCCAACCCTTCAACTCTCAGAATTTCCTTGAGCTGCATATTTGTCAACGTCTTGATCAAAGCGATCACGCTCTGCATCTCCGAGGTCTGGCCAGAGGCCATGGTGAAAATGGGATCCCTCCAAAGTATGTGCTGTAGTTTGAAATATGCGAGTTCCCAAGAGTGCAGCAGCTTAAAAAGCGGGATTTCGGCGAATTGAATCCATTCACAGACATTTCAGTCAAGCGATTCTTGATATTCTTTTATCGACTATCAACTTCATGGCCGTGTTGAGCGAGTGCGGAGGTGAGAGGCGGCTCCGATCTGATGACATAAGGCTGTCCGAATAAAATTGTCCGAGTGGAGCCCAGCCTTCGAAACTTTTTTCCCTGCGATATTTAACTTCTTTTTTGCCCCAGCATTATCTTCCTTGCATACGCAAAATGGCAAAAAGTGTTCGAGCAAGCGTCCAAAAGCGCAACAAAGCAAAGCTTCGTGCTACAGTTTTTGGCCCTGTTGTCGATGCGCGCACAGAGAGACTGTCCGCCAAATTGCAAGAACTTGCTTCTCAACCCAAACCGAACGACCAGGAAAAGTCGAGCTCGGAAGCCAGAGTGATTGGTATGCTTGACAGTTTGGTTTGTTTGTCCCCCCGCTAACAGCTCTTAGATATGCAAGATAAGCCGGAAAGCAGTGAATGTAGGGCAAACTCGAGCAATGAACGCCTTTTCAGGAAGATGCTTATATACTTCTCCCACAGCAATGGACATTGATACCTCGAGGACGAGTGGCAAGGGTTCCTCACAACGGTCAGGACGGATTCAAAAACGTCAGCGGAAAAATCGGTCTTCCATCGTTTTTAAACCCCACCCGTCAAAGAGCCGCAAAATCGCAAAGAAGAAATAAACCAGAAACAAATGAAGCGCTGGTGGATTGCTATCCGGGAATGGGATTCTCTGATTGCAATCAAAAATTTAGCTTGACGACGCGTACTCCTCCGATCGGTTTGTCTGGGACCCGTCGAATCCCTAGGCAAGGTGGCCCTCAGTATCTTCAACCAGAACATCTACGAAACGCTGCGTATGCATTGATCCTGACGGCGTTTCTGGCGTTCCACGCTTCGATTCAAAACGAACCATGTTATGGAAAGCTCCAGGAAATATTGAAAACGCCGTTTGCCTACCCTGTCAATTGCCGTTCACAACACCTCGCGGGCGCTCAAAGCTCTACAATAAGATACCCCTCTTACTATCGCAATTATACTTCTCTTTTGTTGGTCTCCTTCCAACTATGTATTCCAACATGTATTTCAGAAGCAGAAGGCAATTACGAAAGTAGAAGGCGGTCGGATGACGGACCGCCTTTTTCGGACGGTTTATTAAGGGCAAAACAAGCAAGAATACATTTGCACCTGTAAAAGCCTCACTTTATTATAGATACCAGGTGAAGATGCCCGTTCAATAATAAAGCTCCGTCAGCTGCTTTCTTGGTGTCCACAATAGTCTTTTATTATCCGAGAAATGGCTAGGCTGGCGGTATCGGCCAATTGGCTGGTATTTGCTAGCAATGTTCTCATCCCAATTGCAATTCTAGTCTTCTCCCTGGGGTTTTTCCCATATAAGCCTCTAATTCCAGGCCTTGCGACTTTTGAAGAACCTTTGGATGCCCCGCCGAGAATTTTTGATAAGGTCATTTTCATGGTGGTGGATGCTCTACGGAGGTGTGTACCCCTTGTAACAACATACGTTAGCTAAATCAGACCATCAAAGCGACTTTGTTTATTCGAACAATTCTGGGTTTCTCTTCACGCAAACGTTTGTAATCTCTCATTTGTCTCTCTCAAATATGCCTTACTAAACCCTTCTATAGCCTCATCCGGTCCGGCGCTGCAGTCCCATTTACCGCTTATGCAGGCTCCCCAACGGTTACGATGCCTCGTTTGAAGGCTATAACAACCGGATCGGTCCCGTCTTTTCTTGACGTGATCCTCAACATTGCAGAGTCTGATACCTCATCAACCCTTGCGCATCAAGACACCTGGTTGGCTCAAATCAAGGCAAAGGGGGGGCAGCTTGTAATGTACGGGGACGATACGTGGCTAAAGCTGTTTCCTGGGGTGTTTACCAGAGCAGATGGGACAACAAGCTTTTTTGTGTCAGTATGTGTCATTTCTTCCGGCAGTATGACCCCTCTAACCTTTCCAGGACTTTACCGAAGTAGATATGAACGTGACGCGCCATATCCCAAGCGAGCTTACTCGGGATGACTGGTCAGCACTAATAATGCATTACCTAGGTCTAGATCACATTGGGCACAAGGCGGGACCGCAGAGGTATGTCCGGTATTTCCTTCCCATACTCAATCACTAACTTACTAGTTCGTACATGATCCCAAAGCAGCATGAAATGGACTCGATAGTCTCGCAGGTATATCAAGCCATCGAACAAGAAACCCATTTGCATTCAACCCTCTTTGTTCTGTGCGGTGATCATGGGATGAATGACGCCGGAAATCATGGTGGTTCTTCCGCCGGCGAAACTTCACCTGCCCTCCTTTTCATATCACCGAGATTTCGAGCCTTGGATACTAACAGACAGAGCCCAGCGGATGCTCTGCGCGACCTACAATACTACCGTGTCGTGGATCAAACAGACATTACGCCGACTCTAGCAGGCCTTCTTGGTTTACCGATACCTTCAAACAGCCTCGGCGTGTTTATCCCAGAGTTTCTGGATATGTGGCATACAGGCGCCGAGAGATTGCAATTGCTCCTCGCGAATTCAAAGCAGTTGCTAAGGACGCTCACCCAAACGTATCCGAGTTATGACTTCGATACGCCTACCACTTGCCATGTGAGCTCAGATAGTGGCAACCTTGAAAAGGCTCGTTGTGCATGGGCTCGAGTCAAGGAGCTACTCTCTCAAGAAGAACATGCTGAAATTGAAACCATCTTGTTGCAGCTCCTCAGGACCTCACAGGCCGCAATGAGCAGCGCTGCGAGCAACTATGAGCTTCCGTATCTTTTCCTAGGCCTATGCATCGCCGGTGTTGCCGCTTTACTGTCCTTGCCTGCAAGTTACGAGGCCCTGCGGCGATACCAACAGCCCGGGTTGTTCTTGGTGGCGAGCATCTTGAGCTATGGCACCATGATGTTTGCTAGCAGCTACGTGGAAGAAGAGCAACAGTTTTGGTACTGGGCATTCACTGGCTGGACAGTGTATCTCCACGTCAGATCGTTTCAGTTGCAACCAGCTGTTAGAGCATTCCAGTCTTCCTTTCTACTCACTACATTTAGTGCGGCCGCCCTGACCATGTCTCACCGCATTTTACGACGATGGAACCAGACTGGTCAGAAATTCGCTGCGGAACCTGATATCGCCCGTACATACTTTTCAACCCATCAAGGCACCCTGTGGACGCTTGTGGTTTTGACATATGCAGATATTTACCTATGCCTTGTTCGCAACGACTCTTCTTCCTCTCCTACATGGTACCTGGCTTGTCTCGCTGTCACAGTTGTGGCTTTTACCTTCAAGCTCGCGTTTGCTACATCGGAGTCTCCTGAACTTGTCACCAATTATGTAGCCACTACGCTTAGAGGAATACCGCTCATCCCATACGCGCGAGTCGTCATATCCGGAATTGCCATACTTTGGTTGTCTAGGAAGAAACGAGACACTCGCATAAAGTCGCCTCCTAGGTCATTGCACTCGGCTCTGACCCTCTTCCTAGTAACCCAATCAAGGGTCACAAATATTCCAATCTTCCTTGTATTTCGACTGCAACTCAAGATTCTGGCGTCCATGAACCTAGCCTCTGTTGAAGTCACCGTGACTTCTCTATTCATGCAATACATTACCTTTTTCGCCTTCGGTGGCTCGAACGCTATATCTTCCATCGACCTCTCTAACGCATACAACGGCGTGGGCAACTACAACGTCGTTCTAGTCGGGATCCTGACTTTTGTCAGCAATTGGGCTGGCCCAATATGGTGGGTCTCGGCTTCCAGGCTTCTGAGGTCGAAAAGACCGCGGGGAGAAAGCCAAACACACGTGGCCCTCTTGACCTTGTGTGTGGCATGTATGCTGCTCTCTGTCATGGCCGCCTGTACCGTGCTACGAACGCATCTCTTTATCTGGACGGTCTTTTCGCCCAAATATCTCTACACCATGTCTTGGGCTATTATACACCACTTTGCAGTGAATCTTTTGGGGGATATCGATCTCTTGTTCTCCAGTGCTACATAGTAAACGCGCCAGACCACATCTCCATACCAGTTTATACCTTGTATATATTGTTCTCTGATTCTTATCTATATTATTCTAGATAAACTTGATATCATTGTTCATAACTCATAAGGTCATTAGCGGAGAACTATAACAACCCGTCGAACAGGTCGTCGATTGCATTCTTTTTCTTATTCTTTTTTGGCTTTTTCTGTTTCGGGGCGTACGGTTCCTTTACAGCAATTTCCTTGCTCGAAGCATGGCTTAGTTGAGACGCATTCTGTGCTCCGGATTCCAGAGGGACAGCTATTTCTTGCTCGTCCCGTGATAAAGCTTGTCCCACGTCTTCCCCCCCGGATATCTCTGCGTGAGATGAAGAGCCTCTCTGAGGTAAAGAATCGTACTGATATGACAGTTCCTTGCAGAATGGGAGATCATCCTGAGATGAAAGATCGGCTTTCCGCTGGCGACGCGATTTCAGAGCTTTGTCAATTCCTGTTGCCTTCGCGAGACTCCCGAGGGTAGCGACAAGTATAGTACCGAGCGGTGAGAATTGCACATCAGCTATGACCACCGAAAACGCCCTATTCGGATATTAGTATTGCGTCCAATCACGCCAGCGCTCAAACTCACGCGTAGCACCTCGGTATGACCCGGTCTGTCAAATGCTTTGTGTAAAATTCGGCGGGTCGCGGGTTCCCATAGTTGCTAGAGCTCAGAGACTGTGCTAGGCTCCAGACGGTCCGTTTCAGGATTGAAAGCCACTTCCACCATTTCGTCCGCCTATGTTGGTTTTTGTTGCGGTGGAAGATAAGGTGTAGTATCGAATGCACGCGCAAAATTTCATCTTCTTCCATAGTCTCTCATATCGGTCGAAATATAATTTGAAACCGTTCTTGGTTTACCCTAAGCTCAGAGGAAAAATGCGTTGCTCATAATGTGAGGTTGTAGACGGTAGCTGTGGACAAGTCAAGTTGTGGCTGCTGTGCGATGCATCAAGACAAAGAATGCTTGATGCACTAAAGCCTAAATGGTTTAGCCCGTTAGGGACTCAACTCCCGAGGCCTGGCCCCACTTTTATACTTCCAGAACTCGATGAGCTTTGCAAAGTCCAGATTTGATTTTTGGACTATTTCATAAGCCAGGTACCTTAAAAATCGCCAGTGCAGTATTGAACCTCTTACTCCTTTTTGGTTAATCAACAACAGCACCCTTCCTTTCACGCTTGCTGAATTCCCAACGTAAACGAACCCAACAATTAGACTCAAACCGAGATACCACAGACCAAACTAACCTGGACGTAGAATGGCCTTCTCTCATGAATCAAAAAGAAAAGAAGAGAAAAAGACTGTTGGTACAAGATCAGGATTACTCAGAACATGATGAACATTAAAGGACACAAAAAAAAACACGTAGATCAGAGAAGCACGGAGACAGAGTAGATATCCCTCACATAACAAGTGCTCTTCAATCGCCGCCCCAGCGAAGAAAATAGTAGTAACACCGAAGAGAATAGTGGTCGCATAAAGAAATTATGAGGTATTAGGACCTTCATCAGGAATAGTGCCATACCACACTTTCATCGCGGGATAAGTGCACGGTGCGCTTTTCAAACCGTTGCCGGCGGAGCCGAAAGGGCGCCTGGGGGCAAGAGTTCTGACATATACTATCTCCCTCTCCGCTGCGGTGGTACCACGGTCATATTGAGACCGGCGACGACGTTGCTCGTCCCGATACTGCTGCCCAACGCGAGGCGCGAAAAGTCCTAACCAACTCGTCATCAATGTGCACACTATGCATGACCAGGGACCACTTACCGACATGCTCCGCGTTCTCTATGCTGCGGCGCATTTTCGAGGGATTATCTGGTCCAGGAAAACGGTCTTCCGTTCCCGCAAGAGGCCCATTACCGGTGTGAAAGACCTGTTAATGTAAGCTTCTGTTTGGATGTGTGTTCTGGGTATCCCTCCGACCTTGGGGCGAAAAGAGGGGTGCTCAAGCATCACTGAGCTGTTGCGAAACTTTTGTACTAGGCAATCCTTACCCTGAATGGCTGCTAGACAGTCAGAGGAGAAATCATAATTGGAACCAAACTCACTTGCGTACGATACTTCTGCAACTTTGTCGCTGTTGAAGCAATTCCTGCGATACGATATCAGTAGGATGAAATCGATTATGATTGGTGAATCTTTCCTACCAGGTGCGCCCTGCTCGCGCTTTGACAAACTTTGAATGACGTAAGTATAATACGTTGTATAGTGGGAAGTCGATGAAACTAACATCAATAATATCAATTGGCTATAGTATAATGCGATTAGTCCGCATACGAAATGGAGGGGGCAATCATAGACTCACATCCTCAAGGTTTATGAAAGCATAGCCAACGCTAAGGCCGTGTTGTCAGATATATATCAAAATGTCAAGTTTCGTATAGAGGTTGTCATACTTGCAATTGTTTGCAAAATCTAGACCACAGTCAACCATTTCAATTTACCTGCCAGCGGAGTGCAAGCTTACCAATGCGCAAATACATAAAGTCATATTTACCGTGGCTTGTCTCATCAACAATGGCCTTAAGCATAGTCTAGTGGAGAGAGTCAGACATGAAAAGAACATTCGACGGGTAGACTAAAACATACCTGGTCAATCTTGTTGGGAATATTCCGGAGCATGATCTTGCGTACGTCAGTACCTTGGCCATATATAATAATCAGGCAAGCATACCGTAGTGCGGACATCCAGTCCAAGGCGGATACGCTCTATGTCGACCGCATTCTGATTACTTAGGCGTATATCAGGGTAGCGAGCAACTTCGCGCCGAGGAGAAGGAATGATATTTTCCCCTGCTCTTGTCATCCAATCCATCAGCCCAGCATGCTCACCAGGCGGGATCGTGGAGCGGCCTGTCGGACTAAGCTCCATATAAGGAGCACGACTATGGCGAGGCGACATCCAAGGTACATCTTTCTGATAAGGAGCATCAAAGCACGAGCCGCCGACACTACCTCCACCTTTTGCAGAGCACGGGCTTTGGGGGGAAGGATATGTTTCGCTCTCCACATCTGGTTTGAAGAATGAGACCTCAACAACACAATCCTAAGTAAGACCTTGTCAGACTTGTCCGCCTGTTATATTCAGGAAGAAAACTCACGTCTACCGAAGTGCCATTAAGAGTTGTCATGACATTTTCAGCATCGCGTGTGTTGAAATATTCAATATGGAACTCTGCAATGTTTTCCTGGCCAGAAGGCAATGCAGTATACGTCTTTATATCGCCAAATGTCATGGCAAGTGTCTCGAGAGAGCGCGCCACTGTATGTTGATTCAATCCCGGGTTTCTGCTGTCGTAGTATACAGTAGCGAGCAGCTGGCCTTCGTAATCCGAAGTCTGGGCTAAAAGAGCAGGATCCAGATGCTGCACATACTCTTTCGGGCTCAGGAGAAAGACTCTCCATTCCGGTCGGAGAAGGCGCACCTTTTCAACCGCCTTTTTGGCTTCGCGGGAATCGGTAAAGGAGACATACACTTTTCCCATGGAACTCAACTCGGAGAGTATGGGACCCTTGAGAGAGGTGAATTCACGGCGCTTTCATTCGTTAGTTAGCCCCCAGGAGTGGATTCAAATTACGTACGTTAAAAAAGGCAGCTAAAGACATATAAGTCAAGTTGTTTGGAACGTTCTCGATGAGTAATGCGCGAGTATACCCCTCAGGCTCAGCAGGCTTTCCACGTACTGGACTGAGTGCTAGGCAATTTCTGGTGGTTCGGTCACTCCCAATAGCGCCATAGGCTGGAAGTGGCCGATCCAGACGGTGATTTGCAGGCCGAACCCCTGAGCCACTAGAGTGGGCGTTGGAGTTAGGAGCAGGAAAGCTGATGTTGCTTGTCGAAAGGTCTTTGGCCATGAAATGAGCCCGATTAGCACTAGCAGAATCTGCTATGCCAATAGGTGTAAAGCTCGCAGCGGTGGGAGAAAGCTGAGGCCGAGTCGACATGCTCGTCGAGACAAGAAATGGGTCAGAGGAAGATCTGTATAACCTGTCATTATATTATAAACTGCATCGGTTTTCGATAACTAACGTGTAGAAGTGTCTGAATCCTGCCCCGTCCAGCGGACCGCATGCAGTAGAATGAGAGAGACATTTGGTCCGCACATCCTCCGGCGAGAATGCTGTGACTTTCGTATCTGGAGAGCCATTGGGAGAAGCTGCTCCATCAGTCGAACTGGGGCTGCTCAACCCACGAGAAGAGTTCGTTCCTCTCATTGTCGGTAATCCTTGGGATGCGCTTGGAAAGTGTTTCTCGAGATAACTGCTAGTGCAATTGCAAAATGCAGTAAGTAGGTCAGTGCTGGAGGGCTATATCTCAATATCAAGCAAGATGATGGTTTAGAGTATTCAAAGAGCGTGAAAGTAAAGCACGCTAGGTTAAATACAAGCTTGCCCAACCTGTTTATTGTCACAAAGATGGTATTCTCAATATTAGGGAAGAAAGAGGGGGCTAGTTTTTCAAAACAAAAGGCGACGCCGAGAGAAGTAAATCCAGGCCTGGGCATGTTATCCACATTCACGGTAGATTGCCTGTACCATTATCCCATTTACAATTGTTTAGTGTATTACCAAGGTTGATATATATCTCACAAACTCTGGTTCTGTAGCTCAACCCCTGACATTTATCTCGAGATGTCTTTCGCCAGAGGTTACCAGCGGGCAGCTGGGTGGTGCACCCTGGAAAGGCCGATGTTGTAAACAGGATGTAGCAGGAAGCTGACCCAAAGCTGACAACTGCATGTCAATACTCCTAGTCCATGTCACCGGTGCTACCAGCTTCTGCACCATGTTCATTCCTCTTAATGAGCGTACTCAGGATCTTTTCTCCAACACAATCCCAGTCCCTGGGTAAGTATCTTCAAATGTATGAATCCAACGGCGCAGCGCTTACAAGTACGATGGTCATCTGCCAGGCACAAATTATATGACTAGTATTCCTGTGTAAGGCAATATGGCTTCTTGAGAACGATCGGAGCAGAAACAAAGCTATTGAAGCAGGTTGGCCTCGGGAAGCCGCCAGGAACAAGACGTGTAGATACGGCGGCCACTCCGCCAAATCAATTATTTCATTATGTACATAGTTGGATACTGCCGGCAGATTACATAGTTTGGCCCCACAATTGCTTCGCACTAGGCACATGCATCCATACTCCATATTATTTATTGATGTAAGTTTGGGAAAAATGAAATCACGAGACTAGCCAGTTGCGGGCACTTGATTGACCGCTTGCATTTACTTTCTGAGGCCCAAAGTTGAATCGACGGCCTTAGCGAGCAATTCATATCCATAGCTTAAAAGCAGAAATAATTCGATTCCCGAGGCGCTGGATCGACTGCTTGCAAGTATCACCGTATTTAGTTTTATCGGAGTGGCCCAAATGGGCCGCCGTAGATGTGGACAACTTTATATGTACGGCTCGGGACTCAGGTTATCGTTGGTTGGTGGGGAGCTGCGCCAAAGTTCATTGCAAGCTTGAGAAGCGCGGAGTCGACCCCAGCCACCCCCGATCGGGCTCCAAGTACCCGCCAGATACATATCCCAGTTTGGTGTTGTTGTCGCCTGCACTTGACGCTCCTGAGTAGCCACAAATTCCGGCTTCGCCGAGATATCAACCTAAACCCGACACGAACGTAACTTTCTTGGATCACCAGCGTCAGCGACTTGCAGCATGCCGTCGACGGTCGTCCCGTCGCGAAGTGAATCTTCATATGTATTAAACCAGGTCAGATTGTATCTCGCCGCTCACTATAAACTACACGCATGGCTAACGCTCGTCGAGGTTTGCAGATAATCATATCTCCTTCCGACACCGACTACCTGGACCAATTGATACCCTCAATCAAGGAATACAGCGTTGGCAACAAGACGTCCGAGCTATTAGGCTCTCTCTCTCGGTTTGCTAGCGACAAGGAGGCTGAGATTGAGACTGTTTGTAACACAAACCATCAGGAATTCGTCTCCTCTGTCAATCAACTTCTCCATATCAGAGAGGGCACCGTCAGCCTAACGGCAGAGATACTGGACCTAAACCAATCCATACAAGCGAGCACAGAAAAACTCGCCGAGCAGAAAAAAGCTCTGGTGGAATCACGCCGCCACCGTCAAAACATTGATGAAACATCTCGTGCCATAAAAGACTGTCTAGAAGTCCTAAGGCTCGCGAACCAAGTCCACGATCTCCTCGCAAAGAAGAACCACTATGCGGCCCTTCGTGCTTTGGAAGAGCTTCAGAATGTCCACCTCAAGGGAGTGACACAGTATCAAATCGCCGAAATGATCCAACGCTCTGTTCCAGCAACTCAAAAGGCTATAGCCGAAGCAGTCATGTCAGATTTAAACACATGGCTATACAGAATTCGGGAAATGTCGCAGTACCTCGGAGAGATTGCCCTGTATCATACAGACTTGAGAAAAACGCGACAGAAGGAGAGGGCTGCGAAAATGCCATATCTAGAGCATTTCAAGTTAAACTCTGCCATTGAGCTAGTTTCGGACGAACACGAGGAATATGATCTTCTCCAGAATGAGGAGCTCCAAGTGGATTTCACCCCACTGTTTGAATGCCTACATATCCACCAATCCCTAGGTCAGATGGAAAAGTTCAGGGTTGAATATGCCACCACCCGTGGCCGGCAAAAGGAACTGTTAATTCCAACCTCCGTTACCTTAGTGGATGATGATGGCGCAAGTCTACATAATCTACTAGAGGAAATGGCGGGCTTTGCCATAGTTGAGCGGGCCACCATGAAAAAAGTCCCAGACATGAGATATCCAGCTGATGTGAGGTTTCTTACAAACTCTTCGCGCTTTTAACACTAACGAAGACCAAACCCAGGTTGATGAATTATGGGAGTCCATGTGTCAAACAGCCGTGACCCTGATATCGAAAGCCCTCCACGAGGTTGATAATGCTGAGAGCCTGCTGAAGATCAAAAACCTTATCGCCTTATTCATGCAGGCCATGAACGTACGTTTTTGAGACACATACACACGCGCGCTTTTTTTTCGTTGCTAACTTTAGCCCTAGACTTGGGATTTCGCTGTGGGAACCTTCGACAACTTATTCCTGACCTTATTCAAGAAATATGCAGAGCTTCTTAAGCGACGTTTCAGCGACGACTTCCAAGAGGTGAGAAAGAACCTTTTTAGTTTCTACCGTATACTGATTGGTGGGGAAAGATTGTTTCGACGGACGACTACATGCCCATGCCGATTCAAACTTCCGAAGAATTCGACAAGGTTCTTAATGTTAGCTGGTATAACCCTGATAAGCCGCAAGAGCAAGTGTATGCCCTTCTCCATCGCTCATCTCATGGTTTCATACTAATTTTCTCCCTCGCCAGCTTCCCTTGCGTTTTGCCGTTTTCCCAAATGTACCCTCTGTGCTGTATCGATATTCGAAACTTCCTCAACCAATTTTATTTCTTTGCCAATGATGATTTCTCCAACCCAGATATAATTGACGAAACGCTCAAGGATGTAAGTAGTCCGTCCGTCTGCCCTTTGCTTTCAACTAACTAACTAACTACCCCCATCAGGCCCTTGACGAACTGCTCTCTAGTAAAGTATGCGACACGCTTGTGGAACGCCTCAACTCTCAGTACCTTGGTCAGATTGTCCAGATCCTTATCAACCTGGAACACTTTGAACACGCATGCCATGAGCTCGAACTATTGCTTGCCGCGGCTAGATCACAGAGTTCCTCCAGCGATCCGGTGTCTCTGAAAGCCACAGAAAAGTTTAGAGATAACAAAAAGGCGGCAGAGAAACGAATATTCGAGGTGGTGAATTCCAAGATTGATGACCTTGTTGAGACGGCAGAGTATGACTGGATGTCTCCTGTTGCTCCTACGGAACCCAGCAACTACATGCAAACTCTAACCCGATTCCTCTCAAATATCATGAACTCGACGCTCCTTGGACTTCCCAAGGAAATAAAGGAGCTCATTTACTTTGATGCTCTCAGTCACGCCTCAACCATGATCTTGGTATGTGCGCTCTACAGGGAATTTTGTTGACTGTCAAGCTGACTCTCTCGACAGGCGCTGCCGCTTTCCCCTGAAGTCAAACGCATCAACCCGAACGGGGTGCTAGCTCTTGCCAAAGATGTCGAATACTTGTATCTATTCGTGGATAGTCTCAATAACCCTATCCTTAGGGAGAACCTGGACGAGCTACACCAGACTGTGCAGTTGATGCAAGCGGACAACGCCGATGAGTTTTACGATATCTCAATGCGAAACAAGAAATACGGGCGCGTGGATGCCATCAACGGCCCAACTTTACTAGAAAAGTGAGTAAAAAAAAAAATTGGTTGACCAAGTAGATATATATACTTACGATCATGCAGACTTACTCACACAGTTCAGAGCCCGGTCAAGATGGACAAGTTTTCGACACTTTCGTCGAGGTTTGGGAAGAAGACTTAAGAAGTCTTTCTCCAACGGGCTACATGTATTCGAACCTAACTCAAAATTTTGATACCACAAAATCAACAAACAAACAATCTGGGTATGTTCAAATAAAACCGGAATCTAAAGCACACGACTAGCAACATCATCCTCCTGGGTCCAACCACATCCTAGTATAGGAAATCACCACACGCTCAACAGGAATAGCACTGTGAATTTGCTTCACTGAAAACGGAAAAAAACTGGAGTCAGCTCACTGGCCAAACCAAGACCAGCAGAGAGAGGTTATGCGATAAACGTACCTGCTGGGGGGGGAGGTGAGGATAAGCAGTGTACATCCCTTCGAACATCTGAGATTGAGGCTGAGCATACGCGGCAGTCGGATCAGGCTGCACAGCTCCCCCGTATATTGCCTGTTGTCGGTACTCTTGGTCCTGGAGCGGGTGGTGCCCCAACGAGCCATAATCCGGCGGTGCCATATGGTGAGGGTGATGCTGAACACCGTGCTGAGCTGGTGGCATTTGGCCCGCAGCGGTGGGCCCGGCAGTACCAGCAGGCGCACCTGCTGTTTGGCTTGAACGTTTTGCATGTGATGTAGCTTCCTCTCGCGGCACTATATCAATCAGGAAATCAAACATGTCAGATTTGGACAAAGCGGCTGCGATATCCGATCTTTGTAATGTCCGACGTTTGTTGTCTTCGGCGTGTATCCATGCCCGCATGGTCAATTCAGTGATGAAAACGTCGCAGCCTTTTGCAAAGAGGATCGGAGCTTCTGCGGAAATCATTTTGACCTCAGGATCAGCCTTCATGACCTTTTTGATCCGCGCAAGCGGAAGTTGATGGATTTTGTAGTCATGGTTGTCGGATTCCAGGTGATTGATGACGTGCTGCCAGTACGTCGTCAAAATATCACGGGCAGTCCCTTGTAATCCTTGGTTGACCTGTGACCACCGGAAAATTTTAGCTTCTTGCCTACCGTTCATTACAGAAACATCACTCACGTTTGCCCATGTACCCGTATAGAGCTCTGCGACGGGAGCGAAACCTTGCGCGGCGAGCTAAGTAAGACAAGATTAGTTGAGTATATACATGATGCGCAATAAGAAAAAAAAGGGCCAGGCCATACCGCCGCACTAGCACCTAATAGAGAAACTCATCAGCGGACGTACATGTCAGTCCACAGAAAACAAGTACATACCATAGTGCCCACCATTCCTCGTATCGTACATGGGCTGTTGCCTGCCCGGCTGTTGTCCAGAACTCTGCGGAGCTTGTTCCATGATTGCGAGATCTAATATGGCGACGAGCAAAGAGGGATAGCAGAAGCGAAGAGCTTGAATCAAATATCCAATGGTTCGCGACAGACAGTTCAAAGGAAGTCGGGGTCAAGACGCGGTGTGCTGACTAGGCTTGTGCGTGTCCCAGCTCGATATATCGTCAATCAGGCGTGTGCTTATCGTGGATGCGAGCTGCTAGCGCGATACGGGAAGAATTTGGGCAGGTGCTGAATCGGCCCATCAAACGAGGCGTCGGGTCTGGGTAGCATTTGAGGAGTCAGCCAGCCGCTGGCTCGGCGCAATAACGCGCGCCAAGAGCGATCGGGAACTTCCAGTTCCTTATGGAGTGACGTTTGCGGCATAGTTAGGCGTGTCACTCACAATTTAAACGAACAACAATTACGGAGTACAACTTGACGATACAATGGAGGACGGCTCCTCAAAGACTCTCTGCTATAAAGGGAACTGCCAAAGTAAATTTGTTACTTGTCAAAGGCGCAAGTAACTAAGGGCACCAGCACTCGGCTAGAATTCTCATCACTCACTACAGCACTTTTTGACCATCCTATGGGTGTTCTCGCATTACGGGCAGATAGGGAAAAGACGACAATGGGAACTCTATTTCCCAGGCACCTGGAGATGTCAATGAGCCCGCAAAGGCAACTTCGGACTCCGAAGACAGGCTAGATATATATTCAAGTGGTAGGTATAAGTGTAGCTCATGTCAATAATTAGTCATTCATACACTAATTAGTTAGTTAGATTAGTGGTCTTCGGGTCTGAGTTCGCCCCACAAGGAAAATTTCTTGCCCAAGAAGCTTCCCAAGCAGCTCCTAGTCATTCTACTATAAATCATCCCCTTTTTCGCCTTTTTAACCTTTTCCTCCTCGTCTTTCTTTCTCCCCTTCTTGGATTTTGGCAAACACATCCCGGACAGGATTCAACCATGTCTGGGTCGGTTGATGCTCAATCTCATGACGATGTCCATCAGCTTGACGACGACATTCATAAACTGCTCGCTGAAGCGGAGCAGCGACTTCGCGAAAACTCGGTCAAATCAGTCGAGGCTGCCCTTCCACCGTATGTCTCATGACCCTAAAGTTTATCGACTTAACGCTAACTATGATCATAGCATTCCGAAAATATCCTCGGATTCTTCGTTAAAACCTTACCTTGAACACCACAACGGCCTCACTGTCGTCGACACTGCACGGATAATTGACCCCGTTCTCAACAATGGCACCAAGTCGCTAGCTCTTGAGCGCAAATTCCCCAAACCCTCACTGAAGAAGGTAAGCTAGCCTAATTTAAACCATTTTATATCTCGTCTTTCTATTGCTATGAGGAAAAACATACCCATCGCGTTAGCGCTTGATACAGTCTCAACAGTCCGTCTTGGGCTGCGCTGTTCCAATGAGAGGACTTTTGTTTCATAGTTACTCTGAGCATCGTTTTACAACACTCCTTTCGTCTTTCGTTTCCTGCTTCTTCGTGAGACACTTTGCTTACAAGTTTTCCTTGTTATAGGATAAGCCGACGGCGGGAAGTGACTGGTTCGACCTCCCTAAAACGGAGTTAACGCCTGAACTCAAAAGGGACTTGCAACTCCTACGAATGCGTTCCATATTAGACCCAAAGCGGCATTACAAGAAAGAGAGCGGCAAAGCACAGCCGCCGAACTATTCCCAGGTGGGCACAATCATCGAAGGACCAACCGAATTTTTCAGTGGTCGAATCGTGAAGCGAGATCGCAAAAAGACCTTTGTTGAGGAGGCTCTGGCCCTGGAACAAGCTACGAAGCGCTTCGCATCTAGGTACAACGATGTACAGGGCAGGAAGAAGAGTGGCAAGAAAGCTTTCTACAACAGTTTAAGGGCTAAAAGAAAAGGTGGCAAGAACCGACACTGAGTAAGTCGCTGAGGTAGGAAAGCCCGAGCGAGATGTTTAACATGACATCACCCATTCAGCGCTCAACGTCATTGAAGAGAGGGCAGTAGCCGATTTGTTCGTCCGGATTAGAAACGTCCCTCCCACGTTATCGGCTGCTGTGGCTTAGGTGCTCTTGAAAATATCCGTAACGGCTCGGACGACTAGTCTCTATGATGGCTTCAGTATCCATTCTCGGGTAAGGGAGGAAGAGTCATACGTACCTGCATATCTTCAGCCGCAAGTCGACCCGCCTCGAGCACTTCCTCGTGGTTAGCCTTGCCTTCTTGCAGAATAGCGTCGAGCTCTTTCACATCCCTGTCTTGTATGAGATGATCGTCCCCGCGAGGGACCGGTGAAAGAACAGCATTGTTTGTCACCAAGCTGAGTGCAATGAGCCGAAGACCAGAGTGTCTGGCAACAACGATCTCCGGTACGGTCGACATGCCAACCACATCAGCCCCAAGTTGACGGAGCATCCGGCACTCTGCTCTGGTTTCGTAACTGGAAATCACACGTCAACTCGGCCTCGTTGTGAAAGCGCTTCTGACAAAGCAAACTAGGCTAGAACTAACCTTGGCCCGCCCACAAAGGCATAAACACCCTCGTGTAATCTCCGTTTGCTTTCGGGGTCAATGACCTTCCAAGCTTGATGTACCTGTCGGCGCAGGTCTAAATCATATGCATCCGACAAAGGTGGGAATCGAGGGCCAAATTCTTCATCGTTGGGTCCTCGCAACGGATGAGTTCCCGCTAGACCGGCAAGGAAAATATGCTTCGAATATCATTAGAGCATAATCTTTTTGAGGGGGGTGCATGCAGGGGTTAACTCACATCATTCAAAAGTACAATGTCGCCCACTACATAGTCTGGGTTGAGGCCTCCAGCGGCATTTGTTACTGTATATCAAGCAGTATCCTTGTTAATCTTTGATCACGCCCAAACAGGATATTTCACTTTTCAAATGATAGAGAGGTAGCTCACAAATAACTGTATCGACACCAAATAACTTGAAGACCCGGATAGGAAACGTCACTCGATCTATAGAATGACCTTCATAATAACTGACGTATACTGTTTTAGCAAGTACCCTCTATACCACTTTTTCCCTTCCCAAGGTGGTCTTTCTTACTGGGCGCGGCCAACCATGAGGACTGCCGGAACCTGCTTATCGAGAAGCCCAAAAACAAGCTTACCCGCGTGTCCAGCGACTTTGTTTGGTAGTGTGTGAGCCTGTAGTATACAAATTGCGAAGCAATCTTGAACTTACCCGTCAAACGGGGAAAATGTGGGATATCAGCATAATCGATTTCTACTCGGAGTTCACTATCGATTGTGTTTGCAAGGCCACCTAATCCAGAGCCACAAACGATAGCTACACGAGGCGCTTGCAATTCGGCCGGCAAGGACTTCTTGACAAAAGCAAACGCCTCATATATCTTCTCAGTCGACGAAAGGAGTGTTGATGTCGCCATGATTGTGTCAGAAACCCGTCGTTACCTGGGGGGGCTGGCTGGTCGGTGATCCCCTAAAATATCGCGAGTTTCACACCCTCTGTCAAAAAGACGAGTCTTCCACGTCAGCTGAAAAGTCCCAAATAAAGATACTATCAACCTGTCAGTCAAAAATGGGGGTGCTTGAGACAAATCTTGTCGTTGCGGGTGGGGCCGTAATATAGGGTCAAGGTCACGGGAATTGCTTAGTCAAAACTTCTCAAGAGGCCGCATGAAGCGGACATCAGGCACGCAATCCAGCTTGATATAATCGAGCAGAACAAGCCGGCTGGCTCTATAGCGGGATTTAAACACTGGCTGAGAGCATGTCCTTTATCTCACCTTATAGCTGTTTGCTCCGAGCAACCAGGTCACTGCAGGTACCATTTTCGTCTTGAAATTTTTTTTTTTTTGGCAAGAATACACTTTTTAACAATATCAAACAGCTTGCTACGGCCTCTCGTACGCTCAGCTCCTCGAGTCGGTTTAGGAATGTCGCGGATGCCAAATTCCCCGTGGTCCCGTCATCAAATGATAAACTACTACCGTCAGTATCCCACGCAGTGACTCGAGAAGCTTGCTGTTCTTGCTAACCCCACGCAGCTTAACACAATCCCAGCGGCCAGTTGAATCGCCCGTCAAGGCCGATGGCAATTCATCCGTCGAAACACCCATCAAGGAATGGTCGGTCATTATTCTAAACCCAGTTTGAGAGGATAGGAGATAACTGACCGCAGCACTTGTAGGGCCAACCGTCTGACAGATATCAATCTCAACACCCGCTTACCAAGGAGCGTTCAAGCCTTGTACTTACGACCACTGCGAAGGAAAGCCGAATACGGTCTTCCGGTGTGCGACCTTCAATTGCGGTCATACAGTGTGCGAAATCTGGAATTCTTTGCAGACTTTGCTATTCGCGCTGCCTATTACCTGAAGCTCCCCGTTTCTGGCCCAGTTCCCTTACCGAAAATCACGGAACGTTGGACGTTTATTCGGTCAAATTTCGTACACAAGAAGAGTAAAGAGAATTTTGAACGAATAACCACCCGCCGTTTAATTCAAATCAAGGATGGGAATCCCCAGGTAGTGCAAGCATGGCTGGCTTTTCTACGAAAGCATGCTTTCTACGGTGTCGGAATGAAGGCCAACGTCTGGGAATACGAGAGCCTAGGTAACTTCTTACCCTTTTGCGTATAACTCTAACTAATGATTGTTCTTTTGGCGCTCTAGATGTCGGGAAGAACATGGACGACACCCTTCCTGTGGTTGAGAAAAATTTGGAACCTCACTTATCAAGATTCGGCCGTCAACAAACTGAAACATCCCCTACGCAGGAGCCATTATCCGATTTCTTAGGGAATGAGCGACTCTCGTTGAAGAAGGGACCCCTAGTCAAAGTCCGCAGCGTGTAGACATTTTGCTTCGCCTATACATTTGGCCTGTATAATATTCTGTCTCATTACTCTTCGTCCACAATATTGAAATATGATATCTTCATTTCCAGTCTCTTGTTTTTTAGATTCTCGTTCTGAACCACAATCCGGGGACATTTCCATTTGCCGCGCCGTTTGGTCAGGTCACGTGGAATAACTCCGGATATATCAAAAAATGCCATCAATCTAAGCTCTTTTGGCAAGCTTTTGAATTTTAGGTAAAATATGCATGCTGTAAGCAGGCGCTGCGGTCGATGCTTTGCCACATCTAGGGCAACAATCAAGGCTACCGATTCAAAAACAACCCCGTGCTCAAGGAGATGGCAAAGTTCACAGCCAGCGCAACCCTTCCGCACCACTATTTTCTCTGGCATCCAACCCACAGGTGTACCGCATCTTGGGAATTATCTAGGCGCTTTACGCGAATGGGTCAAACTTCAGGAAACGGTCACTGGGGATACCAAATTAATCTTTTCCATCGTCGACCTACATGCATTGACAGTGCCTCAAGAACGTGCAAGGCTGAGATCTTGGAGGAAGGAGGCCTTTGCGACATTGATAGCTGTTGGTCTAGATCCGAATCGCTCGACATTATTTTACCAGTCTTCTGTATGATTCTAGTCCGTTATTCCTAATTTTCTCGTACGCGACTGATCACACAAACAGGTTCACCAACACGCTGAACTGTTTTGGCTTCTCAGCACTGTAGCTTCGACGGGCTACCTATCCCGAATGACTCAATGGAAGGTGAGACTAAACCTATTCTCCTCCATGGCTTAATTTGTCAGCATACAATACTGATGTCGACCAGAGCAAACTTCAGCTGCCCGAAGACGCGAATTTAGAGAATGCAGACGTACGGAGCAAACTACGCCTAGGCCTCTTCTCATATCCGGTTCTGCAAGCTGCCGACATCTTAGTTCATAGGTGGGCAGCTATTTCGTCTTCAGGTTTTCGGATCCTGCTAACAATGTATTCCAGGGCTACTCATGTCCCTGTCGGGGAGGACCAGAGGCAACATCTAGAATTTTCGAGATATACTGCAAATAGCTTCAATCATCTTTATGGACCAATTTTTCCATCCCCCGAAGCGCTCATATGTGAGGCACCTCCCCATTTGCACAGATGATCGGCAGATAGTAAACTGACCGAAATACGCAATCAGCACCTGCGAAGCGAGTTATGTCTCTGAAAGAACCAACACTGAAGATGTCCAAGTCACATGTTGACGAACGCTCGAGAATCATTCTCACCGATAGTCCTGATGACATTCGACGAAAGGTCAAGGTTGCGCTCACAGACTCAGAGGCAGGAATAAGTTATGATCCCGTACGGCGGCCTGGCGTATCTAATCTTATAGAGATCATAAGCCATTTGGACGGAAGATCATGCCCTGAAATCGCCCAGTCCTACGAGTCAGCCAGCCTACAGGCTCTTAAGAGCGACGTAGCTGATCGGATCAGCGAGATTCTAGCTCCGATCAGAGACAAGTACTACTCACTCATGGCAAACAGCGCCCACCTAGACGCTATTGCAGAGCAGGGAGCACAGAATGCGCGTGCCAACGCTGAAATCACCCTGAACAAAGTCAGGAAAGCGATGGGTTTATGAAAATTGATCGCGACTTTGTTTGAAACCCCTTTTAGCGCTCGCTGTATTATACACTCTTGTATAACACGATAAACCTACAAAGTATTATGCATTTGTTTAGGCTCTCAAAAATGGAGCGCATTTAGATAAGCTTCGTAAAATGAATATGTCGATCGTCGAAGCCATCGGATAGATGAACCCGTCCGTTCGCCTACAGCGGGAACAGATGATTACTATATCAAAAGGTCCGTTCGCAAACTGCCCAAGAAATGAGCTGCCGTTGCCGTTGCCGATCGCGCCGCATCAAGTCGTATCCGCCACTTGAAGACCTCTGGTTTCAAGTCTTTCCAGATTGGTTCTTTTAGGATGTAGACAGAAAAACCTCCTTAGAGGCAACTCTGTTGTAAGCAACGCGTGAAGTGGGTCCTGCTTGACCAATAAGAAGTCGATATGTGTTGCCTATAACCGGTTATAAGCGATATTTTGCGAGAATTCTTCCCATATAAAGTTGCTTATAGGCATGTTGGCCAATCATAGAGCATATAAGGGCCCTTTCTAAGGCAATACTCCATTATAAGCAACAGAAATTCGTGGCTAATTTAATTGCTTATAAGGAGGTTTCTGTACGTTGTACCGGGTAGCATGATCAGAGCTGCCGATCGAGGCATTCCACTCTTCAAGATCCGCGCAACAAAATTAAAGTTGTTGCCTAAGCCGGTGTGCGCACTCCGCAACAAGGATGGGCCAGATGACGAAAACGTTGGTGGCGGGAGCTATTTAAGGTTTCCGGCGGCTCCGGCTTGGCAGAGCTTACGTTGCTGACGCTTAACTAGTGAGACTTCCCATTAATGTCTATCTATTAAATCACTAAGAAAGCGTGACTGGGAAAATACTGGCTTTGGCGTCTCTTGCTTTTCTTCTGCGCAGTATTATTATATGACGGATTTCCAGAAATCATCTTCTCGGTGTCAAATAATTGTTCCAAGCACTCCAAAACAAACAATTTCCAGGGCCAAGCCCGAATAAAGTTGTAAGATCTGACTGATTACGATAATTTATGCGAGCGCCATGATGACGACAGCAACAGGATGGTGCATCTAACCATTGGGTCGCGGGGCCCCATCCAACCTATCCAACTCAGGCAGTAAAACGAATACAGCCATACAAAAGGCTCACTATGCCCCAGTCAACCGTGCCGGCCAAAAGTCTACCAGCAATAAACGAGGACCACTAACGCACCTAGAAACATAGGGGCAGAAAGAAAAGGTTTCCGTTCTTCACTTGCGGTACCAAAGACGCGGAAACCGTACCTGAAGCTCTACTTCAGCAGTCTTGAACCTTACAGTCTTTCCACTCCGGCCTCTTGGGTCGTCGGGGGTATAGTTCAGAGCAGGATGTGGAGAGTTTCAACTCTTCTCGGCCTCCTCATATCTGCACAATGCGCAAGCGGGGCGCTGTTACTACAACAAAAGAGGGACACTCCTGCTGTAGTTACCTTGGGTATCCAACGCAATGAGGTACCCGATCCTGTGGCGAGAGACCGATTGAGGCGGAAGAGAGCCCAAACAGTGTCGCAGACAATTGACAATGAGGTTGGTTGGACAACCTCCCTACAACTGGCCGATTATTCATAGCTCTACAGGAGACACTTTATTTCTGTAATGTGACTATTGGTACACCAGAGCAAAGCTTGCGGTTGATTCTCGACACCGGCAGTAGTGACCTCTGGTGTAACGCAGCCAACTCGACCCTCTGCGCATCGCGTCGAGATCCGTGTCAGACCTCCGGCTCTTATGATCCCGATTCGTCATCATCCTACGCTTATGTATCGTCTGATTTCAATATCAGCTATGCGGATGGCTCAGGCGCAGCTGGGGTATATGCAAACGACACACTCCATATTGGTGGTATCACGATTCGTGACTTTCAGTTCGGCATCGGCTACACATCTAGCTCTGCAGGTATGTCCAGCTAATCCTCAACCCCTACTCCCATATTCTATGTCAATATATGTGTTAACACGCAATTAGAGGGTGTCCTAGGCATCGGGTACCCTTCAAACGAGGTTCAGGTTGGCCGGTTTGGAGACGAGGCTTACCCCAACCTTCCGCGGTCACTAGTGCAAAATGGTGTCATCCAGTCGAGTGCCTATAGCCTTTGGCTAAATGACCTAGAGGCAAATACTGGCTCGATACTCTTTGGGGGTGTTGATACAGAAAAGTATCATGGCGATCTACAAACGCTTCCAATACAAACTGTCAATGGAGGGTACTCAGAGCTCATCATAGCTCTGACTGGTGTATCGCTCAACACGGAGGCCCAAAATCGTGATCTTTCGTCTGACGCGCTTCCTGCAGCGGTTCTCCTGGACTCTGGAAGTTCACTTTCGTATCTACCGGATTCTATTGTGGAGGACATCTACAACGATGTCGGAGTCACATACGAGGCATCTACCGGTGCGGGATATGCACCGTGCAGCTTGGCCCAAGAGAATATCAATATCACTTTCACCTTCTCATCCCCTGCAATCACAGTGGGTATTGATGAGCTGATTATCGATGCTGGTGATCTCCGATTTTGGAACGGTGAACGTGCTTGTATTTTTGGCATTGTTCCTTCTGGTGAGAGCACCAATGTTCTCGGGGATACCTTCTTGCGCAGCTCATACGTGGTATACGATTTGGCGAATAATGAGATCTCAATTGCGAATACGAGGTTCAATTCGACAGAAACCAATATTCTAGAAATAGGTGCAGGCGATGATGCTGTTCCTAGCGCTACAAGGGTGGCTAACGCTGTTACATCCGTCGTCGC
This sequence comes from Aspergillus baeticus, assembly GCA_027569055.1. Taxonomy (NCBI): domain Eukaryota; kingdom Fungi; phylum Ascomycota; class Eurotiomycetes; order Eurotiales; family Aspergillaceae; genus Aspergillus; species Aspergillus baeticus. The sequence continues at coordinate 106,562 of JAPDEI010000018.1, read as the reverse complement.
CGATGGTTCAGGAGCAAGGATCGGGGGTCCATCGGAAACTGGCTTCACTGTGACCGCAACTAGTACAGGGGCAGCAACGGCCTTGGGGGCGCCTAGGGATATTCCGAGGCAGCTCGCTTTCGGGGCTGCATTTATGGGGTATATGTTAGTTTTATGATCTTATCTAGAGAAAGCGCATTGCTCATCTATAATTTGATGGCTGCAAATTCTTCATATAATAAGTGAACAAACTGAACAAACTGTCCAATGTAATATAACAATTTTCCCTGTCAGCGCTGACAATTAGTCCAGTGGCCAGATCAGTATTTGCAATTAGCTAGCAACGGAGGATCTCCGATGGCTCCACCTGTCATGCGACGCTCGGGCACAGACAGCTCGCTCTTGTGTCTGTGGCATCTGCAAAACTATTTTTCTGCCGGCAGATAAAACAGGTCACCTGGATACCAAATGTACATCACTTAATTTGGCAAATCACATATATATTAACACGATTTTGGGAAAGCGAGACTACAGAAATCAATACCCATGGCAAATAGCCTTAGCAAGGAGTTCTAATATGTGGCCTCAGGCAGTGAATGACCTTGAATGTCTTAGTTACGACAAAAGTTTGAATCACCGTCCGAAGGACCGCTTGCGATATCAAGTTTAGCGAATGTGAATCCAGATATATTATTGGCTTAGGGAAAGTGGGGGGACGAAAACTTTTCTCATGCCACTGGAGGTACGTGATTGTCCCTGTGGTGAAGCTGTATCTCAATTTAGCAATGCCACGTGATAATATTTTATTGCCATAGGCGGAAGCTCGGTAAGGAGATCGGAGGATCCACGCCAATCATACCCATGGCATGGCATTAATCTTCTTTATGTGGCTAATGCAGTCTAAATGCCTCGCATCCCGACACGGTTAATCGTTGAGGCGTACCAACATGATGCTCTACTACCGCTATTGTTAAGGGAGTGTCGCACCCTCGATTCGGCGAAACATGAGTTGCGATGGTTACGTGAACACGCATTACGTGTTAAATCAGCAGCGACACCACACGTCAGCAGAACTCTTTTGAGAACCATGTGTGTGGCCCGTTCTAAAGGAAAGCCTCTCCAGTATATACTCGGAGATCAACCATTCGGTGACTTGGATATCAAGTGCACGAGAGGGGTTCTAATCCCAAGGTTTTTATCTCGCAGGACCCTCTCCGCCCTCTACTGGTTTGCCCTCCTCTGACTACCCATCATACTAGGCATGAAACCGAAACAATTACATACCACGCCGCGAAGTTGATACTAGGCAAGCTGAGCAAAGGTGGTGGTGGGGGCATAGACAAAAACCGTCCGCTCCGTATTATCGATCTCTGCACCGGAACTGGGTGTATACCACTGCTTCTGCACTCGCTGCTATCGCCGCATTTTCCAAAAATCACCATTACAGGTATTGACATCAGCACTGTGGCTATTGGGCTGGCGAGGGAAAATACAGAGCGGAACGTGCGCTTGGGATTATTATCGGAGCGTGCTTTGACCGATGTCAACTTTCAACACGGAAACGTTCTCGAGTATGCTGATCATACGTCCGCTCTAAATAAAGTGTTTCAGAACATGCGGGTCCCGTCCTCCCCTCACCTTGACCTAAGGTGTGACGTTATCATCTCAAATCCACCTTATATCTCCCCCCATGATTATCGAAATGGAACAACGTCTCGCAGTGTCCGGATGTTCGAGCCAAAACTAGCATTAGTCCCGCCAGAGGCGTCCTCCACGCCGCTGCTAGGTGAGCGGAATTTTCAGATTGAGGATCTTTTCTATTACCATATTGCCGCCATCATAGCCAAATGCAAGGTGAGGTTGACGGTGCTTGAGTGCGGGAGCCGCTTACAGGCGATGCGGGTAGCTACATTATGCAGAAATATTCTCCAGAAGCGCAGTGAGACCTCTGGGGCCACAGTCAATGTTTGGTCTGTGACTGGAGTTGATACACATCCATATGCTGTTTTGATCCAAATGTCTCTAGGCAACAAAGGTCCCTGCCAAGGCCAGCAGCGATGATGGTAGAAAGAATGTGCAAGAGGGGTGATTGACAAATGTTATAAAATTATGTCAGATTCTGCATGTACAGCCCAGGGAAGACAGATAAAATGGGCCATAATATTATGTTGGATTAAGTGGCAAAGTTGTGTCAGGGAGCCGCGCTAGGACACGGGATGCTATCAGCTAGTTGTTTAACCCACCCCAGAAACCCCGCCCCAACCCGCCCCAACCCGCCCCAACCCGGCCTGGGTTGGGGTGGGTTGCTGGTCCAGAAAACCCAGTGGGTTCTGGGTCCTAATTAGGCAACCCATGGGTTACTCCATACCCCATTGGGTTGCCAAGAAATAAATTACTAGATATTATAGTAATCCTATTATATACCTATACTAATTAGTAATAAAATACTGTATTAAAAACAATATTTTAAATATTAATGTAGATTATTGCCTAATTAGTCCTTTGGGTTTTTTTGGGTTATTTAGGGTGGGTTATAGGGATTTTAAATAACCCATAGGCGGTTTATTAATATGGTAACCCACCCTAAAACCCGCCTGGGTGGGTTGCTTAAGGTCAAAAACCCGCCCCAACCCGCCCCATAACAACTCTATTACCTAATTAGGCTATTTAGGTTATTTAGGTTATTTAGGGTGGGTTATAGGGTTTTTAAATAACCCATAGGTGGTTTATTAATATAGTAACCCACCCTAAAACCCGCCTGGGTGGTGTTATGAACCTGCCCAGGGCGGCGCATAACGGCAGAACAAACCTCGAGAGCGAGACGCAGGCGGACGGCTTCGGAGCAGCCCAGCCCCGTGGATAGAAGCTTGCACGGATGCCAGGGTTATATACTGCATACCATGCAGAGTACCAAGGGAATAGTATACTGGATGGTATATTAAGGTACTAGAAGGGGGACTATAGAAAAGGTATATAGAAAGATATGCTAGTAGAGGATATATAAGGACACTTATTACCTACTATATCTAGTTCTATTTATTTTTTATAATTAATAAAGTTATTATTCCTAGAGTTACCTCTACTAACTAGACTATTATAATATATTTTATTAATACTTAACTTTATAAGCTTCTCTATATATAATAAAGACTAGCCTTTTTATTATTTTATCTTTACCTAATTTAACTATAACTAGTCTTTATACTAGTTAGATACTAAGTAATATCCTTATAAGGACTAGGTAAGTTAATCTAAGCTATTAAGGTTTAAATTAAATATAGTTTAAAGGTTAGGAAAAATACTTAAGAAATTAAGGCCCTTTTATAATATATTAATTACTAGTTAGTATAAAGTATTTTAAATTAACTTAAAATAAATAATATAATATTTTAATCTACCTAAGCCTAGTAAATAGTATAAATATAATAGTATACCTTTTATATAAAATAATAGCTTTAGGAGCAGGGATTATTTATTAATAGGCTTATTAATATTATTAACTAGTTAATTATTAATATAAAAAGATATAATATAATACTAAATATTAATATTTTAAAAATACTTAAGTAACTCTAGGAGCAGGTCTATAGTTTAAATATTTACTTTATTATAAAAACTATAAAGCTTAAAACCTTAAATTCTTTTAATAGGACTAGAACCAGGCTTAGGTACTAGCTGTTATAGAAGGGCCTTAACCTCTTAAGTACTCTTCCTAACCTTTAAACTATGTTTAACCTAAACCCTAATAGTTTAGATTAACTTACCTGGTCCTTATAAGGATATTACTTAGTATTTAACTAGTATAAAAACTAGTTATAGTTAGGTTAGGTAAAGGTAGAATAATATAAAGGCTAGTTTTTATTATATATAGAGAAGCCTATAAAGTTAAGTATTAATAAAATATATTATAATAGTTTTTTTTAATAGTAAAGGTAACTCTAGAAATAATAACTTTATTAATTATAAAGAATAAAGTAGAATATTATAGAAGGGCCTTAACCTCTCAAGTACTCTTCCTAACCTTTAAACTATGTTTAACCTAAACCCTAATAATTTAGATTAACTTACCTGGTCCTTATAAGAATATTATTTAATATTTAACTAGTATAAAGACTAGTTATAGTTAAATTAAATAAAGATAAAATAATAAAAAGGCTAGTCTTTATTATATATAGAAAAGCCTATAAAGTTAAGTATTAATAAAGTATATTATAATAGTTTCCCTGGTAGTAAAAGTAACTCTAAAATAATAATTTATATTAATTATAAAAAATAAAGTAGAACTAGATATAGTAAATAATAAATATTCTTATATATCCTTTACTAGTATACTATCCTATATACCTTTTATAGTCTTTTTCTAGTACTTATATATACTATTTAGTATATTATTTATAGTACTTTATATAGTATACTTTATATAACCTTACTCCTCCTTAGCATAGGTTAGTAGTTTTTAGAAGTTATTATTTCTTTAGAAGTATTATAATTACTTATAGGAATATTATATAGGTTTATAAAGTTTTTAATAGGGAATTAAGTCTATAAAGGTATATATATTTATAATTTTTTATTATTATTCTAGATTAGGTTTAGTACTTAGTCCTTGATTACTAAGTATCTAGGTAAGTTATAAATATTTCTTTATTATAGGCTAGTTAATTAGTTATTATAATCTAGTAGTTCTACCTAGTATAGCTACCCTTTATTAGATATAGGTAATATTATAATATTATCCCCTCCTTTTTTTACTTTTAATCCCTGGAAGTATAAATAGCTTAGGTTTTTTATATTATCCTAGTAAGCTTTTTTCTCTCCCTAATTTTTTTATAATAGCTTATTATACCTCCTAAATAAAACTTTTATAAAAAATATTACTATTAAGCTAATAAGATTTTTTTTAAAGGTTCCCTTATTAAATATTTATATAATACTTACTTTATTTATAATATCCCCTGTGTTATAGATTTAAAAAGTTAAAATGATATATTATATACTTATTATAGTTAGAAGTATAAAAAAAAATTTTATAGTAATAAAAAGTAGACTAATTTTAATTATAATTATATTAAGTTAAATTAAAAGCTTATTTAGGCCTTAGCTAAGCAGGCTTAAATAATAATAAAGGTTACTTATTTATTTAAGTAGTAGTAGTTCCTTAAAGAGCATAGTATTAAAATATTAGATTATAATATATTAGTAATAAATTAATTAGATTAAAAGGATTTTTTAATTACTAAAGATTAATTTAAACTTAAGTACCTAGCTAATAAGTATAAAGCTATAATTACTTAGCTAGTTATAATATTAAATAATCCTAGTCTAACTTAAATAATTAATTTTTTATTATTATTCTAGTAAAATATTAATTTTTTTATTTTAGGAGTCCCTAGTAATACTCCTAGACCTTTTAAAGGTAATTTATTAGGTTTTTAATAGGTTCCTATATATTTTTTAAGGTATTATAACCCTTTTATTTAACTAGGTACTATACTTAACTACTAATTTTTTTTAAATTTAGGATTTTTTTAATTTTATATTTTTAATTTTTTTTTTTTTTAATTTTAATATTTTTAGTAAGTTTAGTATTTATTAGTATAGGTTTTAATAAAAAAATATAAAATATTAAATATAGCTTTTTTATTAATTTAAATAATTTTAAATAATAATTAACTAGTTTTAATTTTTTTTTAATTTTAAAAGGTCCTAGATAAATATAGTCTAGTTTTTAATTTAATTTTTTTATTTTAATATTTTTATAAAATAAAAATATTTTCCCCCTTTTTTTAAATTTTAATAGCTTAGTTTAGTACTTATTATAATAAGTTTTTATTTTTAAATTAATAAACTTAAGTTCTTAGGTAAGTTATATTTAAATATTTTTAAATTTTTTAATAAAGTTATTAACTTTTTTTATAATAGGTTTATAGTTAATTAGTTTACTATAAATATTTAGGTAATAACTATAATTAGCTTTAAAAAGTATTATTTTTATTATATTATAAATTAAATTATTATAAATAAATTATATTATTAGTAGCTAGTCTACCTAGTTATTTTATATATAATTTATATAGTATTATAAATATTACTTAATTATTTAGTTAACTTTTTTAGTTTATTTATTTAATTATAATTTATATATAGTAATTATTTATAGCTAGATCCTTAATTTATTAGTAATTAATTTTTAAAATTTAAATATAAAAAGCTTATTTTTATTAAATATAATATATTTTAAAACCCTATAGTTTATTATAATTATATTTATAAAGGTATTTACTATATCCCTAGCTATAATTATTATTTTTATTAATATTAAATAAATATATTTTATTAGTTTATTTATTATTACTACTAGATAGTTATTTTACTTATTTATTATAGGTAATAATCTAATAAAATTAATTATAATTTATTTTTATAGTTTTTATAGGATTTTAAGGTTTTAAAACTTTTTATATAATATATATTAAAATAGCTTATTCCTTAAATAGGTTTTATAATTATTAAGGTATTTTTTAACCTTTTTTTTATACTAGAAAAGAAGTAATTTTATTTAATTTTTTTATATATTTTATTAGTACTATAGTATCTATATATTAGTATATTATAATATTTTTTAATTACTTTTATAATAAGTACTAGTAGTATATAGATAAGTCCTTTTATTATAAAAATACTATTTTTTTATAGTATTTAATATTATTTTAAAGTTTTTTATATTAACTTATTTTCCTTTATAGCTTTTTTAATATAATTTAATATAGTTCTAAATATTTTAATTATTATTATAAAAATTATAGGGTTATTACTAAGTATTTTATTTTTATTTACCTTTAAAATTACTAGTTTTAGTTTTTTTATTTTTTTTTATATAATCTAGTCTTTAGCTAAATATATTAGCTTAATTATTTTTATTTTTTTTATAATATTTTATTTTATAGTTATACTATAATAATAATTTTATTTATCTAGCCTATTTTTTTATTAACTTTTTAGTTATTATAAAATAGGTTAGGTTTTTATAATTTAATTTTATAAATATAGGAAACTATATTTTTTAAAATAAACTTTCTAGTATTTAAATACTACTAATATAACTAGTAGTTTTTTATTATAAATATTATAATTAACCTTAGCTCTAGTAAGTTTCTATAACTAAAACTTTATAAATTAAGGTTTTTTATTTAGTTTAAGCTATATTATTTATACTTTAATAGCTTAATTAAATATATCTAGTTTAAGTATAGTTAGTTTTTTTAGAATTATACTATACTATAACTAGTATAAATATAATAGCTTTTTTTATTTTATTAAAGGGCTTTTAATTCCTTTTTATTTACTTAAATAGTTTATTTTTTTTAAGTAACTTATATAAAAAAATTATTTAAAATATAAATTAGTTAATATACTATTTATAATAGTTAATTATATTATTAAATTATTATTTATTTTTAATATTTTTTAGTTCTAGCTATTCCCTAATAGCTTTTATTTTAAAAATTTTAAATTATAAACTATTTTTTATTATCTAATACCTTAAAAACTTAGTTTTTTAGGTATAGAATTTATATTTTTTAAGTTTATACTTTAGCTTTAGCTTAATTAATTATTATAAAATTTTTTTATTTACTATACTAGTTCCTTAAGCATGCTTGTAAAGATTAAAATATTATTAATATAAATAATTATATAGTTATATAGGTATTTATTAAGCCCTTAGTTAATAAATTTTTAAAAGTTTACTAGTATATTAATAAGCCTAAATAATATTACTAAGTATTTATAAAGTTTAAACTTAGATTTAAATACTATTTTTTACTTTTTTTTCTTAGCTATTCTAAGCTAGTAGTATATATTAGTAATATTAAGTTTTATAAACTATTTTACTTTTTTAAGCTTATTTTAAATCTCCTAAATAAAAGGTAATAGGTATTAATTTTTAATAATAACTTAGTAAAGTAATTAATAGTTAATATATATTTATTTTTTTCCTTTTTTTTTTAGTATAAATAGGATGATATATTCTAGTAAAAAAGTAAATAGTTAAATATTTTTTTTAGTAAGTTAGTTTTTAATATAGTTTTTAAGTATTTATAATTTATAATTATTTATAGGGATTATTTATTTATATATTAGGGTTTTTCCCTTTCCCTTTTAAATAAGAATAGTATAATTATAAGGCCTGTAAGGTAGTAACTTTAGCTTTTTAGGTTTTTAAAATACTACCTAATAAAAACTATACTTTTTAAATATAGTAAGTTCTAGCTTAGTAATTTTACTATTTATTATAAGTATTTATAATTTTTTATATTTATTATTTAAGTTCTTGGACTTACTAGCCTTAATTATTTTATTATATTTTTTAGTTACTTTAATTACCTAACTAGGTATATTTATTAGCTATATTTATTTAAATAGTCTAGATATTACTACTAAAATATTAATAACTAGACTTTTTTTTAAGGGTATTTATAAGTCCTTAGAAATTAACCTCCCTACTAGTTACCTAGTATACTATTACTTTTTAATAGGCTATAAGGCTCTAGCCCTAACTAGTACCTGTTTTTTTAGATTATTTTTTTATTTAATTAATATTTAAGTTATAATCTTTAAGCCATGGGATCCCTAATACTATATTATATTTCCCTATAGGGTGTATATTAAAACTTAGCTTTATATTCCTTTTTTATATTATTAAAAATATATTTTTTATTTTAATTATTAGCTAGCAAGATCTAAGATCCTTTTTATTTAGCTTTTTAATTAGTTTTAGTTTTTTTTTAATAATTCCCTAGAGTCCTAGTTATTTTATATATTCTAGGCTTATAAAATTCCCTATTATTTTAAAATTAATTATTATAAAAACTAGTTACTAATTAATTTTAATATATAGCTTTAAATACCTTCTTTATTTTATTATTATAAGATACTTAGGTTCCTAGTTTAGTTTAAATATATTCTATTATAGTACTAGAAATAGCTTTCTAATTTAGTATTATAATAAATAGTATAATTATTATTAAAGTATACTAATTAATATATATTACTATATTTAAGGTGCCTTGGATACCTAAGATATAAATACCTTACTTATTTATATAGGTATAATTAATTATTATTAATAATTTTTAGCTTTCTTAGGAAGTATTATATAATTATTTTAAAAGGCCTATACCTTTTATATTTTATATTATAGTATACTACCTATAGGATTTATTTATACTAGTAGTATATATAATTAGTATATAAGTATTTATACTATTCTTAATTATATTTTTAATAATAAGTACTTTTTTTCTTTCTCTTTTTTAATATATTTTTTAGGGTCTTATAGTAATTATAATTATTATATAAATAGGTATTATAAACTAGTTTATATTTATTATACTACTATTTATATAAATCCTAATTACTATAGGTAATATTTTAATATAATAGGTTAATATATAAATAATAAATAAACAAGTTTCTTATCCTTGCTATTATAAAGTTTAAGTTTTATTATAATATATTAATAAGTTTATAAAACTAGAATTCTTATATATTTTTATATAGTATTATTAAAAGTTTTTTTTTAAGGGTTTTTTTCTAGGGTTATAAACCTATTACTAAGGGCCTTAATATTAGGTTTAAGTCCTCTAGTTTAAGTTTTATATTATTTATTAAAAGGGTTAATATCTTATTTAATACTTAGGAATTTACTATATATTTTTTTTAAACTAGCTTATATTAAATAGCTTTATTTTTATAGGACCTATTTATTTTCCTAGTCCCTTAGTTTTAGAATAAGTTTTAATATAATAAAATATTATTAGACTAAAGTTAAGTAATAAAAAGTTTATTTAGTATTACTATATATAATAGTAATAGTATATTCCCTTTAGGGTTACTAGTGTCTTGTTTTATTATACTAATATATTAGTTTTTATTTTTTATACTCCCTAGGGTTATTTTAATTAATTTTAAGCTTAGTAAATTACCCTATATAATTCTAGCTAGAAATTATATTACTTTATTATTTATAGTTTAAATTTTATTATTAATAAGCCTTATAATTATATTAATAAGTTTCTCTACCTATTATACCATATATATAATATCTAAAGTTATATATATAGTAGTTATTTATTAGACTATATTTTTTATTTATATCTACTCCTCTAGGCTTAGCCTATTTTATAAGTAATAACCTAGTAAATAGCTATTTTCCCTAGTAATACTAATTATTTTTAATTTATTAATAGCCCTAAGTTATTATTTTTATTTAGAATCTTTTCTAGGTTTTTACTTACTTTTTTTATACTTTATATAATTATTTATTTAATAACCTAATTTATTATAATAAAAGTATAGATTCTCCTATTAGTAGCACTCCTTTTTTATTTTAAAAAAAGTTATATTAAGTTTTATTAGTTAAGGTTTATAAGGGTTATTATACCCTTAATTTTATAGCTAGAAATACTATCTAGAATTTATATAATAGCCTATTATTATTTTATACTAGGTAATAATAACTTTAATTTAGTTTTAGCTTTTAAAGTTAGTTATTAATTTTAGTTATTAAATTATATAATTTTATAAGTATTACTAGCCTTTTTATAAAAGCTATTTTTTTTAATAGTATAGGGTAATTTTTTTTATAATAATATATAAAGGCCTTATTTAACTAAGTAAAATAGGATATTAGCTATTAAAAATAAGATATATACCTATTTATAGTATTATATTATATATATAAATAGTTAATCTATTACTCTATATTTCTAGTTATATTAATATTTTTAAAACCCCTTTTAAATTAAGTTTAGAAAGCACTAAAGCTCCTAAATATTTTAATAGTATTTTTAGTATAATTATTAGGTAGTTTTAACTAGAACTCCCTTATAAAAGGCTTAAACTATTTATAAGCTATACTAGTTAAGTAAGTAAAAATAAAAAAAACTTTATTACTTTTTTTTTAAACTTATTTTTATTAACCTTAAAATATATAATTATTTATATAAGCTAGTACCTAAGCCTAGCTTAGGTTTTATTAAATAACTCTAGGCTTTTAAATTTTATAATTTTTATAGTAAGGTATATATTTAAGCTATAAACCTGCTTTATAAGCTAGTCTATTATCCCTAGGGTATTTATACTTAGTATTATATTATACTAGTTTAAGTTATTAGTTATTTAGTTAATAATTTTAGTCTAACTAGTAAGCTATTATTATATAGTTTAAATAACTTATTAAAGTTATACTATCTACTATACTTAGGTAGGTTAAAATATTATAGTATTATTTTAAGTTAATTTAAAATACTTTATACTAACTAGTAATTAATATATTATAAAAAGGCCTTAATCTTTTAAATACTTTTTTTAACTTTTAAATTATATTTAACTTAAATCCTAATAGTTTAGATTAACTTACCTAGTCCTTATAAGGATATTACTTAATATTTAACTAGTATAAAAACTAGTTATAGTTAAATTAGGTAAAGGTAAAATAATATAAAGGCTAGTTTTTACTATATATAAAAAAGCTTATAAAGTTAAGTATTAATAAAAGTATATTATAATAGTTTTTTTTAATAATAAAAGTAACTCTAGGAATAATAACCTTATTAATTATAAAAAATAAAGTAGAACTAGATATAGTAAGTAATAAATATCCTTTATACCTAACTACTATTATAACTACTACTTACTATAGTAGTCCTCCTGGTAGTTCCTCCTTAACTACCTTCCTAACTACTATCTACTATAGTAGTTCCTTGGGTAGTCTTATGTAACCTAATTCCTGTAGGTGCCTGTTTATAGGTCTCCCCTCTAGGTTTGTTCACTCCTTGCCCGCGTGGCTTGTGCGCGTTCCCTTGTTTGTGGTTCTACCGTTGTGAGCTGCCCCGGGTAGGTTCATAACACTAGCTTATATAAATAATTATATACCTTAAAGTTAATAAAAATAAATTTAAAAAGGAAAGTAATAAAGTTTTTTTTATTTTTACTTATTTTACTAGTATAGTATATAAATAGTTTAAACTTTTTATAAGAAAGTTTTAGTTAGAAATCCCTAATAACTATACTAAAAATATTATTAAAATATTTAAAAGCTTTAGTACTTTCTAAATTTAACTTAAATAGGTTTTTAGAAATATTAATATAATTAGGAATATAAAGTAATAAATTAACTATTTATATATATAAAATAATAATATAAATAGGTATATATTTTATTTTTAATAGCTTATATTTTATTTTTATTAGTTAAACAAGGCCTTTATATATTATTATAAAAAAGGACTACCTTATACTATTAAAAAGAAAATAGGTTTTATAAAAAAACTAATAATACTTATAAAATTATATAACTTAGTAACTAGGATTAGTAACTAACTTTAAAAGTTAAAACTAAACTAAGGTTACTATTGTTACGGAAGGGTCTTGACCTCTCAAGGACTCTTCCTAACCTTTAAACCATGTTTGACCATAACCCTAATAATTTTGGATTAACTTACCTGGTCCTTGCAAGGATATTACTTTAGTATCTAACTAGTATAGAGACTAGTTATAGTTAGGTTAGGCAAAAGTAGAATAATAAAAAGGCCAGCCTTTACTATATATAGAGAAGCCTGTAGAGTTAAGTATTTAATAAAGTATATTATAATAGTCTGGTTATAAAGGTAACTCTTGAATAATAACTTACATTAATTATAAAAAATAAAGTAGAACTAGATATAGTAGGTAATAAATATCCTTATATATCCTTTGTACTTAACTATTTTCTTAATTACTATTTACTATAATAGCTTTAGTAGTAGTCTTCTTAACTACTATCCTAACTACTATCCCTTGTAGTAGTTCCTATAGTAGTTTTACGTGACTTGTGCTTAGTTCCTGCCTATTAAGTATCTAGGTAAGTTACAGGCATTTCTTAGCTATAGACTAGTTAATTAGTTATTAAAACCTGGTAATTTTGCCTAGCATGGCTACCTTTTATTAGGTATAGACAGTGTTATAATACTATCCCCTTTTTTTTACTTTTAATTTAAAAGTATAAGTAGTATAGGCCCCTATACAACCCTAGTAAGTTTTTTTTTTTAATTTTTTTTATAGTAGCTTAATATACCTTGAATTATAAAACTTACACCTTTTTATTATAATTATTATTATAAATTTAATTTTTAAGCTAATAACATTCTTGCTAAAAATTTTAAAGTTAATAGTTTTTATAAATATTATTTTTCCTATGGTTTTTCCTGTGTAATAGATTTAAAAAGTTAAAAATATATATTATATACTTGTTATAGTTAAAAGTATAAAAAGTAATTTTATAGTAATTAGGAATGAAGTTTTTTTTAAAAAAAATTATATTTTTTTTAAATTAATAGATTAATAAAATAAAAATAAAAAATAAAAAAGTTATTTATAAGGCTAAAAAACTAAAGACTTGCTATAAATTTTTAAAAAAAGTATAGTATTAAAATATTAGATTATAATACTTTTATAATAGATTGTTTAGATTAGGAAGATCCTTTAATTACTAAGGATTATTTTAAGTTTAAGTGCTTGGCTAATAAATATAATACTATAGTTACTTAGCTAGCTATAATATTAAATAGTTCTAGTTTAATTTAAATAATTAGTTTTTTATTATTATTTTAGTAAAATATTAATTTTTTTATTTTAAAAGTTTCTAGTAGTACTTTTAAACCTTTTAAAGGCAATTTATTAGATTTTTAATAGGTTCCTATATATTTTCTAAGGTATTATAACCTTTTTATTTAACTAGGTACTATATTTAATTACTAACTTTTTTTAAATTTAGGAATTTTTTAACTTTATACTTTTAATTTTTTTTTATTTTTAATTTTAATATTTTTAGTAAGTTTAGTATTTATTAGTATAGGCTTTAATAGTAAAATATAAAATATTAAATATATTTTTTTTATTAATTTAGGGAGCTTTAAATAATAATTAACTAGTTTTATTTTTTTATTTTAATTTTAAAAATTTTTAAATAAATAAAGTCTAGTTTATAGCTTAGTTTTTTTATTTTAATATTTTTATAAAATAAAAATACTTTTCTTTTTTTTTAAATTCTAGTAGCTTAGTTTAGTATTTATTATAATAAATTTTTATTTTTAAATTAATAAATTTAAGTTTTTAGGTAAGTTATATCTAGATATTTTTAAGTTTTTTTAATAAAATTATTAGCTTTTTTTATAATTAGTTTATAATTAATTAATTTATTATAAATACTTAGGTAATAGTTATAATTAGCTTTTAAAAATATTATTTTTATTATATTATAAATTAAATTATTATAAATAAATTATATTATTAATAGCTAGTCTACCTAATTATTTTATATATAGTTTATATATAGTATTATAAATATTATTTAATTATTTAATTAACCTTTTTGGTTTATTTATTTAACTATAGTTTATATATAATAATTATTTTTAATTAGATTTTTAACCTATTAGTAACTAATTTTTAAAACTTAAATATAAAAAGCTTATTTTTATTAAATATAATATATTTTAAAACCTTATAATTTATTATAACTATATTTATAAAAGTATTTATTATATCCCTAGCTATAATTATTATTTTTATTAATACTAAATAAATATATTTTATTAGTTTATTTATAATTACTACTAAATAATTATTTTATTTATTTATTATAAGTAATAGTCCTATAAAGTTAATTTTAATTTATTTTTATAATTTTTATAATTTTTATAGGATTTTTAGGTTTTAAAACTTTTTATAAGGTATATATTAAAATAGCTTATTACTTAAATATATTTTAATTATTAAAATATTTTTAACTATTTTTTTTATACTAGGAAAGAAATAATTTTATTTAATTTTTTATATATTTTATTAATACTATAGTATTAGTATATTATAATATTTTTTATTGTAAAAATACTATTTTTTTTTAAATATAGTTTAGTATAATTCCTAATATTTTAATTATTATTATAAGGACTATAAGATTATTATTAAATATCCTATTTGTATTTACTTTTAAAATTACTAGTTTTAATTTTTTTTTATATAGTCTAGCTAAGTAAATTAGCTTAGCTATTTTATAATATTTTATTTTATAATTATATTATAATAGTAGTTTTACTTACCTATTTAGCTAATTTTTTATTAACTTTTTAGTTATTATAAAGTAGGTTAGGTTTGTATAATTTTATTTTATAAGTATAAAAAACTATATTTTTTATAAATAAATTTTCTATTACTTAAATACTAGTATTATAGCTAGTAATTTTTTATTATAAATATTATAGTTAACTTTAGCTCTAGTAAGTTTTTATAATTTAAACCTTATAGGTTAAAGTTTTTTATTTAGTCTAGGCTATATTATTTATACTTTAATAGCTTAATTAAATATATCTAGTTTAAGTATAGTTAGTTTTTTAGCATTATACTATACTATAATTAGTATAAATATAATAGCTTTTTTTATTTTATTAAAGGGTTTTTAATACTTTTTTATTTATTTAATTAGTTTATTTTTTTTAAGTAACTTATATAAAGGAATTATTTAAAAGATAAATTTATTAATATATTATTTATATTAGTTAACTATTTTATTAAACTATTATATATTTTAATATTTTTTAGTTCTAGCTATTCTTTAATAGCTTTTACTTTAGATTTTTTAGGTTATAGGCTACTTTTTATAATTTAATATCCTAAGAACTTAGTTTTTTAAATATAAAATTTATATTTTTTAACCTTATACTTTAGTTTTAACTTAATTAATTATTATAAGATTTTCTTACCTTACTATACTAACTCCTTAAGTATACTTATAAAAATTAAAATATTATTAATATAAATAACTATATAGTTATATAAATATTTTTTAAAATTTTAGTTAATAAAATTTTTAAACCTTACTAGTATATTAATAAGCCTAAAAGGTATTACTAGGTATTTATAAAGTCTAAACTTAGATTTAAATACTATTTTTTATTTTTATTTTTTAGCTATTCTTTACTAGTAGTATATATTAGTAATATTAAGTTTTATAAATTATTTTACTTCTTTAAGTTTATTTTAGATTTCTTAGATTAAAGGTAGTAAATACTAATTCTTAATAATTATTTTATTAAATAGTTAATATTTAATAGTTAATATATATTTATTTATTTTCTTTTATTTATAAATAAAATACTATATCCTAAGGGAGAGTTTAAAGGTTAAAATTTTGTTTTATAAATTAGTTTTTAATATAGTTTTTAAGTATTTATAATTTATAATTATTTATTAAAATAATTTACTAATAGTTTAGTATTTCTTCTTTTTTTCTTTAAATTAAAATAGTATAATTATAGGGTCTATAAGATAGTAGCTCTAGTTTTTTAAATTTTTTAAATATTTTTTAATAAAAATTATACTTTTTTAGTATATTAAATTCCACCTTAGTAAGTTTACTATTTATTATAAATATTCATAATCCTTTATATTTATTATTTAAGCCCTTATACTTGCTAATTTTAATTATTTTACTATATTTTTTTTATTATTTTAGTAGCCTAACTACCTTATATTTATTAGTTATATTTATTTAAATAGTATAGATACTACTATTATAATTTTTAAAACTAGACTTTTTTTAAAGGTTATTTATAAGTTTTTAATATTAACCTCCCTATTAATTACTTAGCTTATTATTACTTTCTAGTAGGCTATAAGGCTCTACCCCCTTTTAATACTTATTTTTCTAGGCTATTTTTTTATTTAATTATTTTTAATTTTTAATTAATATCTAGGTTATAATTTTTAAGCTATAAAATATTTAATACTATATTATATTTTCCTAAAGGGTATATATTAAAACTTAGCTTTATACCCTTTTCCCTTATTACTAGGGATATAATTTTATTTTAATTATAAGCTAGTAAAATCATAAAAAATTTTTAATTAATTTTTTAATTAATTTTAATTAATTTTTAAAAACTCCCTAAAGCCCTAACCTTTTTATATATTCTAGGCTTATAAAAATTTCTATTATTTTAGAGTTAATTATTATAAAAACTAGTTATTAATTAATTTATATATATAGCTTTAAATACCTTTTTTATTTTATAACTATAAGGTACTTAAATTTCTAGTTTAATTTAAATATATTTTACTATAAAACTAGAAAGTAGTTCCCAATTTTAGTATTATAATATATAGTATAATTATTATTAAAATATACTATCTAGTATATAATACTATATTCAGGGTATATTAGGTACCTAAGGTATCAGTATCGAGGTTATTAGTATAGATATTACTAGTTATAGTTAATAATTTTTAGTTTTTTTAGGTAATATTATATAATTACTTTAAAAAATTTATATTTTTTTATATCCTAGGTTATAATTAGAGTTGTTTAACCCATCCTAGAAACCCCGTGTCAGAGAGCCGCGCTAAGAGACGGGATGCTGCCAGCCAGTAGATGTGTCCTGTAAGATTATAGTTAATGGGATGTTATGTCTATAGAATAGGATAAGGATAATCTATATAATATAGTGACATGGCTGTATTAATATATACTAAAGAAGTTATAGATATAGTAAATATAGCGGGATTAATATATTTAATATATTAATAAATATAGTAGATATAGTAGGATTAATATATTTAATATAATAATAGATAGTATTTAAAAATACTTATTATATATAATTAGTTTTAGCTACTATTTATTATTTTTAGAATTTAAACTACCCTACCTTTTAGAAACCACTTTTATTTTATATTATACCCTAAAATAGCTACTTTTACCCTATTTAATTATAAAATACCTTAAGACTACTAGTCTTAAGATAGATTAGTTAGGCTTGTTTAATAATAATAGACTTTTAAATTAAAAGGGATAAATTATATTTACTATTATAGGAGACTTTAAAATAAAAAAAAGTATTATTTACTTAATAAATACCTAGAAGATTGCCTAGCTTAAGTAAATAATTAACTATTTATTAAGCTAGATTTATTAGATTAAAATATTTAAAAAAGTTAAAATAAATAAAGCTAAAGTATTTAAAGGTAAATATTTAATTTTTAGGAGTTATTTAATATTTATAAATATATAATTAAAATTAATAAGGTAAATAAAGTAAGTAAACCTAATAAGGTTATATTTACAGGAACTTATCTTAGAGGATTAGTATTTATATATTTAAACCCTATATATAAAACTATAATAAAAATATTAGTAGTAAGTAAAAGCTTTTAACCTAAAATTTTTTTAGGAATTATAAAAAGTTTAAAATATAAATTACTAAAGCTTTTAAAAACCTAGATACTAGATAAATTATAAAATTAAAAATTATTAATTTATATTAAAACAAGCTAAATATTAGAGAATATATTACTAAGTTTTATTAAATATTATTAAATTTATTATAGGGAAATAAGGCCTTTACATTTAGGTATTATACTAAACTTAGAAATAAAATAAAAAATACCCTTACTTTTATTAATAACTAATTAAATAATTTAAAAAAGCTTATTAATATTATATTATAAATTAAAAATTATTAATATAAATAATAAATAGATTAATAAAAATAATAATAATAATAATATAGGAATAAAAATAAAAAGGTTAAATAAAATAAAAATAAAAATATAAAAATAAATATTACTTTTATTAAAAAAAAAGGATATAATAAAAATAAAAAATAAAAAAAGTTTATAGGGAAATATTATAATTATAAAAAAATTAAATATATTAAAAAAAATTATTAATTAAAATATAAAAGTAATAAACTACCTACTTATAACTTTTAAATTTATACTTTATATTTAATAATAAAACTTATAAGTATAAATATATAGCTTATTAATATATATAAATATAAATTTAATATAACTAAAAAAAATCCTAAAAAAAGAAATAACTTAGTTATTTAAGTAAATAAAATTTATTAAAAAAAATACTATTCTCAAAAGTAATATAATATATAATAGTTAAAAAATACCTTTATTAGATAAATAATAAATTAAAAAATGTTAAAATATAAATTAAAAAAATTATTATAAATATTAGGCCTGTAAAGTATAACCTATATATTAGTTTAAAAAAAAACTAATAGTAATATTAGATAATAAAAAATTATTAAAAAAATCCTTTTTATAAAAAGTATAATAAAAGATAATAAAAAAAATATTATTTATTATAAAACAATAGGATTTCCTTAGAATTAAGGAATAAGTTTTATAATACTTTAATAATTTAAATTTGTAATAAAATGAAAATAACCTACTATAAAACTTATAAAATATAAATATAAACCCTATTTAAAGGAAGTATTAAAAATAATAAACCCTATAGTTAGCTTTTAGTATAAATAATTTATTAAAAAAATTAAAAATAACTTAGTAAGACTATATTTTAAAATATAAATAATATAAAAATTAAATATTTACTATATACCTAATATATAAAGTAATTAATAAAAAATTTATAAAAAAATATAAAAAAGTATTATAGGAATAGGGAATAGCCCTATATAATAAAATCTTAGGTTATATATAAAATTATTTTTAGTATTATTATTTTAAAAAAAGCTAGAAATTATACTAAGCTATTTGCTAAATAAAATATTATTATAAAAATTATAAATAATATAAAAAAATAAAGTATATATATAGCTAGAACCTATAGCTACTAAAAATACTTATATTTATAAAATATAACTATTTTTTTTAAAAAAAAATAATTATAACTATATACAAAAAATAATTATAACTATATAAAAAAAAAAGTAAAATATCTAGCTTATACTAGGCTAAGTTACTATAAATATAAAATAAAAACTATATTTTTTATTAAAATAAAAATAAAAAATTTAAATTATAAGCTTAGACTAATATTATATATAATTATTACTAAAAATACTAGAAGGAAGTAACTTTTTTTATAATAAAAAATAATATATTAATTATAATTATTATAAAGCTAGGTAAATAATATATAAGGATTTTATTAAATTTTAAATACTTAGAATAGTTTATTAGTAAAGAATTTATTAAAAATAATAGTATTTAATAGAGTTGTTATGGGGCGGGATGGGGCGGGTTTTTGACCTTAAGCAACCCACCCAGGCGGGTTTTGGGGTGGGTTACCATATTAATAAACCGCCCATGGGTTATTTAAAATCCCTATAACCCACCCTAACTAACCTAAATAACCCAAATAGCCTAATTAGGTAATGATATACATTGGTATTTAAAATATTATATTAAATATATTAATTTATTAGTAATTAGTATAGGTATATAATAGGATTTATTAAAATATCTAGTAATTTATTTCTTGGCAACCCAATGGGTTACTCTATACCCCATGGGTTGCCTAATTAGGACCCAGAACCCACTGGGTTTTCTAGACCAGCAACTAACCCCAACCCAGGCCGGGTTGGGGCGGGTTGGCGCGGGGTTTCTGGGGTGGGTTAAACAACTCTACGAAGTACTAGTAATTATAAAGGGATTTAAAAAGTAAAAATACTATTTTAAAAAAGTAAAATATAAAGTTATTATATAAATAGATTATAAAAACTTAATATACTTTATAATAATAGAGAAACTTAAGGGATAATAGGTATAATAGGCCTAAAAGTTTTTATAATACTAGTTTAGGATTAAATATATTAATAGGAAAAATAATATTACTATAAATATACTAAGTAAAAGGCTAGACTATATAATTAAGGTTAAGAACCTAGAAGTAAACCTACTATATAAGAATAAAAAGGTTTTTAGGTTTAACTAAAATACTAAGCTAGCTACTATTTATACTATTAGTAATTATAACCCTATTTAATACTTAGGAATTTATTATATACTTTGTTTAAGCTAGCTTATAATAAATAACTTTATTTTTCTAGTTTTTTAGTCTTAACATAAGGTTTTAAATAATAAAATATTATTAAACTAGAGTTAAGTAATTAAAACTTTATTTAAAATTATTTTATGTAATAATAGTAGTATATATTTTTTTAAATTACTAGTAATTTACCTTGTTATATTAATATTTTAGTTTTTTTTTAACTTTTTTTTAAGGTTATTTTAATTAATTTTAAGCTTAGTAAGTTACTTGATATAATCCTAGCTAGAATTTATATTGCTTTATTAACTATAGCTTAAGTCTTCTTACTAATAAGCGTTATAATTATTTAAGTAAGTTCCTCCTATTATACCTTATATATAATATCTAGAGTAGTTTATACTATTATAGCTATATATTAGACTATATTTTTTATTTATATTTATTCCTCTAGGTTTAGCCTATTTTATAGGTAGTGCCTTATTAACTAGGTATTTTCCCTAGTAATAGTAATTATTTTAATTTATTATTAGCCCTAAATTATTATTTATATTTAAAAACCCTTCTAGGTTTTTAGCTATTCTTTTTATACTTTATATAATTATTTATTTAGTAACCTAATTTACTATAGTAAAAGTATAGATTTTTTTATTAATATTATTCCCTTTCTACCTTAAAAAGTATTATATTAAGCTTTATTAATTAAGGTTTATAAGGGTTACTATACCCCTAGTTTTATAGCTAGAATTACTATCTAGAATTTATATAATGATTTTTTTACTAGTTATTGTTACGGAAGGGCCTTGACCTCTCAAGTACTCTTCCTAACCTTCGAACCATGTTTGACCTAAACCTGACCCGACCGTGACTAGTCTTTATACTAGTTGGATGTTGAGCAATCATCCTTGCGAGGACCAGGTAAGTCAATCTGAATTATCAGGGTTTAGGTCAAACACGGTTCAAAGGTTAGGAAAAGTACTTAAGAGGTCAAGGCCCTTCTGTAATATATTAATCACCAGTTAGTATAAAATATCTTTAGATTAACTTAAAACAATAGTATAATATCTTAACCCACCCAGGCATAGTAAATCGCGCAACTTTAGTAAATTATTTAGACTATATAGCAGTAGCTTGCTAGTTAGACTAATATTATTAACCAAATAATAAATAACTTAAACCAGTATAATATAATACTAGATACTAATATATTAGGGATGCTTAGTTAACTTTAGGAGTAAATCCTTAGACTAGATAAATAATTTACTATAAAAACTATAAAACTTAAAACCCTAGATTCTTTTAATAAAACCAGGTTTAAGCTTAGGTATTAGCTTATATAAATAATTATATATTTTAATATTAATAAAAATAAGTTTATAAAAAAAAGTAATAAAGTTCTTTTTACCTTTACTTACCTAACTAGTATAGTATATAAATAGTTTAAGCTATTTATAAGGGAGTTTTAGTTAGAACCCCCTAATAATTATACTAAAAATATTATTAAGATATTTAGGAGCTTTAGTACTTTTTAGACTTAATTTAAATAAGTTTTTAAAAATATTAATATAACTAGGAACATGGAGTGATAGATTAACTACTTATATATATAAAATAATAATATAAATAGGTATATATCTTATTTTTAATAGCTAATATCCTATCTCTTTTAGTTAAATAAGGCCTTTATATATTATTATAAAAAAAGATTACCTTATACTATTAAAAAAAAATAGCTTTTATAAAAAGGCTTATAATACTTATAAAAATATATAACTTAATAACTAGGATTAGTAACTAACTTTAAAAGTTAAAGCTAAATTAAGGTTATTACTACCTAGTATATTATAATAATAGGCTATTATAGTTTTAAAGTAACTAGCAAGAAGGCTATTATATAAATTCTAAATAGTAATTCTAGCTATAAAACCAAGGATATAGTAATCCTTATAAACCTTAATTAATAGAACTTAATATAACCCTTTTTAAAGTAAAAAAGGATTACTATTACTAGAAGAATTTATACTTTTACTATAGTAAGTTAGGTTATTAAATAAATAATTATATAAAATATAAAAAAAGTAGCTAAAAACCTAGAAAAGGTTCTAGATAAAAATAATAACTTAGGGCTACTAGTAAACTAAAAATAATTAATATTACTAGGGAAAATAGCTACTTACTAGGTTATTATTTATAAAATAGGCTAAGCCTAGAGAAGTAAATATAAATAAAAAATATAGTCTAATAAGTAGCTATAAAATAAATTATTTTAGATACTATATAAGGGATATAATAGGTAAAAAAACTTATTAATATAATTATAAGACTTATTAATAATAAAATTTAAGCTATAAATATAAAAGTAATATAATTTCTAGCTAGGATTATATAAAGTAACTTACTAAGTTTAAAATTAATTAGAATAACCCCTAGGAGTATAAAAAACAGGAACTAATATATTAGTATAATAAGGCAAGATACTAGTAACTAGGAAAGAAATATATTACTATTATTATATATAGTAATAATAAATAAGCTTTTTATTACTTAACTCTAGTCTAATAATATTTTATTATATTAAAACTTATTTTAAGGCTAAGGGACTAGGAAAATAAATAGGTTTTATAAAAATAAAACTATTTACTATAAGCTAGTTTAAAAGAAAGTATATAATAAATTCCTAAGTATTAAATAGGATATTAACCCTTTTAATAAATAATATAGGATTTAAATAAAAACTTTTAGGCCTAATACTAAAAGCTTTAGTAATAAATATATATCCCTAGATAAAAATCCCTAAAAAAAAAAATAAGTAATAAAATAATATATAAGTATATAGTACTATATATAAGAACTTTAGATTTATAAGATTATTAATAAATTATAAAAGAATCTAAACCTTATAATAGCCAAGATAAGAAACCTATTTATATATTACCTATATATTAACCTATTATATTAGAATAGTACCCTTAGTAACTAGGACTTCTATAAATAGTAATATAATAAATATAAACTAGTCTATAGTACCTATTAGTAAGATAACTATAATTATTATAAAACCTTAAAAAATATATTTAAAAGGAAAAAAGTAGGGAGTACTTACTATTATAGGTATAACTAGGAGTAGTATAAATACCTATATACTAACTAGGCCTACTATTAATATAACTAGATTCTATAAATTATATACTATAATTTAGGATATAGAGTATATAAACCTTTTAAAATAATTATATAATACTATCTAAGAAAGCTAAGGATTATTAGTAATAATTAACTATATTTATACTAATAACTAAGATACTTATATATTAGATATTTAAAATATTTTAAATATAGTAATATATATTAGATAGCATGCTTTAATAATAAATATATTATATATTATAATACTAAGCTAGGAAACTACTTTCTAGTTTTATAATAGAATATATTTAAACTAAACTAGGAACTTAAATACCTTGTAATAATAAAATAAGGAAAGTATTTAAAATTATATATTATAGTTAACTAGTAACTAGTCTATACTATAATTAATTCTAGGGTAATAAAAAATTTTATAAACCTAAAATATATAAAATAACTAGGACTCTAGAGAGTTATTAAAAATAAACTAGAACTAATTAAAGGGCTAAATAAAAAGAATCTTAAATCTTATTAGTTAATAATTAAAATAAAAAATATATCCCTAGTAATATAGGGAAGAAATATAAAGCTAAGTTTTAATATATATTTTATAAGGAAATATAATATAATATTAGGGATCCTATAGCTTAAGGATTATAACCTAGATATTAATTAGTTAAAAAAAATAATTATATAAAAAAATAGCCTAGAAAAATAGGTACTAGTTAAGGCTAGAGCCTTATAGCCTACTAGAAGATAATAATATACTAAATAGCTAGTAGGGAGGCTAATTCCTAAAAACTTATAAATAACCTTAAAGAAAAGTCTAGTTTTTAAAATTTTAGTAGTAATATTTAAACTATCTAAATAAATATAGCTAATAAATATACCTAATTAGGCTACTAAAGTAATAAAAAAATATAGTAAAATAATTAAAGTTAGCAAGTCCAGGGGCTTGGATAATAAATATAAAAAATTTTAAATACTTATAATAAATAGTAAACCTATTAAACTAGAATTAATAATACCTAAAAAATATAATTTTTTTAGGAAGTATTCTAGAAATCTAAAAGGCTAGAGTTACTACTTTATAGGCCCTATAATTATACTATTCCTATTTAAAAAGGGAAGAAAAAAACCTTAAACTATAAATAAATAATCCTATTAAATAATTATAAATTACAGGTACTTAAGAAATATATTAAAAATTAACTTATAAAAGGAAATATTTAACTATTTACTTTTTTACTAGGGCATGGTACCCTATTTATACTAAAAAAGGAAAAAAAAAATAAATATATATTAACTATTAATTACTTAACTAAGTTATTATTAAAGATTAATACCTATTACCTTTTATTTAGGAGATTTAAAATAAACTTAAAAAAGTAAAGTAGTTTATAAAACTTAATATTACTAATATATACTACTAGCTTAGAATAACTAAAAAAAAAAATAAAAAATAATATTTAGATCTAAGTTTAAACTTTATAAATACCTAGTAATATTATTTAGGCTTATTAATATACTAGTAAGTTTTTAATAATTTATTAACTAAGGGCTTAATAAATATTTATATAACTATATAGTTATCTATATTAATAATATCCTAATTTTTATAGGTATACTTAAGGAGCTAGTATAGTAAACTAAAAAAATCTTATAGTAATTAATTAAGCTAAAGCTAAAATATAAGCTTAAAAAATATAAATTTTATACCTAAGAAACTAAGTTTTTAGGGTACTAGATTATAAAGGATAGCTTATAACCTAAAAACTTTAAAATAAGGGCTATTAGGGAATAGCTAATACTAAGAAATATTAAGGATATATAGTAATTTAATAGTATAGTTAACTACTATAAGTAGTATATTAATTAGTTTATATTTTATATAATACCCTTATATAAACTACTTAGAAAGAAAAAGGTCTTTAAATAAATAAATAAATAGTAGAAACCTTTTAATATAATAAAAAATATAATTATAACTATACTAATTATACTATAGTATAATCCTAAAAAACTAATAATACTTAAACTAAATATATTTAATTAAGCTATTAAAGCAAGAATAATATAGCCTAGACTAAATAAAAAACTATTACTTATAAAGTTTTAATTAAAAAAACTTACTAGAGCTAAAAAAAACTATAATATTTATAATAAAGAATTACTAGCTATAGTAGTAGTATTTAAATACTAAAGGGTTTATTTATAAGGAATATAGTTTTTTATACTTATAAAATTAGATTATAAAAACCTAACCTATTTTATAATAACTAAAAAGTTAATAAAAAGGTAGGCTAAATAAATAGAATTATTATTATAGTATAACTATAAAATAAAATATTATAAAAAAATAAAAATAATTAAGCTAATATATTTAGCTAAAGGCTAGACTATATAAAAAAAGTAAAAGAAACTAAACTAATAATCCTAAAGATAAATAAAAATAAAATACTTAGTAATAACCCTATAATTTTTATAATAATAATTAAAGTTTTAGAAATTATACTAGATTATATTAAAAAAGTTATAAAAAAAAATAGGCTTATATAAAAAATCCTTAAAATAATACTAAATACTTTAAAAAAGGATAGTATTTTTATTATAAAAGGACTTATTTATATACTACTAGTACTTATTATAAAAGTAATTAAGGAATATTATAATATACTAATTTATAGATACTATAGTATTAATAAAATATATAAAAGAATTAGATAAAACTACTTCTTTTTTAGTATAAAAAAAAAGGTTAAAAAATACCTTAATAACTATAAAACTTATTTAAGGAATAAGCTATTTTAATATATACCTTATAAAAAGCTTTAGAACCCTAAAGTTCTATAAAAGCTATAAAAATAGATTATAGTTAACTTTATTAAACTACTATTTATAATAAATAAGTAAAATAACTATCTAGTAATAATAATAAATAAATTAATAAAATATATTTACTTAATACTAATAAAAATAATAATTATAGCTAGGGATATAGTAAATACCTTTATAAATATAGTTATAATAAACTATAGAGTTCTAAAATATATTATATTTAATAAAAATAAGCTTTTTATATCTAAGTTTTAAAAATTAGTTATTAATTAATTAGGAATTTAGCTATAAATAATTACTATATATAGATTATAGTTAAATAAATAAACTAAAAGGGTTAACTAGATAATTAAATAATACTTATAGTACTATATAAACTATATATAGGATAACTAGGTAGACTAACTACTAATAGTATAGTTTACTTATAATAATTTAATTTATAGTATAATAGGAATAACTTTTTTTAAAGCTAACTATAGTTATTACCTAAGTATTTATAGTAAACTAATTAACTATAAACCTATTATAAAAAAAGCTAATAACTTTATTAAAAGACTTAAAAATATTTAAATATAACTTACCTAAGAACTTAAGTTTATTAATTTAAGAATAAAAACTTATTATAATAAATACTAAACCAAGCTACTAAAATTTAAAAAAGGGGGAAAAATATTCCTACTTTATAAAAATATTAAAATAAAATAACTAAGTTAAAAACTAGACTATATTTATTTAGGACCTTTTAAAATTAAAAAAAAATTAGGACTAGTTAATTATTACCTAAGATTACCTAAATTAATAAAAAAAATACACTTAATATTTTATATTTTATTATTAAAACCTATACTAATAAATACTAAACTTGCTAAAAGTATTAAAATTAAAAGTAAAGGAAAATAGGAGTATAAAATTAAAAAAATCCTAGACTTAAGAAAAGTTAGTAGTTAGGTATAGTACCTAGTTAAATAAAAGGGTTATAATACCTTAAAAAATATATAGGAACCTATTAAGAACCTAATAGGTTACCCTTAAAAGGTCTAGGAGTACTACTAGGGACTCCTAAAGTAAAAAAGTTAATATTTTACTAGAATAATAATAAAGAACTAATTATTTAAGTTAGACTAGGATTATCTAATATTATAGCTAGCTAAGTAACTATAGCTTTATACTTATTAGCTAGGTGCTTAAGTTTAAGATAATCCTTAGTAGTTAAAGGATCTTCCTAATCTAAATAATCTATTATAAAAGTATTATAATCTAATATTTTAATATTATACTTTTTTAGGAATTTATAATAAGTTTTAAGGTTCTTTAACCTTATAAATAATTCCTTTATCTCTATTTCTATTTTATTAATTTATTAATCTAAAAAGGTATAGTCCTTTTTAAAAGAACTCCACTCTTAATTACTATAAAAGTGTTTTTTATATTTTTAACCATAATAAGTGTATAATATATAATTTTAACTTTTTAAGTTTATTATACAAGGAAAACTATAAAGGAGGTAATATTTATAAAAACTATTTACCTTAAAACTATTAGCTAAAATCTTGTTAGCCTAAGAACTAAATTTATAATAGTAATTGTAATAAAAAGGTTTGGGGATTATAGTTTAGGATATAATAAGGCTATTAAAAAAAAGAAAGGAAGAAAAAAACTTACTAGGGCAGTATAGGGACCTACAGGTACTTATACTTTTGGGATTAAAAGCTAAAAAAGGGGGGGATAATATTATAAACCTACCCAGGGTGGCTTATAATAGTAAAACCACAAGGGAACAAGCACAGGCCGCGTAGATAAAAAATAAACCTATAGAGGAAACCCGCGAGCAGGCACCCGCGAGGGCCAGGTTATATAAGACTACCCAAGAAACTACTATAATAGATAGTAGTCAGGAAGGTAGCCAGGAAGGAATTACTAAGGTAACTACCATGGTAGATAGTAGTTAAAATAGTAGTCAGGCATGGAGGATATATAAGGATATTTATTACCCACTATATCTAGTTCTACTTTATTTTTTATAATTAATAAAGTTATTATTCCTAGAGTTACCTTTACTACTAGAGAAACTATTATAATATACTTTATTAATACTTAACTCTACAGGCTTTATTATATATAGTAAAAACTAGCCTTTTTATTATTCTACCTTTACCTAACCTAACCATAACTAGTCTTTATACTAGTTAGATATTAAGTAATTATCCTTGTGAGGACCAGGTAAGTTAATCTAAATTATTAGGGTTTAGGTTAAACATGGTTTGAAGGTTAGGAAGAGTACTTGAGAGGTTAAGGCCCTTCTATAACAGTTATACTAAAACTATAGTAGTGTATTATTATTATATATTAAATATTAATAACCTTAGTCTAGTTTTAATTTTTAAAGTTAGTTATTAATTTTAGTAGCTAAATTATATATTTTTATAAGTATTATAGGCCTTTTTATAAAAGCTATTTTTTTAATAGTGTAAGGTAATCCTTTTTTATAATAATTTATAAAGGCCTTATTTAACTATATAAGATAAAATATTAGCTATTAGAAATAAAATATATACCTGTTTATATTATTATTTAGTATATATAAGTAATTAATCTATTACTTTATATTCCTAGTTATATTAATATTTTTTAAAAACCTATTTAATTTAAGCCTAGAAAGTACTAAAGCTTTTAAAAACTTTTATAATATTTTTAGTTTAATTATTAGGGTATTTAGTCTAGAACTCCCTTATAAATAATTTAAATTATCTATAAGCTATACTAGTTAAGTAAATAAAAATGTAAAAAAGCTTTATTACTTTCCCTTTAATCTTATTTTTATTAATTTTAAAATATATAACTATTTATATAATCTAGTATTTAAGCTTAGCTCTAGTCCTATTAAAAGGTTTTAAGCTTTATAATTTTTATTATAAGGTATATATTTAAGCTATAAACCTACTCCTAGAGTTACCTAAGCATGCCTATAATATTAATACTTAGTATTATATTATACTTTTTAGCTTTAAAAATTAACTAGTTAATAGTATTAATAAGCCTATTAATAAGTATACCCTGCTAGCTACTAATCTATATAAATAATATACTATTATATTTATACTATTTATTAGGCTTAAGTAGGTTAAAATATTATAAAATTACTTTAAGTTAATCTAAGATATTTTATATTAACTAGTAATTAATATATTATAAAAGGGCCTTAATCTTTTAAATACTCCTCCTAACTTTTATATTATATTTAATTTAAACCCTAATAACTTAAATTAACTTACCTAGACCTTATAAGGCTATTACTTAATATCTAACTAGTATAAAAACTAGTTATAGTTAGGTTAGGTAAAAATAAAATAATAAAAAGGCTAGTTTTTACTATATATAAAAAAGCATATAGAGTTAAGTATTATTAAAGTATATTATATAGTTAGATTATAAAGGTAACTCTAGGAATAATAACTTTATTAATTATAAAGAATAAAATAGAACTAGATATAGTGGATAATAAATATCCTTATATATCCTTTACTGGCATACTATGCTATATACTATTTTTATAGTCTCTCCTATTAGTACTCTGGAATACTATTCTATATACTATCTCCATGGTATACCTCTATGGTATACGCATGTTACCTGGCGCCTGTGGGTGCCTGCTGGCAGGTTAGGTTACATGGTAGCCATCCTGTCCGGTCGTCCCTGCTTGCCCCTAGTGCAGTTCTGCCCTTGTGTACCGCCTTGGGTACGTTCATAACACTTTAGCTTAATAATAATACTTCTAATAATAATTTTATTTAGAAGGCATAATAATTTATTATAAAAACTAAAAGGGAATATAAAAATTTACTAAAGGTAATATAGAAAGCTATATAACTTACACTTTTAGAATAAAAGCTAAAAGAGGGGTGGATAATATTATAAACCTACTTAAAGTGGTATATAATAGTAAAATATACTAAGGTAATAGTAGGGTGCTATAGAATAAAAAACTACTAATATAAGGCAAACACCCAAGGAGCACTAGGTCACGTGTATATACTATTAAGTATACTATAAAAGGGCATACTAACTAGTGTACTAGGGTACCCATAAAAGGACTATAAGGTGGTATATAGGAAGGTATACTAACAAGGGATATATAATAATATTTATTACCTACTATACTTAGTTTTACTTTATTTTCTATAATTAATAATAATATTATCTATAGAGTTACCTTTACTAAAACTATTATAATATACTTTATTAAATACTTAATTTTAAAAGTTTTTTTATATATAGTAAAGACTAGCCTTTTTATTATTTTATTTTTATTTAAACTAACTATAACTAGTTTTTATACTAGTTAAATATTAAGTAATAACCTTGCATGGTCTAGGTAAGTTAATCTAAGTTATTAGGATTTAGGTTAAACATAGTTTAAAGATTAGGAAGAGTACTTAAGAGGTCAAGGCCCTTCCATAACACACACTCCTTTAAAAACTTGCGGCAGGTCTTTAGATTCTTTAGGCTTGTAAATAACTTTTTTATTTTTATTTTTATTTCATTAATCTACTAGTCAAGGGAAGTATAATCCCTTTTAAAAAAACTCCACTCCTAGTTACTATAAAATCACTTCTTATATTTTTAACTATAATAAGTGCATAATACATAGTTCTAACTTTTTAAGTCTATAATATAGGAAAAACTATAGGAGAAACAAAACTTACAAGGGCTATTAACCTTAAAACTATTAGTAATAATCTTATTGGCCTAAGAGTTAAATTTATAATAATAATTATAACAAGGCTTAACAGGAGGCATAATAAGCCATTATATAAAATATTAAAAAAAGGAAAAACTTACTAGATCCAAGAAGGAACCTATAAATACTTATACTTTTAGAATAAAAGCTAAAAGAGGGGAAGATAGTATTATAAACCCACCCAAGGGTGGTATATAACAGCAGAATAGCCCCAGGGCAGGACAGCCTTGCCCTAAGGATAACTATTACCATATAGTAACTACTATATAGCCTAGCTTACTGGCTAGCGCCTATAAATACTAGATCACGTGAGACTACCATGGGAACTACTATAAGGATAGTAGTTAGGAAGGTAGTCAATAGGCTACTATTAAAACTACCATAGTAGATAGAAGTTAAGAAGGTAGTTATTTCAGAAGGGCCTTGACCTCTTAAGTACTCTTCCTAACCTTTAAGCTATGTTTAACCTAAACCCTAATAGTTTAAATTAACTTACCTAGACCTTATAGGGTTATTACTTAATATCTAACTAGTATAATAACTAGTTATAGTTAAATTAAATAAAAATAAAATAATATAAAGGCTAGCCTAAACTATATATAAAAAGCCTATAAAATTAAGTATTAATAAAGTATATTATATAGTTAGATTATAAAGGTAACTCTAGAAATAATAACTTTATTAATTATAAAAAATAAAGTAGAAATAAGTATAGTAAGTAATAAATATTCTTATTTATCCTTTGCTAGTATACTATCCTATATACTTTCTTTATAAACCTTCCCTTAGTACCTCTATATACCCTCTAGTATACTATTTTTATAGTACTCTACATGGTATACTTTCATGTGACCTTGGTACTTATGGGTATTTATTAGCAAGTTAGGATATATGGCAGCTGTTTGTTGGGTGTTGCCCCGCCTAACCATCCACGATCGTCTGCGGGGTGGTTCTGCCGTTACATGCCGCCCTGGGCAGGTTTATAACATCATCCCCACCTCTTTTAGCTTTCACCCTAAAAGCATAAGTATATATAGGTCCCTGCATTATCTTGGTAAGTTTCCTTTTTTTTTTCCTATAATAGCTTATTATACCTTCTAGAAGAAATTATTACTAAGAATATTATTATTAAACTAATATAATTTTTTCTAAAGGTTTTCCTATTATATAATTATATAGCGCCTGTTTTACTTATAATATTCCCTATATTATAGATTTAAAAAGTTAAAATTATATATTATACACTTGTTATAGTTAAAAATATAAAAAATAATTTTATAATAATAAAAAATAAAGTAATTTAAAGTATAATAAGGCCTAGCTTATTACTAATTAAAAAAAAAAAACTTAATAGGTCTAGCTAGAGTATAGTTAAAAAATATAAAAGGTAATATTAAAAATCCTTTATTTTAAAAAATAGTAGAAGTTTCTTAAGGATTATAGTATTAAAATATTAGATTATAATATTTTTATAATAAATTATTTAAATTAAAAGGATCCTTTAACTACTAAGGATTATTTTAAACTTAAATACTTAACTAATAAATATAATACTATAATTAGTTAACTAGCTATAATATTAAATAGTGCTAGTGTAATTTAAATAATTAGTTTTTTATTATTATTCTAGTAAAATATTAATTTTTTTTACATTTAAAGTCCCTAGTAATACTTTTAAACCTTTTAAAAAATTTATTAGGTTTTTAATAGGTGTTACGGAAGGGCCTTGACTTCTCAAGTGCTCTTCCTAACCTCCGAACCGCGTTTGACCTAAACCCTGATAGTTCAGATTGACTTACCTGGTCCTCGCAAGGATATCGCTCAACGTCCAACTAGTGTGGAGGATAGTCACGGTCGGGTCGGGTAGAGGTGGAACGATACGAAGGCTAGTCTTTACCACGTGTGGAGAAGCCTGTAGAGTTAAGTGTTGACAAAGTATATCGTGATGGTTTCTCTGGTAGCAAAGGTAACTCTGGGGATAACAACTTTATTGATCACGAAGAATAAAGTAGAACTAGATACAGTGGGTAATGAACGTCCTTATATATCCTTCGCCTTCCCTACTATTTTCCTACCACCTGATGGTATACCGATGGTATATCCAATAGTGGTCCGTCGTGTTCCTACCATCCTCCTACCACCAGATGGTATACGAGATGGTATACGCACGTGACCTGGTGGCCATCCTGTCCGGGGAGTGGGCTCCGCAGGGCCATCCCTTCTCGCCTTCTGCCTGAGGCCCGTTTTCTGCTGTTATGTACCGCCCTGGGTAGGTTCATAACAATAGGTTCCTATATATTTTTTTAAAATATTATATCCTTTTTATTTAACTAGGTATTATACCTAACTATTAATTTTTTTTTAAGTCTAGGATTTTTTTTAACTTTATATTGCTATTTTTTTTTATTTTTAATAAGTTCAGTATTTATTAGTATAAATTTTAAAAATAAAATATAAAATATTAAATATATTTTTTTATTAATTTAGGCAGTTTTAGGTAATAATTAACTAGTTTTAGTTTTTTTTTAACTTTAAAAGATTTTAAATAAATATAGTTTAGTTTTTAACTTACTTTTTTTATTTTAATATTTTTATAAAATAAATTATTTTTTTTTAAATTTTAGTAGCTTAGTTTAGTATTTATTATAATAGATTTTTATTTTTAGGTTAATAAACTTAAGTTTTTAAGTATTTTAATAAAGCTATTAGCTTCCTTTATAATAGGTTTATAATTTATTAGTTTATTATAAATATTAAGGTAATAACTATAGTTAGCTTTAAAAGGTATTATTTTTAATATAGTATATTAAGTATTATAACTTTTATTAAAATAGTATTAGATTTCCTATTTATTAGTAGCCTTTTTTAATTTATAATTAAGTTTTTTTTTATATTAGTAATATAAGCTATTTAATAGTAAGGTTTTATAGTACTAGTTTAATAATTATATATTTTATAAACTTATATATAGTAATAATAGTATTAGTATAGGTAATCTTTATAATTAGGTCCTTTAATAATAATAGTCCCTTTATAAAATTAACAGTAATACTTTCCTATAGCTTATTTAGTATTCATAATATTTATATTTTCCTATATACCTAGTATTAAGATAGTTTATTTTAATTATACTTATTATATTTAGTAATATAATCCTAGACCTATTAGTATATTTATAAAAAGTAATAGGTCCTTTAAATCTTATTAATTATTTTTTTTAATTTTATAATATTTTTTAATTTATAGGTTATAATATATAGTAATTATTTCCTTAATTATTAATTCTAGTACTATAATTATATTATTTTATAATAATATCCTATTATTTACTTTTTTATATATTATATTATAGTTCTAGTATTATAATATATTATTACTTAACTATTTCTTTTTTAATTCTGTTTAAAATTTTATAATTATTAATAGTATAGGTAGTAGCTAGCTTAATATTTTAATTAAACTTAAAACCCTTTTTATTTTTATATAATAGGTTTACTTCTAGCTTTTTAATCTTAATTATATAGTCTAGCCTTTTACTTAGTATATTTATAGTAATATTATTTTTCCTATTAATATATTTAATCCTAAACTAGTATTATAAAAACTTTTAGGCTTATTATACCTATTATCCCTTAAATTCTTTTATTATTATAAAGTATATTAAATTCTTGTAATTAGTTTATATAATAACTTTATATTTTACTTTTGTAAAATAATACCTTTATTTTTTAAATCCTTTTATAATTACTAATACTTCTTAATTATAAGTATTATAGTTTTATTTTACTTAGGTTATTTATTATAAATAAAAAATAATAGTGTTATGAACCTACCTAGGGCGGTGCATAATAGCAGAACAACCTCAAGGCGAGACTTAAGACCAGCGACTGCGCAGCAACCTAACTCTCTAGATAAGTACCTGCTAGATTATATATAGTATACTAGATAGTATATATAGATACCAAGGGAAGGACTATAAATAGTATATAGGATAGTATACTAGTAAAGGATATATAAGGAATATTTACTACCTGCTATATCTAGTTCTACTTTATTTTTTATAATTAATAAAAGTATTATTTCTAGAGTTACCTTTATAACTAAACTATTATAATATACTTTATTAAATACTTAACTTTACAGGGTTTTCTATATATAGTAAAAACTAGCCTTTTTATTATTTTACCTTTACCTAACCTAATTATAATTAGTTTTTATACTAGTTAAATATTAAATAATATCCTTGCAAGGACTAGGTAAGTTAATCTAAGCTATTAAGGTTTAGGCTAAATATAGTTTAAAGGTTAGGAAAAGTTTTTAAAAGATTAAAACCCTTTTATAATATATTAATTACTAGTTAGTATAAAGTATCTTAAATTAACTTAAAATAATATTATAATATTTTAACCTAGTTAAGCCTAATAAATAGTATAAATATAATAGTATACTTTTTATATAAAGTAATAGTTTTAGGAGCAAGAAATGCTTATTAATGGGCTTATTAATACTATTAACTAGTTAATTATTAATATAAAAAATATAATATAATACTAAATACTAATACTCTAGGAATATTAAAATAACTCTAGTAGGTTTATAATTTAAATATTTACTTTAGTATAAAAATTATAAAGCATAAAACCTTAGAGTTTTTTAATAAAACCTAAACTAAGCTTAGGTACTAGCTTGTATAAATAATTATATATTTTAAAATTAATAAAAATAAGTTTAAAAG
Source organism: Aspergillus baeticus (assembly GCA_027569055.1). NCBI lineage: Eukaryota > Fungi > Ascomycota > Eurotiomycetes > Eurotiales > Aspergillaceae > Aspergillus > Aspergillus baeticus. The sequence goes on along the minus strand of JAPDEI010000018.1, from coordinate 70,295 downwards.
GGAAAGTAATAAATTTTTTTTATTTTTATTTACTTAACTATCATAGCTTATAAATAATTTAAATTATTTATAAAAAAATCTAGACTAAATACCCTAATAACTAAGCTAAAAATATTATTAAGGTTTTTGAAAGCTTTAATACTTTTTAAACCTAAAAATAATAATATAAATAGGTATATATTTTATTTTTAATGGCTAATATTTTATTTTTAATAGCTAATATTTTATTTTATATAGTTAAATAAGACCTTTATAAATTATTATAAAAAAGGATTACCTTATACTATTAAAAAAATAGCTTTTATAAAAAGGCCTATAATACTTATAAAAATATATAATCTAGTAACTAGGATTAGTAGCTAGCTTTAAAAATTGAAATTAAACTAAAGTTATTATTACCTAATATATAATAATAATAAGCTATTATAGTTTTAGTATAACTAGTAAAAAGGCTATTATATAAATTTTAGATAGTAATTCTAGCTATAAAACTAGAAGTATAGTAATCTTTATAAACCTTAATTAATAAAGCTTAATATAACTATTTCTAGAGTAAAAAAAGTAATACTAGTAAAAAATTTTATACTTTTATTATAATAAATTAAGTTATTAAATAAATAATTATATAAAGTATAAAAAAAAGTAGCTAAAAATCTAAAAAAGGTTTTAAATAAAAATAATAACTTAAGGTTACTAATAAACTAAAAATAATTAATATTATTAGGGAGGATAACTATTTACTAGGTTATTATTTAAAAATAGGCTAAGCCTAGAAAAATAAATATAAATAAAAAATATAGTCTAATATATAGCTATAATAATATATACTACTTTAAATATTATATATAAGGTATAATAAATAAAAGAACTTATTTATATAATTATAAGGCTTATTAATAATAAAATCTAAGCTATAAATAATAAAGTAATATAATTTCTAGCTAAAATTATATAAAGTAACTGTTATGGAAGGGCCTTGAGCTTTTAAGTACTCTTCCTAACCTTTAAACCATGTTTAACCTGAACCCTGATAACTTAGATTAACTTACCTGGTCCTTGCAAGGATATTACTTAATATTTAACTAGTATAAAGACTAGTTATAGTTAGGTTAGATAAAAGGGGAATAATAAAAAGGCTAGTCTTTATTATATATAAAGAAGCCTGTAAAGTTAAGTATTAATAAAGTATATTATAATAGTTTCTCTAGATTATAAAGGTAACTCTAAGATAATAACTTATATTAATTATAAAAAATAAAGTAGAACTAGATATAGTAGGTAATAAATATCCTTATATATCCTTCATACCTAACTACTATCCTAACTACCATCTACCATGGTAGTTCCTTGGTAGTTCCTCCTTAACTACTATCCTAACTACTATCTACTATAGTAGTCCCTGGGATAGTTTCACGTGACTTGATTCCTGTGGGTGCCTGTTCATGGGTCTCCTTTCTGGGCTTGTTTGCTTGTTTGGCTCGTGCGCGTTTCCTCATTCGTGGTTCTGCTGTTGTGAGCCGCCCTGGGTAGGTTCATAACAGCTTTCTACTATTTTTTTACTATTAAATAGTATATATATAATATACCTAATAGTAGCTCTTGTTATATTTTTTATTATTTCCCTATTAAGTAGTATATATATAGTATATATATATAATCTTGTCTCTCCTAGGTATAGGTTAGTAACTTATAGGAGTTATTATTTTTTAGAATTATTATAGTTACTTATAGGAGTACTATATAGGTTTATAAGGCTTTTAATAGAGAATTAAGTTTATAAAGGTATATATATCTATAATTTTTTATTATTATACTAGATTAGGTCTAGTGCTTAGTCCCTAATTACTAAGTACCTAGGCAAGTTATAGGTATTCCTTTATTATAGGCTAGTTAATTAGTTATTAAGGCCTGGTGGTTCTGCCAGGTGTGGCCGCCTTCTGCTAGGTGCGGGCAGTGTCATAACAATATATTATAATAAAACCTAAACCTATTAATAATAAAAATAAAAAAACTTGTTTATATACTGTTTATATATTAACCTATTATATTAGAATATTACCTATAGTAACTAGGACTTATATAAATAATAGTATAATAAATATAAACTAGTTTATAATATTTACTTATAAAATAATTATAATTATTATAAAGCCCTAAAAAATATATAAAAAAAAAGGGAAGTATTTATTATTAAAAATATAACTAAAAATAGTATAAATATTTATATACTAATTAGGCCTATTATTAATATAAATAAATCTTATAAATTATATATTATAACCTAGAGTATAGGGAATATAAATTATTTAAAATAATTATATAATATTACACTAGAAAGCTAAGGATTATTAATAATAATTAATTATATTTATACTAACAAGCAAGATACTTATACCTTAAATATTTAAAATACCCTAAATATAATAATATATACTAGATAGTATACTTTAATACTAATTATACTACTTACTATAATATTAAATTAAAAAATTATTTTTTATTATTATAATAAAATATATTTAAATTAAATTAAAAACCTAAGTACCTTATAATAACAAGGTAAGAAAAGTGTTTAAAACTTTATATAAAAATTAACTAGTAACTAGTTTTTATAATAATTAATTTTAAAATAATAAAAAATTTTATAAATTTAAAATATATAAAATAACTAGGACTCTAGGAAGTTATTAAAAAAATTAAAATTAATTAAAAAACTAAATAAAAAGGATTTTAGATCCTGCTAGTTAATAGTTAAAATAAAAAATATATTTTTAGTAATATAGGGAAAAAGTATAAAGCTAAGTTTTAATATATTCCCTATAAAAAAATAATATAATATTAGGGATCCTATAGCTTAAGGATTATAACCTAAATATTAATTAAATAGAAAAAATAATTAAATAAAAAAAATAGCTTAAAAAATAGGTACTAGTTAAGGCTAGAGTCTTATAGCCTATAAAAAAATAGTAATAAACTAAGTAACTAGTAAAAAGGTTAATTTTTAAAAACTTATAAGTAACCTTAAAAAAAGTCTAGTTTTAAAAATTTTAGTAATAATATTTAAACTATTTAAATAAATATAACTAATAAATATACCTAGTTAGGTAACTAGAATAACTAAAAAATATAATAAAATAATTGAAATTAGTAAGTCTAAGGACTTAAATAATAAATATAAAAAAATATAAATATTTATAATAAATAATAAAATTACTAAGCTAGAAATTACTATACTAGAAAAGTATAGTTTTTATTAAAAAGTATTCTAGAAACTTAAATAACTAGAGTTACTACTTTATAAACCTTATAACTATACTATTCCTATTTAAAAAAAATACTAATATATAAATAAATAATTCTTATAAATAATTATAAGTTATAAATATTTAAGGATTATATTAAAAATTAACTTATTAAAAAAAATATTTAATTATTAATTTTTTTACTAGAATATAGTATTTTATTTATACTAAAAAAGGGAAAAAATATATATATATATATTAATTATTAACTACTTAACTAAGCTATTATTAAAGATTAATACCTATTATTTTTTATTTAGGAGATTTAAAATAAAGTTAAAAAAGTAAAATAATTTATAAAACTTAATATTATTAATATATATTACTAGCTTAAAATAGCTAAAAAAAATAAAAAATAGTATTTAAATTTAAGTTTAGATTTTATAAATATCTAGTAATACTATTTAGGCTTATTAATATACTAGTAAGCTTTTAAAGGTTTATTAACCAAGGGCTTAATAAGTACCTATATAATTATATAATTATTTATATTAATAATATTCTAATTTTTATAAGCATGCTTAAGAAGCTAGTATAATAAATAAAAAAAATCTTATAAAAATTAATTAAGTTAAAACTAAAATATAAACTTAAAAAATATAAGTTTTATACCTAAAAAACTAAGTTTTTATGGTATTAAATAATAAAAAATAGTTTATAATTTAAAAAATTTAAAATAAAAGCTATTACGGAATAGCTAAAACTAAAAATATTAAAAATATATAATAATTTAATAGTATAGTTAACTATTATAAGTAATATATTAATTAATTTATATTTTAAATAATTCCTTTATATAAGTTATTTAAAAAAAATAAACTATTTAAGTAAATAAAAAAGTACTAGGAGCCCTTTAATAAAATAAAAAAAGCTATTATATTTATACTAGTTATAGTATAGTATAATCTAAGAAAACTAATTATATTTAAACTAGATATATTTAATTAAGTTATTAAAATATAAATAATATAGCCTAGACTAAATAAAAAACCCTAACTTATAAAGTTTTAGTTATAAAAATTTACTAAAGCTAAGGTTAACTATAATATTTATAATAAAAAATTACTAGCTATAATAGTAGTATTTAAGTATTAAAAATTTTATTTATAAGGAATATAATTTTCTATATTTATAAAATTAGATTATAAAAACCTAACCTACTTTATAATAACTAAAAAATTAATAAAAAAATAAGCTAAATAGGTAAAATTATTATTATAATATAATTATAAAATAAAATATTATAAAAAAATAAAAATAGCTAAGCTAATATACTTAGCTAAAAGCTAGATTATATAAAAAAAAAATAAAACTAGTAATTTTAAAAGTAAATAAAAATAGAATATTTAATAATAATTTTATAATTTTTATAAAAATAATTAAAATAATAAAAATTATATTAGATTATATTAAAAAAGCTATGAAAAAAATAAGGTAATATAAAAAATCTTTAAAATAATATTAAATATTATAAAAAAAAATAAAATTTTTATAATAAAAGGATTGATGATGATGATAATGATGATGATTTCATTCACATATCTAGCAGCTATATACAAGCCGCTTGATAGCAGTTACTAATAATCTAGCCAGTAACTAGAGCCGCGGAGGTCCCCAGGCAGGCATCCCTTAGCCATGGCCTCCCTAGTCAAGGGTAGCCAGCCTCCTAGGGACTAACCTCTACCTGGTCCTTTACTAATTATCCTTTAAATCCTAGTAGCCCAAGGCCTACTAGGTATTACTTTTATAGTCTTTATAAGTAGTTTTTTGCCTAATATAAGTAAGGTATTATAGCTTACTAGGCTAGTAGTATAGGCTAGTCAGGCCCCTGGTAACTATAGTAGTTTTTTAGTAGGCTTATAAACTATATAAGTGTCTTAGTATATAGTATAAATTTAACTATATGCCACGCGAGGTCCAGGGTATTTAGTACCTAGAATAATAAGATCTCCTATAAGGCTGCCTATAGTATGCAAGCCTAAAGGTTTATATACCAGGGGCAGTTAAATAGTATATGTTAAATAGATTATAGCCCTAGGTTATAGGGATATCTAGTATTAACTATAGGGATAAACTAGCCAAGGTAGACCCCCAGGCTAATTTATCTAGTTTATATCTATATAAAAACCACCAAGGTAGCCCGCTACAGGCCTTTATAAAGGGTTAGAATAGCTTTGGCTGGTTCTAGGATTACCAGGCGCATGTGGGCTCCCTAGGGGGACTTTATCTATACCTTTTTCTAGGCTACCTTAGTAGCTACCTTAATTTACTATATTACTATAGATCTTAGTATTAAAGGCATGTTACTAGGCTCTAGGGGCTTTAGGGGCAGGTTAGTAGCCTGCTTAGCCTACTTATTTACCTCCTTATTACTAGGGACACTAACATGCCTGGGAACCTAGTATATACTAACCTCCCAGGAGCCTTAAAGGACTTTAAGCTAGCTAATAATATTATAGAGATATTACTACCTAAAGGAATATTTTAGGGCCCTATATACTTAGATAGTAGCCTAATTATTTATAAATATTACTACCTTGCCATGTTCTAGTTACTAGTAAAGGCAGGCTAGTACTATACTAATTCCCTTTAGCTTTATTATATATATAGTCTATATAGCAAGGGTCCCTAGGTAGGCTATATTAACACCTAGGTAAGATACTGCCATGGAGCTAACACCTATAGCCATGCCACTGCTATCTATATAGATTAGTAAGATACCTATAGCTAGTATAGCCGCATGTGCACTAACTACCTCTCCTTTAGTTATAGTAATTAATATATCTAGTAGCTTTTACTATAGGGGTGTTACCTATAGCTTAATAACCTCCAGGTCTACTAGTTTTACTAGAAGCAGGATCTTAAGTTATTAAAGCAGGGGGAGTAAGGGGTTCTAATCTAGGCCATGTTTCTACTAGTAGTAGGGCTCCTACTTAACTAGGAAGGCCCTGTAGATACCCTATATCCTAGTATATAATAAAAATATATATACCTAAAGGCATGCCTAGAGGACCTCTTGGTCCAGGGTAACTATAACTAGTATAATATAAAGGTAGGTAGTAAGGGCAAGGCTAGCTATAGTTTAAAAGGTACTAGTAATCTAGGTTAAAGCCTGCTTTTAGATTAACTCTATAGTCTAGATTACCTAGTTATACATGGCTATAAAGCTATATACTATATAAATATACTAGATTAAATAGCTATAAAATATTTATAGCTATAGGATTACTATTTATATTTTATAAAGCTAGAGTATTTTAATACCCTAGGTAAAGCTAGTAATTAATATAAGTATAGTAATTAACAGGGCTGCTTTAGCCCTATAATAATTTATATAGGTAGTACTAGTAAGCCCTAAGTTAAGGATAACTCCTAGGTATTATAGTATTAGCATAGGCCTAATAATTTCCCTGTAGATATATACCAGGGCCTCTACCAAGCCTGTAGGCTTGGGGATACCTTAGTAGTCCTTTTAGAGATATATTAGGCTATATTTTAAAGATATAAACTATAAGGTATATATTACCTCCTAGTATTTTATAATTTTATAGATCCTTTCTAGCTACTAGTAGTTCCACGTGGTTAAATTACCCTAGACTATAATACTTAGGTTATTAATATAAGTAGTTACCAGGGTCTTGCCCAGGAATACCTTATATATTTTATTAATAAGGTCTATATTAAAAAAAAAAAATTAGGAATAATAGCAAGCCCTAGGGGATACCTATATCTAGGTTAAAAGGTTCTAAAAGGCCTTTCTATAGTAAAAAGGTAGTTCTATAGTTAGTAAGGAAGCTAATAATCTAGTATATAAGTATTTTAGGCACCTAGCGCTTGTAAAGGTTATAGATAAGGTATTATAAGGCTATATTATTAAAGGCACTACTAATATCTAGGTATAGTAGGCTAGCTATATAGTAACTAGCTTGCCAGGCTATATAGGCTTATTTAACTAGTAAATATAGGGTATGCTTAATTAAGTATCCCTAGTAGCTATTAATATAGTTTTCTAGCAGGAGTTTAAATATCTCTACTAGGTAGCTTAGTTAAGATACTATTACTAACTCTAGGGCCTTGCTAACTATACTAAAAAGGGTAATAAGTTTATATACTTTTAGGCTACTATAATTAGGCTTCCTAGGCTTCCTAATAACTATTATAGTAAATAACTAGAAGTATTTAGGGTAGTACCCAAGGCAGAGATAGGTATTAAATAATATAGTTAGGTAGGGGAGGATAACTAAAAGGGCATGCTAAAGTACTATATTTAGTACCTTATCTAGGCCTAGGGTATTAAACAGGGCTATATTATTAATAGCTATTTTAATCTCCTTAGGGGTAATTAATTCCTTTATAAGGACTTCCTTAGGGTATAAGTAGTCCAGGATATTACTAAGGTCTGTCTCCAGGGGCATAGTAAATAGGTTATTTTTAAATATAGTAGCTTTCTTTTCCAGGGTAGTAAAAACTTAGTCCCTATACTTTAGTATAGGTATAAATATTTATATAGGCACCCTGCAAGTATAGTATTACTTTACTAGGTTCTAAAAGCCCTTAATAGACTCTATAGCTTACTCCACGCGGGTATAGTAGGCATGTTAGGTAGTCTTACTACTTTATCTGCCTAGCAAGTTCCTTAAGGTATTATATATATAGTAGTCTTTGTTAGAGCCAGTGGTTACAGCCCTCTAGTATGCTACTACTGCGTGGTGGCAGAGGTGCCAGAGCTCCTTAGTATAACCCGGCTAGGAATATCTAGTTAGCATGATCCTTGGTACCACTGTTACAGAAGGGCCTTGACCTCTCAAGTACTCTTCCTAACCCTTAAACCACATTTAACCTAAACCCTAATAGTTTGGATTAACTTACCTGGTCCTTGCAAGGATAATTACTTAATATTTAACTAGTATAAAGACTAGTTATAGTTAGGTTAGGTAAAGGTAGAATAATAAAAAGGCTAGTTTATACTATATATAATAAAGCCTGTAAAGTTAAGTATTAATAAAGTATATTATAATAGTTTCTTTAGTAGTAAAAGTAACTCTAGGGATAATAACTTTATTAATTATAAAAAATAAAGTAAAACTAGATATAATAGGTAATAAATATCCTTATATATTCCTTATATTCCTATTTTACTATATACTTCTTAGGGTATATTATAAAGTATATCTAATAATAATCCTTCCTACTATATACCTCTATATATACTTTTTAGGGTTATATTTAGGGTAATTATATATAACTTTACTCTTCTAGAGTATAGCTTAGTTATTTATAAAAATTAGTATTTTTTTAGGAGTATTATAGTTACTTATAAAAGTATTATATATATTTATAAGGCTTTTAATAGGGAATTAAGTCTATAAAGGTGTATATATCTATAATTCTTTATTATTATACTAGTCTAGGTTTAACACTTAGTCCTTAATTACTAAGTATCCAGGTAAGTTATAGGTATCTTTTTATTATAGGCTAGCTAATTAGCTATTAAGACCCAGTGGTTCTACCTAGCATGGCTGCCCTTTATTAGGTATAGGTAGTATTATAATACTATCCCCTCCTTTTTTTACTTTTAACTTTTAAAAGTATAAATAGTATAGTTCCCTATACTATTTTAGTAAGTTTTTTTTTTCTAATCTTTCTATAATAGCTTACTATACCTAATTAGTAAGTTAATAATTAGCTCTTCTAGTATTAAAAAATTATTTAAAATAGTATTATTATTACTAATCCTTATGCCTTTTATTCTAACTAAGGGATTCCCTATATTATAAATATAAAAAGTAAGAATTATATATTATATACTTGTTATAGTTAGAAATATAAAAAATAATTTTATAATAAAAGTAAGTAAAAGGCTTTAAATTATAAATATAACTAGGTTAGTTATAAAATTTAAGTAGCTAAAAAAGTATTTATTAAGTTATTTATAAAACTTGCTTGCCTTTAAAAATAAAAATATTTTTTAAAAAATTATAGTAATAAGATATTTATTTATAATACTATAGTATTAAAATATTTAAATAAAAAGGATCCTTTAATTACTAAAAATTAACTTAAACTTAAGCACCTAGCTAATAAGTATAAAGCTATAGTTACTTAGCTAGCTATAATATTAAATAGTCCTAGTTTAACTTAAATAATTAATTCTTTATTATTATTCTAGTATAATTAGTATAATTATAATTATATTTTTTATTATATTAAAGGGTTTTTATTATTTATTTATTTATTTAAAGATCATTCCCTTTCTAAGTAGTTTATATAAAGGTATTATATAAAATATAAACTAGTTAATATATTACTTATAATAATTAACTATACTATTAAATTATTATATATTTTTAATATTTTTTAGTATTAGCTATTCCTTAATAGCCTTTACTTTAAAATTTTTAAATTATAAACTATTTTTTATAATCTAGTGCCTTAAGAACTTAGTTTCTTAGGTATAGAATTTATATTTTTTAAACTTATACTTTAGCTTTAGCTTAATTAGTTACTATAAAATTTTTTTAGTTTACTATACTAGCTCCTTAAGCATGCCTATAAAGATTAAAATATTATTAATATAAATAACTATATAGTTATATAGGTACTTATTAAGTCCTTAGTTAATAAATTATTAAAAGCTTACTAGTATATTAATAAGCCTAAATAATATTACTAGATATTTATAAAATCTAAACTTAGATCTAAATACTATTTTTTATTTTTTTTTTAGCTATCCTTAGCTAGTAGTATATATTAGTAATATTAAATTTTATAAACTACTTTATTTTTTTAAGTTTATTTTAGATTTCCTAGATTAAAAATAGCAGGTACTAATCCTTAATAGTTACTTTATTAAGTAATTAGTAGTTAATATATATTTATTTATCTCCTTTTTTTTTTTATAAATAGGATACTATACCCTAAAAAAAAGGTTAATAGTTAAATATTTTTTTTATAAGTTATTTTTTAATATATTAACTAAGTATTTATAATTTATAATTATTTATTAGGATTATTTATTTATAGTTTAAGGTTTCTTCCTTCCCCCTTTAAATAGAAATAGTATAGTTATAGGGTTTATAAAGTAGTAACTCTAGCCTTTTAAACTTCTAGAATACTTTTTAAAAAAAACTATATTTTTTAGGTATTACTAGTTCTAGCTTAATAGGTTTATTATTTACTATAAGTACCTAAAATTTTTTATATTTATTATTTAAGTCCTTAGACTTGCTAACTTTAATTATTTTATTATATTTTTTTATTACTTTAGTAGCCTAACTAGGTATATTTATTAGCTATATTTATTTAAATAGTTTAAATATTACTACTAAAATTCTAGAAACTAGACTTTTTTTTAAAATTACTTATAAGTTTTTAAAAATTAGCCTTCTTACTAGCTATTTAGTATACTATTATCTCCTAGTAGGCTATAAGGCTTTAGCCCTAACTAGTACCTATTTTTCTAGGCTATTTTTTTATATAATTATTTTTTTTAACTAATTAATATCTAGGTTATAATTCTTAAGCTATAGGATCCCTAATACTATATTATATTTTTTTATAAAGTATATATTAAAACTTAGCTTTATATTTCTTCCCTATATTACTAGAGATATATTTTTTATTTTAATTATTAATTAATAAAATCTAAGATCCTCCCTATTTAGCCCTTTAATTAGTTTTAGTTTATTTTTAATAACTTCCTAGAGTCCTAGTTATTTTATATATTCTAGGTTTATAAAATTTTTTATTACCCTAGAATTAATTATAGTATAGACTAGTTACTAATTAACTATAATATATAGTTTTAGATACCTCCCTTACCTTATTATTACATGGTACTTAGGTTCCTAGTTTAGCCTAAGTATATTCTATTATAAAACTAAAAAGTGGTTTCCTAGCTTAGTATTATAATATATAATATACTTATTATTAAAGCATGCTATCTAATATATATTACTATATTTAGGGTATTTTAAATACCTAATATATAAGTATCTTAGTTATTAGTATAGATATAGTTAATTATTACTAATAATTCTTGGCTTTCTTAGATAGTACTATATAATTACTTTAAAAAGTTTATATACTTTATATCCTAGATTATAATATATAACCTATAGGATCTAGTTATATTAGTAATAGGCCTAGTTAGTATATAAATATTTATACTACTCCTAGTTATATTTATAATAGTAAGTACTCCCTACCTTTCTTTTTCTAGATATATTTTTTAGGGTTTTATAGTTATTTTACTAATAAGTATTATAAACTAGTTTATATTTATTATATTACTATTTATAGGAGTCCTAATTACTAAGGATACTATCCTAGTATAATAGGTTAATATATAAGTAATATATAAACAAGTTTCTTGTCTTGGCTATTATAAGGTTTAGATTCCTTTATAATTTATTAGTAATTTTATAAATCTAAAGTTTTTATATATAGTACTATATATTTATATATTATTCTATTACTTATTTTTTTTCTTAGGGATTTTTATCTAGGGATATATACTTATTACTAAAGCTTTTAGTATTAAGTTTAAAAGTTCCTACCTAAGTTTTATATTATTTATTAAAAGGGTTAATATTTTATTTAATATTTAGGAATTTATTATATATATTTTTTTTTAAATTAGCTTATTATAAATAGCTTTATTTTTATAAAACCTATTTATTTTTCTAGTCTTTTAGCCTTAAAATAAGTTTTAATATAATAAAATATTATTAGACTAGAGTTAAGTAATAAAAAGCTTATTTATTATTATTATATATAATAATAGTAGTATATTCCTTTCCTGGTTACTAGTATTTTACCTTATTATATTAATATATTAGTTTTTATTTTTTATACTCCTAGGGGTTATTTTAATTAATTTTAAATTTAGTAAGTTACTTTATATAATCCTAGCTAGGAATTATATTACTTTATTATTTATAATTTAAATCTTGTTATTAATAAGCCTTGTAATTATATTAATAAGTTTTTTTACTTATTATATTTTTTATATAGTATCTAAAGTAATTTATTTTATAGCTACTTATTAGACTATATTTTTTATTTATATTTTCTCCTCTAGGCTTAGCCTATTTTATAAGTAATAATCTAGTAAGTAGCTATTTTCCTTAGTAATATTAATTATTTTTAGTTTATTAATAGCCTTTAGTTATTATTTTTATCTAGAACCTTTTTTAGGTTTTTAGTTACTTTTTTTATATTTTATATAATTATTTATTTAATAACCTAACTTGCTATAATAAAAATATAAATTCTTTTATTAGTAGTAATCCTTCTCTACCTTAAAAAAAGTTATATTAAGTTTTATTAGTTAAGATTTATAAAGATTACTATATTCTTAGTTTTATAGCTAGTATTATTATCTAGAATTTATATAATAGCCCCCTTGCTAGTTATTTTAAAACTATAATAGCCTATTATTATAATATACTAGATAATAATAACCTTAATCTAGCTTTAATTTTTAAAATTAGTTACTAATCCTAGTTATTAAATTATATATTTTTATAAATATTATAGGCCTTTTTATAAAAACTATTTTTTTTTAATAGTATAAGGTAATTTTTTCTTATAATAGTATATAAAGGCCTTATCTAACTAATAGAAATAGGATATTAGCTATTAAATATAAAATATATATTTATTTATATTATTATTTTATATATATAAGTAGTTAATTTATTACTTTATATTTCTAGTTATATTAATATTTTTAAAAACCTATTTAAGTTAGGTTTAGAAAGTATTAAAGCTTTTAAATATCTTAATAATATTTTTAGTATAATTATTAGAAGGTTCTAACTAAAACTTTTTTATAAATAGCTTAAACTATTTATATACTATACTAGTTAAATAAATAAAGGTAAAAAAAACTTTATTATTTTCCTTTATAAACTTATTTTTATTAATATTAAGGTATATAATTATTTATATAAGCTAATACCTAAGCTTAGACCTAGTCCTATTAAAGAGGTCTAGGGTTTTAAGCTTTATAGTTTTTATAATAAGGTATTTATCTAGTCCAAGGATCTGCTCCTAAAGTTAACTAAGTATCCCTAAAGTATTAGTGTCTAGTATTATATTATACCTTTTTACCTTAGTAGTTAACTAGTTAATAGTATTACTAAGCCTATTAATAAGTGCTCCTTGCTCCTTAAGCTACTATTTTATATACTAGGTATACTACTATATTTATACTATTTACTAGGCTTGGCTAGCTTAAGATATTATATTATTATTTTAAGTTAATCTAAAATACTTTATACTAACTAGTAATTAATATATTATAAAAGGGCCTTAACCTCTTAAGTACTCTTTTTAACCCTTAAACTATATTTAACTTAAACCCTAATAGTTTAGATTAACTTACCTAGTCCTTGCAAGGATAATTACTTAATATTTAACTAGTATAAAGACTAGTTATAATTAAGTTAGGTAAAGGTAGAATAATAAAAAGGCTAGTTTATACTATATATAATAAAGCCTATAAAGTTAAGTGTTAATAAAGTATATTATAATAGTTTCTTTAGTAATAAAGGTAACTCTAGAGATAATAATTTTATTAATTATAAAAAATAAAGTAAAACTAGATATAATAGGTAATAAATATTCTTATATATTCCTTATATCCCTACTTTATTATATACTTTTTAAAGTATATTATAAAGTATATTTAATAGTAATCCTTCCTGCTATATATTTTTATATATACTTTTTAGGATTGCTTCTAGGGTAGTTATATATAACTTTACTTTTCTAGAGTATAGCTTAGTTATTTATAAAAGTTAGTATTTTCTTAGGAGTATTATAATTACTTATAAGAGTATTATATATATTTATAAGGCTTTTAATAGGGAATCAAGTCTATAGAGGTATATATATCTATAATTCTTTATTATTATACTAGTCCAGGTTTAGCACTTAGTCCTTAATTACTAAGTATCTAGGTAAGTTATGGGCATCTTTTTATTGCGGGCTGGCTGATTGGCTGTCGAGACCCGGTGGTTCTGCCTGGCGTGGCCGCCCTCCGTTAGGTGCGGGCAGTGTCATAACAACCACATGGCTAGTAGCCTTAGAGATCCCTGTAATAAGGTGATCCACCACAGAGTTAATATCCATGGGCGTGGAGAGGCGCGCTAGTGGGGACTAGTCTACCCCAGCCAGGGCCTTGGTAAACTATTCCTAATTAGTGTTCTGCCACTACCAGCGCTCTATCTTAGGGGCAGGCCACAGGGAGGTATTAAATTAGGTAACTACTAGTATATAGTTAGTAATAAACTACTAGTCCTTGTATATATTATAGCTAGTAAGCTATCCCGCAATATCTAGCATGGCCCATATAAGGTCTAGGGTGGTTTAGCCCCCTATAAACCCTGCATGGTTATTAAATATTACTATACCTTAGGGGGTAAGTAGCTATAGGTTATAGTTTTTAGTAATCTTAATTAGGGTATTAGCTCTTATATTTTAGTAAGGGTGCTTATTATAGTCCTATATAGGATAGTAAAGGTTAAAGTCCCTAATTACTATATAGTAGTAGCCTGGGGTCTTATATACTACCTAGTCTAGTACAGGCAATACTAAGTCCCCTGGGTACTATTATCCAGGGTTATAAATATTAAATATATTAACTACACCCAGGTTAGCTACCTGGACTATAAGGATACTTAGGTTCTAATTAATATAGTAGATTACCCATGTGCTAGGGTTAATCTACTTATTAATATATATATATATACATGTAGTAGATTTAGGGTGTTTTTATAGTATAGCTATAGGCAGACATGGAAGTAACCTTTTAATACCTATAAATATATAGTTACTAGATTAGTAAGGTTATTAATTATAGGCTCCTATATAAAAAGGTAGTTATAATTATACACCCCCTTTTCCCTAAAAAGATATATAGCTACCTTATTTTAAAAGCTATAAAAATTAGCCTGCAGGATAGATAGCTAGGCTAATATTAATATTTAGCTAATTTACTTATAGTAGTACTAATCTTATCCTTAAAGGATTTTACTTTTATATTATATTAGCTACTTTACAGGCTATAGTCCCTGTAGCATGTGCTAATAGTACTAAGTATTTTATAGCTTAGAATACTAGGGGCTAGTATTTTTATAGGGGAACTATTTATAGGGGATAAGGGGACTAAAATAAGCTTAACCTCCGCCTTTATTATATTATAATTATTCCCCTATACTTTCTTTTTCTAGTATTACTTTTATTTTTTTATATTAGACTATAGGTCTAGCCTAGCCCAGGACCTTAATTTATTTAATAGCTTTAAAGGCTATAAGGTTAATTTAAAAGTTTTTTTATATATCTAGGATAATATCTACTTCTTTAGTATTTATAGTAAATATTTAGGTTCTAGTATAGCCTAGGGCTGGTTTTTATCTAGGGTTACTAAATAGGTGTCCTAGCCCTATTTTAAATTTTCCAGGGTAAGCTAGTAGGCTATATAGTAATACTATAGGCTATTAATCTAATAGCTGCGTGCCTCCTCTAGTACTATAGTATAGAATAGGTAGCTCTAGTTAAAGGTAAAATAGTTATCCTTTAGTTACTTATTTATTATATAAACTATATACCTTGCCATAGCATGGTCTTATATATAGGGGTAGTCTCTAGAATTATAATCCCACGCGTAGTACACACAGGTAGGGTCTTACTTATAATAGTAGGTAATATACTTATATATTTAGTAGTTAAAGCACTATTAAACTTTATAGTATTTATTATAGTATATATAATAGTAGTTCTTACTATTAAGGGCTAGCTTATATAGCATAGCAGCCCTAGTAGCCTAATTACTATTAAACTTTATAATTAGCTTGGACTAGGGGGTCTCCTTTACCTTGCAGGAGCTAAATAGCTATTTTATCTAGATAATTTATATAGGTATAGCTACTAACTAGCTACTATTATTAACCTTAATCTATACTAGCAGGTTTTCTAGTCTAATTAATATATCTACCCCTTTTATAATAACCTAGTAAGTCTACTAGTAGAGTTTTATAAAGTTTTTAAATACTATATACTAGGTAGCGCTTGCGTGGCTTAGCTAGACTATATCCTCTAGGGAGTTAGTTTATAGTAATATATCCCTACTAGGGAGGATATAGCCCATGGAGAATATCTAGTAGGAGATCTAGAGATTACTAGACTTCTATAGGGCCTAGTTAGCCCTGTTAATTAGCTTTACAGGGCTTTAGTAAAGGGGGTTAATAACTATATACTTAGTACTTTATATTATAATTTCTAGTTCCTCCTAAGGGATAAATATTAGTATAATAAAGCTATTTATAGTACTACAAGTATTACTTAGGACTAGGGATAATATAAAAGGTACCTTTTATACCTATTCTAAGACCTAGAATAACTCTATAGCTAATACTATAAGGTAGGATAAGAGAATAGTATCCTAATATAACTATACTACTATATAGGGAATAGGCTAGCTAGTATTAGGGGAGTCTATATAGGCTAGTATAGCTATAGCCCAGGCATTCTAGATAGTAGTAGTTTAGTATTTATTATACTTAATAAGGATTATTTTAATCTACTTTAGTTCCTTTACTATCTAGTTAGGGGATTATTTACTAGTATCTTACACCTTTTTTATAAGGGATATTATAAAGTAAATACTATTAATAATTACCTATAGGATACCTCCCATAGATTTAATAGTTTATAATAACTTAAAGGCCTTAGTATAATAGGAATATATATAGGCTTTTAGGTTAAGTTTTATTTTAAATATAAAATCTAGCTATTATAAATTAGCCTTCTTTTTTTTAGGTACTATTTTACCTTGGCTAGTATTAGCAAGGGCTATATAAATTTATAGATCTTAAAGCTAAAGTGGTTAAAATCCCCGTGGGTATATTTACAGCTACTATAGCATTAGAACAAGGTATATAGCGCCAAAAGTTTCGTGATATATGTAATTTCACGTGTAGAATCAGTTCCTGTAGTTACTATTGCTTGAAAATAACTGTGGGGGTGGTTATTTGGTTGCCAATGGGTTTTTTTGCTAATATATGAGTAAGGTGACATGTAATAAAAGGATTAATTAATTAATTAATTAATTGATAAGTTACCCTGTTCTAAGCCCTCTATGGGCTCTTTTAGGGGCATAGCAGCTATAGGGGCTATTATTATAAGCTTTAGTATATAATAGTATAGTAGATAGTTAAAAACTTATAGAAAGCTATAACTAATAAAAATATAAAACCCTTATAAAACTATAACTATTTAGCTAACCTATAAAAAAAACCTTTTACTATATTTATAACTAGCTATAAATAGTATATATTACCTATAGTATAAGGTGCCTATTCCTACTAGATAATAGCTAACTACCCTATTATTCTAGGCTATATAATAACCTCTAGTAAGGTTATTTATTAGTAATCTAGGACTATAATAAGCTAGTTAATAGCTTAGGTATCTTTATAAATTTAAAATTAATTAAGAAGGTAAGGTATAGTAGTAAAAGAGATTTATAGTTTTTAATTTTCTAGTTACTAGTTAGAAAGCCTTTATTATATATTTTAAATAATAAACTATTATAAATATTATTCTAAGGCTTATAAGCTAATTAGTAATAACTAGGTTAAAGTTTTTTATAGGAGTATTAGTCTCTAGATAAATACTTATTTAAAGCTATAAAAAATAGCTAGTAGCAAGGAGGAACTAAGCTAGTTAATATATAGTTTTTAGGGTTAAAAATACTATAATAAAGTTATTTAAAAGCCCCTTTAGCTAGAACCTAGCCTATAGTAAGGTATACTAGGTATATATATATATTATATAATAAGCTATCTCTAGCATGGTTTTATAAGGGTATTACTTTATATTTATTTATTTAATTATATATAGGTACCCCTAGAGGCCTATTTTCCTAGTATAAACCTATACTAAGGTACTTTATTTTATAACTATTAAGCCTTTATAAAGTAATAATATTTTCCTAGTTAGTATAGTAAGGAATTACTAAAATTTAAAGCTAGTTAATATATATAACTAGTCTATTATCTAGTAAATAACTATTTTTATTTTAGCCCCCTAGTTAACTATAAACTAAAGGGCCTAGGGATCTACCCCTAATAATAATAATACTATAGGCCCCTAGGTGCTATTAACTTATTATTTAGTTATTTATTTAATAGCCTAGTTAGTAGCTTTATTCCCTAGAATACCTATATATATAATAATCTAGTAAAAATAGGTATCCTATCCCTAGGAATAATATTTTTTTAATAATATAGTAATTTTAGTAACTAGGTACTACCTAAAGGACTATCTAGGGTTTAAAATAGCCTAGAGGGCCCCCTAATTATTATTATATATATTTACTATTTTATAAAAATAGGTATAGTCTTAGGCTATATATAGGGCAAGAATAATCCCTATAAGCTTTACTATAAGGACTATATTAGTATTATTAATACTAAAGTAGGCTAAGGATTTAATTAATAGCTCTAGGTAAACTATTATAGTACTTACTAGCCTATTAATCCTAGAGTTATTTATATAAATATATAGCTTTTCTAGGAATAGTATATTATAAAGCTAGTAGTTAATAATTAATTTAGGCTTACTTTTATAAATAGTTATATTAAAAGGCTTTTATTATAGGGGTATTACCTATAGTTCTATAATTTTAAGCTTATTAACTATAATACCTATATAAAAGGCTAATTTATTCTTAGTAACCTTTAGTAGTATTTTTAGCCTATAATAATAGGTTTTATTAGTAATAAATATTTAATATATAAGTTTAAAAGCTAGCTAGGTAAGTATTATAGTCTAGGCTAGCTCTAGATTATACTTAACTAAAAGAAAATAAAGTTTAGTATTAACTACTAGGCTAGTAGTTATATAAAAGCTACCTAGGATTAAATAGCCTACCTTTTATTAAATTACTATAAGTTATTATACTTACTTATTATATAGTTTTATTATACCCTAAAAGTATAGAATATACTAAATTAAGATTATATATAATACTATAAGGGCTATATAGGCCTAGTAAATAAGTTATTTATTATATAAAAATAACCTTTAATTAAAAGCCCCTAAAAAGGTAAGGGCCTAGAGGCCTATACTATAATAATAGTCTATATAGTTAAGGTATAGCCTAAAAATAAAATATTAGTCTAGGTAAATACCTAGTAGTCTTATAATATTACTTAGCCTAATTATAACCTTCTTTAAGGCTAGTTCTAGGCCTAGCTTTATATACTAGGGTACTTTATTAGTTTACTAGTAGCTATCTAGGTTATAAAGGTATAATAAGGTAAACTTCTTAGGGGTAAAAATACTAGTATATATAACTACCTATATAAACTAGGCTACTAGTAAACTAGTTAGGTATAAAATTAATAATTTTATCCCCTATAAAATTAGTATTATAAAATAAATAAAAAATTAATAATAGTAGTAAGCCCTAGGGGATACTAGTATATATTTATTTCTAGAAAAGTTTATATTTTAAAAAGGTAAGGATTATATAATAATTAAAAAAAAAGCTTTTAAGCTAGTTAATAAGGTTTTTAGGGATATATTATTTCTAGAGATTATAAAAAAAATAAATATAAAATATATTATTAAAAACCCTAGAAATATTAAAAAATAGTATACTAGTAGCTTTACTTACCTTTTAGGCACCTATTATAAGCTTAACTATAGTATAAAATATAGTATTAGTTTTATAGCCCTAGTAGCTATTATAATAGCTTCCTAGTAATAATAAATAATATTTAATAAAATAGCTTAGGTAAAAGGCTATTATAGTTTTAAGGATCTTATTAAGTATATTAAATAGGGTAATTAATTAGTAGGTTTTTAAAATAAAGTAATTATTTTTTCTAGGCTTATATAATACTATTATATAAAACTTTTAGAAATAGGCAGGGTAATAGGTAAGGTAAAAATAATAGTTATATATAAATACTAAAAATAAGGTAATTAAGTTAAATATAGCTTAAAAAACCTAGTTTAGTATATTATTAAGCCCTAGGGCCTTATTTACTCTAAAATATTTAATTTTTTAAAAAATCTTTTATTTAATAATATTAGGTATAATAAGTTATTTAGGGTAGCTATAATTAATAGTATTATTTAAATTAATAACTAGTAATACTAGAAAAAATACCTAGGTAAGTATTTATACTTTATTTAAGAATATAAAGGTTATTTTATTAATATATATTAGTAATAATATATAGAACTAGTAAAATAAGTATATTTTTACTTACTAAAAAAGCCCTTAAACCTATTAAATATTATTACTAGCCTAGGTAACCTATTTATAGTAAACTTTTTAATAAAACTATTTAATAAGCTTTTAGCTAGTATTTAGTTTTATATAATATTTATAAACTATCTAGGGTAGGGCAGGTTAGTATTACTTATATTAGTAATTAGTAATTACCTTTTTTATATATTTTATATCTAGCTAAAAAACCTAGTATACTAAAGTAAAACTAGGCTATAAGTTAGCTATAAAGTATAATTATAAAGTTAATTTATTAATTATTTATATAAAAAGGTTAGTAAGTCCCTAGTATATACTATTTATAGTTTCTAGGCTTAGTAGCCCCTAGGGAAGATTAGGCAGGCCCTAGGAAATAATTTTTTAAAGCTTAGTAATATTTATAGCTACCTAGTTTTAGTAAGGGGGTAGCTAGGTAAATAAAAGTAAAATATAAAATATAATTTTTATAAAAAAATAGTTAGATTTACTAAAAAACTTTAAAATATAAATATTTTAAAGCTAGTTCTAGAGGCCCTAGCTAATAAAGTAAAAATTAATTATAAATTCTAGAAAAAAAGGCCCCCTAGGGTTAATACTATTAATAACCTTTTTATTATTAATATTAATATTAAAATTACTTTAAAGGCCTTAAATACTAACTATAGGCTAGGTAATTAGGCTATATAAAATAACTAAAAATAATAGCCTAGTCTTTACTAGCTAGTAAAGGTTATTAATATATATAATATTTAATATACTATAGCTATACTTTAGGGTATTTTATAAAGGGTTATATATATTAAAGTTATTAATAATAATATATTTAGCCCCTAGGGAAAGGCTATTTATAATATAAAAGGTATTTTAAAGGCTTTAAACTTCTAGGTTATCTAGGTTTATAAATAGATTATAAATATTATAAAAATATATATTTATACTAGGGATAAGGAAAATAGTTATAAAGCTAATATAAAAATTAAAGTATAATAGCTATTACTAGAGGCCTTTTTTAATATATATATATATAGGGGGCCCTAGGGGCCCTTATAAATAGCTATAAAAGCTTAAAATAATTATAGGCTTTTAATAATAAATAAAAGGTATTTATAAAAATATTTATCTAGGGTTTTTATTATAAAATATATATATTTTAAAGTAGGGGGGATAGTACCCTATCTAGTAACTTATAAATATTATATTAAAAAATAATTAGCTTAATAACTTTTAAAGGTAATTATAAATTAGTTTTTAGGGCTACTATTACTACAGGCTAACTATCCTAGGGGGTTTAGGCTTTAAAATATTTAGTATTTCTTTTTTTTTATAAAGGTGTCTAGGGTTCCTAAAATAATAACCTTATACTTAATTTATAATATAACTTCTAGAGTATTTTCTTAGGCTAGTATATAGTATATATCTTAGGCTAAACTAGGGGGGTATTAGTAATAAAAAGGGGTAGTATAGCTTTTTAGCTAGTAGAATTAGTAATATAAATAAAAACATATAAACTATATTAGGGTCTCTAGGTACTAGGGTGTGGTATTTTAGGGCTATTAGTTAGCTTAATTAGTACCTAATATTATCCTAGGGCTAGTATTAGTATTTAGCTATAGTTATTAGGGTATATTATAATAATTTTTAAATAGCCTTAAATACTATCTAGTTTAGTAATTAATAATTTATTTTAGGTATTTTATTTTTTAAAGGACTGGTATTCTAGTTTATAAAAGGCTTTAATATATAAAAAAAAGGTACTAGGCTAGAATAAAATATTAAAAAAAAAATTATAAATAATTAAGTACTAAAAGCTAGTAATTTATTTAATAAAAAATTAAAGCTATAAAAATAAAAATTATATAAATTTAAAAGTAAAAAAATAGGGGGCTAGCTTAATTTTACTATTACTAAAATTATTAAATTATAAAAATAGTACTAGTAAGGGTAAGGGTAAGGGTAAGAAAAATAATAGGCTTTTATAATATATTATATATTTAGGGGTATATTTAATAGCTTTATAATAATATTTATATTAGTACCTAGTAGCTAGTTACTATTAATTAATTTAATTATTTTAAAAAGTATTTTAACCCTAGTATTAATTAGTTTTAAAATAGCTAGGTTTTTAATATTTATAGCTATTATTTTAAGGGCTATAAATATAAAAAAAAATTTAAGCTTTATTTTTTATACCTATTTAATATTTTATTAAAAGCCCTAGTATTATAGGTATATTTTTATTTATATTTTATAAGGTTTATAATAGTTTATATACTTAAATAGCTATTTCTAGTCCTAAATAAGGTAGTCCTTTATATTATAAGGGTTAGTATAATAATAATAGTAAAAAAGGGAGGTATAATTATACTAAATATATTTAAAAAAAAAAGTAATAATAATATTATATAACCTAGCTATTTTTAAAAAATATTTTAATTTAAAAAATATTTTAATTTAAAAAATATTTTAATTTAAAAAATATTTTAATTTAAAAAAATTTATTTTAAAGGGTTACTAAACCTATAATTATTTAATTAATATTTTTAGGCTAGTAAAAACTAACTACTAGAAACCTTTTAGCCTTATTTTTATAATATAGGGTTAGCTATTTTATATATAGTATTTATATTTTAGGCTTATATATAATAATAGTTTTTTATAACTTTTTTAAAATAGTACTAGAATTTATATAATTTTAGGGAAATTAGGCTTTTAAAATTATATAAATAAAAATAATATATTAAAAATTAATAATTTAGGCTTTAGCCCCCCTAGAAAATTTTAGTAGTTATTTTTTAAAATAATAAATTAAATATTTATAGTTTATAAAATAGCTATAAAAATATCTAGGTTTTTACTAGCTAGTTTATTTATTATAGTAATTTTTACCCCTATTAGCTTTTATAGTTTAGCTATAATAGCCTATAGCTTTTTATAAATTATTATAGGCTTAGTAACTTAGTATAAGGGTTTATAATTTTAGTAAATTTAAACTTACTAGCTATTCTAGTTAAAAACTATAGCTAAAAAAAAAATTATAGGGTATCTAGGGTTACCTAGGGTCCCTATAACCTAATTAGTTTATTATTAAACCCTTATTCTAAAGGATATAAAATTTAGGGTACTTAATATAATACTAGTTATAATAAATATAATAGCTTTTAAATTTTTATATATCTAGCTTATTAATATTACTAGCTACTAGGTCCTATTATATTAGATTATAAAATTATTTTAAAAAATAATAATAAATAGGGTATTTACTAAGCTAGTAAGGCCCTAAATATAATTTATAATAGCTCTTTTCCTAGAATATTTAATAGTAAATAAAATAACCTTCTAGTAATATTTATAAAAAAGGTAAATAAATTTAATTATATTAAAATAGTTAGTATTTAGCAGGGCTAGTTATAGGATTTTAGTAAGTATAATAATAATAAATAAGTTTAAAATAATAATAAATAAGGTTAAATATAGGTTTTACCTAGTAGGATTTAATATTATTATATATTAAAGCTTTAAATAAACCTTTTAGGGAGGTATAGTATACTAGGGCCTAGTTATAAAAAAATTATATAATTTAATATTTTTAAAACTATACTATAAGTAATTAAAGGTACCTAATTATAATATTAATATATTTAATAGATTTACTAGGGCGTGGTAGGGATTTATATATTATATATATTATTTTAGTTAAAATAGGGGCCTAAATAAGGGCAGGCTAGCTAGTAAGGTAGTTTATTTAGGGATAGCTAGTACTAGGGATAAATAAGATATCCTAGGGGGTATAGCATGTTATTAAGATGGCTTAAAGGTTAATTTAGGAGATAAAGCATGGTAAGAGGAGTTAAATATTTAAAGGTTAATTTAGGAGATAAAGCGCGGTAAGAGGAGTTGAACGTTTAAAGGTCGATTCAGGAGACCTATATTTATCTAGAATCTTTTAAAATTAAAAAAAAAACTAGGACTAGTTAATTATTACTTAAAATTACCTAGATTAATAAAAAGGCTATATTTAATATTTTATATTTTATTATTAAAACCTATACTAATAAATACTAAACTTACTAAAAGTATTAAAATTAAAAATAAAAAAAAATAGAAGTATAAAGTTAAAAAAATCCTAAATTTAAAAAAAGTTAATAATTAGGTATAGTACCTAGTTAAATAAAAAGGTTATAATATCTTAAAAAATATATAGGAACTTATTAAAAACCTAATAAATTACTTTTAAAAGGTTTAGGAGTATTAGTAGGGACTTTTAAAATAAAAAAAATTAATAGTTTACTAAAATAATAATAAAAAACTAATTATTTAAATTAAACTAGAACTATTTAATACTATAGCTAGCTAAGTAATTATAGCTTTATATTTATTAACTAAGTATTTAAGTTTATAAAAATCTTTAGTAATTAAAGGATCTACCTTATCTACCTATTTAAAAATAAATAAATTATAATTTAATATTTTAATACTATACTTTTTTAAATATTAATATTATTTAAATAAATAGGCTATTTTTATAGCTATACAAGCCTACTTAGCTATAGTAAAGAATAATTTATTTTTTACCTTTTTTTAATTATACTTTAAATTACTCTATTTTTAATTATTATAAACCCTTTTTTTATATTTTTACTTAAAATAAGTATAGGTGGTATAATTCTAGCTTTTTAAATTTATAATATATAGGTAATTATAAAGGAGATAATATTTATAAAGGAACCTAACCTTAAACCTATTTTTAAGGACCTTTGAACATTCGACTCCTCTTACCGCGCTTTGTCTCCCAAATTAACCTTTAAGCCATCTTAATAACACACCACGCCCCCTAGAATATTTTATTTATCCCTAGTACTAGCTATCCCTAAGTAAACTACCTTACTAGCTAGCCTGCCCCTATTTAGGCCCCTATTTTAACTAAAATAATATATATAATATATAAATCCCTACCATGCCCTAGTAAACCTACTAAATATATTAATATTATAATTAGGTGCCTTTAACTACTTATAATATAGTTTTAAAAATATTAAATTATATAATTTTTTTATAACTAGGCTTTAATATATTATACTTCCCTAAAGGGCCTACCTAAAGCTTTAATATATAATAATATTAAATCTTACTAGGTAGAACCTATATTTAATCTTATTTATTATTATTTTAAACCTATTTATTATTATTATACCTACTAAAATCTTATAGCTAGCCCTACTAAATACTAACTACCTTAATATAATTAAATTTATTTATTTTTTTTTATAAATACTACTAAAAGATTATTTTATTTATTATTAAATATTTTAAAAAAAAAACTATTATAAGTTATATCTAGGGCCTTACTAGCTTAGTAAATATTTTATTTATTACTATTTTTTAGGATAATTTTATAACCTAATATAATAAAATCTAGTAGCTAGTAATATTAATAAGCTAGGTATATAAAAATCTAAAGGCTATTATATTTATTATAACTAGTATTATACTAAGTACCCTAAACTTTATATCCCCTAAAATAAGGGTTTAATAATAGGTTAATTAGGCTATAGGGACCCTAGGTAACCTTAAATATTTTATAACCTTTTTTTTTCTAGCTATAATTCCTAACTAAAATAGCTAGTAAATTTAAATTTATTAAAATTATAAACCCCTATACTAAGCTATTAAGCCTATAATAATTTATAAAAAGTTATAAATTATTATAGCTAAATTATAAAAGCTAATAAAAGTAAAAATTACTATAATAAATAAACTAGTTAATAAAAACCTAAATATTTTTATAGCTAGGTTTATAAACTATAAATATCTAGTTTATTATTTTAAAAAATAATTACTAAAACTTTTTAGGGGGGCTAAAGCCTAAATTATTAATTTTTAATATATTATTTTTATTTATATAATTTTAAAAGCCTAGTTTCCCTAAAACTATATAAATTCTAGTACTACCTTAAAAAAGCTATAAAAAGCTATTATTATATACAAGCCTAGGGTATAAATATTATATATAAAATAGCTAACCTTATATTATAAAAATAAGGCTAAAAAATCCCTAATAATTAGTTTTTACTAGTTTAAAAATATTAACTAGATAATTATAGGCCTAGTAACCTTTTAAAGTAAGCCTTTTTAAACTAAAATATTTTTTAAGGGTAGCTAGGTTATATAATAATATTATTATTTTTTTTTTAAATATATTTAGTATAACTATACCTTTTTTTTTACTATTAATACTATACTAATTCTTATAATATAAAAGATTACCCTATTTAGGACTAGGAATAGCTATTTAAATATATAAATTATTATAAATTTTATAAAATATAAATAAAGGTATACCTATAGTACTAGGGCCTTTAATAGGATATTAAATAAGTATAAAAAATAAAACTAAAGTTTTTTTTTATATTTATAGCCCCTAAAATAATAGTTATATATATTAAAAACCTAGCTATTTTAAAGCTAATTAATACTAGGGCTAAAATACTTTTTAAAATAACTAAACTAATTAATAGTAACTAGCTACTAGGTATTAATATAAATATTATATATAAAATTATTAAATATACCCCTAAATATATAATATATTATAAAAGCCTATTTTTTTTCTTACCCTTACCCTTGCTAGTATTACCCCTATAATTTAATAATTTTAGTAATAATAAAATTAAGCTAGCCCCTTATTTTTTTATTTTTAAACTTATATAGTCCTTGCCCCTATAATTATAATTTTTTATTAAATAAATTACTAGCTTTTAGTACTTAATTATTTATAACTTTTTTTAATATCCTATTCTAGCCTAGCACCTCCTTTTTATATATTAAAGCCTTTTATAAACTAAAATACTAGTCCCTTAGTAAATAAAATACCTAAAATAAATTATTAACTATTAAGCTAGATAGTATTACTACCTTTAAAGCTATTTAGGAACTATTATAATATACCCTAATAACTATAACTAAATATTAATACTAGCCCTAGAATAATATTAGGTACTAGCTAAGCTAATTAATAGCCCTAAAATATTATACTCTAGTACCTAGAGACCCTAATATAGTTTATATCCCCTTACCTATACTACTAGTTCTACTAGCTAAAAAGCTATATTACCCCTTTTTATTACTAATACCCCCCTAGTTTAGCCTAAAATATATATTATATACTAGCCTAAAAAAATATCCTAGAAGCTATACTATAGGCTAAATATAAAGTTATTATTTTAAAAACCCTAGGCACCTTTATAAAAATAAAAAATATTAAATATTTTAAAGCCTAAACCCCCTAGGATAGTTAGCCCCTAGTAATAGTAGCTATAAAAACTATTTTATAATTTTTTTTAAAAGCTATTAAACTAACTATTTTTTAATATAATATTTATAAGTTACTAAATAAGGTACTAGCCCCCCTACTTTAAGATATATATATTTTATAGTATACTATACTTACTATATAAAAACCCTAGGTAAATACCTTTATAAATATTTTTTATTTATTACTAAAAGCCTATAATTATTTTAAGCTTTTATAGTTATTTATAAGGGCCCCTAGGGCCCCCTATATATATATATATATTAAAAAAGGCCTCTAGTAGTAGCTATTATATTTTAATTTTTATATTAATTTTATAATTATCTCCCTTACTTCTAGTATAAATATATATTTTTATAATATTTATAACCTATTTATAAACCTAAATAACCTAGAAGTTTAAAGCCCCTAGAATACCCTTTATATTATAAATAAACTTTTTTTAGCAGCTAAATATATTATTATTAGTAATTTTAATATATATAACCTTTTATAAAATACCCTAAATTATAGCTATAGTATACTAAATATTATATATATTAATAACTTTTACTAGCTAGTAAAGACTAGGCTATTATCCCTAGCTACCCTATATAGCCTAATTACCTAGTTTATAATTAGTACCTAAGGCCTCTAGGGTAATTCTAATACTAATACTAATAATAAAAAGGCTATTAATAATATTAACCCTAGGGGGCCTTTTTTCCTAGATTTTATAATTAACCTTTATTTTACTAGCTAGGGTCTCTAGGACTAGCTTTAAAATATTTATATTTTAAAGTTTTCTAGTAAATTTAACTACCTTTTTATAAAAATTATATTTAATATCTTGCTCTTACTTATCTAGCTACCCTTTTATTAAAACTAGGTAATTATAAATACTACTAAGCTTTAGGGAGCTATTTCCTAGGGCCTATTTAATCTCCTTTAAGGGCTATTAAGCCTAGAAACTATAAATAGTATATACTAGGGACTTACTAACCTCCTTATATAAGTAATTAATAAATTAATCTTATAGTTATACCCTATAGCTAACTTATAGCCTAGTTTTACTCTAGTATACTAGGTCCTTTAGCTAGATATAAAATATATAAAAAAGGTAATTATTAACTATTAATATAAGTAATACTAACCTATCTTACCCTAGATAATTTATAAATATTATATAAAACTAAATACTAGCTAAAAGCTTATTAAATAGTTTTATTAAAAAGCTTATTATAAGTAGGTTACCTAGGCTAGTAATAGTATTTAATAGGTCTAGAGGCTTTTTAATTAAGTAAAAATATACTTACCTTACTAGTTTTATATATTACTATTAATATATACTAGTAAAATAGCCTTTATACCTCTAAATAAAATATAAATACTTACCTAGGTATTTTTTCTAGTACTACTAGTTACTAATCTAAATAATATTATTAACTATAGCTATATTAAATAACTTATTATACCTAATATTACTAAATAAAAAGTTTTTTAAAAAATTAAATATTCTAGAGTAAACAAGGCCCTAGGGCCTAATAATATACTAAACTAGGTTTTTTAAGCTATATTTAACCTAATTATCCTATTTCTAGTATTTATATATAATTATTATTTTTACCTTACCTACTACCCTATTTATTTCTAAAAGTCCTATATAATAATACTATATAAGCCTAGAAAAAATAACTACTTTATTTTAAAAGCTTATTAATTAATTACCCTATTTAATATACTTAGTAAGGTTTTTAAGGCTATAATAGCCTTTTACCTAAGCTATTTTACTAAATACTATTTATTATTACTAGAAAACTATTATAGTAGCTACTAGGGCTATAAAACTAATATTATATTTTATACTATAATTAAGCTTATAATAAGTGCCTAGAAGGTAAGTAAAGCTATTAGTATACTATTTTTTAATATCTCTAGGGCCTTTAATAATATATTTTATACCTATCTTTTTTATAACCTTTAAAAATAATATATCCCTAAAAACCTTATTAACTAACTTAAAAGCTTTTTTTTTAACTATTATATAATCCTTACCCTTTTAAAATATAAGCTTTTTTAAAAATAAATATATACTAGTATTCCCTAGGGCTTATTACTATTATTAATTTTTTATTTATTTTATAATACTAACCTTATAGGGGATAAAATTATTAATTTTATACCTAACTAGTTTACTAGTAGCCTAGTTTATATAAAAAATTTACCTAGAAATAATAGCCCTAGAAAGGAAGGTCCCTAGGATAAGACCCTTAAGGCCTATATAGCCTAGATAGGCTATATTAATAATACTATAATTATTACTATTAATAAGGACTTAACTACTAACTACTAGGTCCTTATATAAGTATACTAGGACTATTATTAGCCCTAGGTAGCTATATATACTAGTATTTTTACCCCTAAGAAGTTTATTTTATTATACCTTTATAACTTAAATAGCTACTAGTAAATTAATAAAATACCCTAGTATATAAAGCTAGGCCTAGAACTAGCCTTAAAAAAGATTATAATTAGGCTAAGTAATATTATAAAACTACTAGGTATTTACCTAGACTAATATTTTACCTTTAGGCTATACCTTAACTATATAAACTATTATTATAGTATAAGCCTCCAGGCCCTTGCCTCCCTAAAAGCTTTTAATTAAAAGTTATTTTTATATAATAAATAACTTATTTAGTAGGCTTATATAGCCCTTATAGTACTATATATAGCCTTAATTTAGTATATTTTATACTTTTAGGGTATAATAAAGCTATATAATAAGTAAATATAATAACTTATAATAATTTAATAAAAAATAAATTATTTAATCCTAGGTAGCTTTTATATAACTACTAGTCCTATAATTAATACTAAGCTTTACCTCCCCCTAGTTAAATATAGCCTAGAGCTAGCCTAGACTATAATACTTACCTAACTAGCCTTTAAACCTATATATTAAATATTTATTATTAATAAAACCTATTATTATAGGCTAAAAATACTACTAAAGGTTACTAAGAATAAATTAGCCATTTATATAGGTATTATAGTTAGTAAGCTTAAAATTATAAAATTATAGGTAGTACCCTTATAATAAAAGCCCCCTAATATAACTATTTATAAAAGTAAGCCTAAATTAATTACTAACTACTAGCTTTATAATATACTATTCCTAGGAATATTATATATTTATATAAATAGCTCTAGAATTAACAGGCTAGTAAGTATTATAATAGTCTACCTAAAGCTACTAATTAAATCCTTAGCCTACCTTAGTATTAATAATACTAATATAATCCCTATAATAAAGCTTATAGGGATTATTCTTGCCCTATATATAACCTAAAACTATACCTATTTTTATAAAATAGTAAATATATATAATAATAACTAGGGGGCCCTTTAAACTATTTTAAACCCTAGGTAGTTCTCTAGGTAATACCTAGTTACTAAAATTATTATATTATTAAAAAAATACTACTTCTAAAAATAGGATATTTATTTTTATTAGATTACTATATATATAGGTATCCTAGGGAATAAAGCTACTAACTAGGCTATTAAATAAATAACTAAATAATAAGCTAATAGTACCTAGGGGCCTATAATACTATTATTACTAGGGGTAGATCCCTAGGCCCTTTAGTTTATAGTTAACTAGGGGGCTAAAGTAAAAATAGTTACCTATTAAATAATAAACTAATTATATATATTAACTAGCTTTAAACTCTAGTAATTCCTTATTATACTAACTAAAAAAATACTATTATTTTATAGGGGCTTAATAGCTATAAAATAAAGCACTTTAGTATAGGTTTATACTAGGAAAATAGGCCTCTAGGGGTATTTATATATAATTAAATAGGTAAATATAAAATAATACCCTTATAGAACTATACTAGAGATAGCTTGCTATATAGTATATATATATACCTAGTATACTTTACTACAGGCTAGGTTCTAGCTAAAGGGGCTCCTAAATAACCTTATTATAATACTTTTAACCCTAAAAATAGTATACTAATTAGCTTAGTTCTTTTTTATTACTAGCTACCTTTTATAGCTCTAGGTAAGTACTTACTTAAAGACTAATATTTTTATAAAAGATTCTAACCTAGTTACTACTAATTAGCTTACAGGCCTTAAAATAATATTTATAATAGTTTACTACTTAAAATATATAATAAAGGCTTCCTAACTAGTAACTAGAAGGTTAAAAACTATAAGTCTACTTTATTATTATACCTTATTTTTTTAATTAGTTTTAAATTTATAAAAATACCTAAGCTATTAACTAGCTTATTATAGTTCTAGATTACTAATAAATAATCTTACTAAAGGTTACTATATAGCCTAGAGTAATAAGGTAGTTAGCTACTATTTAATAGGAATAGGCACCCTATACTATAAATAGTATATACTATTTATAGCTAGTTATAGGTATAGTAAAGGGTCTTTTTTATAGGTTAGCTAAATAGTTATAGTTTTATAAGGGTTTTATATCTCTATTAGTTATAGTTTTTTATAAGTTTTTAACTATCTACTATACTACTATATACCAAAGCTTATAATAATAGCCCCTATAGCTACTACACCCCTAAAGGAGCCTGTAGAGGGCTTAGAACAGGGTAACTCATTGATCAATCAATTAATTAATTAATCAAACCTATTTTTAATTATTTTATTAGATTAAAAAGTAAATTAGTAACAGTATTTATAAATAAAGGGTAATTTAGGCTTAATAATACAAGGTATAATAAGTTATTAAAAAAGGATAAAAAAAAAAAAAAAAACTTACTAAAATAATACAAGAACCTATAGATACTTATATTTTTAGGATAAAAAGAGATAAAAAAAGGGAATAATATTATAAACCTACCTAGGGTAGTATATAATAGTAAACGTAGAGCTTTAAAGGGAATATATACTAGCTATACCTATAGTACCTAGTAAGGCTTTTTTAAAATTAACCTATTACTAGATTATATAAGGAACTACCTTAAATATTATTACTAGTAGTAGTTAAAAAAGTAGTTAAGGAAAAAAAACTACTATAAAAACTACCTTTAGGGTAGTTAAGATAGTAATTAGGTATAAAGGATATATAAAAATATTTATTATTTACTATATCTAGTTCTACTTTATTTTTTATAATTAATAAAATTATTATTTCTAAAGTTACCTTTACTACTAGAGAAACTATTATAATATACTTTATTAAATACTTAACTTTATAGGCTTTTCTATATATAGTAAAGACTAGCCTTTTTATTATTCTACCTTTACCTAACCTAACTATAATTAGTTTTTATACTAGTTAGATACTAAGTAATATCCTTGCAAGGACCAGGTAAGTTAATCTAAACTATTAGGGTTTAGGTTAAACGCGGAAACAAGGTTAGGAAGAGTACTTAAGAGGTCAAGGCCCTTCCGTAACAACTGTATTAAAAATTAACTTATTAAAAAAATATTTAACTATTTACTCTTTTATTAGGGTATAGTATTATATTTATATTAAAATATATATATATATTAATTACTAACTACTTAACTAAGTTACTATTAAGGATTAATATTTACTATTTTCTATTTAAAAAATCTAAAATAAACTTAAAAAAGTAAAATAGTTTATAAAATTTAATATTATTAATATATACTACTAGTTTAAAATACCTAAAAAAATAGTATTTAGGTCTAAGTTTAGATTTTATAAATACTTAATAATACCCTTTAGGCTTACTAATATATTAAAAAGCCTTTAAAGGTTTATTAACTAAGCGCTTAATAAATACCTATATAGTTATATAGGTATTTATATTAATAATATTTTAATTTTTATAGGTATTTATATTAATAATATTTTAATTTTTATAGGTATATTTAAGGAGTTAGTATAGTAAACTAAAAAAAATCTTATAATAATTAATTAAATTAATACTAAAGTAAAAGCTTAAAAAATATAAATTTTATATTTAAAAAACTAATTTTTTAGAATATTAAATTATAAAAAAAAACTATAATTTAATAAACTTATTAACTACTATAAATAATATATTAATTAATTTATATTTTAAATAATCCCTTTATGTAAGTTAGTAAGGAAAAATAAACTATTTAAATAAATAAAAAGGTATTAAAAACCTTTTAATAAAATAAAAAAGGTTATTATATTTATACTAATTATAATATAATATAATCCTAGAAAGCTAATTATACTTAAACTAAATATATTTAATTAAGCTATTAAAGTATAAATAATATAGCCTAAATTAAATAAAAAATATTAATTTATAAGGTTTTAGTTATAAAAACTTACTAGGGTCAAGGTTAATTATAATATTTATAATAAAAAATTACTAGCTATAGTAATAGTATTTAAATATTAAAAAGTTTATTTATAAAAAATATAATTTTTTATATTTATAAAATTAAATTATAAAAACCTAACCTACTTTATAATAACTAAAAAATTAATAAAAAATTAAGGCAATTAAAACTAGTAATTTTAAAAATAAATAAAAATAAAATACTTCGTAATAATTTTATAATTTTTATAATAATTATTAAAATATTAGGAACTATACTAAATTATATTAAAAAAGGTATAAAAAAATAAATTAATATAAAAAATCCTTAAAATAATATTAAATACTATAAAAAAATATTTTTATAATAAAAAAACTTATTTATATACTACTAGTAGTTATTATAAAAGTAATTAAAAAATATTATAATATATTAATATATAAATACTATAATATTAATAAAATATATAAAAAAAATTAAATAAAACTACTTCTTTTCTAGTATAAAAAAAAGGTTAAAAATATTTTAATAATTATAAAACTTACATAAGGAATAAGCTAATTTAATATATATTTTATAAAAACTATAAAAGTAAATTATAATTAACTTTACTAAATTATTACCTATAATAAATAAATAAAATAACTATTTAGTAATAATAATAAATAAACTAATAAAATATATTTACTTAGTATTAATAAAAATAATAATTATAGCTAAAAATATAATAAATACTTTTATAAATATAGTAGCTATACTAATACTATTATTATTATATATAAACTTATAAAGTATATAGTTATTAGACTAGTACTATAAAACCTTACTACTAAATAGCTTATACTATTAATACTATAAAAAGTATTTATTTAAATAGGATTACTATAATACTTTATATTTAATAAAGATGAATTTTTTATATTAAAGTTTTAAAAAATAATTATAAAAGTATATAAAATAACCTAGGATATATTTATAGTATACTACTAGTAAATAAATAAATAAATAAAAAAATATAATTAGTTAAGTAATACTTATAATACTACTTTAAAACTAAAATAATTAGGTTAAGCTACTACTAATAGTATAATTTACTATAAATAATATAAAAAATATAATAATAGGAATATTACCCTATTATACTAGCCTAGGAAAAAATCTAATTATAAATTAAAAAAGCTATTAATAAATAGGAGATCGAATATTACTTTAATAAAAGTTATAATACTTAATATAATATATTAATTAATTATATAAGATATTAGATAGATAAAAAAAATAAAAAATTATTATAATAAAAATATACTATAATTAAGGGAGGGAGAGAAAATATACTTTTTATAAAAAATAATTAAAATAAAAATTTTTAATATTAAAAGTAAAAAACTAAGTAATAAACTTAATACTATAAAGTATAAATTATTTAAAATTAAAAAGAAATTTTTACATAATAACTACTACTTAAAGCTACCTATAAGAATATAAGTTTACCTAATATTTTATATCTTATTATTAGAACTAACCTAAAACCTAGAAAATACTAAAAATAAAGTAACTAATAAAAATAATAAATATAAAGTTAAAAAGATCTTAGACTAATAAATAGAGTTGTTATGGGGTGGGTTACCATATTAATAAACCGCCTATGGGTTATTTAAAATCCCTATAACCCACCCTAAATAACCCAAATAACCCAAATAACCCAAATAGCCTAATTACGTAATAATATATATTAGTATTTAAAATATTATATTAAATATATTAATTTATTAGTAATTAGTATAGGTATATGATAGGATTTATTATAATATCTAGTAATTTATTTCTTGGCAACCTAATAGGTTACTTTATACCCCATGGGTTGCCTAATTAGGACCCAGAACCCACTAGGGTTTCTAGGGTGGGTTAAACAACTCTACTAATAAATATAAAAGGATTAGATCTAGTACCTTATTAAAATAGTTACTTACTAGAAAATAAATTATAGGAACCTATTAGGCACCTAAATTACTATAAAAAATTTTAAAAATTTTAAAAATATAGTTAAAATATTAGTTAAACTAAAAAGGAAATATAAAAGCCTTTATAGCTTATATATTATTTAAAAAAAAATATAAATGACTACTAGTATTTAATATAGTAGTTAACTAGTTTAGTTTTTAATTTTTTTTTTTTTTTACTTCTCCTTTTTAAGCCTTTTAAGCTTTTTAATTTTTTTTATATTATAAATAATAAAATTACTAGCACGCTTTCTAATGAGATTATTTTACTTTTAAAAATAATTTATTTAAGTATTTGCCTTAGTAATCTAAGCTATTAGTACTAATAGTTTTTTTTTATTTTTTTTACTTTTTTAATTAAATTTTATTTTAAGTTTTTATAAAATAATACTACTTGCTATCTAAAAAAAGTTAGCTTAGGTATAATATACTTCTAAGCTACTAAAATATATATTTTATAATAAAATAAACCCTTACTATAAATATAAGGTTTTCTAGACTAAGAATAATAAATATATAGAGTTACTATATTAAAACCACTTTTCTTAATATAATACTTAAGGGATTTTATATAAAGTATAGATTCTGCAGGTATTATAAAGGGATTAATAATTAAACTATATTAAAAAAATAATAAAGTAAGGTATAGGAATAAAGTTACCTAAAGGATAGGTATATTAATTATATTTTTAGAATAAAGACCTTAAAAAAGGGGGATTATTAAAAAGCTATACTAAGAGATAGGATACTACTAGCTAGCAGATCTATCCTATAAGATTATACTTAATAGAATATCACATCTATAGAATAGAATAAGGATAAACTATATAATATAATAATATAGCTATATTAATATATGCTAAGGAAGCTATAAATATAGTAAATATAGCAGGATTAATATATTTAATATAATAATAGATAGTATTTAAAGACACTTATTATATATAATTAGTTTTAGCTACTATTTATTGTTTTTAGAATCTAAGCTACCCTACCTTTTAGAAAACTACTTTATTCTATTTTGTACCCTAAAATAGCTACTCTTACCCTATTTAATCATAGAATACCTTAAGACTATCAGTCCTAAGACAGATCAGTTAGACTTATCTAACAAACTTATAATTATTTATTATGATTATTTATTTATAATTTAAGGTTTTTTTTTAAATAAAAATAATATAATTATAAGGATTATAAGGTAATAGCTCTAATTTTTTTAGTTTTCTAGTATATTTTTTAAATAAAAATTATATTTTTTTAGTATATTCTAGCTTAGTAAGTTTACTATTTATTATAAGTATTTATAATCCTTTATATTTATTATTTAAGGCCTTGAACTTACTAGTTTTAATTATTTTATTATACTTTTTAACTTTTTTTAGTACCCTAACTAGCTATATTTATTAGCTATACTTATTTAAATAGTCTAGATATTACTATTAAAATATTAAAAACTAGACTTTTTTTTAAGGTTACCTACAGGTCCTTAAAAATTAACCTTTTTACTAATTACTTAGCTTATTATTATACCCTAGTATACTATAAGGCTCTAGCCCTAACTAATACCAATTTTTCTAGGCTATTTTTTTATTTAATTATTTTTTTTAATTAATATTTAGGTTATAGTTCTTAAGCTAGGGGACCCCTAATATTATATTATATTTCCTTAAAAGGTATATATTAAAACTTAGCTTTATATCCTACCTACCCCCCTATTACTAGGGATATAATTTTTATTTTAACTATAACTTAGTAAGATCCTAAATTCTTTTTATTTAGTTTTTAAATTAGTTTAGGTATTTTTTTAGTAACTCCCTAAAGTCCTAATTATTTTATATACTCTAGATTTATAAAATTCCCTATTATTTTAAAATTAATTATTATAAAAACTAGGTACTAATTAATATATATATAAAGTTTTAAATACTTTTTTTATTTTATTATTATAAGGTATCTAGGTTCCTAGTTTAGTTTAAATATATTTTATTATAAAACTAGGAAATAGTTTCCTATTTTAATATTATAATAAATAGTATAAATATTATTAAAGCATGCTATCTAGTATATATTATTATATTTAAGGTATCTTAAATATCTAAGGTATAAGTATCTTAGCTATTAGTATAGAGATAGCTAGTTATTATTAATAATTCTTAGTTTTTTTAGGTAGTACTTTAAAAGGTTTATATTCCCTATATCATAGGTTATAGTATATAATTTATAAGATTTAATTATATTAGTAATAGGACTAATAAGTATATAAATATTTATATTATTTTTAGTTATATTTTTAATAGTAAAAGCTTCCCCTTTTTTTTTAATATATTTTTAGGGTTTTATACAAACTATAGTTATTTTATAAGTAAATACTATAAACTAGTTTATATTTATTATATTATTATTTATAGTAATCCTAATTACTATAGGTACTATTTTAATATAATAGGTTAATATATAAATAATATATAAATAAGTTTTTTATTTTTATTATTACTAGGTCTAGATTTTATTATAGTATATTAATAAGTTTATAAATTTAAAGTTTTTATATATAATACTATATACTTGGATATTATCCTATTAAAAGTTTTTTTTTAAAGGTTTTTATTTAGGGATATAAACTTATTACTAGGACTTTTAGTATTAGGTCTAAGGTCCTTACCCTAAGTTTTATATTATTTATTAAAAAGGTTAATATTTTACTTAACACTTAAAAATTTATTATATTTTTTTAAGCTAGCTTATAGTAAATAGTTTAATTTTTATAAAACTTACTTATCCTCCTAGTTTTTTAGTTTTAAAATAATATTTTAAATAGTAAAATATTATTAGACTACAGTTAAGTAGTTAAAACTTTATTTAAAATTATTTTATATAATAGTAGTAATATATTTCTCCCTAAGTTATTAGTAATTTACCTTATTATATTAATACTTTTATATTTTTTTTTACTTTTTTTAAGGTTATTTTAATTAATTTTAAATTTAGTAAGTTACTTTATATAACCCTAGCTAAGGATTATATTATTTTATTATTTATAGTTTAAATTTTATTATTAATAAGTTTTATAATTATTTAGGTAAGTTCCTTTACCTATTATACCCATATATAGTATTTAAAGTAGTATATATTATTATAGCTATATATTAGACTATATTTTTTATTTATATTTATTCCTCTAGGCCTAGCTTATTTTATAAGTAATAATCTAGTAAATAGCTACCCTCCCTAGTAATATTAATTATTTTTAGTTTTTAATTAGTTATAAGTTATTATTATTATTTAGAATCCTTTTTAGGTTTTTAGCTATTTTTTTATACTTTATATAATTATTTATTTAATAACTTAATTTATTATAATAAAAATATAAAAATTTTTACTAGTGCTATTCCCTTTTTACCTTAAAAAGTATTATACTAAGCTTTATTAATTAAGGTTTATAAGGGTTAATATACCTTTAATTCTATAGCTAGAGTTACTATTTAAAATTTATATAATACCCCTCCTGCTAGCTATACAAAAACTATAATAGCATATTAATATTATATATTATATAATAATAGCCTTAATCTAGTCTTAGCTTTTAAAATTAGTTACTAACTATAGTAGCTAAGTTATATATTTTTATAAATATTATACGCTTTTTTATAAAAGCTATTTTTTTAATACTATAGGGTAATCCTTTTTTATAGTAATATATAAAGGCCTTATTTAATTATATAAGATAGAATATTAGCTATTTAAAATAAGATATATACTTATTTATATTATTATTTTATATATATAAGTAGTTAATTTATTACTCTATATTCCTAGGTTATACTAGTATTTTTAAAAACTTATTTAAGTTAAGTCTAGAAAGTACTAAAGCTTCTAAAAACTTTTATAGTATTTTTAGCCTAATTATTAGGGTATTCTACCTAAAAATTTTTTATAAATAGTTTAAACTATTTATAAGCTATACTTTGTTAAGTAAGTAAAAATAAAATAAAAAAACTTTATTACTTTCCCTTTTTAACTTATTTTTATTAACCTTAAAATATATAATTATTTATATAAGCTAGTACCTAAGCTTAGCTTAGATCTTATTAAAAGACTTTAAAGTCTTAAGTTTTATAATTTTTATAATAAAGTATATATCTAAGCTATAAACCTATTTTATAAGCTAATCAATTATACCCTAGATATTTATACTTAGTATTATAT
This sequence comes from Aspergillus baeticus, assembly GCA_027569055.1. Classification (NCBI taxonomy): domain Eukaryota; kingdom Fungi; phylum Ascomycota; class Eurotiomycetes; order Eurotiales; family Aspergillaceae; genus Aspergillus; species Aspergillus baeticus. The sequence goes on along the minus strand of JAPDEI010000018.1, from coordinate 29,897 downwards.
TATACTAATTTAAGTTATAAATTATTTAGTTAATAACTTTAGTTTAACTAGTAAGCTATTATTATATAGTGTAGATAATTTACTAGAGTTATATAATTTACTATACTTAAATAGGTTAAAATATTATAGTATTATTTTAAGTTAATTTAAGATATTTTATACTAACTAGTAATTAATATATTATAAAAAGGCCTTAACCTTTTAAGTACTCTCCCTAATCTTTAAATTATACTTAACTTAAATCCTAATAAGTTAGATTAACTTACCTAGTCCTTATAAGAATATTATTTAATATCTAACTAGTATAAAAACTAGTTATAGTTAGGTTAGGTAAAAATAAAATAATAAAAAGGCTAGTTTTTACTATATATAAAAAAGCCTATAAAATTAAGTATTTTCATAAAGTATATTATAATATTCTAGTTTATAAAAGTAACTTTAAAATAATAACTTATATTAATTATAAAGAATAAAATAGAACTAGATATAATAGGTAATAAATATCCTTATATATCCTTTACTAGTATACTATCCTGTATATTACCTATATAGTTTTTTTTTAGTACCTTTATATACCTTCTAGTATACTATTTTTATAGTACCCTATATACTATATTTTATATAATCTAGTGCCTGTGGGTTCCTTAGCTATACTTACTTGCCCTATAGTAGTATCCTCTTGGCCTGGGGTATCCTGCCATGGCCTTGGGGCGTGGCTCCCTTGCCCTGGGGCCTTTTTTACTGTTATGTACCGCCCCTGGGGGGGTTTATAACATTTATATTCTAAACAATTCCTTTATATAAGTTATTTAAAAAGGGTAAGCTATTTAAGTAAATAAAAAGGTACTAAAAGCCCTTTAATAGGATAAAAAAAGCTATTATATTTATTCTAATTATATTATAGTATAATCCTAGAAAGCTAACTGTCCTAGTTACTATAGGTAATATTTTAATATAATAGGTTAATATATAAATAGTATATAAATAAATTTTTTATCTTTATTATTACTAGGTCTAGGTTTTATTATAGTATATTAATAAATTTATAAATTTAAAATTCTTATATATATTACCTTATACTTATATACTATATTATTAAAATTAAATTTTTTTTTAAAATTTTTTTTTCTAAAATTATAAACTTATTACTAGGTATTTTAATATTAAATTTAAGTTTTTTAGCTTAAATTTTATATTATTTATTAAAAAAATTAATATTTTACTTAATACTTAGAAATTTATTATATATATATATTTTTTTTAAATTAGCTTATAGTAAATAGTTTTATTTTTATAAAATTTATTTATTTTTTTAATTTTTTAATTTTAAAATAAGGTTTTAAATAATAAAATATTATTAAACTAGAGTTAAGTCGTTAAAACTTTATTTAAAATTCCTTTATATAATAATAATATTTTTTTTTAGTTACTAGTAATTTATCTTATTATATTAATATATTAGTTTTTTCCCTTTATAATCCCTAGGGTTATCCTAATTAATTTTAAATTTAATAAATTACTTTATATAATCCTAGCTAGGAATTATATTACTTTATTATTTATAGCTTAAATTTTATTATTAATAAGCCTGATAATTATATAGGTAAGTTTTTTTACCTATTATACCCTATATATAGTATTTAAAATAGTATATATTATTATAGCTATATATTAAACTGTACTTTTTTTATATTTATTTCTCTAGCCTTAGCTTATTTTATAAATAATAATTTAATAAATAATTATCCTCCCTAGTAATATTAATTATTTTAGTTTATTAATAGCCCTAAGTTATTATTTTTATTTAAAACTTTTTCTAGGTTTTTAGCTATTTTTTTTATACTTTATATAATTATTTATTTAATAATATAATTTATTATAATAAAAGTATAAAATTTTTTACTAGTATTACTTTTTTTTACCCTAAAAAAAATTATATTTAGCTTTATTAATTAAGGTTTATAAAAATTATTATAGTACTAATTTTATACCTAGAATTATTATTTAAAATTTATATAATACCCTTTTTACTAGTTATACTAAAACTATAATAGCTTATTATTATTATATATTAGGTTATAATAACTTTAGTTTAATTTTAATTTTTAAAACTAGTTACTTATTCTAGTTACTAGATTATATATTTTTATAAGTATTATAGACCTTTTTATAAAAAGTATTTTTTTTAATAGTATATAATAATCCTTTCTTATAATAATATATAAAGGACTTATTTAACTAAATAAAATAAAATATTTGCTATTAAAAATAAAATATATATTTATTTATATTATTATTTTACATATATAAGTAGTTAATTTATTACTTTATGTTTCTAGTTATATTAATATTTTTTAAAAATCTATTTAAGTTACGTTTAGAAAGTATTAAAGCTTTTAAAAACCTTAATAGTATTTTTAGCTTAGTTATTAGGGTATTTAGTTTAAAAACTTTTTATAAATAGTTTAAACTATTTATAAGCTATACTAGTTAAGTAAGTAAAGGTAAAAAAAACTTTATTACTTTTCCTTTTAAACTTATTTTTATTAATTTTAAAATATATAATTATTTATATAAGCTAGTACCTAAACTTAGCTTAGGTTTTATTAAAAAGCTTTAAAATTTTAAACTTTATAATTTTTATAATAAAATAAATATTTAAACTATAAACTTACTTCTAAAGTTATTTAAATATCCCTAAAGTATTAATATTTAGTATTAAATTATATTTTTTTTATATTAGTAATTAACTAGTTAATAATATTATTAAGCCTATTAATAAATATTTTTTACTTCTAAAGTTACTACTTTATATAAAAAATATATTATTATATTTATACTATTTATTAGGCTTAACTAGGTTAAAATATTATAATGTTATTTTAAATTAATTTAAGATATTTTATACTAACTAGTAATTAATATATTATAAAAAGGTTTTAACTTTTTAAAAACTTTTTTTAATTTTTAAATTATATTTAATTTAAACCCTAATAGCTTAGATTAACTTATCTAGTCCTTATAAAAAATATTACTTAATATCTAACTAGTATAAAAACTAGTTATAATTAGGTTAAGTAAAGGTAAATAATAAAAAGGCTAGTTTTTATTATATATAAAAAAGCTTGTAAAGTTAAATATTTATTAAAATATATTATAATAGTCTAGTTATAAAGGTAACTCTAGAAATAATAACTTTATTAATTATAAAAAATAAAATAAAACTAGATATAATAGGTAGTAAATATTCTTTATACATCCTTTACAAGTATACTATCCCATATACTATTTATAGTCCTTCCCTTAGTATTTATATATACTATCTAGTATACTACATGTGACCTAGCAGGTACTTGTCTAGGGAGTTAGGTTACTACACAGTTGCTGGTCTTAAGTTTTGCCTTATGTTCTCCTATTATACACCGCCCTAGGTAGGTTTATAATAGTAAGTAGCTAAAAAAACTTAAATATTTTTATATTTTAAAGGATATAGTAAACTATTTAATTAATATATTTTTTATATGATTTAAACACTTTATTTAGCTTTAAGGATTATAGGGGTATTAGTAAAAAATTTATATTATATTTTTTATTATTATTAAATAAAAACTTTTTAAAATATTTACCTATCTAGAGTTTAAATTTTTTTATAAAAAAAATTTATTATATTTAATATATTTTTTTATTTATAATAAGTAGGGTAGTTATAAAGTATATTACTATACTAACTTTAATAATATATTAAGTTATATTACTATATTTTTATATGGCAATATATTATATATTTATATACTAAAGGCTTTTAAAATTATTTTAATTAAGTATAAAAATATTCTAAAGTTTTCTAGATATTTATTTTTTTAATTTTAAATTATAATATATATTATAAATAAAGGACTTTAGCCTTTTTCTAAGGCCTAAAATTTTTTAAACTTTTATAATATTATTATTTTTTAATATGACTATATTAATATAGGAAAATTTATAATAAATATATATATATTTTATTATAATATTAATTTTATAATTATAAATTATAAAATTTTTAAAAATTTACTAGAAATATATATTTTTTAATATTCTAGTAGTTAATAATATAAAAAAAATCTAGTTCTAAGTTATAATAAATATTAACTAAAAACTTAATATAGTTCCTTGCAGGGCTTTATATTTTATTTTTTATTTTTTTATATTTTTATATAATAATTATTTCTATACTAACTATTTTATAACAATAAGATTATTTATAAGTTATATATATATATATATATATATATAAGTTTTCAAAATAAAAATAATTACCTATAATATAGTAGGCCGCTTTTAAATTAATTATTTATAAAATATTTCTACATTTATTAATAAATATTATTATAAATATATAGGAAATATTTTTAGTTCTAGGCTTTTTTCTTAATAAAAATAATAATAAAAATCTAGTTTTATTTTTAAAAAACCTTTATTTAATAATAATATAAAAAAAGTAATATTATAGTTTTTATATTATTTTAATATTATAATAATATTTTATAAGGTTACTAGCTAGCTTAAGTTTCTTAAGCTAGCATAGCCTTATTACTTTAATTTATATTTTTAAATATTATTTTATTTATCCTAGTTATTATATTATAGTAATAGGTTAAAATAATAGTAATATTATACTATATAGCTAGTACTAAAGTAATAAAACTAATATTTATTTTTAATTATTAGTTCACTTTTAAGTAAATACTTTATAAAGTTTATAATAGCTTAGCCCTAAGTTAAACCCTTTTAAAGCTTTAATTTATTATATTTAATATTTTTACTTCTACCTTTATCCCTAGTATCTTTTTTTTTTATTATTTTTATTATTAATTATACTAAAGATTTAGGTAGTATGTCCTAGTATACTACCTATTTTTTTTTTTAGTATTACAATATATAATTATAGATTTAAATAGCTTTATAAATTTATTTTATATATATATATATTAGGCTAAGATAAAAGTTATTTTTATTAATTTTATACTTATATAGGTAGGTTATAGTATATTTTATATAATAAAAAGTAATATAAAAAAATAAGGGCCTATAAAAATATCTAGTTTTTTTATTATAATTATAATATTTCAGATATTTATAATAAAGTTTTTTATTAATTTATATTATTTTTTAGTTATATAAATTAGTTTTAAGCCTATATTTTTAAGCTATAAAATACCCTAACTAAGTATAAATTCTTTAATTATATTATATATATTATTTATAAATTCTAGGTTTATAAATATTACTTAAAACTATATTTATATATTTTTACTAACCTAGTTAATAAGCTAGTAGCCTATTTAAAGTAATATATTTTTTTATACTAGGTATATGTTATGAACCTACCCAAGGGCGGTACATAACGGCAGGACAAAACAGGTAAGGGGCACCAACCCATGGCGCCAATACCCCTCCTGAAATAGACTAATAGTAGTTACCTTAGGAGTTATATATATATACTACCAAGGGTAACCACCTAGATAGTAAAAGAAATAGTATATAGTATAAAAGATAACTACTAGGTATACTATTTTATATACTACCTAGGTAGTAGGATAGATAGTACAAAATAAAGAATATATAAGGATATTTATTACCTACTATATCTAAGTCTGCTTTATTCTTTATAATTAATAAAGTTATTATTCCTAGAGTTACCTTTATAACTAGACTATTATAATATACTTTATTGATACTTAACTTTATAGGCTTCTTTATATATAGTAAAGACTAGCCTTTTTATCATTCTACCTTTACCTAACTTAACTATAACTAGTCTTTATACTAGTTAAATATTAAATAATATTTTTATAAGGACTAGGTAAGTTAATCTAAATTATTATAGTTTAGGTTAAATATAATTTAAAGGTTAGGAAAAGTATTTAAAAGGTTAAGGCCCTTTTATAATATATTAATTACTAGTTAGTATAAAGTATTTTAAATTAACTTAAAATAATAGTATAATATCTTAATTTAATTAATCCTAATAAATAGTATAAATATAATAATATATCCTTTATATAAAATAGTAGCTTTAAAAGTAAGAAGTATTTATTAATAGGCTTATTAGTATAATTAACTAGTTAATTACTAATATAAAAAAAATAATATAATACTAAATACTAATACTCTAGGAATACTTAAATAACTTTAAAAATAGGTTTATAATTTAAATATTTACCTTATTATAAAAATTATAAAGCTTAAAACCTTAGAGCCTTTTAATAGGACTAGAACCAGGCTTAAATACTAGCTTATATAAATAATTATATACTTTAATATTAATAAAAATAAGTTTAAAAAGTAAAGTAATTAAAAATTTTTTATTTTTATTTATTTAATAAGTATAATATATAAATAGTTTAAGCTATTTATAAGAGAGTTCTAGTTAAAGCCCTTTAATAACTATACTAAAAATATTATTAAAATATTTAAAGGCTTTAATACTTTCTAAATATAGCTTAAATAAGTTTTTAAAAATATTAATATAACTAAAAATATAAAGTAATAAATTAATTATTTATATATATAAAATAATAATATAAATAGGTATATATCTTATTTTTAATAGCTTATATTTTATTTTTATTAGTTAAATAAGGCCTTTATATATTATTATAAAAAAGGACTACCTTATACTAGTAAAAAAAAATAGCTTTTATAAAAAAACTAGTAATATTTATAAAAATATATAATTTAATAACTAGGATTAATAACTAACTTTAAAAGTTAAAACTAGTCTAAGGTTACTATTATTTAATATATAATAATAATAGGATATTATAGTTTTAATATAACTAGTAAGGAGGGTATTATATAAATTTTAAATAGTAATTTTAGCTATAAAATTAAAAGTATAGTAATTTTTATAAACTTTAATTAATAAAACTTAATATAACTTTTTCTAGAATAAAGAAAAAGTAATACTAATAAAAAAATTTATACTTTTATTATAGTAAATTAGGTTATTATATAAATAATTATATAAAATATAAAAAAAATAGTTAAAAACCTAGAAAAGGTTCTAAATAAAAATAATAATTTAAGGCTATTAATAAACTAAAAATAATTATTATTATTAAAAAAAAATTATTTATTAAGTTATTATTTATAAAATAGGCTAAGCCTAGAAGAATAAATATAAATAAAAAATATAGTGTAATATATAGCTATAATAATATATATTACTTTAAATATTATATATAGGGTATAATAGGTAACTATATAATTATAACGCTTATTAATAATAAAATTTAGGGTATAAATAATAAAATAATATAATTTCTAGCTAGGATTATATAAAGTAATATATTAAATTTAAAATTAATTAAAATAACCCTAGAAACTATAAAAGGCAAGAATTAATATATTAATATAATAAGGTAAATTACTAGTAACTAGAAAAAGAATATACTATTATTATTATATAAAATAGTTTTAAATAAAATTCTAACTACTTAACCCTAGTTTAATAATATTTTATTATTTAAAACCTTATTTTAAAACTAAAAAAATAAAATAAAAAAATAAATTTTATAAAAATAAAGCTATTTACTATAAACTAGCTTAAAAAAAAGTATATAATAAATTCTTAAATATTAAATATGATATTAACCTTTTTAATAAATAATATAAAACCTAAGCTAAGAACCTTAGGCCTAATATTAAAAGTTCTAGTAATAAGTTTATATTCCTAGAAAAAAATCCCTAGAAAAAAAAACTCCTAATAATATAATATATAAGTATATAATATTATATATAGCAATTCTAGATTTATAGATTTACTAATATACTATAATAAAACCTAAATCTAGTAATAATAAAAATAAGAAACTTGTTTATATATTACCTATATATTAACCTATTATATTAGAATATTACCTATAATAATTAGGACTTATATAAATAGTATAATAAGTATAAACTAGTTTATAGTACCTATTTATATAATAATTATAACTATTATAAAATCCTAAGAGATATATTAAAAAAAAGGAAATATTTATTATTAAGGATATAACTAAAAATAGTATAAATATTTATATATTAACTATATATATTACTAATATAAATAAGTCCTATAAATAAGTCCTATAAATAAGTCCTATAAATTATATACTATAATCTAGAGTATAAAAAATATAAACCCTTTAAAATAATTATATAGTATTATCTAAGGAAACTAAAGATTATAAATAATAACTAATTATATTTATATTAATAAATAAAATATTTATACCTTAAATACCTAAAATACCCTAAGTATAATAATATATATTAAATAATATACTTTAATAATAATTATATTATTTATTATAATACTAAACTAGAAAATTATTTCCTAGTATTATAATAAAATATATTTAAACTAAACTAGGAACTTAAGTACCTTATAATAATAAAATAGGCGAGGTATTTAAAACTTTATATTAAAATTAATTAATAACTAGTTTTTATAATAATTAATTTTAAAATAATAGGAAATTTTATAAATCTAAAATATATAAAATAACTAGTACTTTAAAAAATTATTAAAAAAAAAACTAGAACTAATTAAAGGACTAAATAAAAAAAATTTTAGATTTTATTAATTAATAATTAAAATGAAAAATATATCCCTAATAATATAAGGAAGGAGTATAAAACTAAGTTTTAATATATACCTTATAAAAAAATATAATATAATATTAAGGATCCTATAGTTTAAGGATTATAACCTAAATATTAATTAAAAAAAAATAATTAAATAAAAAAATAGCCTAGAATAATAGGTACTAGTTAGGGCTAGAGCCTTATAACCTATAAAAAAATAATAGTAAACTAAATAACTAGTAAAAAGGTTAATTTTTAAGAACTTATAAATAACCTTAAAAAAAAAAGTTTAGTTTTTAATATTTAAACTATTTAAATAAGTATAGGTAATAAATATAAAGGAATATAAATATTTATAATAAATAATAAAATTACTAAGCTAGGACTTATTATACTAGAAAAGTATAATTTTTATTAAAAAGTATTTTAAAAACCTAAAAAACTAAAGTTACTATTTTATAAAGCCTATAATTATACTATTTTTATTTAACAAAAAAATATTAAACTATAAATAAATAATCCTAATAAATAATTATAAATTATAAATCCTTATAAATTATATTAAAAACTAACTTATAAAATTTTTTTAATTATTTAACTTTTTATTAGGGTATAGCACCTTATTTATACTAGTAAAGGGACAAAAAAATATATTAACTATTAACTATTTAACTAAATTACTATTAAAAATTAGTACCTGTTACTTTTTATTTATAAAATTTAAAATAAAATTAAAAAAGTAAAGTACTTTATAAAACTTAATATTACTAATATATACTACTAACTTAGAATAGCTAAAAAAAATATTATTTAAATTTAAGTTTAAACTTTATAAATATCTAGTAATACTTTTTAGGCTTATTAATATACTAATAAGGTTTTAAAAGTTTATTAATTAAAGGCTTAATAAGTACCTATATAATTATATAATTATTTATATTAATAATATCCTAATTTTTATAGATATATTTAAGGAACTAGTATAGTAAACTAAAAAAATTTTATAATAATTAATTAAGTTAAAGCTAAAGTATAAATTTAAAAAATATAAATTTTATATTTAAAAAACTAAGTTCCTAGGATATTAAATAATAAAAAATAATTTATAATTTAAAAATTTTAAAATAAAAATTATTAGGGACTGGCTAGAACTAAAAAATATTAAAAAATATATAATAATTTAATATAGTTATTATGTATTATAAATAGTATATTAATTAATTTATATTCTAAATAATTCCTTTATATAAGTTACTTAAAAAATAAACTATTTAAATAAATAAAAAAATGCTAAAAATCTTTTAATAAAATAAAAAAAACTATTATATTTATACTAATTATAATATAATATAATTTTAAAAAATTAATTATATTTAAACTAGATATATTTAACTAAGCTATTAAAACATAAATAATATAGCCTAAATTAAATAAAAAAATTAACCTATAAGGTTTTAATTATAAAAACTTACTAGAGCTAAGGTTAATTATAATATTTATAATAAAAAATTACTAGCTATAATAATAATATTTAAGTACTAAAAAGTTTATTTATAAAAAATATAGTTTCCTATATTTATAAAATTAAATTATAGAAACCTAACCTATTTTATAATAATTAAAAAGTTAATAAAAAAGCAGGCTAGTGTTAGATAAGTCCAACCGATCTGTCTTAGGACTGGTAGTCTTAAGGTATTCTATAATAAAATAGGGTAGGGGTGGCTATCTTAGGGCATAAGATAGGATAGAGGGGTTTCTAAAAGGTAGGGTAGCTTAGATTCTAAAAATAATAAATAGTAGCTAAAACTAATTATATATAATAAATATCCTTAAATACTATTTATTTATTATATCTATTATAGCCCTGGGCTCTGCTAGATATACTACTATCCTAGCCCTTATAGTCCTTGGTATAAATAGCTATAACTATAGCTCTACTAGTTCTTTAGTATTATACCTTTAGTATAATTAGTTAAAATATCCTAAGATTCTAGTTTAACATGCTATTATATTATACTATAATCTTATATAACTAATCTATTAGCTAGTAGTGTCCTATATTTTTTAGTATAGTTTTTTAATAATCCCCCTTTTTTAAGGTTTTTATTTTAAAGATATAAGTAGTATAGGCCCCTTAGATAAGTATATTTTATTATTATTTTTTTTTATAGTACCCTTTTTACTAACCTTATAATATTTTTTAAGTCTAATATTAATAAGAATAGGCTTAAAGGTTATTTTATTAATAGTAGATTTATAATAATTACTCCTTCTATTTATTATAGTTAATTAGGGAAACCATATATTAAATCTAAAATTTTAAAATTAAATAAGTATAGTAAATATATATATTTAGGTTATTAGTATATTAAAGGTTAATAAATATTCTTAGATAGCAAGTGGTAATAACTAGTTAATATATAAAATAAAATTTATAAATAAAAATAGGAAGCTTATATAGTTATAACTATAGCTATAGCTAAACTAGATTATTTTTAAAAATAAAATAATCTTTTTTAAAAGCGCGCTGGTAACTTTATTATTTATAATATAAAAAAAATTAAAAAGCTTAAAAGGCTTAAGGAAAAGAAGTAAAAATAAAAAAAAGTATTAAGGATAGATTAGTTAACTACTATATTAAATATTAATAGTTTTTTATACTTTTTTTAGATAATATATAAGCTACTAAGGCTTTTATACTCCCTTTTTAATCTAACTAGTATTTTAATTATTTTTTTTAAAATTTCTAGATTTTTTTATAGTAGCTTAGGTGCCTAATAGGTTCCTATAAATTATTTTCTAGTAAGTAACCCTTTTATTTAATAAGGTACTAGATCTAACCCTTTTATATTTATTAGTTTAAGATTTTTTTTAATTTTATACTTATTATTTTTATTAGTTACTTTATCCTTAGTATTTTCTAGGTTTTAGGTTAATTTTAATAGCAAGATATAAGGTGCTAGGTGGATTTGTGTTTTTATTAGTAGTTTTAAGTAGTAGTATTCCCTTACTAACTTCCTTGTATATTATACTATAGTTCTAGTATTATAATATTTTATTATTTAATTTTTTTTTTAGTTTTTCTAGGAATTTATAATTATTAATAATATAGGTAGTAGCTAGCTTAGTATCTTAGTTAAACCTAAGAACTTCCCTATTTTTATATAGCAGGTTTACTTCTTGGTTTTTAACCTTAATTATATAGTCTGGCCTTTTATTTAGTATATTAGTAGTAATATTCTTTTTTTTTATTAATATACTTAATCCTAAAATAGTATTATAAAAGCTTCTAAGCCTATTATACCTGTTATTCCTTAACCTCCTTTATTATTATAAAATATATTAGGTTTTATAATTTATTTATATAATAACTTTATATTTTCCTTTTTTAAAATAGTATTTTTATTTTTTAAATTCTTTTATAATTACTAATACTTTTTAATTATAAGTATTATAGTTTCTTTTTACTTAGGTTATTTATTATAAGTAAAAGGTAATAGGTTATAGCTTTTTATCTAGTCTTATTTACTTAAAAACTATCCTAATTACTTTTTTAAAGGTATTTATTTTTATATATTTCTATAATTCTAGGTTATAAAATACTAGTATTAGTACTTATTTAATATTTTTTTTTAATTCCTATAAACATGTTTTACTACTTATTTTCCTATATAAATAGTTTATTATTCTAGAGTAGTTTTATTAGTAGTAATATAGTTTTTATATATTAATAAAGGTATTCCCTAATATATCTAGAAATTCCTAAGAATCCTTTAACTCCTATTTTTTTAGTTAGTGTTAGCTAGTTAAAAATAATATTAACCTTTTTTTTTAAGATTTTCTATCCTTCCTAGGTAAAGACTATTCCTAGGTACTCTACCTTAGTAACCTAAAACTTGCTTTTTTTAATACTTATTATAAGTTTAGTTTTTAATATTTCTATTATTACTTTTTAAATATAACCCTTGTGTTTTTTAGGTTCTTTAGAGAATATAATTATATTATTAAAGTAAATAGTAACTATTTTATTAAAAAACCTTTTTAAAATATATATTATATACCTAGTAAATTTGGCTAGTAGCTATTTTAGCCCTATAAGTATAACTACCTATTAGTATAATTTTATATTTATAAGAAATACTATAAGATATCTATCTTCTTTTTATAAAAGTAGGTTATAGTAACCCTATTTTATATTAAAAATAGTAATTATCTTTGCTTCTTATAGCAGATCTTATTTCTATCCTATATATATGTTATGGAAGGGCCTTGACCTCTCGAGTGCTCTTCCTAACCTTTAAACTATGTTTGACCTGAACCCTAATAACTTAGATTAACTTACCTAGTTCTTGTAAGGATATTACTTAGTATCTAACTAGTAGGAAGACTAGTTATAGTTAGGTTAGGTAAAAGTAAAATAATAAAAAGGCTAGTCTTTACTATATATAGAGAAGCCTATAAAGTTAAGTATTAATAAAGTATATTATAATAGTTTTTCTAGTAGTAAAGGTAACTCTAGAAATAATAATTTTATTAATTATAAAAAATAAAATAGAACTAGATATAGTAGGTAATAAATATTCTTATATATCCTTTGTGCCTGACTACTATTTTAACTACTATTTACTATGGTAGTCCTACTAGTAGTCCCTTTATCTACCTTCCTAACTACTATCCTTGTTAGTAGTCCCTTTGGTAGTTCTCACGTGATCTAGTGGCTATGGTACTTGTTTAAGCTTAATAGGTTAGTTTAGGTAAACCCTGCTAGGTGCTACAGGCATAGCCAGCGCATGCTTTCCTTAGGGCTTGTTTCTACTATTATATACCACCCTAGGTACGTTTATAATATTATCCCCCCCTCTTTTAGCTTTTACCCTAAAAGTATAACTATCCTGTAGGTCCTTATGTTATATTAGTAGGTTTTTTCTTTCTTTTTATTTTTTTTTAATAGTTTTATTATACCTCATGCTATAAACCTAAAACGTTTTTACTATAACTACTATTATAAATTTAGTTCTTAGGCTAATAAAATTCTTGCTAATAGTTTTAAGGTTAATAGCCCCTGTAAATATTATTTTTTTATAGTTTTTCTTATATAATAGACTTAAAAAGTTATAATTATATATTATATACTTATTATAATTAAAAATATAAAAAATAATTCTATAGTAATTAGAAGTAAAGTTCCCTTAAAAAAGACTATACCTCCTTAAATTAATAAATTAATAAAATAAAGACTAAAATAAAGGAGTTATTTACTAGATTAAAAAATTTAAAAACTTATTATAAATTTCTAAAGAAGTATAGTATTAAAATATTAGATTATAATATTTTTATTATAGATTATTTAGATTAGGAGGATCCTTTAATTATTAAGGATTAGTTTAAACTTAAGCGCCTAGCTAATAAATATAAAGCTATAGTTATTTAGCTAGCTATAATATTAGATAGTCCTAGTCTAACTTAAATAATTAGTTTTTTATTATTATTCTAGTAAAATATTAATTTTTTTACTTTAGGAGTCCCTAGTAGTACTCCTAGACCTTTTAAAAGTAACCTATTAGGTTTTTAATAGGTTCCTATATATTTTCTAAGGTATTATAACCCTTTTATTTAATTAAGTACTATACCTAACTACTAACCTTTTTTAAATTTAAAATTTTTTTAACTTTATACTCCTGTTTTTTTTTTATTTTTAATTTTAATATTTTATATAGGTTTAGTATTTATTAGTATAGGTTTTAATAGTAAAATATTAAATATTAAATATAATTTTTTTTATTAATTTAGGTAGTTTTAAATAATAATTAACTAGTCCTAATTTTTTTTTAAATTTTAAAATGTTTTAAATAAATATAGTTTAGTTTTTAACTTAGTTTTTTTATTTAAATATTTTTATAAAGTAGGAATATTTTTCCCTATTTTTTAAATTTTAGTAGCTTAGTTTAGTGCTTATTATAATAAATTTTTATTTTTAGATTAATAAACTTAAGTTTTTAAATAAATTATATCTAAATATTTTTAAGTTTTTTAATAAAGCTATTAGCTTCCTTTATAATAGGTCTATAATTAATTAGTTTATTATAAATCCTTAAATAATAATTATAATTAGCTTTAAAAAGTATTATTTTTATTATACTATAAATTAAATTATTATAAATAAACTATATTATTAATAGCTAGTCTACCTAGTTATTTTATATATAGTTTATATAATATTATAAATATTACTTAATTATTTAGTTAACTTTTTTAGTTTATTTATTTAATTATAGTTTATATATAATAGTTATTTATAACTAAATTCCTAATTTATTAGTAACTAATTTTTAAAACTTAAATATAAAAAGTTTATCCTTATTAAATATAATATATTTTAGAACCCTATAGTTTATTATAACTATATTTATAGTATTTACTATATTTCTAGCTATAATTATTATTTTTATAAGTATTAAGTAAATATATTTTATTAGTTTATTTATTATTATTACTAGATAGTTATTTTATTTATTTATTATAGGTAATAGTCTAATAAAGTTAACTATAATTTATTTTTATAGTTTTTATAAAACTTTAGGATTTTATAGCTTTTTATAAAGTATATCTTAAAATAGCTTATTTTTTTAAGTAAGTTTTATAATTATTAAAATATTTTTTAATTTTTTTTATACTAGGAAAGAAGTAATTTTATTTAATTTTTTTATATATTTTATTAATACTATAGTATTTATATATTAGTATATTATAATATTCTTTAATTACCTTTATAATAAGTACTAGTAGTATATAAATAAGTCCTTTTATTATAAAAATACTACCTTTTTTATAGTATTTAGTATTATTTTAAGGATTTTTTAATATAATTTAATATAATTCCTAATATTTTAATTAGTATTATAAGGATTATAGGATTATTACTAAGTATTTTATTTTTATTTACTTTTAAAATTACTAGTCTAGGTTTTTTTAATTTTTTTATATAATCTAGTTTTTAGCTAAGTATATTAGCTTAACTATTTTTATTTCCCTTATAATATTTTATTTTATAATTATACTATAATAATAATTCTACCTATCTAGCCTGCCTTTTTATTAACTTTTTAGTTATTATAAAATAGGTTAGGTTCTTATAATTTAATTTTATAAGTATAAAAAACTATATTCCTTATAAATAAACTTTTTAATATTTAAATACTACTACTATAGCTAGTAGTTTTTTATTATAAATATTATAATTAACCTTATCCCTAGTAAGCTTTTATAACTAAAACCTTATAAGTTAAGGTTTTTTATTTAATCTAGGCTATATTATTTATATTTTAATAGCTTAATTAAATATATCTAGTTTAAATATAGTTAGTTTTTTAGGATTATATTATATTATAACTAGTATAAATATAATAGCTTTTTTTATTTTATTAAAAAGCTTCTAGTATCTTTTTATTTACTTAAATAGTTTATTTTTTTTTTAAATAATTTATATAAAGGAATTATTTAAAATATAAATTAATTAATATATTACTTATAGTAGTTAACTATACTATTAAATTATTATATATTTTTAATATTTTTAGTTTTAGCTATTTTTTAATAGCTTTTACTTTAAAAATTTTAGGTTATAAACTATCCTTTATTATTTAATACTCTAAAAACTTAGTTTCTTAGGTATAGAACTTATATTTTTTAAATTTATATTTTAGCTTTAACTTAATTAATTATTATAAAAAAATTTTTATTTATTATAGTAGCTTCTTAAGCATACTTATAAAAATTAAAATATTATTAATATAAATAACTATATAGTTATATAGGTACTTATTAAGCCCTTAGTTAATAAACCTTTAAAAGCTTATTAGTATATTAATAAGCCTATATAATATTACTAGGTATTTATAAAGTTTAAACTTAGATTTAAATACTATTTTTTATTTATTTTTTAGCTACCCTAAGCTAGTAGTATATATTAATAATATTAAGTTTTATAAACTACTTTACTCCTCTAAGTTTATTTTAAATTTTTTAAATAAAAGGTAATAAGTATTAATTTTTAATAGTAACTTAGTTAAGTAGCTAATAATTAATATATATTTAGTCTTTTCCTTTCTTTTTTAGTATAAATAAAATACTATATTTTAATAAAAAATTAATAGTTAAATATTTTCTTTTATAAGTTAGTTTTTAATATAATCCTTAAGTATTTATAATTTATAATTATTTATAAGAATTATTTATTTATATATTAATATTTTTTTCTTTCCCCTTTAAATAAAAATAGTATAGTTATAAGGTTTATAAGGTAATAACTTTAATTTTTTAGGTTTCTAGAATACTTTTTAATAAAAACTATACTTTTTAAGTATAGTAGGTTCTAGCTTAGTAGTTTTATTATTTACTATAAATACTTATAATTTTTTATATTTATTATTTAAATCCTTAGACTTACTAACTTTAATTATTTTATTATATTTTTTAGTTACCTTACTTACCTAACTAGGTATATTTATTAATTATACTTATTTAAATAGTCTAGATATTACTATTAAAATATTAAAAACTAGACTTTCTCTTAAGGGTACTTATAAGTTTTTAGAAATTAACCTCCCTACTAGTTACTTAGTATATTATTATTTTTTAATAGGCTATAAAACTCTAGCCCTATCTAGTATTTATTTTTCTAGGCTATTTTTTTATTTAATTATTTTTTTTAATTAATATTTAGGTTATAATTCTTAAGCTATAGAATCCCTAATATTATATTATATTTCCCTATAAAATATATATTAAAACTTAGCTTTATATTCCTTCCCTGTATTACTAGGGATATATTTTTTATTTTAATTATTAACTATTAGAATCTAAGATTTTCTTTATTTAGTTTTTTAATTAGTTCTAGTTTTTTTTTAATAATTCCCTAGAGTTCTAGTTATTTTATATATTCTAGGCTTATAAAGTTTTTTATTACCCTAGAATTAATTATTATAAAAACTAGTTATTAATTAATTTTAATATATAGTTTTAGGTGCCTTCCTTATTTTATTATTATAAGATACTTAGATTCCTAGTTTAGTTTAAGTATATTCTATTATAGTACTAGGAAATAGTTTCCTAATTTAGTATTATAATAAATAATATAATTATTATTAAAGTATACTAACTAGTATATATTATTATATTTAAGGTATTTTAGGTACCTAAGATATAAGTATTTTACTTATTTATATAAATATAGCTAGTTATTATTAATAATTCTTAGCTTTTTTAAGAAATATTATATAATTATTTTAAAAGGTTTATATTTTTTATATTTTATATTACAGTATATAATCTATAGGATCTATTTATATTAGTAATATACATAATTAGTATATAAGTATTTATACTACTTTTAGTTATATTTTTAATAGTAAGTATTTCCCTTTCTTTTTTTTTTTATTATATTTTTTAGGGTTTTATAGTAATTATAATTATTATATAAGTAGATATTATAAATTAGTTTATATTTATTATATTATTATTTATATAAACTCTAGTTGCTATAAGTAATATTTTAATATAATAAGTTAATATATAAATAATATATAAGTAAATTCCTTATTTTAACTATTACTAGGTCTAGGTTTTATTATAGTATATTAATAAATTTATAAAACTAGAATTCTTGTATATATTATAGTATATCTTTATATTATATTATTAAAAGTTTTTTTTTTAGGGGTTTTTTTCTATGGTTATAAACTTATTATTAAAGGCCTTAGTATTAGGTCTAATTTCTCTAGCTTAAGTTTTATATTATTTATTAAAAAGGTTAATATCCTATTTAATACTTGGTAATTTACTATATAATTTTTTAAGCTAGTTTATATTAAATAGCTTTATTTTTATAAAACCTATTTATTTTCCTAGTCCTTTAGTTTTAGAATAAGGTTTTATATAATAAAATATTATTAAACTAGAATTAAGTAGTAAAAAGCTTATTTAGTACTACTATATATAATAATAGTAGTATATTCCCTTTAAGGTTACTAGTAATTTACCTTATTATACTAATATATTAGTTTCTACCTTTTATACTTTCTAGGGTTATTTTAATTAAGTTTAAGCTTAGTAAGTTACTTTATATAATTCTAGTAAGGAATTATACTACTTTATTACTTATAGCTTAGATCTTATTATTAATAAGTTTTATAATTATATAAATAAGTTTCTTTATTTATTATATTTTTTATATAGTATCTAGAGTTTTATATATTATTATAGCTACTTATTAGACTATACTTTTTATTTATATTTACTTCTCTAGGTTTAGCCTATTTTATAGGTAATAACCTAGTAAATAGCCACTCTCCCTAGTAGTACTAATAGTTTTTACTTTATTAATAGCCTTTAGTTATTATCCTTATCTAGAACTTTTTTTAGGTTTTTAGCTACTTTTTTTATACTTTATATAATTATTTATTTAATAATTTAATTTACTATAATAAAAGTATAAATTCTCCTATTAATAGCACTCCTTTTTTACTTTAAAAAAAAGTTATATTAAGCTTTATTAGTTAAGGTTTATAAGGGTTATTATATCCTTAGTTTTATAGCTAGAATTATTATTTAGAATTTATATAATAGCCTCCTTGCTAGTTATTTAGAAACTATAATAGCCTGTTATTATAATATACTAGGTAATAATAACCTTAATCTAGCTTTAACTTTCAAAGTTAATTACTAATTTTAGTTACTAAATTATATATTTTTATAAATATTACTAGCCTTTTTATAAAAGCTATTTTCTCCTTAATAGTATAAGGTAATCCTTTTTTATAATAATATATAAAGACCTTATTTAACTAATAAAAATAGGATATTAGCTATTAGAAATAAAATATATACTTTAAATATAATATTTTTTATATAGTTTCTTATATTTATTAAGTGTTTTTTATTAGTAGCTCTAGTCTAGAGTAGATTAGCTTACTTTTAAATTTTAAGATTTACTAGTTATCTTTTATTAGCTTTATCTAGATCTTATTATTTTTAATAAATTTTTTATTAATAAATTATTTTAAATATTTAGAGTTTAATAAGACTCTTACTAGGTTTCTATCTAGTTTTATAATAATTATAATTAATATATTATTTTCTATTATAAAAAAAGTAACTTTCTTCTAATATTACTAGTAGTAATTATATATAATATTAGTTTAATTTTATAGTTTAAGCTTTTTATTTATATTTTAGTAGAAAATATAATTCCTTACTTTATATTAGTAATAGTTTAACCTAGTATAGGCTAGGTATTCTACCTTTTTTTTTATATAATTATAGTTATTTTTTTTAAAAAGGGTAGTTATATTTTATAAGGGTAAGTACTTTTAGTAGCTATAGGTTTTAACTATATATATATTTTATTTTTTTATATTATTTATAGTTTTTATTATAATATTTAGTCTAGTAAATAGTCTAGTATAGCTTTTAGCCTTTTTTAAGGTAGTATTAGTAAAAGTAGTTTTATATATAATCTAAAATTTTATTATATAAGGCTATTCCCTAATCCTATAAAACTCTCTTATATTTTTCTATAAATTACTTATTAATTATATTATATACTATATATATAGTAAATATCTAGTTTTTATATTATTTATATTTTAAGTAAATATAGTCTTGCTATATTTTTTTAAATTTTTTTTAGTAAGTTACTTATACTAGAAGGTAACTATAGGGTTTATTATCCTTAATATTTCCTTTAAATAGGGTTTATATTTATATTTTTTAAGTTTTATAATAAGTTATTTTTATTTTATTACTAATTTAAACTATTAGGGTATTATAAAACTTGTTTTTTAATTCTAGGGATATTTTATTATTTTATAAATAATCTTTTTTTTACTATTTTTTATCTTGCTTTTTATAAAAAGGATTTTTTAGTAATTTTTTATTATTTAATATTATTATTAGGTCCTTTTTTAATTTATTATATAAGCTATATTTTATAGGTCTAATATTTATAATAATTTTTTTAAGCTTATTAGCTCTCTTTTATTTTTTTTTTAATTTATATTTTAAGGTTTTTTAAGTGTATTATTTATTTAGTAAAGGTATTCTTTAACTATTATATACTATATTACTTCTAGAATAGTATTTTTTTAATAAATTTTACTTACTTAAATAGCTAAGTTATTTTCTTTTCTAGGATTTCTTTAGTTATATTAGATTTATATTTATATATATTAATAAGCTATATATCTATGCTTATAAGCTTTATTATTAAATAGGTAGTATAAATTTAAAAGTTATAGGTGGCTAGTCTATTACTTTTATACTTTAATTAATAATTTTTTTTAATATATTTAATTTTTCTATAATTATAATATTTCCCTATAAACCTTTTCCTTTTTTTATAAAAGTAGTATTTATTTTTATATCTTTCTTTTTATTTTACTTAACTTTTTTATTTTTATTCCTAAACTATTATTACTATTTTTACTAATTTATTTATTATTTATATTAGTAGTTTTTAACCTATAAAGTAGTATTAATAAGCTTGTTTAAATTATCTAGTTAATTATTAATAAAAGTAAGGCTATTTTTTTATTTTATTTTAGAGTCTAGTATAGTACCTGGATATAAGGGCCTTATCTTTTTATAATAGGTTTAATAATATTTAATAGAACTTAGTAGTATATTCTCTAATATTTAGCTTTTTTTAGTATAGGTTAATAATTTTTAATTTTATAGTTTATTTAGTATCTAGGTTTTTAAAGGCTTTAGTAATCTAGGTTTTAAATTCCTTATAATTACTAAAGATTTTCTAGGTTAAAGGTTTTTACTTATTACTAACTTTTTTATTATAGTCCTATATATAGGGTTTAAACTATATAAATACTAATCCTTTAAGGTAAGTTTTTATAAATATAACCTTGTTAGGCTTGCTTACTTTACTTAGGTTATTAATTTTAATATATATATCTATAGATATTAGGTAGCTTCTAAAAGTTAAATACTTATTTTTAAATACTTTTATCTTATTTACTTTAACTTTTTTAAATATTTTAATTTACTAGGTCTAGCTTAATAAGTAGTTAACTATTTACTTAAGCTAGGTAATCTTCTAGGTATATATTAACTAAATAGTACTTTTTTTTATTTTAAAGTCTCCTATAATAGTAGATATAGTCTATCCCTTTTAATCTAAGGGTCTATTATTATTAAATAAATTTAACTAATCTATTTTAGGACTGGTAGTCTTAAGGTATTTTATAATTAAATAGGGCAGGGGTGGCTATTTTAGGGTATAAGATAGAATAAAGGGGTTTTTAAAAGGTAGGGTAGCTTAGATTCTAAAAATAATAGATAGTAGCTAAAACTAATTATATATAATAAGTATTCTTAAATATTATTTATTTATTATATTTATTATAGCCCTAGGCTCTGCTAAATATACTACTATCCTAGCCCTTATAGTCCTTAGCATAGATAGCCATAACTATAGCTCTACTAGTTCCTTAGTATTATATCTTTAGTATAATTAGTTAGAATATCCTAAGATTCTGGTCTAACATGCCATCATATTATACCATAATCTTACATGACTAATCTATTGGCTAGCTGTGTCCCATGTCTTTTAGCGTGGTTCCCTAACAGCTAGATATGTAAAATTATTATTATAATATAATTATATAATAAAATATTATAAAAAAAATAAAAATAGCTAAGCTAATATATTTAATTAAAGGCTAGAATATATAAAAAAAATTAAAAAAACTAAAACTAGTAATTTTAAAAGTAAATAAAAATAAAATATTTAGTAATAACCTTATAGTCTTTATAATAATAATTAAAATATTAGGAATTATACTAAATTATATTAAAAAAGCTTATATAAAAAATCCTTAAAATAATACTAAATATTATAAAAAAAAAATATTTTTATAATAAAAGGACTTATTTATATACTACTAGTATTTATTATAAAAGTAATTAAAAAATACTATAATATACTAATATATAAATACTATAGTATTAATAAAATATATAAAAGTAGTAATAATAAATAAATTAATAAAATATATTTACTTAATATTTATAAAAATAATAATTATAGCTAAAAATATAGTAAATATTTTTATAAATATAGTTATATTATAATAAACTATAAGATTTTTAAATATATTATATTTAATAAAAAAAGCTTTTTATATTTAAGTTTTAAAAATTAATTATTAATAAACTAAACAAGTTAACTAAGTAATTAAATAATACCTATAGTAAGTATTATATAAACTATATATAAAATAACTAGGCAGGCCAGCTACTAATATAATAATTTAATTTATAATATAATAAAAATAATACCTTTTAAAGCTAATTATAATTATTACCTAAATATTTATAATAAACCTATAAATTATAAACCTATTATAAAAAAAGCTAATAACTTTATTATAAAAAACTTAAAAATATTTAAATATAACTTACCTAAGAATTTAAATTTATTAACCTAAAAATAAAAATATATTATAATAAGTACTAAACTAAGCTACTAAAATTTAAAAAAAAGGGAAATATTTTTATTTTATAAAAATATTAAAATAAAAAAACTAAGCTAGAAACTAGACTATATTTATTTAAAATCTTTTAAAATTAAAAAAAATTTAAGACTAGTTAATTATTACCTAAAATTATTTAAATTAATAAAAAAAATACCTAATATTTATATTTTATTATTAAAACCTATACTAATAAATACTAAACTTACTAAAAATATTAAAATTAAAAAAAATCCTAAACTTAAAAAAAGTTAATAGTTAGGTATAATATTTAGTTAAGTAAAAAAAATTATAATACCTTAAAAAATATATAAGAACCTATTAAAAACTTAATAGGTTACTTTTAAAAGGTCTAGGAGTATTACTAAAAACTTTTAAAATAAAAAAATTAATATTTTACTAAAATAATAATAAAAAACTAATTATTTAAATTAAACTAGGATTATTTAATATTATAACTAGCTAAATAATTATAACTTTATACTTATTAGCTAGGTACTTAAATTTAAAATAATCCTTAGTAATTAAAAAATCTTTTTTATTTAACTAATTTATTACTAATATATTATAATCTAATATTTTAATACTATACTTTTTAAGAAATTTTTACTACTTTTAAAGTTAAAGGATTTTTAATATTATTTTTTATATTTTTTAATTATACTCTAGCTAAGTAAGTTAGGTTTTTTTTAAGCTTAGTAGTAAGTTTTACCTTATCCTAGTTTAAATTAGCTTACTCTTTATTACTATAAAACCACTTTTTATACTTATAACTATAATAAATATATAATATATAATTTTAACTTTTTAAATTTATAATACAAGGTAAATTATAAAAAAAAAATATTTACAAGTACTATTTACTATAAAACTATTAGTATAAATTTTAAAGCATTAATAAATATAATAGGCTAAGTAATTCTTTACAGGTAGTATACTAAATTATTAATAAAAAAAAAAACCTACTAAGGGTAGAGTTGTTTAACCCACCCCAGAAACCCCGCCCCAACCCGCCCTAACCTGGCCTGGGTTGGGGTGGGTTGCTGGTCTAGAAAACCCAGTGGGTTCTAGGTCCTAATTAGGCAACCCATGGGGTATAGAGTAACCTATTAGGTTGCTAAGAAATAAATTACCAAATATTATAATAAATCCTATTATATACCTATACTAATTACTAATAAATTAATATATTTAATATAATATTTTAAATACTAATGTATATCATTGCCTAATTAGGCTATTTAGGTTATTTAGGTTATTTAGGGTGGGTTGCTTAAGGTCAAAAACCCGCCCTATAACAACTCTACATATAGCTATATTACTATATTATATAGATTATCCTTATTCTGTTTTATAAACATAATATCCTGTTAACTGTAATCTTACAAGGCAGATCTACTGGCTGGCAGCATCCCGTCTCTTAGCGCGGCTCTCTGACATCCTTGTAGTCTATAGTAGAGTTGTTATGGGGCGGGTTGGGGCGGGTTTTTGACTTTAAGCAACCCACCCAGGCGGGTTTTGGGGTGGGTTACTATATTAATAACCCACCTATAGGTTATTTAAAAACACTATAACCCACCCTAAATAACCTAAAAAAACCTAAAAGGCCTAATTAGGCAATAATCTATATTAATATTTAAAATACTATTTTTAATATAGTATTTTATTACTAATTAGTATAGGTATATAATAGGACTAGTATAATATCTAGTAATTTATTTCTTGGCAACCCAATGGGGTATAGAGTAACCCATGGGTTGCCTAATTAGGACCCAGAACCCACTGGGTTTTCTAGACCAGTAACCCACCCCAACCCACCCCAACCCAGGCCGGGTTGGGGCAGGTTGGGGCGGGGTTTCTGGGGTGGGTTAAATAACTCTATGCCTGAATACCCTTTTAGCTACTATTTACTATAGTAGTTTAGGTGGTAGTCCCTTCCCCTATTCCTAGACTACCTTCTTAACTACTATACCTTGGGGTAGTCTTTATAGTAGTTTTATGTAACTGTCAGGGAACCGCGCTAAAGGACATGGGATACTGTTAGCCAATAGATTAGTCGTGTAAGATTATGGTATGATGTGATGGCATGTCAGACTGGAATCTTAGGATGTTCTGGCTGATTATACTAAAGGTATAATGCCAAGGAACTAGTGGAGCTATGGTCATGGCCGTCCGCGCAAGGGACTATGAGGGCTAGGACAGCACCATATCCAGCAGAGCCCAGGGCTATTATAGATATAACAAACAAATAGTATGTTGGCGGTAGGATTAGTCAGCGGCGGCGGCAGTCACGTGGTGCAACACCACGATGACTTCTAGCTGCCGGCTCACACACAGAATAAGAGACTAGGCGCTTCAACACAGCCAACATAGTATTTAAGGACACTTATTATATATAATTAGTTTTAGCTACTATCTGTTATTTTCAGAATCTAAGCTACCCTACCTTTCAGAAAACCCACCCTGTCCTATCTTGTACCCTAAGATAGCTGTTCTTGCCCCATTTGATCACAGAATACCTTAAGACTACCAGTCCTAAGACGGATCGGTTGGACTTATCTGACAGTAACCTGGTTCCTGTGGGTGTTTGTCTAAGGGGTGCTTCTTGGGGGCCCGCCAGGCCCTTGTCCGTGTCGCTCGCGCGCGCCTTCCTCCTGCGGTTGTTCTGCCATTTGTTATGGAAGGGCCTTAACCTCCCAAGTACTCTTCCTAACCTTTAAACCGCGTTTAACCTAAACCCTAATAGTTTAAATTAACTTACCTGGTCCTTGCAAGAATATTACTTAATATTTAACTAGTATAAAAACTAGTTATAGTTAGGTTAAGTAAAGGTAAAATAATAAAAAGGCTAGTCCTTACTATATATAAAAAAGCTTATAAAATTAAATATTAATAAAGTATATTATAATAGTTTCTTTAGTAGTAAAGGTAACTTTAAAAATAATAATTTTATTAATTATAAAAAATAAAGTAAAACTAGATATAGTAGGTAATAAATATTTTTATATATTTTTTACTTTTTATTATTTTCCTATTATTAAATAATATATATATAGTATACCTAATAGTGGCTCTTATTATATCTCCTATTATTTCCCTACTATTAAGTAATATATAAATAGTATATATATATATAACCTTATCTCTTCTAGGCATGGGTTAGTAACTTATAAAAATTATTATTTTTTTAGGATTATTATAATTATTTATAAAAGTGCTATATAGGTTTATAGGGCTTTTAATAGGGAATTAGGTTTATAAAGGTATATATATTTATAATTATTTATTATTATACTAGATTAGGTCTAGTACTTAGTCCCTAATTACTAAATACTTAGGTAAGTTATAGGTATTTTTTTATTATAGGCTAGTTAATTAATTATTAAGGCCTGGTAGTTTTACTAGGCATGGCTACCCTTTACTAGGTATAGGTAATATTATAATATTATTCCTTTTTTTTTTTACTTTTAATCCTCAGAAGTATAAATAGTATAGGCCCCTTGTATTATTTTAGTAAGTTTTTTTTTTTTTTTAATTTTTTTATAATAGCTTGTTATACCTTTTAAATAAACCTATTTTACTAATTATATTACTTAGTCTAAAAGTATTATTTAAAATAGTTTTTTTATTAATAATTTTTATAAGTACTGCTTTGCTTATAGTCTTGTTTATATAATAAACTTAAAAAGTTAAAATTATATATTATATACTTATTATAGTTAGAAGTATAAAAAATATTTTTATAATATTATTTAGTAAAAAGTTTTAAAGTAAAATAAAAAATAAATTAATTATAAAATTACTAAAGCTAAGGAAGCTTTTACTTAATTATTTACTAAATTATTTTATTTTTAAAAATAATAAAAATTCTTAAAAAATTATAGTATTAAAATATTAGATTATAATATATTAGTAATAAATTAATTAAATTAAAAGAATTTTTTAATTATTAAGGATTATTTTAAGCTTAAGTACCTAGTTAATAAATATAAAATTATAGTTACTTAGCTAGCTATAATATTAAATAATTTTAATTTAATTTAAATAATTAGTTTTTTATTATTATTTTAGTAAAATATTAATTTTTTTACTTTAAAAGTCCCTAGTAGTATTTCTAGACCTTTTAAGGGTAACTTATTAGGTTTTTAATACATTCCTATATATTTTTTAAAATATTATAACCTTTTTATTTAACTAGGTACTATACCTAACTACTAATTTTTTTAAGTTTAGGATTTTTTTAACTTTATATTTCTATTTTTTTTTTAATTTTAATACTTTTAGTAAGTTTAGTATTTATTAGTATAAATTTTAATAGTAAAATATAAAATATTAAGTATATTTTTTTTTATTAATTTAAGTAATTTTAAGTAATAATTAACTAGTCCTAATTTTTTTTAATTTTAAAAGATTTTAAATAAATATAGTCTAGTTTTTAATTTAATTTTTTTATTTTAATATTTTTATAAAATAAAAATATTTTCCCCCTTTTTTTAAATTTTAGTAGTTTAGTTTAGTATTTATTATAATATATTTTTATTTTTAAGTTAATAAACTTAAGGTTTTAGGTAAGTTATATTTAAATATTTTTAAATTTTTTAATAAAGCTATTAGCTTCCTTTATAATAAGTTTATAATTAATTAGTTTATTATAAATACTTAGGTAATAACTATAATTAGTTTTAAAAGGTATTATTTTAATTATACTATAAATTAAATTATTATAAGTAAATTATACTATTAGTAACTAGTCTACCTAGTTATTTTATATATAGTTTATATAGTATTATAAATATTACTTAATTATTTAGTTAACCTTTTTAATTTATTTATTTAATTATAATTTATATATAATAGTTATTTATAGTTAAATCACTAATTAATTAATAACTAATTTTTAAAATTTAAATATAAAAACCTTGTCCCTATTAAATATAATATATTTTAAAACTTTATAGTTTATTATAATTATATTTATAAAGGTATTTACTATATCCCTAGCTATAATTATTATTTTTATAGGTACTAGGTAAATATATTTTATTAGTTTATTTATTATTACTACTAAATAATTATTTTATTTATTTATTATAGGTAATAGTTTAATAAAGTTAACTATAATCTATTTTTATAGTTTTTTATAAAACTTTAGAGTTTTAAAGCTTTTTATAAGGTATATATTAAAATAGCTTAATTTTTAAATAAGTTTTATAGTTATTAAGGTATTTTTTAACTTTTTTTTTTATACTAAAAAAAAAGTAGTTTTATTTAATTTTTTTATATATCTTATTAATACTATAGTATCTATATATTAGTATATTATAGTATTTTTTAATTATTTTTATAATAAATACTAGTAGTATATAAATAAGTCCTTTTATAGTTAAAATAATTTTTTTTTTAAAGTATTTAATATTATTTTAAAAAAATTTTATATAAACTTATTTTTTTTATAGCTTTTTTAATATAATTTAATATAGTTTTTAAAATTTTAATTATTATTATAAGGATTATAAAATTATTACTAAGTATTTTATTTTTATTTATTTTTAGGATTACTAGTTTAGTTTTTTTATTTTTTTTTATTTTTTTTATATAATCTAGTTTTTAGTTAAGTATATTAGCTTAACTATTTTTATTTTTTTTATAATATTTTATTTTATAATTATATTATAATAGTAATTCTATTTATCTAGCCTATCTTTTTATTAACTTTTTAGTTATTATAAAGTAAATTAGGTTTTTATAATTTAACTTTATAAGTATAGGAAATTATATTTTTTATAAATAAATTTTCTAGTATTTAAATACTACTACTATAGCTAGTAATTTTTTATTATAAATATTATAATTAACTTTAGCCCTAGTAAGTTTTTTTAACTAAAACCTTACTAGTAATAGTTTTTTATTTAGTTTAGGTTATATTATTTATACTTTAATAGCTTAATTAAATATATCTAGTTTAAATATAGTTAGTTTTCTAGGATTATACTATAGTATAATTAGTATAGTTATAATTATATTTTTTATTATATTAAAGGGCTCTTACTATTTACCTGTTTTTTTTTAAGTAGTTTATATAATAGTATTATATAAAATATAAACTAGTTAATATATTATTTATAGTAGTTAACTATACTATTAAATTATTAAATTATTATATATTTTTAATATTTTTTAGTTCTAGCTATTCCCTAATAGCCCTTATTTTAAAATTTTTATATTATAAACTATTTTTTATAATCTAGTACCTTAAAAAACTTAGTTTTTTAGGTATAAAACTTATATTTTTTAAGCTTATATTTTAGCTTTTACTTAATTAATTATTATAAAACTTTTTTAGTTTACTATACTAGCTCCTTAAGTATACTTATAAAAATTAGAATATTATTAATATAAATAATTATATAATTATATAAGTATTTATTAAGCCTTTAGTTAATAAATTATTAAAAGCTTACTAGTATATTAATAAGCCTAAATAGTATTATTAGGTATTTATAAAGTCTAAACTTAGATTTAAATTTTATTTTTTATTTTTTTAGGCTATTTTTAGCTAGTAATATATATTAGTAATATTAAGTTTTATAAATTATTTTACTTTTTTAAGTTTATTTTAGATTTTCTAGATTAAAGGTAGTAGATATTAATCCTTAATAGTTACTTTATTAAATAGTTAGTAGTTAATATATATTTAATTTTTTTTTTTTTTTTATAAATAAAATACTATATTTT